>JAJJXL010000006.1:0-600000 GCA_024516145.1 Pyronema domesticum | reverse complement strand
CCAAGATGGCTTGCCAAGTCGGAGGTCTTTGACAAGCCAAGACGGAGATGTTATGTTTTGGACAAAGAGGAAGTGAAATATGGAAGCCAGACCTACGTGCGAGATGAAACGGGCTTCGCAGGCGTCGGGCTTTACTGCTGGCTGCAGGCTTCGGAGGATTAAAGAGGATCTACAAGATAAACACGGTGGGGAAATGGCTGGCAATTGCGGGGAAGAGAAACATACTACGGCAACTAGAAACTGTAGCACTCGTTTCTTCGGAGGACTATCGTTTACACGTAGCACGCTTCTTTGCGGCGATATCTACCGATTCAACAACTGTTCAACCCCGCTCAACGGAACCAGTGGGGAGGATCATCGGAGACAGCTGACGCGGTTATGGTAAATTGATGGACGACAAGCGTTGCGGACCTTGACAGCGTTTGATGGATGATGGACCTTACCGCACGTTGATGGATCTTATCGACCCTTGACGGACGGCAGGCGTTGACGCCCCTTGACGACAGGCTTTAACGCCCCGGAGATGTACAGATATTCATTGCATACCAGCATACCATCCGATACATCGGACGCTCCTTCCATCCTTTGGTGTCTATCAATCTATGTTTGGAATGCTAAGAGCTCTAAATTCTGGATAACGTTGCGGTGCACTGCAAATCTTTCATTATGCAAATGCGAGTTTGTTTAAATTGCATTGCTTGGATACGAAGCACCGGTATCGCTCATACAGAAGACAAATCTATTACAATTCAATTAAGCTGGAAGCCTTGGAAGTATATCAGCGTTCACGTAATCAACAATGCATAGGATTTCTCACATAACACTGTCTGGTAGCGACAAGCCAAAAAACGGTTGAGCACAGATATCTTTGTTGTAGCTTGAATTCCAACTCAGTTAAACGACCGTTAAACGAAATCACGAAGTAATTCAAGCATTCCATCCGGCATCTAATTAATTTCCATTCATCCTATCGTCAGAAAGTTCCCGGCGTATCGATAGATTCGATAATATCCGTTAAATGATAAATCACCATCACTCAAGTCAAAGCTCCCGTGGCCCCCAAATGAAACAGCACAAGTAGAGTAAACACATTCCGAATTGAATAAAAATGGCAAAGTATGCAACTCACAGCTAGAGTAAGCCTTGGCTGTTGATGCTTGATATTTCGGACATGACGATTTCCATGCTCGGCTTCGCCAAGGTGCAAATCACCGATGGATGGCGTCTATTCTAGTTCCCATTCTCCGCTCTGGGGCCGCGATAATCTGGGGATTAGGGATGAGCTAATCTAGAAATGGCGTCACACTTGAGATGAAAATAGTATCGCATCTCGTAGAAGGTTTAATTTGATTTATGTACATACGGTGTACCATGACTTCCCCTGATGTGTCCTGGTGTCCTGGTCAAAGCGCGTGGTATTTGCTAATCGAACAGCGCCACAAAATAACCGTTGGAAACAGACACTATGTTATGTACGATGTAAATCGAATTCGATATAATTGTAGCACAGGTATCTTGGCAAGACATAGCAAAGCACCGACGAAGCATGGTATGGAGCTCTGATCTAATGCTGTTTCGCCGGAAGGCCTTGCCAAGCATTATTCACCGTCGGAAACTGAAGTGAGATCGATGAATGCCCGTGCCAAGTGATTCAACATGTTGCAGCCAAAATCGGGCGTCAAAATTACTATCCATATATACCACGCACCGTGCGTTTCTAAGTGGTCGGATGTCGTGATGATCGATATATTTTCTTGTTTCCTTTTTTTATCTCAGGAGTTCATGGGACGGCGCAACGCAACGCAAGGACCAGCTACCTACCTTCTGGAAGAACTGAAACCGAATTGGATGAAGAATGACCGCTTGCCAAGGGCTGCCGAGCCGAATGAATGTTGACGGAGACACCTCCGCTCCCGGAGGTTGACCGCTGTTACCATACATACAACTCAACCACAACCACTCCGAGGGATGCGTCCGGTGAAGGAACACCGCACAAAAACGGCTAAATACACCGCCCGAGAAAAGCTCATCAAACATGGACAGCGTTTGTCCCCGTATGCCTTGCGAGTTGCGGCGAAGGGCACGAAGCAACTGTGAATATCAGGGTAAACCCCCGACCCGCGCGCTTGGCAAGCGATCCCCCCGCGCAGTAATTGAGACAATGGTGAGTAGAGTAGGTTCGCGGGTATGATGCATGCAAAGCCTGCTGCCTGCAAAGCCGTTTAATCAGGTGGAACTGGCAGCTTGCCTGCAGGTTACGGTATGATATTTGTGAGTTATTACTTGCGCGGGTAACGGTGATAAACGATTGAGTAATGAAATCAGATCGTGAGCTTGCTACTTCTTTTCTTTTTTGGAAGTTAATGCATGTATGGATAGAAAAGAAGAGATGAAACAAACTTTCTAAATTTCATAAATGGAAGCACGAATCAAATTATCAACAGAACTCTCTAGAACAAACCGGAACTGCATGAATCGAGATTCGACTGAACAAGAGAAAACAGGTTATGCTGATGCATTCACAAAGCACGCTGCACACCACATCATGTATGTTATCTCGCTGTCTCGCTGCCTCACGAGCTTCATCACCTCTCCTCTGCAGTCATCATTCGGCGCCAAGTCCACTGCGCAACGAAATCGGGATCGGATTGCTACAATACGGCATCTTTGCATACGCCAAGTCCACTGCAGCAGCTGGATTTGGTGATATGTTACCGAGTCCCGGCTGGTGGTAGGTTTCTATGTAGGGAGGGAGGGTATCATCCATTGCATAATCCATTATCGATTTATGAATGATCTTCCGGGAACGCGCAGTGCAGGAATGATAAATTAGTTGGTCAAGAGCGTGTATGTACTACTATGTATATCTAAGGGGGTACGGATTGTTTGCATGTCTTGGCTTCTTTTGTGAACCTTGGCGGCCGTTGGCGGCCGTTGGCAAACTCGGCAGGCAGATTCGAGAACAGTGAACCGAGGCATCTTGAAGAAATTCGGCCTTGATATAAGGAGTTGTAAGTGATTCGGCCGTGAGATTTCTCGGCGCATTCCGTGTTGGGGTTTTCACTTTATTACAGCAACCTTCGGCGGAGCGAGGGACTGCTTTTGGGTGGTTTCATCGGTTTGGCACAGGGTATCACTGGTGGGTTCGGAGGAGCTGATGCAAAAGTCTGAGCAAAACTCGATAACCTTTGATACACGTTTTTGAGGGCTGTGAAGGGCGTTAATCAGGCTGCATGTACGGTATTCCAGTCCCCGTAGCTTATGATTTGACACGGTAGAAAAAAAGAAGATGCAGGTACGACGTGTTCCAGATCTGCACAGACGGCGAAGCAGGGCAAGGGAGGCTGTGCAGTGAAGATCTGGGAGTTGATATCGAATTATTTACAACATAGAAGAGGGTATGTGTGTATGTATACGTAAAGGAGTCCTTTACAAGGATTGCGATTGACTGGTTGCGGGCCATTTCATCTATGCTGCGAGACATTCAATCTTGGCATTTCTGGGCATTGTGGCTTTGCTGCACATTACTCATATTAGCTACGCATGGCTTTTAACTTGGATGGGCGTTGTTGGACGTTGCTTCACGGCCGGAGGTTCATGTCTTACTACCGCCTACAGTGGCCCGTCGGACGGGAGTACAAATCTGTGAGTAAGATGTAGAATCACAATGTGGATCAAAGACTACTACAGGATACAAGCTACAGGATACGCAGAGCTACGTATGCCTGTGTAGGTACCGTCCATACGCGCACCTCATTCTTGTCAAAGACAATATAATAGATTACAATTTACCACTCTTGGCAATTTTGTAGAATCAACATAGAACACTCGGTAAGACATCGCCGACCATTACATGGCGTCAACACCCGGGCGGAGTTAACGTTAATCTTTTTCACACAAGGTAAAAGAAGTGCAAAGAATAATAGTGTATTAAGTATGCCATGCGTTTTCTATCAATTCCCTACGGTGTACTTGGGGGTTGCGTTAAGTATGGCGCACCCCATACAATTTGCACATGGCAATAGTACAACCATAACTTCAAAGGTTTCCTCAGAAAAGGTAAAGGATTAAGAGCCCTATCATAGCTAATTTCAACCATAATCATCAAAAGATATTTGGTGCTCCATAGAAGGTAGTGATCTTAGTATTTCCTATTTTATGGGGGAAAAAAGTCGGGCGTGGTGATACAACAGAGCACCGGACTTACACTTGTACCCAAGTACAAACACTTCGAAGAATTCTTGGTGGCCGGACAAGGATCGATGAAGTACAACAAACATGAAATGGACATGGAATGGGATTTCCATATGTCTCGCCAAGCTTGGAAAGTTGCACTCCTCAAACTGGTCAACAGTTTCAGCACCGCGGAAGGTTCAAGGAAGTTGAACCGCCAAATGGCATCGCGGAGTAACCACGGAATGATATCGACTCATCGCCGAGATATACCAACTCATTCATTACGCGTTTGCATGCCTCAAGAGTCAAGGCGGGCGTATCCTTGGTTACCAAACTTGAATATCTACATCGTAAACTGCTTATATCGAACTTCTATTTCAAATCAATGCTTGGAAATCCCTTGGCAAACCCCAAATGGCGAAATCGAGCCCCGTCGCCGACGTTGTCCTGTAGTACCCGAGATATCATTGTATGGACTAACCACCAGAAACTTTGATCGGGGTACAACATAACTCTTCGTTGGCTTGATCCCGGCCCGGGACGTTTGTGCTCGGGATATCCGTACCTAAGGCAACCAGTAATCCCTGAACGATGAACCCTCTAGAGTAGAGTACCCTGAGCCCTCCGAAAACCAAACACTCCTTGGCAGGGCCTGGTAGGGCCTGGCAAGGCCTGGCAAAGCCCAGCAAAGCCCAGCAAGCCCTGAAAAGCCCTGGCTAATCCTAGAAAGGTCTAAAAAAACATCTGTGTAAAGCTCGGCATCCATGTGCAACAAAACACATATGCACCCCGCCAAGGCAGTCTGTGAAACAACTCCCAAAACAGCCTGAAACATCCTCGTAGTTGCGAAGTCTGTAAAGTCTGTGATGTCTATGATGTCTGTGATACCTTGTGAACCAAATGGCCAAGACGGGTTCGGTTGGTAATGGATTAGAAAGATAGATAACCCCACAGACAGAGAAAGTGAATATTATTGGCAGCTGAAAACGGTTCAGGTTTTATGAGATTGCGGAACGGGTGTGCAGCGTGCTACGAGGAGGGATCGGGTAGGCATTAGGTAGTAGGATAGGCTGTATGCAGGAAGGAGTATTTCAGATTTTAATGGGGATAAGATTGTAAGTATCTTGTGGTGGGGGTGGATTTGATATATGGAGGATTAGAGCCAGCGGAATATCAGTGACCTTGAAGATGTGCTCATGCGATGTCACTCGTCAAACCTCGATGAAGAGTATCACAGTGAGAGCGAAGAGGTGCAAGAGGAAGACAGCGATAGAATTGATTAATTAGTTCAAGAGAGAGAAGGAAAGTAAGTGGATCCGGGCAGAGCTACATCAAAAGCATCAAGCGAGTGCAAACGTGCACCTCGAAACACATGCCGCTTCATTAGAGCATCGGTATTAATTGGATATGTTTATCTAGTCTGCATAATATCGTTTAGCCTTTCCTGAATTTCATGAGAAAAGAATCGTCAGCTTGAGAGCTATGCTAGAGTGCAAGTTGCAAAAGCTACGTAGCTAAACCGGCACATCGGTTAAAACCTTTGACCGTCTAAAAGATAAAGACTCTCTCCGTCGCCGATTCCATTGCCAATTTTAAATTCCAAATTACTCATGCCATCCAAATATTTACTGATTTTAGTCAGATCTCTGCGCATCGCATTGTGTCGCCCCCGGAATATTCGGGTGACATTCCATGAATTACTTAACTCGCTCTGTCAAGTTCAACCCCCAAGGGTTGTCACAGACCACTCGAACGCGTCTGTGTAAAACACGCCCACAACGACACCTCCAAATCTTCCCAAGCTCCCTTCCTCCCGCATCATCCTCGACGACTCATCCCATCAAGCTTCGACGCGGGACGTCATCAACCTATCTACATGCGAAATGGAATCTCATCCTAGATTTCTTTCTTTATACTTGATTTTCGAATCTTGTATTCTATTGCACCCTGGAACACGGACGCCGAAGCGGTGAATCACCGCTTGCTCTACGGCTTATCAGTCGTTGCGGTGCCCCGCCTTTATCTGCGAATACCAACTGGTACTTCAATGACTCCGTGAGTTTCTACAATTTCGTCTCGTTAGAGATTCTTATACAGATAGCTAATCATGAGGGTTATTCTAGGTTACAAACATTGAATGCATTTCTAAAAGTCCACCTTGCGACTACTTATGTAATACCAATCGGTACTCAATTCGTCAGCCACCCCTTCCTTCTTCCTTGTGCATACCTCCATGACAATGATCTTACAACTATTCTCATAGCATGCGGAATAGAACTCGGAAAACGAGGTAATAGAGGCAATATACCGTGTTTTCGGTCGCCCCCAGTTTTTTCTAGGTCCTACATGATGGCTACTGCTGATGGCTTCGACAAATTCTCGACGGAATCAGATATCAATCAAGGGTGTACCAAAGATTCGCAACGACCCCCATCCCATTCCTCCTGGAACCCTCTGCCAATACCCGTCCTATCTTTTGAACCGAATACAGCCATACACCATCTCCACCCCCAGCCTCCCGCATGGCCGCAGCGTCGTACCCGAGGCTCCCGAGCCGATGAATTTGACAGGATGCTTTCAAGTTTCCGCCAACATCCGATCCTAGAACATTCAGAATTCAAATGGCAGCGCATTCTTCATCCCCGAAAAACCACATCAGGAGGAAACACTGAGGTTATTGATATCATCACCGAATCAGCTGAGTAACAGCGTACCAACTAACCCAGGGGCCAGTGCTCAAAAGGCGAGCGTCTGTACCCAAAGAATCCCCGTTGTTGATATCGATACCGAATCTCGTTATCAGCAGCAGACGGGCGCCTAAGATCTTGGAACAGTATCCTCGCGGCCCTCGGCTTCAAACTTCAACATCTCATCCACATACGCCGCCGATGGGTACGTTTGGTCTGGTCTACAATCGTGAAGGCAACCCTCTATATACAATTCAAACTTCGGCTTTCAGGAGCAGTACCGGCGGAGGAGACCCAGCAGAATAAGAATGTACGCTTCCCCTGAGACAATTGGTCTACAAGCAACTTGAAGACCACTCCATAGCGCTATGAGGACCTACACAACTCCGAATGCGACAGCGAAACCGTTGATGCCAAAGTATATCAAAGCATAGTAGGATCCCTTATGTATGCGGCATTGGGAACTCGACCAGACATCAGCCACAGCGTCATGATACTCAGTCAATTCAGCCAACATCCGCTTCAAATGCACTACACAGCATCAAAACGAGTGCTGCGATATTTCAAGGCGACAAAGCACACATAAAACTACGCTTCCCGGTAACGATGACGACAATGAGAGGCTACACCGATTCAGATTGGGCTGGCCGCATCAAGGACCGAAAGTCCGTCGGAGGTTACATCTTTGTCAACGGCGGACCAATCTCCTGGAGGTCCCGGAGCCGATCTGTGGTTGCCTTATCTACTCTGGAGGCCGAATACATCGGTTGCTCAGATGCTACAAGGGAGGCCATCTGGCTACGAAGACTCACCACAGAGATCACCGGAGAACAACCACCACTATGGATTTACGGCGATACCCAAGGGGCGCTGAAACTCGTCAAATCAGGGATAGTTCAAGCCAGGACGAAACACATTGATGTGAAATTCCATCATGTTCACGATAAAATGATCAACAAGAAGATCGTTGATTTCTAATGCATACACACATCCAAGAATATCGCCGACTTCTCGTAATTTCACCTCATTCCTATCACCACCTCCTTCAAAGCCAATCTCGCCTCTGAGAAGATTTCTGCCTCCGAGTTTGGAGACAAGTACGAAAAGGAAAAGTTTTCCAATGGACTGGCTGTATATAAGCGGTTAGAGCAGGAGAATTGGGGCCCCGACGATATTGTGGTGATTTATACCAATTTAGAGTCAATTCCAATACTTAATTTGCGAGTATAAAAACAAACGTTCTGCAGTAAATCTAGCCATAATTCAATGAATGATGAAAACGTAAGAGATATTGATGTGAGTTATGCATGTATTTTGACCGGCATCGTCCTAAATTCTAATCGCCTAACTATGCATGGACGAGTCAATACTACGGAACCAGACCAGAGCTAGTCGGTCACCGAGTATCACACCATGCTCCATAATCCTAGCTTGCATGATGGTCTAAAAATCCTACATGGAAAAACCCCCCACCCCCATGTCAAAAAAAAAAATCAGATAAGACTGAAGCAACACAGTCAGATGAGATGAAAGGGGGGGGAAACCCTTTATTTTTCTGGCTCTATAGCCCGAGCTGGGAAGAATACTCATACACAGGGATTAAGAATGTAAAGAGCTGAGAAGGGTGGGGGACTGTCAGAGTTTATATACTCATGGGCGACCAGATCTTTGGGCCTTTGGGTACGTCGAGGCTTTCCACAGCCAGGGTATCGGTTACCGGAGATGTTATGTATCAGCTCACTAACGTAATGGAACGATTAACGGCGCTGGTTGTGCCGTGATATCTCGCTCAATATATATCCCGAGTGGCGGGCCAATAACAACCACCAGTACGCGGTCGCGACGCAGGTGCCATGATAAGGGTGATAACCCGTGAAGCTTGGTGCCGGTAATCAATCCCCCAACCCAATCCGCATCTTGGTGAGATTGTTTGCCAGTATAGTTTATTATTAGAAGAAAATCAGCTCATTGAAACTGCGCGAGCCGGTGTTATCTACAGTGATATCCAAAACAGCTCATACATAGCCTATGAGCAGATGATGAATACCGTTAGGTAAATAGCATGACCGCGTCTGAGTATATAACCCCTCCCAATCCCCTACCCTTCTCTTCTCTTTACATTCTTAATCCCCATGTATGAGTATTCTTCCCAGCTTGGGCTATAGAGCCAGAAAAATAAAGGGTTTCCCCCCACTTTCATCTCATCTGACTGTCTTGCTTCAGTCTTATGACATGGAGGTGGGGGGTTTTTCAATGTTGGATTTCGAGATCATCATGAAAGCTATCATAGACTTAGTGCAAGCAGACCCCGGAAAAAGAGCCCCGCCCTACAAAAAAGATACAAAGCAGGTACTGGAACTCCCTTCACGACATTCTTCTCTTACCAAAGCGTTAAAGACACGATAGCAGTACTTAATAAATCAAAATTCTCGCTTCCAAAAAACCCCACTGCAACTTAACCTTTCACACTTCGGAGCCTTCAGAACCTTGAGTTCGTATATTTTTAACTATATTCGTGGCATTGAGATCGCAAGTAGCATAGATAGGATAAACAACAGCCGCTACTTAAGAGACCTTAGACAAAGGGTAATATATAGTGACTAAAAAAACACATAAATCTCTTTAACGAGTAGGAATTGAAGTAACACTTCTCAAATAAACATCACCTTGCTGTGGCGGGTGGCGAGTGATATATAATGACCACATTTGCAACAGGTACTAGTACCATGATGAATTCTCACTCCACAGATGGACAGCGACTGATTAAGCGGGAGCCCGGTCCACACAGCTTACAACAAGGCAGCAACGCACGTGGGGGTATACTTTATGCATTCTTTCTTATGAAAGTTATATATGGGTACAAACACTATGCGAGCATGTGTAATATGGGATGTAGAATGTGGAATGTGGAAACTACCGTGGAATGCTGGACAGTGGACAAGCTTCGTTCTCCGGTGAATCGGACGCCGCCGCCAGGGAATGTGATCGGCAGACAGATTTTCTTGGCTATTCAGAGTTTCAAGTTTCCGAAGGTATGATCTTCCGAGGAAGTTTCTAGAGAACTTTGTACTGTACAGTATTCTATGTGCATACTTACAGAGTGCAAACGAGAATAACAAGGGAGAAGGAGACGGCATACATAGAAGGGTAGTTGCGGGGTGTTGGGGAGAGGGCATGAGATACAATCAGCACTCCTCTCGGTATTCATGATATTAGCGGTAAGCTACAGCCTACAGCCTACCATTCTATATGATCTTCGATGAAGCTTATAGAACTTAAAAGTTGATACCCCCTGGGCATAAAACGGGAGGGGAACAGAAGTGGGCTATGGCGGAGTAATGAGGAGAGATAAGAGCATGAGATACATTACTCTCGGAGTTCACGAAATGCGGTAAGCTGCTACCAGCTAGTGATTTATGTCGTTATGGAGAATGTGCACGCGAGCATGATTCACATTCCCCAGTGCTTTGTAAAGTATTTGAAAAGGGTATCGTGATAGACATTATGATCGGCCTTAGCGAACAAACGAACGATGACTCCAGCCCCATGTACGTGAGATCAAAATTAGAGCCTGACATGTTGCCCTATGTTGCGCATACCTTCATCCATATGTACCTGCATCCTGCATCCTCGGACCAACCGACGCACTGAGCTGAGCACTCAACTTGTCAGCAACCTTAAGCACCTATTCTTGTAACAAGGTTACTTAGCATAGGGCAGAACGTGGAACGAACGTGCAACAACGTGTAACAAAACAGGCTCCACTGAGATCTTTGTGCATTAGTCAACTCCTTCCAGGCGCTTATGTTCGGTAGCAAAGCGGTGTAAGTTTCCTTCCTCATCCATCAAAGTTATTGCTTTGCTTCGCTTCACGAGGTCTAGCGGCAACTTTCGGTCGTTGCAAAACCCCCACGTCGGATCCGCTGTTACCGGGGATACCGTGCGGTGGTGCGCTAGTGCTTGTATGGGGGTTGGAGCCCTCTTGGGTCTTGGGATGCAACTTGCATAACAGCGGTGGATTTTACGGTCAGCGGTTCTTCGAAAACTGGAGGAATTCTGGCACAAGTTATGAACTCGAGGATTTAGGGATGAACTGGCTATGCAAGAGTAAGATGGCGGATGCAGGTGCTCGGCTGTAATTAAGGTACAAAGTTGTACGAGGAATAGCGGTTTCGGGTATATTATGTTCGTTTGTAACGTTAACGCTGGTGATGAGGATAAGTTATGGCTCGGTGTAGGGTAAGCTAGGTATGTAGCTGGGTGAATATATTTTAATTTTCGGAGCTTAATATGTGCGCAATATGCAGGAGAAATTTGAGTTTCTGGGAAATGCGGGCCTAGCTACGGTGACCTTGAAGGAAGCATCCATGGGGCTTGGAAGATTGCCGACTTCGAGTGACAGGTCGCGGCGTTGGTGGCTTCCGAGACATTTGAGATTCGTTTTCGGAGATTGGGGTTTCTCGACCTTTGCAACGGCATAGCAATTCGGGCTTCGATTTCGGCTCGACCTTTCATCGTGGGATTTTGGCCAGAAACTATATCTTGGATCCGAAAGGCCTTTGGATCATAATTAAGATCGACCCGATTCGCCGGCTATCATGATTTGACAAGAGATACTTTGGTAACCGGGAGATCATCGGACCCTGATGAACATTCTTCATTCGGCACGTTTGATGTTCCGAGCGATATTACCGGTTAGCACGGGACCTTATCGATACCGGAACCCTAACGGCCGAGTGAAGTATGAATTCGAACATCCTCAAGCTTCTAGAAGTTCAAAATCAGCTGTCAGTCTATGTACCCACAGACTTTGTTTCTCCCATAATTAGTAAACGTTTCCATCAAACCTTGATTCGAGCCAAAAACACTCGCTAAAGGGACTCAGCCTTAAGACTCATCGCTTCTTTTTGTGCCGTTGTTCCGGCTTCGATATCTTGGCAAACACGACCAACTCATTTCTTCTTGCCGTCATCAAGCTTCTCCTCACATCACGCAACACCTGCAACGCTTCTCGCTTCTGCAGCCCTTTTCCACGGCCGCTGTCATCCGAATCTTAGCGGAGTCTAGCAACGTTGATGTAAAGTGACAGCCGGTCCCGTATAGATGCGATCGTGGCTGAAGATAAGCTTTGTGGTCCGTGATAATCCAATGCGAGATTAGCGGCCCAGCCAGGGAAGAGTCCGGGGATGAGATGCAGTATGTCGTCATTCGGCTGTTGAACGAGAAATATCTCGTCAGTCACGGTAGTCACGTCACTGATGACCGGCGGCTCGATAGATCTTATGAGTGCGCGTTTGCGAGTTCAGTCAACAGGTCTTCTACCAAGAGACTGAAAAGAGACTACTGTACCAAGTCTTCAGAGTAATGTATGCGAGTCATAAATATAGTATGCTGCGAATCACGATGATTGATATGCATACGAGTAGAGATGATTGATGATTAGATGATTCGCGTGATGTTGATCGTGAAAGATCCAGCTGAAGATTCGCAGAAGTCCGTTGCCTCTGACGACGGTGGCCGGGACTGTAGAGTATGTAGCTCGGATTATCAACCGGAAAACGGGATTTCTGTAGGGCGTATGCTAAGAATAGGGCATCTAATGTGGCTGTGCTGCGGGATTCTGGTGGTTTCTGGTGGCGTATGGATTCGTCAGTCGTCTGATATCTGAGATGCCGACGACGGATGCCGACGGCGCCGAGTAGCGGAGTCCGGAGTGAGACCACCGATGGCAAAATCATGAGGAAAATCTTTCGAAGCGTCTTAAATCAACCTCCGTCGATTCATATAGAAGAAATGTAGTTGTGAAAGTGGTAAGCAGTGAAAGCGGAGAAAGATGGAGAAAGATGGAGAAAGATGGAGTTAGAGAAGACAACGAAGAGGGTTTAAGTTAAATCGAGAAGTAGCTAGATTTCTTTATACAAGGCGAAGGTCGGCCAAATGAATAAATTATTTGAGGAATCAATCAAATCTTTCGTATTGCAGCGGCCTCCACAAGCCTACTCAAAACTGTTTGATGAATTTTAGCTTTGAAGACAGCATGGCAAGTGAACCACATCAAATAGCTTCAGGTGGCGAACAAAAGAAGAAAGAGTTACAACTAGATACATTGCAATGTATCAAAAGCAGCCCATTGGAATGGTATCGTCGACGTCAGTGGAGGCAGTATTGGCAAAAAAGAGGCATCACGAAGCAAAAAACTACAGTATCCGGGATTCCCGTCTGGTCACCCACGACAGTACTAGCCGAACGATATCATGCTTAAATAGCGCAGAGCGGACGGGATGCGTTGTATTCATGATTCTATGACCGTAGCTATTAGAGTATTACCCTTATTTATCTTAATTTATTTAATATTTTACAATTATCCGACAACAACCCTTCTCAACCCGATTCCGAGTCACTTTTAGTCATTCCGGTATCTACTGCCGTATACTCGTGGGAATCTTGAATCAACGGATCCCAACTGTGCATCAACGCTCCATTTGGTTCACAATTGACAGTTCACAGTGTTTAAGGCTGATAAAACACCGATCTCCTTCGGGTTTCCTTCGTCCCTCGCATAAATTTTTTTTAAACCGTACATGTAGAGTAGCGAGGCCCGGGGAGCCCACGTGGTCAAGGGACAAATAAATCTTGACGAGCTCTTGACGCTAGCTAGACGGGTTAGAATTTTCTGGACTACCCCACATGGAGAAAGAATCTTCTTATCGTGTCATTAATGTCTAAGGGTTTCATAAAAAAGCAATAAAAAAAATGCAGGAGAAATGTCATTCGGATAGAGAAGGTAGGCTTCTTAGCCCTAAATATGAAGAGAAGGGAGAATATGGGTTACTTGCCGAGAAGTGAAAGGGTGTATTTATCTACTCTACATGTTTCCCGAATGAAGTTGCTGCGGGACAATGCATAGAACTTATCGTGTTATGCAGATACTTTGAAAGTTCGAGAAATGGGGATCTCGAGGCGAATGGGTATCGAAACCCAATTCTATGTGCGTGTTGGGTACATCTTTGCGCTACCGAGCTAACTTATCCGAAGATATGTACTCTAGATATGTACCATTGTCTGCTTATCGATACCGATATGCGGCCGTTTGACATGTTTCGAGAGCTTACATAACCACAATCTATAGTTGATCAAGGATACTCTTTTTAAGGGTGAATTTAATAAACGAAATGAGGTTTCTCTTCAAGGTTCTCAGGGTTCCTGGTGCCAAGCGACGCAGGATTCGTCGCAAATTCACCTTTTGGGTAAATTAGGTTCTGACGAAAGACTCGAGGGAAAGGGAAATGAAGGATATGCTATATGAGACATGTCAGAGACTGTCAGAGACATGCTATGCTCATGGTCCCTTATGCTCCTCGTTGGTAACCAGGACGTAACCAGGGCCCTTCTGTCCGACTTTATCTTATTTCGTCAGTCCTATGCGCATGCCTACTGTTGGCCTGGGCTCTAGATACCCGGACTCTCCAGTTTCACCGGCTTCGATGACAAACCTATTTGCCGGAGCGGTGAGCGAACTTGCAAAGACGACTGAAGACTCGAACTCGAGGCTTAAAGTGCACAGCCGAGTCAAAGGTCTGCAGAATAAGCCTTCTCCGCGTCTCCTAGGTCCGCACCCCGCTTTTGCCCTCGTCTTCTCCCTTGCCCTTGCTTTCGCCTTCGCCTTCAACCTCGCCTTCGCACCCTACCTTCTACGACGGCGCGTGCGGGTGCGAAATGCCCTACACCATCTTATGTACGCAACAACCCATCTGTCGTGCACGATCCAACGGATCTGTTAGATGACGCGCTAGAACTCGCACGGAATTTTATGATGTTTGTTTGTCTGTGCTTTTTGATAGGTGATTTGATATCACGTTTGCTCGTTGGTTCTCTTAGTAAAAATGGTCATGGCATGCCGATAGATACATTACATTTATCCCGGCCCCCCCGGGTGAGTCGTCGCGTAACTTTTTGTACCAATTGAAAGTTGTGAGGCTTGCTGAGGAAGCTTTTTACGCCAATCAAAGCGGAGAGACCGATCTTGTCCCCAGACCCAGACACACCCCCCGGAATTCCCGTGACTGTTCTGCGAGGTCTGCTCATCCCACTTGCAGCCGGTTCATCATCGCCCAGGGACTGTCGTCACGCAACTGTGCCATCCATCTGTGATCGGACCAGTTAGAGTTGAATGGTACGCTCCCATCGCTGTGGTGCAGCTGGATGGTGAAAGGGGAGAGACAGACAGGCACCACGTCCGAATCAACCTTCCCTCTTCTCTGCTACCTCAACACACAGCAGCATCCCCCAAGGCTCTGGGTCAAGCCTCCGGTAATCGAAGCGACAGACTATTTTGCGGTGCGAGGTGTCATGTCACGGGAGCGAAGAGAGGCTCCAGACTGTGGATTCTGAGGGGAGGCTCGACTGTGGATTCTGAGGGGGAGACTCGACTGTGAATTCTGATTCGAGGTGTCAGTCGACTGTGAAATTCGACGTTGATGCCACGCTGCTGCTGCCACGGGAGCCGACCGACACCCGCGAGGGCAGGTTGACGGGGAATGCATCATGGCATCGACAGGACATCATGATCCACAGCGATAAATAACGTTCGATGGCGGTGGAATGTCGGATGTCTGTCTGGAGATGTCTTTGCTAGCGAGATGCTTCTTGATGCGAGATACTTTTGACATTTCTCGGTATTCCTCGTCATTGTCGTTGTCGTGTCTTTTTCATGTCTTCTACGTCTTCTTCCTGATTCTTCCTCGCATCTCCATAGTATTTTCGTAAAATACACCCCCGACACTCTGCGTCCAGTCTATCCACTCTGATCTTAACCTGCTTTCCCACTATCCACACTTAATTATTGCGGATGCCTAAACAGTGTGATCCCCCCTCGTTTCCCCCATTTCACGGCCAGCCCATCTGAATCTCTTCTCCCTCATTTCGTCTCTTCCCATAATTTCGCCGCTTGCATCGTCCTCCGTCGTTCTCCTTCAGTTGCACGCTTCTCGCTGAGTGAGTGCCTAGCCCAACACCGATTCCTTCCACACCCACGACACCACCCACCATCTTCCACACCCCTCCATCAAAGACAGGACCAACCCCATTCACCCTCTCCCAAACAGCGCGACTGATCCAGGGCCAAAACTTATCAAAGTCTGCCCTGTTCCCGGCTCCTGTCTTGTCTCGTCTTCCCAGCCACGACTGCCGCTGTTCCTCTCTCTTCATCCACCGAGAAGAGTGGTTGCATTCGACCGCTGAAATCGAGAGATACGATACCGATACCACCACGACGACTCCACCTGGTCTGCGGAACTTTACTCATAGCCGACCATCAGACTCGACTCTCGCGACACTGCTCGTAACCCAGTTATCGCTTTAATCTATCGCATCTGCGTCACATCGCCGACATCTTATTCGACTAATTTTTCGCGTCGCGTCTCGGTAGCTCCTATCGACTATACGTTCACGGGAGTCGCATTTCTTCCTCATTCCTATCGCATCTGCATTCGAACAGCCACGTCGACCTTGCCGTTGCGACTTCGACCGTTGCGCACGTTAATCACAGGCGAAAACTACTACCTCGCGCGACCTTCTTTTCGTTGCACGCCGATATCGTCACTTGCGATATTACGATCTGTTATAATCATCATCTCTGCGGAAGGTAGGTTGTTTTGTCTCACGGTCTGTGCGGAGCGAAGCGTGTTGATCTCACATTTGTGCAGTAACGTCCTACGTTCTCGGTTAGGCCACCAAGCGCTCCAGACGGCGGGATTTATCGTCAACCGGTAACGACGAAAACTTTTTCAGAACACAACGAGCGCGGGAATTACCTTTCGATCGAAAACGTGTTATTTTTTACGACTCGATAAATAGGGACATATACACTTTTGTGACCAGCATTTACATTTCCTAATTTTGCACTCTACGATCGACTCGAAAATTACCGGGTTCGTCCTTTTTTACAACCATTCGAAGTCAAAGCGCCATCATGCAAACCCCACCTGGGCCATCAGGCTTAGGCCACACGACACCCCGTCATTTTCTCCCAAATCTAGGAATGTCGGATTCTCACGGATTTTCACGACTCATGCCCGAAAACCAGTCGGTACCCCGTCGATGCACTCCGCCTTCGCCGGGAGCGGACGACCTGTGCGAGTTTTTCGGATATAGTCCCATGGAGTTCGGATCAAGAGAATGGCATGGCGTTAGGATTGAGCGCTTGGCACCAAAGATTACCCCGAACGAGATCAAGACTATGTTTCTTTTCAGCCGTGGATTCGAGGACGTACGGATTATTCCTTCGAAGAACTCGGTAGAGGTGTATGTTAGACTTCAGAGCAAGGAGCACGCCGAGGAGGCAGAGCGTCTATTGAACAACGGGGAAATGAATGGCACTAATATTGCGGTCACTGTGGTTCCTTGTCCAACTTTGAATGAGATTATGAGAATGGCTCCGGCTCAGGAGACCTTCAAATCTAACTTTAACTCGAGATCTCCGTCTTCGGATGGCCTTATTACCCCTGGAACTATTGGTGCGCTACCGTTAGGAGAATACACAACAACGGGACCCCGCAGCATGGGCATCGCATCCCCGCCCCTCCTACCTATTTCCGAAAACAGAGGAACAATTGGCCGGAATGATTCGCTAGGAAAGAGTTTCCTATCGATGGGAATGGGATCCCTAAACGGCAATAGACCTGCAACTTCGGGTATCGACTTTTACGGTTCCGACCTCACATCGTCCATCGACCGGATGTCCTTGAACGACAAGGCAAACTTGGCGAGCGGCTTGTCGAGCCCCACCGGATTCGACAGTGGCTACCTATCCGACAGCTATCTCGGCGATATGAACTCATCCCGTCCTCTCGGATCCCTCCACCAGGCCCTCGATGAGCACGATGGACCCGACTACCCCCGCCCTCGTCGTCAAACAAACCCGGCTCCTCAGTCAGTTAGCAACAACCGCTTCAACCTCCCTCCCCTATCAACCATGGGAGTCAACGCCTACTCTAACAACGGTATCACCTCTCCTCCCGTCACCACCCCCGGCCTCACCTCCCCCCTATCCCCCGGTGGCTGGCCCCCTAACACTCGGGCATTCACCGCCCCATTCACCATCTCTCACCCTCCCGCAAACCCTGCAGACCAGAACCCTCCTTGCAACACTCTCTACGTCGGCAACCTTCCCGCCCAGACCTCCGAGGATGAGTTGAAGACCATGTTTGTCCGCCAGCGCGGTTACAAGCGTATGTGCTTCCGCACCAAGCCCCAGGGTCCGATGTGCTTTGTCGAATTTGAGGACACCCACTACGCTACTAAGGCTCTTACTGAGCTCTACGGACGAGCCCTCAGTAACTCGACTAAGGGTGGTGTGCGTCTTTCTTTCTCAAAGAACCCCCTAGGAGTTCGGTCCCAGCCATCTAGCAACCAGAGACCCCAGAACAACATCCCTGGTCCTGGATTGGCACAGCACAACACTCTCAGAACTCCCCCGGGATTGTCGAATCCCGCTTATGGACACCCGTCTCAGCCTCAGACTCAGCAGCAACAGCAGCAGCAACAACACCAGCCTCAGCACCAGCCCCAGCACCAGCAGGTTCCATTCAACTCCACAAGTCCGCCTCCAACTGCAGGAGGACCCCCACCGGGGTTGCAGGGGCTTCAAGCATTGCATGGACTCCCACTATCACAGTCGATGGGTAACGGGCAGCAATACCCAAGGATACCCCCCGGGATTCCTTCAGCAGGAGCACAGGCATTTTACAGTGGAGGAGTGATTCAGAGAGATGATAGGCTGGAAGGATTATATCAACAAGGACCTGGAGCGATCGGAACACGGTAGAACCATGATGACCGAAACTTCCGGCGAATACGAGGCCGTGGATGGGCTTAACCCCAAACACTACAGATCCGTTTGCATATGCATCTTTTAGGCGCGAAGCATCCTAGGGCCGTTTTTTTTTATTGATCAATGGGTTTGATGAGGAAAATGATGGGGTTTTGTGATAAGTTTGAGTCTCGTTGTTTTTTTGGCGCATTTTTTGGTTTTTTGTATGTTTTTTGTATTTTCTGTGTTTTGATGAGGATGATTTTTGTTTTTGATGTGTTTTTGATTTTTTTTTATCTATCTTTGTGTTATTTTTGGGCTAGCTTATGTGTTGCTGTTTTTTTCAAGGTGTAGGATTGGTGCATTGTTTATGATATGCATGGCGGGTTTATTATATGGACTCTTTAAGGTGTAGGTTCGGGGTTCGCTTTATGTTGGTTTGGAGTGAACTAAGGGAACTAGGGTGTGGTTAACTTCTTGTACCGATGAAGCTTGGCGAAGCCCGTCGAAGCGCAGCGAGCTTGTGAGGCGCGGCAAGGATTTTTTTTTTTTTGATATGTTTACGTTTATCTTATCTACTGTATTTCGACATCACAACAACTTTCTTTTGTTTACTTATTTTTTTCTTCTTCTTCATCTCTCTTTCTTACTCATGGTCGTCGAACGACCCATTGATTCCATTACAATTTTTTTTTTTTACTTTTTTTTTGATCATGGTTCTGGTTCTTCATTATAACTGTAGGGTTGGTGCGATTGGGTGCATCGTTTTCTTTTACTTAAAGGCGTGTATTATGGCGATATGCATCGTTTATCGAAGGCTGTCATGGGCTGTCAAGGGCTGTCAATGGCTGTCGAAGGTTGCTAAAAATTGCCTGGTGCATACATAGGAAGGTAACAGGTTACTGGTGCTAGGTGGGGGTGCTGGGTGTTACAGTATTTTTTTTAAAGTTCTTAGTGAGACTTGGGGTCAAATTGGAATCGGTTTTGATTTCAGATTGTACTGGATTGTGGATTTCATACAAGTATTGGTTGAAACTTGTGACAAGAAGAAATCATAGGACTAAGGACATGTCATGACTAGCTAGCTTAGCATTCGAGAATCGAGAAACAGAGTACAAAGAAAGTGCAAAGGCCGCGGACTGGTTTTCCTGATCTCATGAGTGATTTGCGGTATGAGTAATATACATTACTCGTACTTGATAATCCGGGACCCGGGTTTGCTGTTTAAATTTGCATTAAAAAGATCTTAGTTTGGTTTTTGTTTTATGATTTTTTTTGGAGTAGAGGGGGCTAGACTAGCTCCCGAGGGGACTAGGGGAGCTAGTTATCTAACTAGTAGTAAAGAGTTCATCATCGATAAGTTCAAGTCGGGATTCACAAGACTACAGCTCAGGCTCAGGTAATCACCATCCCCATGGGCCATAATTTTTAGAGTCGAAACCGGGGACCCCAACGCTTGCAGCTTCATTACCTTGACCTTAGGTCCTTAGTACTGAGAATACTTCGAATGGTTGCTGGATGGATTGGATGAACTGGATGAATTGCTATTCCTACTGCCGAGTGATACAGAGTGACACAGAGTGTAAGGGTATACCGGTAACACTCTCACCGCTATGGATCTATGGTCATGGAATTGTGAATACTTATAAGGGACTTATAAGTAATAACGCATATGACTATGATTGAGTGCGGGCTGAGAAATAAGCACCGAACTCAAACCCCAGAACCCGAAACCCAGCTGGAGCTTAGGTAATGAATTACTTGTCTAGCTAGAGGCGGTAGGTCTAGCTATGTAGGGTGGGAGTGTGAATTGTAATTTGTTGCGGGGGTTGGAAGTTGTGGGTTGGGTGGGCGGAGGCTGTGGAGCTTAGTAAATCTCTAAGGAGTTGAGGAGTTGAGGGGTCGAGGAGTTGGAAGTAGGTGGATCAGGTTCTGTCTCTGAGAATGCAGGAACGTGGAGTTCGCGGAGTGTGGGGTTTCTTGTTTCAACTGACGGGAGTTGAAATATGGTTAATGTACCACGCCAGGCCCCCAGGGGGCTGGAGAGGATAGGGTATTGTGATTCTGATTCATGAACTGGGCTCGCGGTGATCATCATGGAGGTACTTATTGCGGTACTGCGGTATTGTAGTAGTGTCGCGGGGTCTGTGGTATAGTGTGGGGATGACTGATGTTAGTGAAAGCATGAGCGCCTAGAACTCTTGAACACTAAAGAAAAGAGGAAGTGAGAAGAGCAACACGATAGTATAGTAACAGAGAAGAATTTATGAGAAATTATTGTGTTTTGTCGAACTTTTAGAAAGACAGGAGCTAGTAACATGAGATTGTGAAAATAGTAAATGATGATTGGAAATATTAGATTTTGTTTGGGCTGAAAGGTTTTCGGCTTGATTTATTGCTCGAGGTGGTGGGCTGAAACTTGTTGTTTGAATCGATCCGGATCCGGACAACTTATTCTTCGACGTAATATACCGTGTCAGAATTGTAGGGGAATTTACCTGATAGAATATAGACACGGTACTTCTGGGATGCTTCTTTCCCCCATTTATTGATGACTTTTGCTTTGTCATCTTCATCATAGTAACATAGGAACGATGATTTTGTTCCCTTCAGACACCTCAGATGACCTGCATTCAATCCGAACACTGATTCAGCGAGGTTGATAAATTTCTATTTAACTTGTCAGCACCTGATGATGTTTCTTGGGGATAAAGTTGAAGTACTTTGAAATCCTTGAATTGATCTCGCACCACATAGAGGAAACATGAGTCTTCATCCTCATGTGGTGAGCCACCCTTATAAGCTTTAGCCCGGCTTACTTGAATCGTTCCATCCGGAATCGTTTTTAAAGGCTATTTCAAATTGGATTGGTTAGTTCATTGGCATATATTAATGCGATCCACATCATCAAGACTTACCTTTTCTCTAAAGATGTAACCATCTTTCAAGTCCTCTAGACCCATGGATCCCATGGTGCTGGTGAGGCTTTGTATGCGTAGAGCTTGTTGGGCCTGGACCCTACTAATCGCTTGTTTGTGATTCTGTTTACTTTGCTGCTGGACGTCTGCTATCCGTTTCTCTGTTTTTTGCTGGTAATCTTCAAGCAACTTCTCCATTCTTTCCCGGTTCTCGATAACCCGATTCTCTTGTTCCTCACATCTCTTCTTCCATTCTAGAACCTCCTTAACCCTTCAAACCCGCTAAGTTCCTTCTGGAGGCCAGCCTTCTCCTCTTCAACTTCGGCAAGCTTCTTAAGCGCGTCGTCGTTGGCCCCAGAAAGCTTAACGTTCTCCTTGTCCAAGGTCTCCAATTCCTTTTTAATAAGAGTGTTATGCTCCACCAGCCTCTTGTTTTCAATTTCAAGCATTGCCATTTCCGCTCTAAGGCTTGCGAAGGTGTCCTGGAAGCTTCTGAACATGTTTTCATAGGCCGGCGATGAGATTTGAAGATTGGCAGTTGGAGTGGTAGACATGATCTCGCTTGCGGACGGGGTATCGAAGCCGGGAGTACTAGCTTCGGCACTGAAATCGACGAATTGCTCGTAGGAGTTTTCGGCGGGCATTGTTGTCGGCGTGAGAGGTTATCGAGGTGGAGAAGGTGTTGCCAACTGCAGGTTTGGGAGCCTGATGGCTTGGCTATTGCAGGGGGGCGGTCATCGATGTATTCGATGAGTGGTTGAATGTGGTGTAACGTCAAATTCCATCCGTGGAGGTTAGGGGTTATAATTAAAGTGAAATCATGTACGCAGTAAAAAATTTGTAAGTTCGATTTCCAAAGATCGGTCCTTATGTTTCGCCTACTAAGATGTCTCTATGACTGATTGAGGTGAAGCAACTCTCAAATATCACGAGGGTATGTATGCACTTAGTATTGAAAGAATACCACTAAGTATGTACTTTATTCTGGAGTGAGTACTTAGTGCGAACACAGGAAAATTAATGCTGATGTGATAAACTAGATAACATTTATCTAGAGTCAAAATCAACGACTAGAAAAACACGGTGTCGCTGTCGAAAGGCGAGGGTCCAGATAGAATATAGATACGATCTTCCGGCCATCCCTCACTCTCCCATGCCGAATTGACAAATGACGTCTCCGTACGATATAAGTCAAAGCGACTAAGCCCCGTTCTCTTGATGTATCGTAGGTGGCTTGGTCCCAGCTCAAATAATAGCTCGACCAAATTCTTAAATTTCTGTATTTATCCGTTAGCCATCGCGAGTTACTCATAGATCCGTATCAAGATACCTCAAAAGTATTGCAGTTCTCCCTCTTGAGATAGAGAAACTGCGTATCTTCGCAATGGTGCACTTTCCCATGTCCGAACCAATTTGCCATACAAACTTGAATCATTCCAGACGGTATATCATGCAAAGGCTATCACCACAATTGTCAACCATACAATAAAGACCACAAAGAGTACTAATGTTAACACTATGGGCTCACCGTATTCCTGAGAAGGTAACCATTCTCATTCGTCGTTATCGGCCCCATGAATTCCTCCATGTTTGCCTGTAGAGCCTTCATCTGACCAATCTGTCTTCCAACGTACTCCTGAGCCCCTTCAATCCGATTCTCGATAGCCTCATAGCTGTCTTCAACTTTCTTCTCAAGCCCTTCAAGTTTTTTCTTAAAAGCCACCAATGCCTTAAAAGTTTTGAAGCATCCAAACTCTTCCATCTCACTCAGCTCTTCTCGAAGCCTCATATTGTCGGCTTCAACTTTTCTGAGTCTCTGCACCGCGTCGGTCTTTTCTTTGGTAACCGTGGCGAGGCTCTGGGAAAGACGAATATTCTTGTTTCTTAAATATGTTAGCTCTTTTTCAATAAGTGTTGTGTGGTCTTGGAGCTTTTGATATGTTTGGTCGGCGAGGCGGTGGACTTCTTCTTCGAAAGATTTGACTATGCCTTGAGCGGCGCTGGAAGGCGAGGAGCCGCTAGCTTGAGACATGGTATTACTGTAATTCTTGTCTAGATGAGCTGTTGGATAATAGTTGGGGTTAGATACTTTGATAGTAGTCTGAGGCAGATGATTCATACCAAAAGGCCAAGAAGAGTCAAAGTTGATACACAGAAGTCTGACGGTTCAAATCCAGGATAAGGTTTAGCACAGTAGGATATGTTATATGGTTGAAGGTGAAAGTCACTTTCTTATAATCTCCTAATCCCATCACTAGCTATGGGATAAAGAGAACTTCAATGATGAAGGCTCCTTATTCGATGGAAGAACAGAAATATCCAGCTCCACATTCAATTCAATTCAAACGAATAAACTACAATGATCAGCCGCCGAATCACCGAGTAGAAACCAAAACCAGCATTAACAGATCCTTCTATTCACAACCCCCCTATCTAGCATTGTACGACAGCCCTGCAACCCAACCCCCTGCCAACCGGTTCCTGGTCGCGGGCTCAGTCACACCAACCGAGTGATTATTGATGCAAGCCTATATGTACCACCACTTCCGCGCTCTGCAAGAGCAGCGCCGCAATATATCCACAGCTCCCAAACACCCATCGATTCCTCCCATCCCCAATCTTCCCAAAATCCCTCCAAGTCCAAACAACAAACAAAAAGCAAGAACACCACCGCCACTTCACCCGAATCCCCGTAGCCTCAACTTACGAGTAGTCCAGCACATACCAACCTGCATCTACCCGCACAATATCGCAGCCCGTTCCCGTGTCCTGTTCGCTATCCAAGAAAGTCTGTGTTTGCATACTGGACTCAAATCCCCGTAGAGAAAGTCATTTATACTACGTGGTATTCCCGGCGAGCGGAAGCTGGGAGCTGGCCTACGTGACTGTGCCTTCTCCTTCTCCAAAAGCCGAGTCTATCAACACACATCATTACAGTTACCACAACTTCAACCACTTCCTCCGAAGCTCCCAGTGCATTCATCATAGACCAGCACCACAGCCTCGCAAAGTAGAAAGGAACCGCCACGTACACCCCCGGATCGCTTCCCACATACCACATGCCGCAGCAAAACCAAAATCACCGTGGCCACCGATCACCATCATCACGTGATGTAACCAGCGTATCTAGAACAGGCGTAGCTAGCGTAGCATCACCCCACCTCCCACTACCGCCTCTCCCTCTACCACGGCCCATAACCAGCTGGAAATTCTGGAAGCGATTATTACGAGCTCCCGGAGAGCCTAAGCCAGAGAGAAAATCAAAACGGGTGGTGGTGGATACGTTACCAAATCTGGTAGTAACGCAGCCACAGCCAGTGAATCGGGTTCGAGAGACAATTGCAATGAGGGAATGTCGACGGACGATGAAGATGAGAGACGGGGAGGGGGAGGTAGTGGGAATAAGGGAGACGAGAGATACAAGGGAGGTAAAGGTGAGGGACCCGAGAGCAGATGAAGAGGATAGAAGGGAAGGGGAGGGAGGCCTTGAGGGGTCGATACGGTCTAATTTTGAGAGGAGGAGTAGGTTTAGAGAACATTTGGATGAATAGGCCTATTAGGAAACTGTATGGGGTTCAGGTAGAGGGTGTTGGGGAGGGGGGTTATAGAAGTGGGGAGGGGAAATCGTGTAAATGAAGTCATGAATCTTTCTATCAAAGCTAGAGGGGCTCTAGTCTTTGTGGGTGTAGTATTCCTCGCTGATGGAGTCGCAGAGGGAATACGTCATCTTGAACCCACCATATTATCAACTCAACTGCTGAATCTTAACATCAGACAACGAAATGTTGGAAATAATCTGTGTTTCTTCTGCACCGCAAAGATTCACTGGGTTTTTGCCTTATATTTTTACTTTTAACGTCGCAGGTACCATCCGGCTTCCGTGGTGAAATGGTATCATAATTGCCTTCCAAGCAATTGGCTCGGGTTCGATTCCCGACGGATGCATTGCTTTTTGCTTTTTTGAAATATTTCATCCTCATTATTGCTAATTTCTTCTTAGCATGTCTCTTCTTTCAGAAGCTTGATCATCCGGTAGGTGTCCAAGACCTCACAGATCCGGCATCGACAGCTTCACCAATTTTACCCGGATCACAACCTATCACACATCATTCACCTCAATTTTACGAGCCAACTATCAATTTTAATCACATTCCCCGATAGATGCTACAGTAAATCCCTCTACTACTCAGCATTCCTGTTTTTTAACCTTCCCTCCTACTCAGCACCCCCCTTCCCCGGCATTTTCCCTTTCTTCGCCTTCTGATCTCCCTTCCCTTTCTTATCCCCCGCCTTCCTCTTTGGAGACGTCTTCTCCTTATTCCCCTCATCCTCCTCAACTTCCTCAGTTTCATCCTCTTTAAAAACCTCCCCCAGAGCACCCCTGATGTGCTCCCACCGTCCTAACCACCCCAATTTCACCCTCATCCCATCAAACGCCACCACCACGCCCTTCCCCTGGCCGGCTTCGACCATCTCGCAGTAGCGCTGGCTGAAGTGCGTCAACACAGTAGTGGCACCCATTCTTCCTCCAACATCCAACGCCTCCGAAACCGTAGAATGTTTCTTAGCCTTAGCCTGAGCCAACATAGAGTCTTCAAAGGTAGCTTCATGGAGTAATAAATCCACTCCCTTGCTGATTTCTACGAAGGAATCCAGGGGACGGGTGTCGCCTGAGTAGGCGAGTTTGAACTCGGTAGCCTCGCTCGAGCTCGAGGTGAAATGGAAGACGACGCAGAAAGAGGAGAGACAGTGGTGAGCTGGTACTGTGACTACTTTGATGAGGTCTAGAGTCTGCTGGAGATATGAGGGGAGCTGGACTTGGTTCCCAGGGGATGTATCGGCAAGGAAGTCTTCACAGGCGAGGAAAGTAAACCGGCCTAGAGCTTCCTCCATATCGGGCTCGCAACGGAAATACTCAGTCATCCAGGTTAAGAAAATGCGAGGTCCGATGATCGTAAATGGCTGTGAGTCTTGCTTTGCTTCAGTCATCAGGGACAGCTTATGACGGATGATAGGGACGCTCCCAAGGTGGTGGTCTGCGTGGAGATGGGATATATAGATAACATTAATATCGGAGATGACTTGGTCTATGTTGTCCGGGTAAAGCCGCTTGATCTGCCCAAGGGTACCGTCGCCGCAGTCGATGAGTATATACTTGTTTGCGGAGATTTTGAAGAGAGTTCCGGAGACATTACGATGACGACCTGGGGCGGAAGATCCAGTGCCGAGGGTTATTAGTTCTGGCTGGAAGGCGAAGACATCCTGCTTTGGGTGTTTTGACCATTTATCTTCAGAGGCGCGGTAGGAGGTAATGGCAGTTTGAAGCCCTTCAGATGCCACTATCTCGGAGGCGTTGAATTCCGGGTCAAGGTGGCTTGTTCCCAAGTCCCATTTAGGTTCAATTTGCCATTGCAGGCCTGGATGGGCTTGAGTTTGATAGGGTTCTGTTAGAGGGGTACACTTAGATGAGTCCATAAGTGGGAGAAGGAACATGTCGGCGTCGATTTTGTTCAGCAGCACCGAGGCCTTTGCGGCGGCTTTGAAGTTGATACGGTCGGGTGTACAACCGGGGGAGGAGATGATATGTTGAGCTCCGTTGAACTTTTCCATGAAATCTTGGATTGTAGGATGGAAGATAATTTCCTTTGGTGCCATCCAGAAGAATGCACCGATAGTTTTCTGCACCTCTTCGGGGTTCTTCCATTCCTCTGAAGCCAAGAAGTCCGGGATGTAGTCAACTGAGGGGAGATCACAGACTGCGATACCAGTTCCAGGTCGAGTGGGCTCCATCACATCCTCTGGAGTAATTGTATTTCCGTCTGCGGTCACAACGCTCTGGCCTGAGGAGAGTTTACTAAAATCCGGCCCGGGCTTGACTCCTAGTTCCTTAGCGCGCTTTGGAAGGAATTTTCCCCGCTGTGGATGAAGCATTACGATGTAACATAGCGATACTGTGTTCGGTGTCGTCTCCGGTAAGGCAACGATAGTTGAAGCCGGCCAAGGAGCGCGGACTTTTCCCTTCAGTGGCGCCTTAGTGGAGAGCTGGAAACTGCGTACAGCCTCTTGTACCTCCTCGCCTTCCGCAGCCTCGGCGGGAAGATTGGGGTCGTCAACCCAAGTGTTCATCGTCCAATTGCTGCAAAACATGTCATCCACGACCTTAGCCAAGAACTGATGTTTCTCCTGACTATCCCTCTGTCTTTCCCCTTGGTTTTGCGGGCGGATATGCAGCGTCTTAACTACCACATTCTCATCCGTCCATGTATCTCCCGGCTGATGCTCAGTGACCTTCAACTTCATCCCAGTGCGGAAGATAAACCTCCTCATTGTAGCCAGTGTGTAAAGAAGATTTTCCCCTCCATGAACCTGCTGTTCCAACCCACCGAAATCTTGCCCATCAACTGCTGAAGTTCGAGTACCGTCGGGATCTCCCATGGCTAGCATTACGCCGGCCAACCCCCCCGTACGATGCCAGTCGGTTGGTCCGGTCAGAAAGATGTCGGAGACCTTTGAGAGTTTCAGACCCCGCTCTTGGAAGGCGCGTTGAGTACCCTCCGAGATTTGGCCGAAGACATAGCGCTTGGAGTCGAAGTGCAATAAGAGAGTAGTTCCAGGAGTGTCAGAGGAGACGGAGGTGAGGACTTGCGCGTGGACACGCATTTTGGTGTAGAGATGAGGTTGAGGGACGGGTTATGGTTGGTATTGGATATGTAAATGATCGATGATGTATCGATGTACTCTACTGTTGATGGGGTTAGATGAGGGATTGATAGGCTTTGCAAGGGGAATATACTTACCGAGCGTATGCAGGTACTGTGAAAAAAATTGATACAAGTAGACCAATGAGTGTATGTTTTGGGATGTTTGCTGGTTACTGGTCCAGCAAAAAGAGTTTTTCGAGGTCAAGCTCAACTGCTACTCTAGTGAAGCTTAAGCTTCTGGGGATGATCGCGCTTCGCGAGTCCTCCGCGTCACTGGTGCGGAGGCGATGCTAGCGCCAAGTCCTTTTCAAGTGCGATAACCTCGATGCCCTCATTATGAGCCATGTCATCAGTTTCGCAGCGATGAGTCTTAATGAGCGAGTACAATGCATATCAAAATTCCCTCAATACTTTTGAAAATGAATATTGTAAGACAAGAGATAAGATACATCTGTTCAACTAATATTCATCTTCCTCGAGTCTAACCAAAAGAACCCCAACAAAAATAAAAACCACTTTTAAACGCCCCAGATACCCGAAAAATGCATTAAGATTACTTCCTCTTCTTGATCCCCATAGCCTTTTCCTGCAATCTCCTCGTCCTCTTTCCATTCTCATTCCTTCCCTCATCAATATCCAACTTAGCCATCCTCTTCTTCTCACTAACAAGCTGCAACGTCTCACGCACAACTCTACCCTCCAAACTAACACCCGGCTCATCCTCATATTTCTCAAGCTTCTTTCCTGTCCGTGCCTCGATACTCTCAATCAATGCAACATCCCTTTCTCCCATAATCGTAATCGCCTCTCCTGCCTTTCCAGCACGAGCTGTACGTCCAACTCTGTGAATATAATCATCCGGATCCCTAGGAACATCGAAGTTGATAACTAGCTCAACCGCCGGAATATCGAGACCTCTAGAAGCCACATCTGTCGCCACCAAAATCCTTGCGTAGGATGCCCTGAATCTCTCCAGTGAGCTAATTCGCTCGCTCTGCGGTAAACTGGAGTGTAGTGCTGTTACGCGGTGCTCCAACGCCTTTAGAATATGCAACAACAAATTCGCCGTATCCGTCCTATTCGTAAAAATAATCGTACTCTTCTTCTCATTTCCGGGTGTTGAGAGTAGCGTATGTAGATACGCCTCCTTAGCATAGCTGTTTATCAACATAAACTTCTGCTTTAGTGTCGGCGGGATAGCAGCTTTATCGGTATCCACCTCACAAACAAAAACCTTCCTTCTGCCCTCCCTCGTTTCC
This sequence comes from Pyronema domesticum, assembly GCA_024516145.1. Lineage (NCBI taxonomy): Eukaryota > Fungi > Ascomycota > Pezizomycetes > Pezizales > Pyronemataceae > Pyronema > Pyronema domesticum. The sequence continues at coordinate 570,450 of JAJJXL010000006.1, read as the reverse complement.
ATCTCCTTCAACAACTTAACCTCATCCGTCATAGTAGCCGTAAAGAGCAGTGTTTGTCTTCCTCCAGTTCCTGAGGGTGGTAGAACTCCCAAACACTCCGCCAAATCGTCCGCAAAGGTCTCGGAAAGCATACGATCGGCTTCATCCAGCACGACCATCTTGACGCGACGTAAACCACAGATCGTGTCCTCGCCAGAAGAACGAATGTGGTCTGCCATGCGCCCAGGAGTAGCGATAACGATGTGGGGACGGGTGGCGAGTTGCAGCGCTTGGGTGCGCATGTCGACTCCACCGATTAGGAGGCAGATTTTGAGGCCCTGGGGAGCGCCGAGAGCGGTGAATTGCTCAGCGATTTGGAGGGCGAGTTCTCTGGGCGTGTTAGCAAAACCAATTCATCGAAATAAAGCCTGCCAAACGAAGCCGAAACGTCCGAAGCAGTCGCGACAACGTCCGCAAAATCGGCGCAACGAAATTCGGAGCAACAAAGTCCACAGGGGAAAATACCTAGTAGGCGTCAAAACAACTGCAAAGATTCCAAACGGATCCCTAGCCCAAGTCTGTAGAATTGGAACTCCGAACGCAACAGTTTTACCGGAACCGGTTCTCGAACCTCCGATACAGTCTTGTCCGTTTAAGATGGGCTCAATGCATGCTGCTTGAATTGGAGTAGGCTTGCGAATGGCCATCGCACGAAGGGAATCTACGAGCCATTTGTCGACGCCGAGGGTGGTGAAGTCGCTCATTTTTGCGAGGTGGGAGGTCTGGAGCTGTGGTGAGGTAAGTGAGGAAGTCGCGAGGACAGGACAGGGACCTCTGGGAAATTTTTGTCTCGGCACCGATAAGCTCCAGCTTATCCGCATGAACAATCACTCGATTTACAATGCGTGCAGCGACCCGCCATCAAACACTCGGGTACTTTATTCTCGATTGTACGTAGCATATTTTGTCCCCAAAGCCGTCATGAAACTTTTAATAAAGATAAGATTTGCCGAGAGGCTTCGAAGCATCATAACGAGGTCATTGTCCATGGCAGATTGCTCTTTTAGCGCATTTCAGTTACTAATATGTTTATAATAATTATTACTGCTAAAACATCTTTAATGTTTAGTTACTGGTGATTCGTTTTTATCATCTATCCTATTTCTGAAATTTTGGATCGTAAACGCGTTGTCATGTGCCAAAGTTACACAGACACTTTCACTAGCCTCAAACCAGCCTAGCCTTCCCTGCTGCCTAAGCATTGGCTCAACCCTGCTGCAAGAATAGACCAGCGACACGTTCAACATCACCAAACTCATCGCGACAACCGCATCGCCTTTCTACAGCTCTCCGCTGCTCAACCTCGTTTCACCGACCCCCGGAATCAAGCTCAACAGCTTCACCGCCACCATGGAGTCTTCCCGCGGCCCTCCCCGGGTCAAAAACAAGGCTGCTTCCGCGCAGCAAATCAGGTAAGCTCTTATCACTTACACCTTTTGCGATCCCATTATCGGCAATTGCTAACCCAATGATAGTGCGGAACAGATTCTTCGCGAAGCCTTCGAGCGCCAAGAACCCGGTCTCCAGGCACCTACCCAGCGTTTCGCAGACCTCGAAGAACTCCATGAATTCCAAGGACGCAAGCGAAAAGAATTCGAAGACTATGTTCGCCGGAACCGTATTAATATGAATAACTGGATGCGATATGCACAATGGGAGCTTGAACAGAAGGAATATGCGCGTGCAAGATCCATCTTTGAAAGAGCACTTGATGTCGATGCGAGATCTGTCGTGCTTTGGTTGAGATATATTGAAGCGGAGATGAAGACGAGGAATATTAACCATGCTAGGAATTTGTTGGATCGTGCCGTTACTACCTTACCGAGAGTTGATAAGTTGTGGTATAAATATGTTTACATGGAGGAGACTCTGGGAAACATTCCCGGAACGAGGCAGGTGTTTGAGAGATGGATGAGCTGGGAACCGGAGGAGGCTGCGTGGAGCGCGTATATCAAGCTCGAAAAGAGATACGGCGAGTTTGAGAGAGCTCGCATGATCTTTCAGAGATTTACGCAGGTTCACCCGGATCCAAAGAATTGGATCAAGTGGGCGAGATTTGAGGAGGAGTTTGGATCGGAGGATAATGTTAGAGAGGTGTTTACTACGGCCATAGAAACCCTCGGTGACGATTTTATGGATGAGAAGCTATTCATTGCCTACGCAAGGTAAATTCCTGACTCTCCTGCTCTAGTGGGATTAGTATTAACAGCTATGCAGATACGAAGCGAAACTCAAGGAGTACGAACGTGCGCGAGTAATTTACAAATACGCCCTAGACCGTCTGCCCCGCTCTAAATCCCACCTCCTCCACAAGAACTACACTACCTTCGAGAAGCAATTCGGTGAACGCGAAGGAGTTGAAGACGTTATTCTTTCCAAGCGCCGAGTACAATACGAGGAACAAATCAAAGAAAACTCTAAAAACTACGACGTCTGGTTCGATTACGCCCGGTTAGAAGAGACCCTCGGTGACGCCGACCGAGTACGGGATGTCTACGAGCGAGCTATTGCCAACATCCCACCAACCAGAGAGAAGCGCCACTGGCGCCGCTACATCTACCTTTGGATTTTCTACGCACTATGGGAGGAAACCGTTGGCAAGGACGTCGACCGGACACGACAGATCTACAACGAGTGCTTAAAGCTAATCCCCCATGAGCAATTCACCTTCGCTAAGATCTGGCTTCTCAAGGCACATTTCGAGATTCGGCAAATGGACCTTGCGGCGGCACGAAAGACGTTGGGCCAAGCTATTGGAAGATGTCCGAAAGATAAACTCTTCAAGGGTTATATTGAGTTAGAAACCAAGCTCCACGAATTTTCCCGCTGCCGAAAACTCTTCGAAAAACACATCGAATTCAACCCTTCCAATGCCGCTACTTGGATCAGATTTGCGGAGTTGGAAATTGCGCTCGAGGATGACGAGCGTGCAAGAGCTATCTTTGAGATGGCTGTTTCTCAGGAAACTCTCGATATGCCGGAGCTTGTCTGGAAGGCGTTCATCGACTTTGAGGAGGAGTCCCAGGAGTTTGAACGCACAAGACGATTGTTCGAACGCCTGCTTAAGAAGACTGATCATGTCAAGGTCTGGATTTCGTATGCACACTTCGAGATCAACGCGGATGAGAGCGGGGATGAGGAGAATGTTTCAGAGGAGGCGAAGAGCCGGGCAAGAAAGGTGTTCGAGCGGGCTTATGCCTCTCTCAAGGAGAAGGACCTCAAGGAAGAGCGTGTGGTGTTGCTTAATGCTTGGAAGAGCTTTGAGAGCATACATGGTGCTCCTGAGGACTTGGAGAAGGTCGAGAAACAAATGCCCAGAAGGGTTAAGAAGAGAAGAAAGCTCGACGATGATAGTTATGAGGAGTACATGGACTACTTGTTCCCAGCTGATGAACAGGCTAATGCTGGTGTTCTTAAGCTGTTACAGGCTGCTCACCAATGGAAGCAGGCACAGGCCCAGCAGGGTGGAGCGGCATAGGACGGGGAATTTGTATAATATCATGATGTCAGGTGTGGATTTGATAGATGGCGTATTCGATGTAGTTTTATATACAAGATTGTTAGTTGAAAGGAGCGTAATTTATGGGTTGGACTCGCGCAATACCAAACCTGATGAGTTAATTCAAAAGTTTTCATTGTTTGCGCTGTGTTACGGTGAACGGGGGAAAAAAATGCCTGATTCCAAATCATTTACTGAAGTGACTAGAAAAAAATCTCTTCTGAATAGTTGATTACTTGAAGCCCAAAACCCTTGTCCCACCGTTGGCCGTAAGTTTCTAACTGCCGTATTTAAGCGTTGAAGTGATACTCGAGGTGATAAGCGAAGTGCGCATCGGATACACCAGCAGAGCCTCATTGTTACCCTGAAAGTTTTCAACCCACCGTGCGTCCCCCGATAGTTTCCGTCTAGTCTTTCCCTTCCGACCGTACGACATCAGCGTCCCCCCTCAATGGGTCTATAATTCCACGGCCACATCTCCACTCATTAATACAATTGAACCTAATCTACGGCCCCACAAAAACAATCTCCACAACCATGCCGCCAGCACTACACCCGAAATCTCTCAGCACGGCGTCGCTCTTTACCTCCACCGCCATCCTCGCTTTCCTCGTCGTCGGTGCTCCTCATATCCTCCCTTGCCCTGCTCCCAAGCAGCAGTATGCAGACGACGACGCACGCCAAAAGAAGTCGAAGAAGAAGTGTCCGGTACCGAGAATAAACGGCGAAGAAGAGGAGGGAAAGGTTGTTATTGAGCAGCGATAGAAAACGGAAAACAAAAAAGAGGTTCTACACAAGGCGTTTGAGGTGTTTTTGTATTATGTTTTTGGAGCATAGATGGAGCATTTGCCGCGTGTACGAGATCTTATATCATTCTACTTTCACATCACCGAGATGGAGAAGATTCAACCCCGCGCTATACACTCAACCAACCTACCTAGAATCACGATTGGACGATTACCGACCGGACTTTAAAAAGCACCTGATTTATGCATATTTGTGATGGAGTATATGGAGTTTGTTTCGGAGGGCTTCTTTGGGATACATACCCCATCTATTTGCTTGTACATAAGGTCCAGTTGGACATAGTTGTACAACGCATGCTCTGGCCTTAAAGGTCTTTGCCGTTTGCCGATGTATTGATAATTCAAAGGAAGCAATATTGCTACTTTAATACATCTGAGCTTTCGGGATTTCTTAAGGGTGTAGATGGTGTTACCGGAAGTTTTGTCCAGTTCTGCACGATTCCATTGCATCAGCTGTAACCCCACCACATGCACGTCTAGGTCCATCCTACGTCATCCGACTTCCATACAACCAATATAACAGTTCCGCGAATCCCGCAACAACCATAACTCCTACACCTCAATTCAACCACAATTTAACAAACCCTATCAATTTGACCACCTCACGACTTGACGACTTCACGACCCCACTACTTCGCCATGCCTCAACCCCCTTGGAAGCCCCTCCTTATTCAACACCTCGGCACCCTCAATCCTCCGAACTTCGCCCTCGCCACCATCTCCAGCAATGCCGCTCCCCTCAACCCCCCCCTTCTGCCCTCCCGGCGCAATGCACCCTCCTCCTCCCTCCATCCCCTCCCTCGTCCCCCGAGTCCGCACCATGATCTACCGTGGTTTCTTCGGCACCTTACCCGCGAACCCACACACACCTCTCCCTAACCACAACCCACCAATCATGACCAGCGACATGCTTACCTTCACCACTGATGCGCGGATGACGAAGACCGGGGAGCTCACTCCCGACCATACCTCCGGGGGTGATGCCACTCGCGGAACTTGTGGCGGTGCAGAAGTGGAGATGTGTTTCTGGATGGAGGAGCCACAGAATCAATGGCGTGTTAGGGGTAGGTGTTATTTGTTGGCTGAGGAGGATGTAGATACTTCTCATGAGATTCAGGAGGAGTTAAAGAAACGGATGGAGTTTTCGCCTGAGGGGGATAAGGATCAATGGTCTTGGAAGAAGGAAGTCCAGGCCCATTTTGCAAATTTGGCCCCGGCGATGAGAGGTAGCTTTTCGAACCCTCCTCCGGGTACACCGGTAAATGTGGATCTGTCGCAGTTGGAAAATAACACAGGTGGGGGTGAACAACTGAAGAAGGGGACGAATGTGAAAAATGAGGATGTGCTGAAGATGGGAGGACCGGAGGAAATTGCGAGGAGGAATATGAGGGTCGGTGTCGTGGTTCCGGAGGTCGTGGAGAGAGTCGATTTGGCGGCGGATGATAAGACGGCTAGGAGATGGGTTTGGTGGTTTGTGGGGGAGCAGGAGGGAGAGGGTGTTAAGGATGGGTGGAAGGAGATTGAAACTTTCCCGTAGAGTGATGTGAATGAGAAGGTGTGATTGGGTTCATGGTACATGGTATGATTTATGAGGATGTTTTGGAAATTCAAGATCTGCTCCATTGTATCAATCAGGTCTTCGCTTTTCGGCCCATGAAATAAGCACCGCGATATTGACCCACCTGAATCCCGATGCGTGACGTCTCTAACAAAATGTTAGCGCACCCTGGGGTTTATACGAAATTACTATCATTTTCTTCATGTTCAGGTCATTCTTGAATTGACATTGCATATTCCAGCCGCCGATCTAGAATCCCTTAGGAATCGGTATGTACCACGATTAGCCAGTATGTAACCGCGTCTGCGTCCCGGCACGAACTTTAAGCTTAATTATCCCACGCGTTTAATCCCTGCTTCCTCACATCCCCACCAATGACCCTCTCAACCCTCGAAACCTCCCCGCTCGGCTCCTCTTGATGTCCCAGATCCAGCTGCCATCATGAGAATCCTCCCCGCGCACGCCACCAAAAACAACCCCCTCCTCCTGTACCCCGTTCCCCCACCCCTTACCCAAACCCTGCAACTCACCCAAAACTCCCTCGCCGCCACCACCACCGGCGCAACCCTCTGGCTCGGAGCACAAGTCCTCACCGCCTACCTCTACACTCTCTACACCCCTTCTTCAGCCTCTAACAAACTCGCCCTCGATCTCGGCGCCGGTATCGGTCTCGCCTCATTAGCCTTAGGCGCCCTTGGTTTCGAGGTCACCGCAACTGATGTAGCTGAACTAGCTGGCCCAGGAGGTTTATTGAGGGGAAATATTGAAAGCCCTAAGAATTCCACGGCGGGAAGGGTTTCTGTAAGAGAGTTAGATTGGTTCCAGCCACCACCAAGGGAAGAGCTATTAGTGGGAGGAAAGGAGTTTGATGTGGTTATGACGGCGGATACGATATATGCACCGGAGTTGGTGGTGCCGTTGTTTGAGACTATTACGAGGTTTGCTGGGGCGAAGACGCAGGTTTGGATTGCGTTGGAGGTTAGGGATGAGGAGCTGATTAGGGGGGCGTTGAAGACGGCCCAGGAAATGGGATTTGGGGTGAAGAAGATACAGCAGGGGAAGTTGAAGAAGGCTATGGCGGCGGCTAGGATAGAGTGGGGGGCGGAGGATTGGGCGGGGGTGGAGGTTTGGAAGTTGAATGTGGGGAAGAGGAAGGAGTAGATGGCGGGGGGTTGGATGAGATGGCATAGTTATAGGCTGTACAAAAGGTACTTTGGGGTGTTTAAATGGTTGGACTACTTAGGGTGTGCTCGGTAGGCCACGCATCTGAAGCTTTCCCATCCGGGAGATGGTGAATCCTGGAATTCGCCCTTCTTGCAACTACCCCAAGTAGTCCTATTCCCACTGATTTAATGAAAAAACAAACGTAAACGTATCAACGTCTCATGTAACCCAAGACGTCTCCCGAACGCCGCTTGGTATTTGTCTCCGATTTTGTATCGATGAGTCTCAATAACAGAAAGAATTATAAATAGTTAATGGATAGAATCAACCACACGGTCACTTGCCCATTCTTCGATCAAGCCTTCGGAATAAGACTACTTCAACCTCAAAAATTCAAAATACCGCCAGTCATCTCCACCAGACTCCCTGTACTGAACATTTAGTTTACATAATCCACTCCCTCATCAATGCTTGGTTTCCAATAATTCCTTCCATCTTGTTGTGTGGTTCTGTTGCAGTCTACTGAAAATTACTACACAAGAATAAAGTTTACCGAACTCGCAATTACTCAATTTTTTCCACCTTAGTGTTGAGACACTCCACCCTATTCTCCAGCTTGTGACATGTCCTCTCTAGCCTCAAGCGAATGGATTCTATCCTTCTTACCAATGTGTATAATCTTGGCCTGAAGATTATCGTTCGTTTTGTTCATCATTCATGTCTTTCTTGAGCTCTTTAATGTCGTGCTTTGTTCCTTTGTGGAGGAAATAATTTTGGGCCGCAATGAGTCCAGTGCAAATGACCGTCACAGTTTGAAAACTATTGCACAAGAACAAGGTCTTCAGGCATGACTTTGTCGCTACCGCCGAACCCGCAACGCCTCGAGTCCCCTTATTGGGTTGAGATCAGGGTAAGGTAAAACTGAGTGATCGCTAATGATTTCGGCACCGAGATGGCTTTGATCGAAAACAGCGTCTTCTGATACCATGAATATACCATACCTTAAACAAACACGGATATTGTGACTCTGCTGCATCATGATCCAGTTGAGCTGTTGATTAGAAATTTGCGTATTTGTTCGTCTGGCGTTGTGGCGTCGTAACCAGGGATTCGTAACAGTTTATAACTAACAGTTGCTTCTTTGAATATCACTTTATTAATTCTCAAAAATGAAACCCACATAGGATTTCGCCTGGTGCGAACAGGGCGCTTGGACCAGATGACGCGAGATGGATGAAAGCAAGGAGAAAATGGAGGTTTCAGGCCCCAACAATTTTTGACCTGTACTGGGACAGAGCCCAGGGGGTCCTGTGGCCTAAAGCTCGGGATCCTTTTTAACTTCTGTAAAAACCGCCATAACCTTCAGGTTGCAATCGTGTATGAGAAAATAAATAAATAAATAAGGATTTCGCCTGATGAAACACAGGAAGTCACTCTATTTGGCTGTCTCCGCGGTCTCCGCGGTCTTGCGGCACAATTTGATCAATCATCCCATACGCTGAATCCAGTCACTTTATTACTGTTTATTCCTAGTATGCATAATATAATTACATACGAATTTGATATTAGAAGTTATTGGAAAGAACTATCAAAGCATCCTAACTGACAGAGGCGATGTTTTTGCATCACTCGATTTCTTCGGCCACCTTAGTGAGCCCTAGCCCAGTTTCCGCCCCCAATTTTATAAATCCCCAACAATAAGCACAAAACAACAATAAATCCCGAGGAACTCAAAATCTCGGAGCCCCCGAGTAGGCATTCTGCAAGCCGAATCATAGTCTCAAAGAGCCTCTCTTTTTTACTTCGACACAGTTCAATTACTAATTCTCAACTGCAGACCCAATGCGGAAGACAGCCGATTATTGTCAACTCGAAACTAAAACTCACTCGCATTAATGGTGCCTACAGTTGGCTTACTATACTAAACTCTACTCTACATAGATTCATCGTTGCAACGGACCGTGCCTTTCTGCAGACTTGCTGCGCTGTGCCCTACCTACTGCGTTCGATGGGATTTCTGTGTTCCTCTAGCTATTCCTTTAGCTGTTCCTTTAGCTGTTCCCCTAGCTATTCCCCTAGCTGTTTCTTTTGCAGCCGGCTCACAGGTTCGCTGCGTTTGTTTGCTGTTTACATATGTACGCCGAATTTACAGGGTTCATTAGGGTTTTAACTTCCTGTACGTGCAGCATCCCGTACACCAGCAGTACCACGACCTATTCTCGGTTCCCGGCCTAAGGGTTACTACTGGATTCTATCCAGGACTATGGGATTCTAATAAATGCAGGGTGCTATTGCATTCATGAGATGTAGCTGGGTGAATCGAGGCTCTGCTTTAACTGTGCATAGCGTTACCTGCGACGTTACCTGGAGTTGCCGAGCTTTTATCGAGCATTTTAGGCGTCTTGCAAGAATGGCATTTCCTTGGCAAGATAAGCATCGAGTCGTGTATCGTACAGACTTGTCCTCGCTTTGTCAAGAAGTGGATCACGAGCTTGAACCGTTGGTGATATATATAGACTTTAGTAACCAAGCAGCAAGCAAGCAAATGGACCAACTCCAAGCTTTCCACACCGGATCGAGCCTACGTGGTCAGTGGGTCCTTTGAGGGCGATTTAACTTGCAACCGCGAATACCGGTTGATTCGGTCGATTTGGCAGTGTTTCAAACCAGGCTGACAGCTGGTCAACATTCTTGCGGTTGCCAGCATGGATGAGTTCAGAACAGTAAACGAGATTGTGAGCTGTTTTTTCCTTCAAATTTCCGGGGTAGGCTTGGGACGTTTGTTTACTCTTGATGTTGGAGGAATCCAATCAGGGAGAAGTACAGAAATGTAGGACCAGTGGAGGTACAACTCGATGTGCAGAGGTGCATGTAGATCATGTAGAGTAACCGACAACATGTCTTGGCTTCGAATCGCGATGATTCGTTCCTCCGTGTTTGATCCAGAGAAATCATCCCCTATTCTTGTGCTCCACCTCCACTTTTTTTCCTTGCTTTCTGCTTCCAAGCGGCTTCGTCTGACACAAGTTATCTCCCTCTAGTGATACCGAATCCCGACTTGCATCTCGTCTCGTTCGGTACCCATATTCGGCTCGTTCCCAGTGGGTGTGGGTAGGCAGCCACTGGCATCTCAGCTTTACTCTAGCTTCCAGTGGCTCGCATTGGGGGGCAGCTCCACAGGATGGTTCGTCCCGTTGGCAGCCACACGCATCCATCTCCATCTCGCGGTTGCTGCCGGTGTGTTACGGTGCTTGCTAAATCGGTCTGCAGGATCTTGAGCAGAAAATGATTGGTTTCTGCGCGTTCCGGAGGAGAAAGTAATTGGACGAAGCTGCGTGAAAGCAAGTTGTATGAAGCTGCGCCTAATTGTCGACTGTACAACATACCCTGGACCATCAATATCAAATTCACACCTTGCCTTCCGCGCACACACCACACAACAACCTCCGACTATTTCCCGCGAAAGTCCACATGTTACTCCGATCTTCCGCTGGATTCTCCTTTGCCGCTGTTGACTAATTCCTATTTAATGCTTGATGCCGCTTCAGAATTCTGTGCGTTGCTCACGTTACTCCTACATTGATGTTATCTAACTCTATTAGATCATGTTCTAACCTTCGTCAGGACTTCGTCTGATTCTTAGTTGCTGCGAAAGCGCGCGATGCGGGCCCACAGCGGTCTCCGCCGTACCCGGCGAGTGCGCCGCAATGATTCGCCGCGGTTGCCTAACCCCCCAGTCTGTCAAATCTCCGACCTGACTGCTTATGGAGCAAGCTGCATTTGCCACAGTGTTCTGCATCCCGTTAACTTAGAGCTAGATTCGATTAGTCATTGATTATCGTTAACTATCGTTGATTACAGTAGACTATCGTTAAAGCAGAACAAGCTCGACAAGGTCAACAAGTCTTGGACAGTCCTTGACAAGTCCTTAACAAGCAGAGCAGAAAGCAAGCCACTCACACGCCACGCCAATCCAGAGAACCATCCCACGCATGAGCTTGTCGGTACTAAAATTCGTTAACCCGTTGTTAGCTAGATCGACCTACGCGACTCCTCCGCAAGCTCCGGTAATTTCGGAAAGATGGGAGGACCAAGATCGGACTGTAGCGAGTTTGATTTAGTGAAGGGCTGAAACAACTTTAGGAAATTTTCGATTGCGAAATCCCATGGTTTTAAATGATGGGGAAGTAAGTTTTGTCTCGGCGGCGAGTCTTGTGGGGGTGCTGCGGGGAGAGTTATGGGGCGGGTTGAAGGTCGCCCGATGGTAGAACTCGATCGGTGGTTGAGGAGAGAGCTTGTCCTGCTAAGAATCGTAGGTTATCTACAGACTACTGTCTATGTACCCACCTTACCTAGGCCGCAGATCCAACGGCCGAGGAAAGTTCAGACGGCCCCGGTCTCCTCGCTGGGGAGAGACGGGACGGAGAACGGCGGACTTGCTTGCTAGGTCTTGCTAACTACAGCGCTGCTGCGAGAATAACCCACGCGGTATCCTCGGATTATCTGCATATGCATGAGACTAAAGCAAGAGCAATAGTTTCTCATCAGCCAATGCGCGCAGGTCTTTAACTCGGCTCGGAAGACGTTGGAGTAGAATGCCGAAATTAGGAGACGTCGGCTTGTAAACTAGGGAACATGGGATTTCGGAGTTGAGAGGGAATTATGCACTCCGATTCCAAAAGAATGGGTATGGCTGGAATACGGAGCAGAGCCGAAGTAGATCCAAAGTAGAGTTGAAGCAGAGTCGGAGCACAGTCGAAGCACAGTCGAAGCACAGTCGAAGTACAGTTGACTAGGAGATGGCATTTATCGAATAGGGTAGATACATACCACAACAAACGCATCCCATGGTGTTTGTAGCCCGGGGAGCCCGTACCAACGGGGTATCTTGACGGGAGTGTCTACTAGACCAAATCTATGTACTCAGCTTTAACATATCTAGAGTAACCCAGTGTATTAGCCCATAGCTTGGCTCAAAGTCTAAACAGTCTTACGCGGCGATCCGCTTCACGACGGCCTCCCTGCTTTAGTGAAAGTCAACCTTAGCAATACATAGCTCTTTAACCCTTTCCTTTACCTTCTAAGTTCTCACCTGGTTCGGCCTCAGGCGAACAGCTGCTTGGCTCTGCTGCTTCGGTTTTTGGTTTTTGACCGCAGCGAAGCGTAGCTTGCGTAGCGGTGTAAAGATATTATTGCTTCCCCAACTTCTTTAGATTCAAGTCGCATGTGAATCTTTTTGGTTTTTGATGCTGCTGGCATCGAACATCTTACTCTACAACTCCCTAGACACATTCCGTATGTAGCAGTTGACTATTGTTTGATTTGAAGGAAACTCATGTCCACGAATCAAGATCAAATCGAATCAACAAAAGAGCTGCCAACGTCCGCCGTCCGCAGATGTTGCAAATCTCTGCCCCTTTCCATATTCCTTGCCATATCATGTCGTACAGTTGAATCTCGCTGGCCAATTAGACAATTACATCTGACGAGTACCCGTACATATCCCATCTTACCAAAAAAAAACACTGCACCCTAGAAAAGGAGATTTGCTGTAACGGCTACGGTGGTTGTTCCGTGTCACACTTGCTTGCTAGCTAACACGCATGTCTCGCTTGATAAGTCCGCTGTTGATGTGATGTGCTGATGTACTGCTGCCTATCTGTACCCTATGAGTTTAGGGAGATGGTTACTTCTGCCGCTTTCGAGGAGACATGACATGACAAGGCTTCTGACTTGACTTCTGACTTCTTGACTTCTGACTTCTTGACTTCTGACTTCTTGACTTCTGACTGACTTCTGAATGAGCCAAAGTCCCAGAGTCCTAAAACCCGCAAAGTTCGCAAAAGTAGGCCAAGGCCACATCCACATCCGTAGACAGCAACAGCTGCAGTGCAGGTGGATCTTCATTCCCGTGGTCGTCGTCTCATATTTTGTAGACAACCAGACAGCTAGACAGACAACTAAACCATAACATACGCCCATGCTCCGGGTAGAAGCAGCAGCTGTTCACCCGTTCCTTGGGATGCTGCATATAGTTAAATGGAATTTATTACCGTTCATACCACCTTCCCGAACCATCTGTACTTTGAAGTTCTCTGGGACCCAGGGCTGTTATCGTCAAACTGTCAATCAATCATCGACTACAGCAAGAGCCATTACGGGACCTACTCTGCTGGACCAACACTATAGATACACCTACAGCTCGACTTGGTTTTGATTTGACGGTCTTTGACGCCTTTGGTCCTTGACGGTTCTTGACGCCTTTGGCGGCCTTTGGCAAGCTACAGCACTACAGCACTCAACAAGCAGCGGCAACCTAACTCACAGCTTGCTTGCTTGCTTGCTTCCCGCTAAGGAAAGAATCGAAGAAGTGGACTACATGCTTCGCCCGAAGCCCGAAGCTTGAAACTACACCATCTGCAGTTCCTGTCTCTCGCATACATAGCATAGCTGGTAGCATAACTGTGCCAGTGCCAGTGCCAGGCAGGGGACGAACTACGAGCTTCTCTTACTTAGGCCTTACAACAGACAACTTCCTTAAAGGTCTAAAGATTCTTTCGTTACTATAATTCTTTACATTGTCGTGCCCCTAGGTACGCTATTAAAACTCAATTCCTCTAAAGAATCACCCATCGATATCAGCTATCACATCGGTTTTCCGGGTTCCACGGGTTTCAGCCATAACCAATCTCCCAAAAAGATCACACCCCACACTTTTCGATATTCAACAGCTTCCTGTACAAGAAAAACATCCTTACCTACAACCCTAGCGCTGAATAGTTCCGGTAAAAAATACGATCTTCGAATTTTTTTGCTTCCGACATATCTCTTCATTCAGCTGATCGCCAATTCGTCTCTGTGATTTTTTTTGTGTTTGGAGAACCGTCGAGCTTCGCTGGACTATCGCACTTTGTCGGACCTTGTCGGATTCGAGTCGGTTCCAGAGCGCTACATATCGGATCATAGCTATCGGTCAGCCCTGCTGTTACGAACGTTGTCGGCACGAGTGCCACGAGGTGCACCAAACGAAGGAGACAGGGCGATCATTTTCCGTACAGCTGGCTCTCTTTTTGGTTGTTTTTACATTTCTTTTCCGACCACTGCAACCAGCAAAGTACTGGTCAGCAGGTATTTTTAGGGCGCGTTTCAGAGTGTCATTCGTCTAATATCTAGCGGAACCTACTCGTCAAGTTATACCTTGCTATTGAACGGGACGCATCCAGGGACGGGAAGAGAGCTTTCAAGGAAATCACCAGCAGTCCAAAGCAACAGGCAAGATTCAGAGTCGACACAATCCCCACGGAATCGGTTCCCACGCTCACGGTTCCAACGGTTCCAAAGCTTTAACCGGACAGACGGCTCTGGCACCTCCAAAGACCCAGCAATCCCTCCAACATCCAACTGAGGGGAGAATTGTGTTACTGAGCAGGATCATGATGCAGGGTCTGAGGCTGAAGCAGAAGGCGCTCGATGTCAAGGCAAAGGTGTTTAGGAGGAGGAGCAGTACGATGGATCAAATGCCCCAGATGGAGGACACAAGGGATCGGAGGAAAGTGAGAACAGCGATGGGAGAGGCAGAAATGGAGGCGTCAGAGAGAAGAAACCCAAGCCCTCCCGTGTCGGTTGATTCGGGAAATCGCTCGGTTAGGTCAAAAGTAAGTGGGTTGTTTGGTCATGTAAGAAGACATCATGAACCTGAGTCGCCGCGGGAGGAGGGAGCTCCAAGGGAACGACATCACCACCACCACGGACATCATCAGCGACAACACACGCCGAATAGCCAACACGGACCGCCGACAATGAATGGAAGGAGATCGAGTGTTGCTACGGAGTTTGTGATAGTGAATGGAAATGGAAGTGGGGGACAGTCGGCGGCGAGCTCGTCGAAACGACAATCGGGAACATCGTCGATGTCTGCTGCAGTTTTCGAATACGGCGATGGGGGCTCAGTGTTCGGGGTGGGGGAGGCCTCTGGTGCCGGTGCCGTGGATGGATGTGATGGGTTTCCGCCAACAGAAGCACCAAAAGAAGCACCAGCACCAGCACCAGCGTCTTTGACAGAACCAGGCTGCGAGTCCCGACCAGACCCAATTCCAGCAGCAGCACCAGCACCATTACAACAAGCAGAGCATCCGCCATCACGGCAGATCGACGCGATCTCTGGCGACAAGAATCTCGAAGATCATCAGCTCGACCCGGGTGTATCTTTTCGCCCTGCTCCCCTCGCTCCCCTCGCTCCATCCCCATCCCCATCCCCATCCCCATCCCCATCTCCTACTAAACCGCTTTATTATTCTGCCGCGCCCCAGCAACAGCCTCATCTTCCCGCTACTACCACCGGCACCAGCACCAGCACCAACACCAGCACCAACAGCACCACCACCACCGCTACTTCCGCAACTGCATCCACTATTCCTGCTCCTGCTGCTGCTACTCCTTCTGCCAACTACTCCCAACAACAACCCGCATCAATCACCCCTACTCCCACACCTCCTCCGCACCCGCGTCCTCCTCCGCCGCCTCTTCATCCCCCGTGCTCGGCTAGGCAACAACCGCAGTCGTTGGTATCCACCTCGCCTATTCCTACTCCACCACCTCCTGCGGCTCTTCACCCATCCCTTGCACCCCTACCCGAAACGGAAATCCCGACTGCTACAACCACCACTACCACTCCGTCTTCGGCACCGTCGTTCACGCCCATTCGCTTCGGTTCGCTTCGTTCAGATACCACTCGCGGCGGCCGATCGTCTCCCATCCCGAATCCCATCGTTCAGTCTGTCGTCGCCGAAAGTGTACACGACCGTCGTCCGTCGCAGATTATCCGGAGACAATCCGTGTTTCCCCCCAACCAACCAAACTTCATCAAAGAACTTTACTTTGCTCAAGACCAAAACACGCCTGACGGGGGGCCTCACAGTTCGCAGACGCCGCAACAGACCATGGCCACCCGTAAAATATGGGTCAAGAGGGCCAATGGCTCGCCGACGGCCGTGCAAGTTGCAGAGGAGGAAATGGTTGACGACGTCAGAGACTTGATTTTGGCGAAATACCAAAAAACTTTAGGGAGATACTATGACGCACCAGACATACAGATACACATACAACCACGACCGGGACGATCACGCATGGAGCGAGGGCACGGAGGAGAACGGATGTTGAATCCCGACGAAACATTATTCCGCGTGATAGATGAATATTATCCAGGGGGACAAGCAGCGGAGGACGCATTAATCATAGTGACAGACGGACGGCGAACACCACGACCATCACCAAGCCATGCACAAAGCTATACGTATGGAGAAGGGCATATGCCACAAGAGATGCCGGATTACTTTGGCCAAACAGGATCAGGAGGATCACAAGGAACCCCCGTAGGAAATGCACAAACTGCATCCGCACTGTCAGTAGTAATAGGCCAACTTTCCCCAGTGCCACGCTCACCAGGAGGTAGACAAAGACCAAGAATCGGCCCGCGAATGAACACCGCTTCCCCGACTTTACTAGGAGGTGCAAGCGCAGGTACCCACGGAGCTCATGTTGCACACGCAGGACACCCATCACATCCATCGCATGTCGGTCACGTCGCCCATAGCACACACACCACGCATAGCAATCACAGCGTACATTCCAGCCATCCGACACACGTTAGTCACGTCGCCCACAGTACACATAACACCCACAACTCTCACCCCCACCCCCAAGGCCCGGTGGTATTAGTTCCTAGAGTCCCCCGCCCCCGTGTCGGCTCAGACGCATCAAACGGAGGTCAGCCGCCTGTCCCCACACCACTAAAGGCACCAACGCCTGAAGAAATCACCCAGAAGGATGTGGTTCCCTCACCGGTACGGGTTGGATCACCACCCGCAACCACCAAACCATTCAAGAAAGACAAAAACCCCAAACCAGTACCCCCATCACCGGCGGCGGCATTGCATTCCGACGGCGCTGTTCCGCCTATTAAGGTATTGATTGTTGAGGATAACGTCATTAACTTGAGGTTATTGGAAGCGTTTATGAAGCGTTTAAAGGTTAGATGGGAAGCGGCTGTGAATGGAAAAATTGCCGTGGACAAATGGCGCGCTGGTGGTTTCCATTTGGTTTTAATGGATATTCAGTTACCGGTTATGAACGGTTTGGAAGCTACAAAGGAAATTAGACGTCTGGAAAAGGTCAACAGAATTAGGGGCGCTTTCCCGCATACTGCGAATAGACCGGATTCCGAGGATGAAGAGGAGGAATTATTACCAAAAGAAATCCCGGAGGCGGATAGATTACCGGATTCCATTTTGTTCCGGAGCCCCGTTATCATTGTCGCACTTACTGCGTCTTCGCTAGTAAGCGATAGACATGAAGCATACGCCGCTGGATGTAACGACTTTTTGACTAAGGTATGTTTTGAGCTGTCTTGCCTTTGGCGCTTTCTTGGGACTTTAGCTAATAATTTAATAGCCCGTAAACTTCATCTGGCTTGAGCGAAAAGTCACCGAATGGGGGTGTATGCAAGCACTAATCGACTTTGATGGTTGGAAGACATGGAAGAAATCTGCAGAAGAAATGACGGCACAAGATGCGACAAACGCTAAAAATAAACGACTAGCGACAGGAAATAAACCGGGAAAGAAGACAGGAAAGGGATTGCTTGAGGAGAAGAAATAGCGAGCGAACTTTAGTTTAAGTTAGCCCACTGGCTTCTTGAAGGATCTTGGGAAAGTGCGGTAATTGTCTGAAATGACCTTATTGGACTTTGTAAGAGTCCTGCCCTCGTGGATCTGCGTTATGTCCGTTTGTCCAGCGACTCTCGGTATAACGCCCTGCGAAGTTTCTCAAGCTCGGTCCAACCCTGGTGTAGTCTTGCAAACTACGAGAACAAGCAACGAGAAAAGAGAGCACAGCATACATCACAGCATACGCATAACCATTTTCCTTTGTTTTTCACTCGTATTTTTCATTTTTTCTGGTGTTACGGGGGTTTTTAATGGGCGACATAATATTTTCCTTTTTTTTTCTGTTTCATCAATCTTCTACTTATTCTACTACTTTTTTATCTGCATGGCGTTTGTTTTTTTGAGATTTTAAAATGTTTATTGGGTGCACTTTAGGTGAACTGGATGGAGGAAAGAGATGAGATGTCTTGATGGTTGATGGATGGGGTATTGGGGTTGGGAGGTTTTTATGTTTAGGATGTTTAGGATACCTAGTGTATATCTTAGTGATAGTGTTTTTGATGGGGCCCGGGGATACCAAGGGTGAATGAAGCTCAGTAGATGAAAGAGAGGAATATATTAGTACAAGAATTATTTTGTGTTCGACGTATTTTCACGGCAGTGGTGGATGATTGATTGCGACGTCAAATGGTGGTTATTGATGCGGCGCTTCTTGATAGCTGGATATATGGTCGTGTGCGCTGGAATTCTTTAACTTAACTTACATGTATGCTCGTGTGCTTGTGTCCTTCTATCCTTCTCTATGCTCGTGTGCGCATTCCGACATCTATCCTATGCGCGCCAGCGAAATCAAATTGCAAACACCCCGAATCATGAATACTAATCCCCTCACCACATCAAATCCTGACACCACGAAAATTCTAGCTCCCCTCCCAAATTTCCAACCATCCATTAGTTATTCAGCCAATTTTCTCCACATCCGCCCGATAAGCTCACGGGAACCATCATAGTGCCAGCTGTATGTAAGGTACGATCGGACTTGAGCGCTTACTAGAGCAGAGTACCGCGAACTATCGTCGAATTCGGTAATTCTAACCGGGGAGCCCGTGGAGCGAGTCGGAGCGAGTGATAGCGAACGTGATGGCTTATGTGACTGGTTGATAGGGTGGAGAACTACTAGATTCGGGTATCTAGCTGAAGAATACATAGCATGATTCTGGAATATTCTACACATGGGGCGACGGGAAGATGCTTGGGATGGATCATGGGTGATAGTTGGGGAATTTTGTGATATCGTATGTTTTTTTCCACGCCAAAATAGTCGGAGCCGGGGCGCTTCTGGGGAGTATGGAGGCGGTGAGTCATGTAGAAGCTCTTACTCGGCTGTAGATAAAGGTATATGTATCAGCACCGGAAGAAGCCACACCGTAAAACTGAGGCGTCGGATGGTAGAGAAGGTAAGGTGTATCAACAATGGGGGTAATTCAACTACTCTACTCTACTCTAACCCCCACGACAATTCGGTTAGTTCGTAAACCCGTGGGATGGTGGAGATGGCGCTGTGGAGTAAACATTTTGTTTTATTTCATTTTGTTTGTTTTGTAGAAGTATCTAGACACCCCCGTTTCGAAACATTCCGTTTCAGTTCTCATCCCTAGTCTCTGATATCCATAATCCGTTTCAACACAGGTCCCACTCACCAAACCCCACCAAGCCTCCATCAACCCAAGCCCAGGTCCCATACTTTATACCCACCCCATCACAGCCCTGAAACCCATTACATACATATTCAACTCGCTGCTCGGCGCGCTTAACACTTCCTATTTCACCCCATATGTATTGTGACTTGGGACGATCATAAGGGCTCAACCACACCGCCGCTATGGCCACCGCCAACCACCGCCGCGTGTGATGAAGGAGCGACGGTGAAGATCATGTAACACCACGGAAAATTAATGACGAGCCCTCAGCCGAGCGATGGAAAAACGTGGATGACAGCTTAACACGGGGCGAGTATGTGGCTGTGAGCCTGGGAGTGGATCAGGGGGGTGTGCGTAATGGGGCGCAGTTGGCGGCATTGGGTGATGTTGGGAGGAGGATGTGCACAGTGCGGATTGATGATGCGATTGATGCTGCGACTGGTGATGCTAAGGGAACTTGGAAACTAGGAAACCAGGGAAGCGGAGTAGACGAGCGGCTGCGGTTGGCGCGAGATTTTTGGGTAATTATGAGGAATACATATGATTAGGGGATTGGAAATGTGTTGTTTTTTCATATACTACTTATATGTCAGTAGTGAGATATAGGTATATGTTGCCAGTTAGAACTTCGAAATAACGTGGAATGGAAATCTGAACCGACGTGGATTTGCTAATGCTTTGAGGGTTCGTTATATTCCTCTATCTTCCTAAAGCTAGATTCTGAATGTCTTTGGATATTGAAACTTTGTGATGTGTTTACTGTCAAGAGGGGAAATCATGAGATGATGCATCATGATTCATGAAGTAACTGTTGCGAACTTCGAGCCTTCGAAGCTTCAGACCTTCGGACCTTCGGTCAAAATTTATCTGTCAACAACATCCCCACCCGACACCACTTATCTACATTCAACTCTTCTAGGTCACGACCCATGCAGGGGTTCGCCGATCACTACTGATTCGTACTTTATTCATAATCTTCCATCTTACTGCCAGACTCCCAGTTTCAACTGTCTTTGGCCATTGAAACAATACAACCTCGCGGTGGAGAATGACGCACAGAATCCAGATCGCGTCAGTCGAAGCTCGACCCCCCAGAAATCTGGGGAGCGTCATAAAAATATGACATAATGCATCACTTCACCGTGACTTTAGTCCGATCTCTGCGCATCGCATTGTGTCAGCCAGGGGCCCACGAATATCCGGGTGATATTCCATGAATCACTCAAGTAACTTGCTACGTCAAGTTCAACCCCCAAGGGTTGTCCTAGCCCACTCGAACGCGCCTGTGGAAAATACATCCACAATACCGCCTCCAAATCTTCCCAAGCTTGCTTCCTCCCGCATCATCTTCAACGACTCATCCAATCAACCTCCGACGTCATCAATTTATCTACATGCGAAATTGAATCTCACCCCAGGGAGATTCATTTTCGAATCTTGTATTCTATTTCTCATGATCGAGACCCTGGAAAACAGACGCCGAAGCGGCGAATGATAGCTTGTTTTCCAGCTCATAGGTCCTGGTGCCCCGCCTTTGTCTAAGAATACCAACAGGTAATTCTGACTCTTCGTGAGTTTCTACGGTTAATACCCGTCGGTACTCAATTCGTAAGCCACCCCTTCCTTTCTTCCTTGTACATACCTCCACGACGTGATAATCTAACAACCATTCTCCTAGCATGCGGAATCAAACTCGGAACGAGGCAATTGAGTACAACAATCTACCGTGCTTTTGGTCGCTGCCAGTTTTTTCTAGGTCTTGACGCGCGACTGATACTACCCATGGCTGCGACAAGGTTCCGAAAAAGGTCAGATAATCAATCAACGGTGTGCCAAAGATCCACAATCTTTCCTCCGGAACACTTCATTCCAATCACAGATGAATAGGATTTGGCTGTTTTAATTTTGTAAGCTTGAGGCTCCTATTTATTTGCTTCTTGATCCCCAAGCAGTTCGAACTTCGCTAATGGGTTGCTTCAATATATAGGTTATAATGCAATTATGCAATCAATCCAAACCCCTCTACCAATACCCTTCCTATCTTTTAAAACCGAATACAGCCATACACCATCTCCACCCACTCCCGACCTCCCTCATGGCCGCAGCGTCCTATCCGAGCCGATGAATTTGACAGGATGCTTTCCGTCAACTTCCGATCCTAGAACATTCAACTGGAGACGCATGGTTTTCAGGAGCCCCAGCAGAATCCGAATGTACGCTTCCCACGAGACCACGGGGGCAGTCTATAAGCAACACAAAGACCACTCCATCGCGCCGTATTTTCACCTCATCCCCATCACCACCGCCTCCAAAGCCAACCTCGCGGCCGAGAAGATGTGTGCTACAGAATGTGGAGGAAAATACTGCAAGGAAGCGTTTTCCAATGGACTGGCTGTATAAAATTGTTTAGAGCAGGAGAACTGGGGCCCCGATGATATTGTGATGATTTATACCAATTTACAGTCAATCCCATAATGGCCATCGTTAAGCCGAACACAACTTACACAACTTAATATCCCAACACCTCCTACACCTCCTACACCTCCAATATCTCCTTCAACTCACCCTCCGCAATCAGCACACATTACATAATCTACCGTCTCTACGGAGACCAGTCCGTTTTCCGATGTTTCAACCTCGGTCCCGTCACCACCCTCTCCGAAGCAAACCTCGCTGCTGAGAAAATTTCTGCAGCTGGATTTGGGGATAGGTATGAGAAGGAGGAGTTTTCGAATGGATTGGTATCGTATCAGCGCCTGGGGAAGGGTAATTATGAAGTGCTCTTGATGCAACGTGTAATTTTGCTATCGGGATCGAACATAAAGGATTTATGTAAACACATAGTACTACATAGGGGCTTGCAGGAGGGGGAATAATTGTTGTAATACATGATCGGAGTCGCAGTGTTAATGGCGCCTGGAGTGATGAGTCGTGAAATGAAACCAAAAATCCTAGTAAACATCAGAGTGGGTATCCCTAACACAAAGTAATACATAGCCTTCAATTAGAAGTGTACCATAACATTTACCGATGCGTTTATATCAACAGCAACCCCGATAGTCAAGGACGAGTGATAGCGTGTATTCTGAACCCGACAGGTGTCAGGCTCGGGTTTTTGAGGCTTTCTAGTTGATGGTTGAGAATTGAGATAGTGTAAGTATCTCGGCTCGATATTTACGGCAGTCTAATACTTATTGAGGGTTTCTAGAGATCGGGGCTTAAACCATAGTAATCCGAATATCACCCTCCTAATTAAAAGACATCACGTTGGCTTAAGCAATCAAACACAAAAAAAGCTCCACTCCTCGTCGTAAATATGGGTGGGGAAGTGGGGCTATAGGATTAGGAACCAAATATAAGCAGTAAAACCTGGCGTAAGTATGTAGCATAGGCACAGCTCCTCCGATGGTGAAAACTACCGAATACAAATCCGGATCTTGTTGCAGGAAGCGGGCATTCTCTGCGGAGATGATTTTCTGTGGAGATGATTTTCTGTGGAGATGATTTTCTGTGGAGATGATTTTCTGTGGAGATGATTCTCCGCAGCCCTCCCCATTAGAGACGGAAAAAAAAATAAGTCCAAAGTGCAGGTATACCAATATATTTGTGGCTTTTATGATGCTTGTAGATTAGGTCGCTTATATATGTCACACATCGCATTGTAATTGTATCTAGTTCCAACTTCCGCACTTTCCTTCGGAAAACCTGGTAGCATAACGCGCCTTAAACACAACCGAAGTCCAAAAACATCGTACACGAGAAGAGTCTCACTGCACAAGGATGTGTTACAAACGGGTGCTTACTCCCGGATTCTATTCACGTACTTCCTCATAAGCGTGGTTGGTGACGACCGCCACCGCCAGTTCTTCAACCATCTGCCGTAGTGTTTTATGTCTTCAATTAACGCCATTCTCACGTCAGTATCATGCAAACTCAAGTGCTAGAATAAGTTATGCACGCTCTTGACATGTCGTTATCTTCGGTAAATAATACAGCCACTAGTTGTATATCGGCGATCATTGATAAAGCTTGTTATCGATACTCTATCGATTCGAATCCCGTAATATATAAATATGCCTCCCACTCCCCCAATTTTCAGTAAATAAATCCAACCTACCAGACCAGTCACGAGTTATCAGACCACTGATCACGATCATTCATCAATCCGTCATAAATTACAACTTACAACCTATCAATCACCATGCAGTTCTCCCTCCTCATCCTTCTCACAGTCACCGCTCTATCTTCCACAGCCTCCGCTCGATCCCATTCTGCTTATATCCACAATCCTAAATGTTTATGGCGTAACGATAAAAATGGGTTAGAGAAAGGAAATGTTGGATGTTGTGAGGATAAGACTAAAAAGGATAAATGTACTCCTTGGACTAAAGGTTAGTTCTTGATCCAGTGAATGTATAAGATTTATAAATAAGATCTAGGCTGAGCCCTAATTTTACTTTCAATATAGATAAGTGCCAAGAACCCGCTATGGCGATATGCTGTCCAGAGAACGTACCGATACCGTTTAATGGTAAAGCGAAGGGGTGCAGGACTCAGTTTGGGACCCTTTTTGATGCGAATAGCTTCGTGATGGCGCGGAGGCCAGGCGATGTATAAACCTCTCGAAACCCCTCACAATCTCTCAAATGTGTCCTGTCAGTCCGATGAGCCCTGGGAGCGCTGGAGGAAGTGGAGGTCAGAGTATCGACAGTTGATTGAGGAGTATGGGATTTGGAGCTTGTAGGGGGTGGGTGGTATGGGATGGAGAGATGGATTCGGTGGAATGACAGAAATTGAAGTTGGACACCACGAATCACTCGTATTATAAATGCACTGGGTTTTTGATGTTGAGTGAATTGAAGGTGCGATATGTATTAATGAAAAATTATGCTTTTTATGGATGGATACTACGATTCACTTACTCAGGAGCGATACAAATGAAGCGGAACATGCGGATTCAAGAAGCGATTCGCAGTGTAAGTTGTGACTCGTGATGGCACTGAGCAGTTACTTAGCGAGCGAGTGGCTCTCATGATGTAGAGTAAAGCAACTGTCTTATATTCCCTGACGAGAGAGAATAAACATGACAAAAGACCTTAGGTGTCATCCAATTACCCCCCAAAAGGACAAAAATAAGGCCCCTACTTAGTACGTAAGTATTTTACGGATGTCGGGATGAGTCAGGATGAAAGTGGTGAAAGTGGAGACTTTGTTTTGTTGCGGAAAATGTTTTGATGTTATATAAATGGGAAAGCTGTTAGACTACCACAATCAGAGGCCGTTATTCGTGGGCTACCACACCACTTGTAGGATACCACATCGCCCAAAAAAAAAACCAGGTTGAATGCGCAATCTCTGTACTAAGTAGATCCGTAACGCGTGTGACTTGTGATCTCGTTTCTCCTCGTTAATTATTAGCATCACGAAAGCTGTAAAATTGAGGAAACTGTGTAGTTGACTTACAAGACAGGTTTCAAATTGCTCCAACACTCAAATTCATCGAAAAGCTTGCAAACTGTGTACCCCAAAGCAAATTCTCTTCTGTCATATCGTAGTCCGGACCCAGGTCAACCGCTACCTCCCGATCAGAGAAACCCTTTGCTAACTTTCCCACCCCCTGCCTCAATAGCGGCATCGTCAGAGCAGTGACCCGTCACGTTTGGTAGCCAGCGTTCCCAAATACCGTGGATACACGTTTAGAGATTGCCCGAGCAGTAGAGGGAGCGGGATCGATGTTGGATAGGGGTACGCTTCAGATTCTGTGACTTGTGGTTAGTTCTGCATGTAAACAACACGAGAGGAGATGTAAGCCTTGACTCTGATAATCATCGCTCCTAACGAGCGAACATCATGATGGGACAACCGGCCTCAGTGGTACATGTGACATAGTGTAAAACTAGGACTCTTTTCTTTTTTTTTTCTTTTTTTTTCTTTTTTTTTAATTAATTCTAAGCTATCCTCATGAATTTTCGCTGCACATGAAAAGATCTATATACTAATGCTTGCGTGCTTCTATCATCCTGTCTATGTCTATCCCGAAACTAAGCCTCTTGAACACTGGAGAAAAGAGGAAATGAGAAGAGCAGCGCGATAGTCACAACAGAGAAGAAGTTTATGAGAAAGCATTGTATTTTGGTGCTTTGAGAAGGACAGGATCAGCTAGTAACATGAAATTGTTAAAATAGTGAATGATGATTTGAAATGGAGTATTTGTTGCTGAAAGGTTTCAGGCTCGATTATTAAGTACTCGAGGTGGTGAGCTGAAACTTGTTGTTTGACTTAATAGATACAGATCCGGATTAGTCTTGGACGTAGTATACTGTGAGAAAATATGTCACAATATAGACACGGTCCTTCTGGGATGCTTCTTTCTCCCATTTATTGATGACTTCTGCTTTGTAGTCTTCATTCATGTATGTCAGGAAATTTGATTTTGTTCCCTTCAGCCACGTCAGACCACCTGCATCCAATCCAAACATTGATTCAGCGAGCTTGGTGAATTTCTATTTAACTTGTTAGCACCTGATGAGATGATGTTTCTTGGAGATAAGTTGAAGTACTTCGAAATCCTTGAATTGATCTCCCACCACATAGAGGAAATGTGACTCCTCATCCTCACGTGGTAAGCCATCGATACTCTCAGCTTTAGCCAGGCTTACTTGAATCGTTCCATTCGGAATTATTTTTAAGGGCTAGAGTTAGTTCATTAGCACATATCCATACAATCTAAACAATCATCAAAACCTACTTTTTCTCTAAAGATGTAACCATCTTTCCAGTCATCTAGACCCATGAATCCCGTGGCAATGGCAAGGTCTGGCATCTATAGAGCGTGATGGGCCTTGATCCGATCAATCGCTTGTTCGAGATTCTGTTGACCTTGCTGGACTTCTGCTACCCGTTTCTCCGTTTTTTGCTAGTAATTTTCAAGCAGCTCCTCCATTCTTTCCTGGTTCTCGGTAGCCTTCTTCCATCCTAAAACATCCCTCAACCCTTCAAACCCGCTAAGTTCCTTCTGGAGGCCAGCCTTCTCCTCTTCAACTTCGGCAAGCTTCTTAAGCGCGTCGTCGTTGGCCCCAGAAAGCTTAACGTTCTTCAATAACAGTGTTATGCTCCACCAGCCTCTTGTTTTCAATCTCAAGCCTTGCCATTTCCGCTCTAAGACTTGCGAAGGTGTCCTGGAAGCTTCTGAACATGTTTTCGTAGGCCGGCGATGATATTTGAAGATTGGCGGTTGGAGTGGGAGACATCGGGGTATCGAAGCCAGGAGTACTAGCTTGGGTGCTGGAATAGATGGATTGCTCGTAGGAGTTTTCGGAGGACATGATTGTTGTCCGATGCGTGAGGGATTGTGGAAGTGGAGAAAGTGTTGCTAGTTGCAGGCTGCAGTTTGCAGGGGCGGTCATCGATGTACTCTGTGAATGGTTGAATGTTGTGTTACGTCAAATTCCAACCCCGGTAACAACTACGCGCGATCACGGTAGGTCACTCTGACTCGGACGGTTTCGAAACACTAACACTGAAAACATCACGACTCACAAGAATGGATTGAACCTTTGTCGAACTTTGTCGAACTTTATCAGAGATTGTCAACTCCCTCTAAGCTCTTTTCAAAATGCAATTTGCTATATTTCTTATTCAATTTCTGTTTACTATAAACTTACAAATAGGATGAAATATGCCAAGTTACAAATCCCAAATCAATCTTCCCGGCTTCCCAGCTGCATTAAGCCGTGTCCAATCACCACGTATCATTCTTCCAAATCCCCACCCCTCCACCCCCTTCATAAAATACAGTATCATATCCCATATCCCAAACCCTCCTAGCTTTCATAATCTGGTTATCGATCCATTAATCCCGTCCGCGTGCATCTATCACGCCCATGTCCATACCATACGTTCTCAAAGAAATGACAAAACTCCGTTGAAGAAATAAAAAAGAGAGAAAAGCGCTGACGAAAAAAAAGGAGAAAAAGTAAAACAAAAGAAAAGCGCCCTACGCCCTGCTGGTATCCTGACCACACAAAAACATCTGCTGTCGTCGTCCAAGGTTCGGTTCTCCTGGTATCCACGGTATCCAACCAAGCCCTTCCGTGGTTTAGTTCCTTAGTTCATTCCTTAATCATTATCCAAATACCTCCTCCACCCCTCCCTCACAACCTCCTCTCCATTCCCATTCATAGCCTCAACAAGCACAAACTTCTCCCACCTAGCCTCTCCCAGCCCATCCTTCCCTCCTCCGATAGAAACAACGACGACCGTATCCTCCGCAACCCATCCAATATTCGCAACTCCCCCCCCCTCGAACTCAGCATGACAAGCCGACCATTCACTGGAAAAATATTTCGGTAACAATGGAAGCCTTCCTAATAAGCTCCATCGTTTGTTTTCTCCATTAACATGGTGCTGATCTTGTGGGTTACTAAACCTAGGAGAAGAGTGAGGACGAGTAGGGAGTTCGAATATGTGCAATGTGTGCTTATCGGAGGTGACTGCGAGCTTTTGGGAGTTGGGGGAGATGGCGAGTGAGTACACAACCGCTTTATCCATACCACGACGGAACTCGGTGATTAGGCTGCAGGTGTCGGTGGAGTAGAGACGGATGATAGTTCCCTTCTCAGAGGCGGTAGCGATTAGGTCACCCTGGGGGGAGATACACAGGGCAGCGAGTGGAGAAGTATGTGCTGGGATGATTGAAATATTTCCACTGGCCAAATCGCAAAGTTGAACATGACCCGGAGTTCTTCCTGGAAAAACTAAAGTTCTAGCAGAAATAGCGACGAGTCCAAGAGGGTTATCGTAAGTGTCGAAAACATGCTGACGAGTAGGAGGTGACGAGAATTGGTACACATGAACATGACCGATAAGGACAACGATGATGCGTGTACGGGTTAACCGAACTTGTCGAACTGCCGAATGGAATTCCAGGGAAATGACGGCTTTTTTCTTCGCGTCGTCCCAGATTATTACTTTGTTCTGCGCGTATTTCGGGTCCCGACCTCCGCCGACGAGTGCGAGGAAGTTGGCGCGGCCGAGCATGGCGGCTACGGCTATCCCGCCACCGAGTTCTGCATAGGGAGGTCAGTATTTCTTGTTGCGCGCAGGGAGTAGGACATTTGGCTACGTACCTCGAGTTACTTGTAGCTCGCACGGGTCAGAGCTGTAGACTAGATCGCGGGGTGAGCTTAACTGAGCTTATCCCTGAATAGGATTAATAGCGCCATGATTGGCAGGTAACATACTATGGAAACCGTTGTCGACACCGACAGAGAAGCAGGTGCTGTCCTGGTTGAAGTTTGCACATAGGGCTATCCGTCGGTCCGCGGTTGCAAGTTGTGGGCGAGTATTCATGGTGAATATTGGAGGCCTCCGAGGCCGTTAACCAGAGGCAGAGTGCAGAGGGTGAGGTGTTGTTGTTGTTGCTGCTGGAGAAGACGGAAATAGAAATGGGTAGCGGTATATGTTTAAATTAAACGGTGGTACTTATGTGCGTGTGTGCGTGGGAGTACGTTCACGAGGTTTGTTGGTTGTCGTGTGTTGCGATGATGTCGAGTGAAGGAGTGGGTGTTGAGGGGTTACCAGCTGATAGGTTCCCCAGAGCAGCAGGCGAGCTGTCTTCGAACTCTATCTAATCGCCCATTGAAATCACGCCATCTTATCTGATGTAGCTATGCCCAGGGTAGCACGTTGGTGCACTAGTAACCGACGGGTTTAGAGCAGCATGGTCGGCTTCGTCAGGCTGAGGGCTCGGTAGGCTGTTTCGCCTGGTGTTGGATGTTTATCATATCATTTGCGGCGATTCATGGCTCGCCCGCCCGTTCATGCACTTCGGCCATCTTGTCATCGGGAGTCATCGGGAATGCAGCAGCCGAGACGCGGAAAAACTGCAGTCCGACGGGCCTGTCCCTGAGTGCGGCTTCTCCCTCCCCCTCAGATGGCTCCCTTGCAGCTCCTACTCCTTGTTGCTCTTTGAGTGGTGGTCAAAGGGAGCGTGCCGCTGCAGCTCCAAGGCTGGCGTTGTCCGAAAGTGTTTTGAGCTCCGCTCAAAGTGAAGGTCGTAGTCTCTATCACCGAAACCCACCATCATCATCCACCATCCAACACCATCGAACAGCCAGCCTATCAGTCTGTCGATAATTCGATCAATCCGCAACCACCGCTCGTTCCGAACACCTTTGTCCAGCTATTCTGTCACCTCCCGTTGATCCAAAACCCCATCGCGAAACCCCCCACAACCCCCCCGAAATGTCGGGCTTCGACCACCCGCCGCGGCCGGGCTCCGCAATGTCGGACGCGTCTTCTACCGCAACCGAAAAAGCCGAAAACAGTTGGCTGGATATGCTCTCCAAGGTGACGCTATCTAGAAGGCTGCCGCACAAGTCCATCTTGGTTCTAGGTACACACGTCCTTCGGAGGACCACCGATGGTACAAAAGTGGACTGACAAATTGCTTCCATTTGCTATATGTAGGCGGAACCTCGGAGGGCCAGAAGGAATTCGTAGAGTCTTTAGGAGCTGGTGGGCACAAGAAAGGATCCAAGGCTGCTCCAATCGCAAATGCCTTTGCTTTGGGGTATACCTACCAAGATGTATTGGACGCGGATCACGAAGGTGAATATTTACTCCGGTTTGAATACCGAATACCCCTCTCTAACTCGAACTCTACAGATGTACTCGCCCGTCTAGGAATATACCTAATCAAAGAACCGAGTCCCGCATTCATCCCGCTTCTCCGCCCCCTTTTCACCCCCGCTACGCTTCCGGAAACTATGGTCGTGATATTGTTGGACTGGTCGCGTCCTTGGGAATGGGTTAGACAGATGAAGACATGGGTGCGATTGCTGCGGGGTATCTTTCACACCTTGGATGAGGACTGTCACCTCGCTTTGGATGAGGTTATTCGGGCTTGGGATAGCAGACGGAGCACGTATGTCAGCGACGGCGGGGGTGCGCCTGGAACTACTACTTTGCCAGACGTTGTTCTTCCCCTCGGCCAGGGAGAGTTCGACGAGCCCATAGGACTACCTCTTTGTGTTGTCTGTCAGAATGTGAGTCCTGCATCCCTCTGAAGCTCTATTGAAGCTCCCTAGAAACCCAACCATACCTAGTAACGCAGCTACTAACTCCCCCAGGCCGATAAAATCGAACTCCTCGAAAAAGAACGCGGCTGGAAAGAAGAAGAATTTGATTTCGTCCTACAATTCCTCCGTACCATCCTCCTCAAACACGGCGCTTCACTAATCTACACCACACCCTCATCTCCCAGCTCCTTGCAACCTCTAATCCATAACATGCTCTCCATCGCCTCCCCCCTCCGTTCTCAGACCCTAAAACATAACGTCATCGACCGCGACAAGGTACTCGTCCCTCCTCATTGGGACAGCTGGGGAAAGATTCGTGTCCTAAGAGAAGGCTTCGATGTCGAGGGTATCAACCTTGGGTGGTCCGCTGATATAGCTCCTTCCTCAGAGCCTGAGGGTAGTGAAGCTGGCGATCTAGAAGGCAATGGAGAAGGAGGTGGAGCGACGGAGGTTTATGAAGATGTTATCAAAGATACAGGTAGACAAAATGATCATATGGCACTGTTGAAAGGAAGGACGATGGAGGTTATGCCGGTTGATACGCAGGAGTTTTTGGCGTCGCAGCTGGAGACTTTGGAGCAGAAGGCGCAGGAGGATAGAGGGGTTAAGGGGAAGAAGGGAATGGCTGGAGTGGAGGAACAGGATGGTGCGTTGCAGGAACAGGTTGGGCCGGTGCAGTTTAATGTTGGCGGTATCCAGGTGGATGCGGAGAATATGTTGGAAAGTTTGAAGGTATGTTTTGATTTACCCTTGGGTTACCCTTTGAGATTTGGAGTGGGCAAAAGGAGGGAGATGAAGACGAGGATAGAGATGGGAATCGTATGAGGATGAGGGGCAAAGAATAAGGCTAACATTATGACAGCAACGGGAAGCATCAAGAGCAGCCGGTGACGGAATGCCAGGCGGTACCCCACCACCTCCTGTAGATGGAAAGTCACAGAACGAGGTGTTGTCGGCATTCTTTAATTCACTTATGAAGAAGAAAGGAACTGGAAAACCCGCATAGATGATCTTCGGTTACAGGTACAGTAACTACGAAGTTGGGGGCCAGGGCAGAGTGGACAGGTTATAGGGCTGAAGCTATGTACCTAAGTTTCACAAGCATAGATAATTTACGCCATCATGCAATGTAGTCATGTATTTTCTTCTCTAATGTTCCGTTTGCTTCAATTTTTGTGTATTTCTTCTAAATATCCTTTTTTTTTCTCCTTTTCGTTTGGGAATGTTTGATGTCGGGGATCAAAGGGGTGCTTTTAAGTGTACAAAATTTTCAAATTTAGACCTAGTTATGAGTTGGAGGTTTCCTGGATTGTCGCCGTCTTATTTTCATCTTTCCTCCCAGTTACCCTTTCATCTCTCTGTAAAGTTATGGCTGTTACAGGATCTATCACTCGTTTCATACTCCGCCATAGGATGATTTGAGAACCGGAAACGACTGACGACACAATCATTGAGCGCCCTGGCGCATAATAGAGTATTCAACGCAGCCTCGTATTGCAATTAAACTCGTAAATCCTTCACGTCACCAACAAAGCGAAGTGAGCGAAGACACACCCCGAGTGACTTCTCATGAAATCAAAACACCACAGCCCGCGGCAGACAAAGACCGCTTCTTCAAAGTCCACTGAGGATTAGTCATACAAGATTTTGGGAGACTGTTGGCCCCTTTTATATTCCCTATTTCCCTATTTCTCTAACTACCTTCCTTCCTTCTTCCACAAACATACAAGCATAAACACCACCTGACGCGTTCAAACTCACTTGAGTCGCAAGTACTTTCAACACCGAACAAAAGGCTCATCCACGAATCAAAACAACACTCTATTAGAATCTTTAATGCTTAAAGAATAGCTTATAACGTATACAACATATTAGAGTAAGCAAGTTTCCTCTCCACCCGCCACCCGCCAGGCCACCGCTCTCCACTGGACGCAATACGTTGCTGATATCGTCTGCGAAATAGCATCGATGCATCTTTATTCGATGCACTAAACTGAGACAACTTATCCTTCTTAACAGCACCAAAAGTAGTCAAGAAATTTCTTTGGTATTCGCTTTTACCTAGGCTATGGATCACTACTACATTGATACCACCTATCGAGCTTCCGACTTCGGAGTAAAGACGGTCTTTGTTACGAATCTCTATGGAGAATTCCCCATCAATCGTCTCAGGAACGGCCTGGTGGACGAGTCGAAGACCTCTATCCAAATCCTGTCGTAGACTACGGACTAGCTCTACTTTCTTCATCTACTACTGCAAACTCTCAAGCTGGAGGAGCAGATTGGCTCCTTCAGAAGTACCAAACGGCCGGAAATTTAAATCCCTTTTTCAGAGGTATTTGATGACGGTGGCTGGCGGAACATCATATACCGCGCACTATACACACAATGCTGTAAGTACATACCTCAATCCGTTTATGCAGATTTTGTTTCCAGAAACTAACAAAATTATTAGGATACCAGGTGCCCAGTATAAGTATGTCGTCAATCAACCAACAGCAACGTTTGAAGAAGCCCATCCCGTGTTGCGCGCAGCCTGTGAGCTGTTAAAGAATACCAAGTCGGATGCATGCACCCTGGAACGAACCCCTCGATCGAAATTCCCGTCATCGACTACCGTCTATACGTTACCTTAGACCTCTTCCTTCTCTTACTCGGCTAATACTGCATTAAACTACTTCAAGTTCTATGTTCATCGACATCCTTAAAAAAACTCGAACTCCTGTCTGTCCCTTCAGAGTCTCCGAGCCCGCCTTCGTCGAATTACTCTTCGCCTACTATGATTCTTTCCATGCGGAACTTAAAGAGGAAATTATAGATAGGGCCTAGATATTAAAAGAGTGATAAAGACCTGCTCTTTACCAACGGACTCAATATCAGGAGAGCGGATAAAGAATCCAGAATCCGTTCCCATCGGCTATGGAGAGGGATGATGATGAAACGCTTGGAGCTTCACACCTTGCTGCAGTGCGGACTCAAGTTGGATACACGCTTAGGACTCTTTAGAACTCTAGAAATGGACTGGAAAGGATCGGTCGCTTGACTTGCTTCTTGGTTTTATCTTAGACGATAGGGAAGTTCCGGCGCGGCGTCGAAAACTATGGTCCCTTACCAATGAAGATGTTGAGGCTGCTTATTGGAAAAGGCAAGATTGACGCCATGGAGTTTGAGGCTGCATGCGGTTTGTTCTGGCTCTAGCTCTGAACGAATACTACGTTACGACTGTATTCACCCTCACCACGCACATTATTTTATGCTGTAATGTTCAAAACGAGATGAAGGGTAACCTTCCCTCGTCCCTCGTACATGTTTTACCAGAATTACGGAGTCCGGAGTATATGGAAATTTCTCGAACATAATCTTCGACCACCAGAACTCTATGGCTAAGCTAAGGTCTTAATTGAGGATAGAAATGGTTTTCACAGTTTCTATATAGGACAACGGCCAATCTGAGAATGCCCCGGATATCCCGTCTCACCGAGTATTCTATTTGGGGACCTATCTGGGACGGCATTGACTGTATTACCAAGTCGTGCTACTTGCCCACCGTCTTGGATGACGGTGATTAGCTGTATTACATTGATATGGGAGGTTAGTTTGTTTATCATTTCTTGCTATGTATATTATCATGTAACTGACATTTTCTAGACTGCTCGAAGTGCTCCACTACTAAATTTGACGGATTTTCAAACAACCATGACACCGTCTACTCCACGTTGTCAGCGAGCCCGGAGCGTCTGCTTTATTCAACTTACAAAGCCACTGTTTTTTACTGTTGTAATTGAGGGGGGGTGGGGGAAAAAAGTCTATAGAACGTGTTTGTTGTTTACTCTCGACATCTGTGGGGATTTCAAAAGTTATAGACATGGTGGAAGATTGTGGTTTTTGTTAATGCCTAGAAGAATAGTAATGCCAAATGGCACCTTTATCTGCATCGAAGAGTTTTTATAACTGTTTTACAGTATTTCACATGTGCATTTTTCGTGTTCACTCAACTTGTAAAGCTGTTATTTTTTTACTTTTTTAATTGTGGATGCATAAAATCTCAGATTTTAGCTCCAGGATGAGTGATACCTCATGAAACCAATAGCGATGGTCCCCCACCACCACCAACGGAAGTGCTCCGGTGATTCGGATTTACAAAGGCGCAGGAAAAGCTCAAAAATCATTACCTAAACAGCTTAACTACTCTCTTTGCGCACCTTCTTTTCCTGCGATGACCTTGCGAGCATCTTCCGTCTTGGCGCTAAAGCTTATCAATCCAAAAATGTCGTGACGCCGTGTGTCAGCCCCGCCAAAAGAACCCCGCCACCGCAAGCTCTTCAATGCATCTCCTCCCCCCACCTCTCCAAAACCCGCAAAACCCTCAACCATCGCAAACCCACGAATACCTATCGCCTTAATCACCAACCGAATTTATAACTACAACTTAACCTACGCCTACGATCCCCGAACACCCGCGAAGCTCGCAACCCCCCCCACCCAGCACCCGAAGAAACTATGCTCATAGTCCCCGACGTCAGCGCAACCCCCGCGCTCAAAGCCCCCGAACCCGAACACTGTCCCGGCCCCGAATCTCAAACCGCCGGACAAGCCGATGCGTGCGCTGGCTGCCCCAACCAATCCATTTGCGCATCCGCACCCAAAGGCCCGGACCCTGACCTTCCCGCCATCACAGCGCGGATGTCCAGCATCGCCCACAAGCTTCTAATTTTATCCGGCAAAGGAGGAGTCGGCAAATCTACCTTCACCTCCATGTTAGCTTGGGCTTTCGCACAAGCCGCTGACACTCAGGTTGGTGTAATGGATGTGGATATTTGTGGCCCTTCCATTCCTAGAATGATGGGTGCGAATGAAGAAAGTATTCATACTTCTGCTTCGGGTTGGACGCCGGTTTATGTGGCGGATAATTTGGCGGTTATGAGTATTCAATTCCTTTTGCCAGAGGGAGATGAGGCGGTTATTTGGAGAGGACCCAAAAAGAATGGCATTATTAAACAGTTTTTAAGGGATGTGGAATGGGGCGCGCTGGATGTGTTGCTTGTCGACACACCCCCAGGAACTAGCGATGAGCATTTGAGTGTTAATACTTATCTTAAGGATTCTGGAGTGGATGGGGCGGTGTTGGTCACTACCCCTCAGGAGGTGTCTTTGTTGGATGTGAGGAAGGAGATTGGGTTTTGTAAGAAGGCGGGGATTAAGGTGCTGGGGATTGTTGAGAATATGAGTGGCTTTGTGTGCCCGAACTGCGAGGTGAGTAATAATCTGGATTGGGGTTGAGAAAGTAAATGATGCTAATGTATTTCATAGGGAGAGTCACAGATCTTCCATGCTACTACTGGAGGCGCGAAGAAGCTTGCGGAGGAGATGGGTGTACCCTTTTTGGGTGCTGTCCCATTGGACCCCAGAATTGGTGTCGCGTGTGACTACGGAGAGAGCTTCTTTGATGCGTACCCCGAGTCACCGGCGTGTGATGGGCTGATGGGCATCATCCGCGGGCTTCGGGAACAGATTGGAATGGAGATGAAGGAGGAGTACGAGGAGTAAGCTCATGGTAGATGGAAAGCTAGAAAGCGGATAATTTGGAGTGTACATAGAGCTTGTTTTGGCATTGGTTGGCGTTTAAACGGGCGTTAGGGTTTTTATATCAAGGGGAAAGATGAATGGAATGTTTTGAGAGCTACGAGCTGCGTTAAATATTAGTCTATTGACACGGTTTTGGTTACATTTATCTCCGACGTCTTTCAGATCTGTCAGCACTGTGATTACGCCGTCTTTCTCTGTCATCATCTCTTGGACGGCGGTCGTCATCCTTCCGACGGTCTTTCTCGACACTACCATCCCGCCGACGGCTATCCCTTTCACGTCGGTCGGGCTTGTCGGCGGCATCGTCTCGTCGAGGACCATCCATATCCCTCCTCTCTTTACCATCATCCCTCGGTTTACGGTCACGGTCCCGACGCTCTCTTGACCTGTCACGATCTCTTCCCTTGTCATCGTCTCTCGGCCGACGGTCCCTCTCACCCTTATCATCCCTTCGCCTGGATCGACTGCGATCTTTGTCGGCATCTCGTCTCCGACGTTCTCGGTCTCCACGCTCCCTGGATCTGCTACGATCTCTTCCATACTTACGCTCGTCCCTCGAACGATCATCTTTTCTCCGGCGATCCCTCGATTTGCTGCGATGCCTGTGAGATCTATGCTTTGACTTGCTCTTGTCGTCGCGACTTTTTGATTTCGAGACAGCCAGCTCCTTCTTCTTTCGAGCCTCCTCCACCTCCTTCTTTTTCTCACGCACAAGCCAATCCTTCATCGGGTCTTCTTCATCGTGCTCGAGAATTAGCTTCTGGAGCTCGAGTTCTTCTGGTAGAAGCTCCGGTGTCGGTGAACGCTCCACACTTTCACTCTTCCTCCTTTGCGTACTACCCCGGTCATCTGCATCGTCCTCGGTATCTCCCTTGGGTCCGATCGCGCCTTCTTCGGCACCATCACCCTCCTTCGGCTTGTATCGCGTGTGGTCAACACGGATGGTTCGTCCAAGGATCACAGCACCACCTAAGTTGTCCACGGCAAGTGTTGTGCTACGTTGGTCTTCGTACTTGAGAAACGCGAATCCCTTGGACTTTCCCGTGTCTTTGTCGCGTATCAAGTTGCAGTGCACGGGCTCTCCATATTGGGAAAAAATGGTGATGATATCGCCCTCGCTGAGCTCGTAGGGCAATCCGCCGATGTATATATAGGCCGTGTCGTTCCAGTCATTATGCCATGATGCTGAGATTGGCTGGTGGGTATGGTTAGTGGTCCGGAATTGTATTTGTGGAAAAGGAGGAGGTACTCACTACTGCTGCGTCTAACTCGCGTTGGTTCAGACGCTCAATTTCGCGAATGTTGTTCATCGAGTTTGGCGTTGAGTTTTGGTGTTTAGGGTTCGGAGGATGGCAAACATCGACATCACAGCACAGCACCAGCAAAGCTCTAATTACCTTAGCTTGAAACGATAGTCTGGCGCGCCATTACCCGGCGACGGAGACGGGCTTCTAGGGGTCATGCATGGAAACAGGTACCTGGCGGCCAGAAGCTGCGGGCGAGTTGGAGCTGCACCTCACCAAGCACCCTGTGAGTAAGCACCTTGTGAGGTAAGCACCTTGTGAGGTAAGCACCTTGTGAGGTAAGCAGCCTTGTCGAGATAGAATTGATGCATCTGATGCACCCGATGCACCAAATCCCCCCTCTCACCGCAATGCCCGCACACGGACACCCCAATTGACGGTGGTCGAATTTCACTGAACCATAATTTACTGGCCGCGTCCAAATTAAAGCTCGCCTGCCAAGAAATTGGGGAAATAGGGGTTTCTGCGACAACTCCATTGGTCCTGGCGGGAAAAACACACAGAGACCATCGAATCCAGGGAGTCGTCGTCGGAGGGAACTCTCACTCGCCACCATTCCTACACGGGATTCAAGCTTAAGCCTTCCTGACTATTTCCAAACTCAGACGGGCTTCAATTCTACTCTCTCCTGCCCCCGTTTCTAACTGGCTCATCTCCCAGTTCCCCCCCAAACACCCCCAAATTCCCGTCTCGCACCTTCCCTTCCTTTTCCGCCGTGTCCAATTTCACTCTTCTCTTCTTGTCTGTCCCTTAGCAGTAAACATATAACTGTCTCCGTATTACACCGATTTTTCTTAGGCCTAATTCCCGACCCTACTTACAGGGACCCCCGTCGACCTAACAACCTACCACCTGCACGCGTTTCTCGCTTCGCTCTCAATCCTTCCTCCCCCTTTCTCGTCCGTCATCCACCCACTCCTGCCAAACCCCCATCCATTCCGATACACCACCATCTCGGCCGGACACAGTCGCTCGCTTTACAATAAACACACTTCTCCTCGAGGCTTCACCAAATAAACAACAGCAACCATGTCCGGAATGCATCCAGTACGTGCGACAGGCTTATCCGCAGTTCGTTGTCTTCCCGGTCCCGAACCAATCCAGACACACGAAGCTGGGGATAGAAGATGGGATAGACAGTGCTGACCATAGTTTCGCTCTCAAAGGTTCGCCGCAAGAAGCAGATGAAGAAGGGCATCCAGTTCTGCCTGATGGTCTGCGGTGCTTCAGGAACTGGTAAGTTGCTGCTACCCCCGAGTCTCGAGCTTCCGACAGACAACAGCCCCCTCCCCCCTCTCCCAGGAACTTAATATATTAACAACACCTCATCATTGCAGGTCGTACTACCTTCGTCAACACTCTCTGCGGAAAGCAGGTCCTGCAGAGCAAGGATGCCGATGACGCCGAGAACGCACACGTCGAGGAGGGTGTCAGAATTAAGCCCATCACTGTCGGTACGTCAGCCAATTCGCCTCAAAATACCCTTCTTTACGTGTTCCTGACGATCTTATTATTTTATAGAGCTTGACGAGGAGGGAACTCGCATTTCCTTGACTATCGTCGATACCCCTGGTTTCGGTGACCAGATCGACAACGAGGCGAGGTACGTAGATCAGCTCTAAATGTTTCTCGACTCAATAGCTAATTGTTTCCTCATAGTTTCGGCGAGATCTCTGGATACCTTGAGCGTCAGTACGATGATATTCTCGCCGAGGAGTCCCGTATCAAGCGTAACCCCCGATTCCGTGACAACCGTGTCCACGCTCTCCTCTACTTTATTACCCCTACCGGTCACGGGTATGCAGTTCCACCTCCCCTGTCGCAAGTGCAATTTTGCTAATGGGGTATTACAGACTCCGTGAGCTCGACATTGAATTGATGAAGCGTCTATCGCCCCGTGTGAACGTCATCCCCGTCATCGGAAAGGCCGACTCCCTCACCCCTGCGGAGCTTGCCGAGTCAAAGAAGTTGGTTATGGAGGATATCGAGCACTACCGTATCCCCGTCTACAACTTCCCCTACGACATTGAGGAGGACGACGAGGACACTGTGGAGGAGAACGCTGAGCTGCGCTCGCTTATGCCTTTCGCTATTGTTGGAAGTGAGGAGACTGTTGAGATTGGCGGACGTAAAGTCCGCGCTAGACAGTACCCTTGGGGTATTGTCGAGGTTGAGAACCCTAGACACTCCGACTTCCTTGCGATCCGGTCGGCGTTGTTGCACTCTCACCTTGCAGACCTCAAGGAGATCACTCACGACTTCTTGTACGAGAACTACAGAACGGAGAAGTTGTCCAAGTCCGTGGAGGGTGGCAGTGCTGCGTATGTTAACCAGTTCCCCCATTGTTTTACAACGCTAATACTTACTCCAGTGGTAGCTCCATGAACCCCGAGGACCTTGCTTCTCAGTCCGTCAGACTGAAGGAGGAGCAACTCAGACGTGAGGAGGAGAAGCTCAGAGAGATCGAGGTGAAGGTACAGCGTGAGATTAACGAGAAGCGACAAGAGCTTCTCGCCCGCGAATCTCAGCTTAAGGAGATGTATGTTGTTCCTGCATTCCATCAACTAGGAGCTAAGCTAACTTGCATGCAGTGAGGCAAGGATGACCCGCGAAGCGAGCGCCAACCACGCCGATTTGGGACAGAACGGAGACCATGCATAGTTAGTGAAAAGCTATGTCGGGGAAGGTTGATTACGCATGGGAGTGCTGAAGGGAGCATGCCGATGTCTTGTAATTTTGTTGTTTGATATCCACACGAGGAGGGAGGCGCGGGAAGGAAACTTATACCAAATGTGTGTTTGTGTCGGGGAGATGGGAGGGAGAGCAGAGAAGGCATCAGACGCACCTCTTCTAGCGGGAACTTCTCGTTTATTTCGTTTTTTCTGTTGTTTCATTTTTTGCCTCCCTTCTTGGACATCGCTTTTTTTTCTTTTTTTTTCCGACTTTATACCTCTTATTTCCCTGTTTTTTTTCTTTTGATGTGCTACCTTACCGTTTTATCTAATGCTGCCCTTCCAAAAAGCGTACGTACACCATAGCTCAAGCTTTTCATCGTCTCTTGCGTTATGAGTTTCTTCCGCTGCCTGCTTGCCTGCCTGCCTGCCTGCCTGCTAAACTTATTTTTTGCCTGTCCAACCGTGAAAGCTATGCCGAGTTTGTTTCTCCGAATTATACTAGTTTACTCTGTATTGATTTGTGGAGGTAATGTGTTGATGCTTTCTAGCGTAAAATGGAGTTTGTAGTCCATAGTTTGTAGCCTGTAGATGTCTAGGTATTGGGAATGAATCAAATCTTAATAACCAGAACCCAAGTCCAGGTAATCTCGTTTGAGTACACACGTGATATGAAGATAGTTAGTTAGAGGTATGTACTTATGATTGATGCATTTTTTTCTCCATCCCAATCTAGTAATATACAACTCAGCTATTCTACAACTGAAAATCAGACGCCCGTAACCTTCACATAAATTTATACACTCAGCTTATCTACAACTGAAAATCAGAACCCTCTACAACCTCCCATCAATTTTTCTCATACCCTCATTCATACGAAAAAAAGTTACTCCTTTTTCTCTCCCTCACCCTCCTCCTCCTCCTCCGCAGTCTCATCACAAACCTGCTCCTCCTCAAGCCTTGCCTTCAACTCCTCCGCAACCCTCTTATAAGAATGGTAACCAACCGGCTTCATTCCTGCCTCCTCAATGATCGCCTTCCACTCAACAACCTTCTCATTAACAACCGCGGATTTCTCCTCAATCCAAGAGATATATTCCGTTCCTCTAAGAATATCTCTCGCCTGGAACAGTCCCTCCAAAACCGGCAACCAATCCCTAAGATTCTTTCCCGCATAAATAGCGCGTTCCTTTTGTTTCATATCCGCCAGATTCTTGTCCAAGAAACCCTGAGCTCTTTCCCAATGATTCTGAAGCTTCTTGATCCCTGCAGCTACCTGTCCTGCATCATCCTTCCCGTTATAGAACCTAATCGAAGTGCTAGTATTGATAGATAATGCTAACCCATTAATAATCGGATCATTCTGCAATGTAGACCTCATAACCGCCACCTTATTATTCCTTCCAAATGCCCACATCAATTTCTCCACCACTTTCACGGCTTTAAGTGCTTGCTTCTTATTGACCGCAGCCATGTTATAAACCTTAGCACCCCTCATACATTCCCTAGCAGTCTGAAGATTAAACCTCCACCCCGAGGTTTCTCCCGCCAAACCAACCAACTCACGAATCAAATCAATCCTACCATTCATAACAATGACTCTGGCAGTTTTCTCAAGTTGTCCAGGTTTAAGTTTACGATCAGCTTGAGCGAACCCTTCAATCAAACCAGGGATAATGTCGCAGTCCTCAGGGGTTTTGATTTTCGATAAGGTGTGGGTGTAAGAAGCGGTGGAAATTGAAGGCGCGTGTTGAAGAGGAACAAGTGGAACAATCTCTCCAGCGACTTCGACTTCTACTGGCTCGGTTTCGAGGATTTTGTGGTTCTTCGCGCGAAGTTGCAATGCTTTGTGGTGGGAGGCCATACGGGAGGGGATGAAGAGCTTCGTGCGGAGTTCGGAGATGCTGGCGTCGAGGTCGGGGTTGCTGGTGGGTTCAAAGGTTGGGAGGGGGCCTGGTGGGGGATTCCGAGGTTAGCCATTTGTTCCATTTGTTCTGTTGCGCAATTGAAGCTTCAAGCTTCTTCAAGCCGAGGGGGGATGGCGGGGGAGTGGGGAATTCCCGGAGATGCTGCTGAGAACGAACCATGAGCAACCGACTTCATGGAAGTGGCGGAAACGGAGAAACCCCGTTTAAGGACGGACGCGCGGAACATAGAGAGCGACATTGTGATGTTCCTTTCGCAGCCAGTGGCTTTCTTTCGAACGTGAGGAAAGCCGAAACCGAATTGAAGATGCGCTGTTGCGGCTCTGTGGAAATTTTGTGGTTGCGGGATGTTAGATGCTAGCGCGTCACGGGACTGTGGGGGTAGAGCCAGGGAAGCGCGCTCGGGTCACGGGAGGTTCGAGGCTTTGAAAATAAATTCATCACTCAGGTTCGTCGGACTTTTGAGTCGAGTCTCGACCACGATAGGAAAATCAAAAACAAATCTACATATTAACTTGTCAAATTCTTATTTAGAACTAGTTAAATTTCAGCTTCCGGATGATTTTTTTCTTCACAATATCTCGCTGCAACACATAAAGCACACTTGTATATCACAACTTCTCGCAGCAAAACAGTAACAACCTAAGCAAAAAAAAAAATCACATGTAAAAAAAAAAACAAAAATCTGTAGGGATATCAAAGCAAGTTAGAAAGCGAAAAAGAGGAATGAAGAAAAGGAAAAGAAAAAGAATTAAACCAAGTAATTAACCATCTCACATAAAACTTGCGACTATTCTCCTACAATCAACTATACTTTGTACTTTCTGATATCATAGCAATTGTGATGAACGAGGTAGTTATAAGTCTGGGGAAACAAAGTAAACACAACAAAGAACGCCCGCAAAAACGACAAGAGATGACAAAGCAAGCAAAAATTACATCCGCCACACAAGTAGAGTATAAGTAAAAAAAGGACAGGACGCTAACTACAAGAATAAAGAACGTAAAGAATAAAGCGACATGTATGTGGGGATGGAGGATATAATGGATGGAAAATAGGTTTCCCGGAAAATACAACTGAAAACTGTGACTGTGCTCTTCGCTTAAACATACAAAGGTAGGTGCGTGAATTCCCGACAAATACTTAAGTGATGATTATAAAACTCCACCGCCCCACTTCGAGCCCTCAACAAGATAGTCAAAACCCCCAAAGTCATTTATCAGTAAAATAAAAAGAGACAAGAAATAAGAAGTCAAAGAACAAAACGATCCTAAAGATATATAAGGTTGTAAGGGCGAAGTGTGTGTGGATATAGTGAAAACGAATGAAAGTAAAGGGTTCCGCTAAGTTTTGTTCTGAGACCAGAAATCCAAAGAAGCAATTACGTCGTCGCCAGTAGCCTCGTCTTCGTAAGCGTAGAGAATCTGTAATATATTAGCATTTATCGTTCTCTCAATTGAATGGCGATGCATACCTCTCTTGTAGACTCGTGCAGCATACGAATATTCCTGCCCGTAATAATGGTGATCAAGTTACCCGTATCGATATGCCGAATCTCAATAAATGACGGCTCGAAAGCCAAGATGTAAGGATACGACAGAGCGAAAGCCATAGGCTGACCCTCCCATGCAATCTGCCAGTCCGGTCTCGCGCGCCATCCGTTGCGGTTGACAAAGAATGAAAAGTCGGAGTAGTTGAGCAAGAATTCTCCGTTGAGTCTGTAAATAGCAATTGGCTTCATCGGCTTGTTGGGGTTATCGCGTCGCTGAATAAAGTCGAGCGAAGTATCCGCCGGGTCCAATAGTGACTGAGTCTCCAGAGTCTCCAAACTGACAACCTCGAAACCCTTGGCACATCCAACACACAACTTCGACTTGAGGAAGTGAATGGAAGTGGATTCGGTAGGAATGTAGAATTCCTTGAAGGGCTTCAAAGCCTCCTGTCCTCCCTGAGGCAACAACTTTCTGTATGCCGACTGCTTCTTTCCTCTGGCCAAAGTATCCTGGGGCTCCAAGACCTTGACAGTAGAAGAAAGTGTAGAAGTCTTGACACTACAGACCAAAACCCTTCCTAGACAGACACCAGCCTTGAAGAACGAAGTGTGACCCATAATCTTCTTCGGTCGTTTATTCGCCAATGTCAACTCATCAGGGTCCAATCCTGCCAGGGGTACCTGCATGAGGTTCTTCTCCGAAAGGAGTAGGATCATCTGGTACTCCTCAAGTACGTCAATCTGATCAACCTTGTTGATCTCGATAACCTTCTTGGGCTGTGCAAGAGTGAGGTCCTTCGGTTTTCGTTCAGACACATAGATACCCGTGTCCGTTCCGTAAACAAGCTTCCGTCCACCATCTATTTTCATTAGCACACGAATCGGGTCGTCCGGAAGAAATATTCATACCGATAGGAACCAAGCAGTTGACCTTGTTCCCGGTAGTAAAGAAGTTGTCACACAGAATAGTCTGGGTAAAGATGCTGCTACGCTCCCGGAGAACGTTCTGCTGGTTCTCAATGTGCTCAATCCACTTCTTGCGAGAGACAATTGAACTAGCAAATAACGGCACGGTGTATCCTCTCTTTCCAAGATGCTGGAAAGTAATGGGATATCCCTTCTCCTTCTGGTTGAAATCGTTTGGGATGTTGGTCTTCAGTGGGTTATTCGGTTTTGATCCCGGAATCAAACTTGACGACGGTCTCTTCGCAATTCCACCTCTACTAGGGCCAAACTCCTCCATCTGGGTAATTACCAACAACTCTAAAGGAATAGGCTATTCTTGTGTTAGTTTCGCCCAATGCAAAATAGCTATCGGAGGAACTTACCTTGCGGTAAACCTTGTACTGCTCTCTCTTGTTGACAATC
Organism: Pyronema domesticum; assembly: GCA_024516145.1. Taxonomy (NCBI): domain Eukaryota; kingdom Fungi; phylum Ascomycota; class Pezizomycetes; order Pezizales; family Pyronemataceae; genus Pyronema; species Pyronema domesticum. The sequence goes on along the minus strand of JAJJXL010000006.1, from coordinate 525,591 downwards.
TTTATTCGGACTAATAGTAGTGCGTGGTCAAACAAGAAGCACTGAATATCACCACCGCCGTCTCCCCTCTTCAATGATCCCTTAAACAATAACTGGCGTCCTTCCTCCGTAAGCTTCAAGTCTACTGCCTCTCCTGGTCGGAAAATAAGCTGCTGGTTAAGCTGCATCAAGTTGAAGTGGTTCTCCGCCTTTCCGGATGCCTGGTTGACCTTGCTGAGGAAGTCTCGCACCATAGCAACAACCTTGGGAATATCAGTTGCGTCTGGGTTGTCCTCTGTCGTTGGTTTCAAGATCGCCTCCAGGAGTAGCGGGTAACGAGCCAAACGGGTGGTAGGCTTCGTCAAGTAACCGTTCAACTCCAACTTTCTTGACTCCTTCAAACGCTCAGTTTCCTCCACGAACTTTGCAAACGCCGGGTTGGACGATTTCTCCTTCTCAAACTCAAATTTTCCGTAAAGCTGGTTCGAACCATAAGTAATAAACGGGTCAAACAAAGGAACAAATTCCAAGAAGATATCTCCAACATTGTGCACTACGTCGCTTTCTTGTTGTCTGCGAGTCAAAGCCTCTGCAAGCTTCGAGTTGACTGCAAGAACTTCCAAAACGTTTCCAAATACGGTGCGAATAAATTTTTCTCTGCGATGTTCGGGAATAGGCGATGGATTTGCAGGGTTCGTCGATCTCAAAGGCTTCATCCAAAAGTCCCTCAGGTATTCCAAGTCCTTCACGAAATCGCGTTCGGTGTAGATAGCCTCCATGATAACCTCTTGACGCTTCTTCTCCTTGTCCGAAACTCCCTCCGCAATTTCCTTTGGCACGGAGTGAATCCAAAGTTTCTGTTCCTTCTCCTCCTCCGCATGCAAACTGGACCGAGAATCTTGTCTCTTCAATCCTGGCTGTGGCTTCAAGTTCAAACGCGCCTGTTGCTCCAACCTGCGAGGACAAGCAATGGAGTAACACAGCGTATTAGGCGTACAGGTGGGCGAATAGCATTCAGTCAACAGAGTAAATACTCCGTTTACCTCATGCGCCTCGTCAACCAATCCATCCTTGAACTGATACACCTCATGCATCGAGTCTCGAAGCCTGTGCTCGTAGGTAACGTCGTGAAAGAACTTCTGGGCATCCAGGGCTCTACCTAGGAGCAAGGCAAGGTTCCGGTCGCTGGTTTTGATGATATATGCTACCATATCAACTCCTTCAGCTCCGGTAAACGCAGACTTGTAAGTAAGTTCGTTCTTCAAACGGTCTCCAGCATTGATTCTGGCCTTGAAAGTATCGGCAACGCGTGAAAGAAGCGCTGGGTAGACCAACGGGGCCTTTCTGCCGCGGGGCTCTCCTGAGGAGGTTTGTGGGGGTTGTTGGCCATGAGAGGAGCTGGGAGACTTTGGCAACGAGTTGCGGTGGACAGATGAGTTATCCATACCCCCTCCACCAACAGTATGTGAGGAAGAAGTGCTTGCGTAACTTGGAGTGCGCTGCTTCTGGACATAATTCTGGCTTCCCTGCTGCTGTGAAATGGTGGAAAAGTCGCTTCCTGTAGAATCTTTTCGTCGCGATGGGATGATTCTACCACTCATCGTTTGAGCGTGGTCGCGGTCGTGTGCGTAGTTCGTCAAAGACATAGTCCTCTCATCGTGTCGCTCAGGGACAATTCTGCCATGCGCGGTGGTTCTCGACATTTGTCCAGGTGGGGGTGGACCACCCTGCCTTGCTGGCATGTACTGGTTCGCAGAATACGTCGGGACGCCGCTGGCCAACGAACGGGATCGATAGGGGTCGTTGTTCATGGCCGGTGGTGGGGGGAAAGTACCGATTATTGTGTGAGGGGTTGGGCGGCGGTCCTTGTGGAGGTATGCGCACGGGTTGTGGGTATGGTCTTCTCTCCGGATGCGTCGGCGAGGGAAGGTATTGCGGCTGTCCGTGCATTCTGGACTGCTGCTGTGGAGGCGGGTATCCATTAGGTGCACCATGCGGAGGATATCCGGGAGGCCGCTGGTGCTGGGGAGGATACTGTTGCGGCGGCGGTCGCTGTTGAGGGTGATGGCCCATCGGAGGGCCTTGGGGGTATCCCGGATGCTGTGACGTCGAAGTCATAGTCTGCGAGCGCCCTTGCTGGGGAGCATAGCTCGACTGTGAAGTCATTGTCTGTGACCGGCCTGATGGAGCGGTGCCGAAGATGTCGGAGAAAGCGGCATCCCTCTGGGACGCCGGAGTACGCGGGTTATGGTACAGATCATGATGCTCTGCCATGGGAGTGATCTGCTCGCGGTGCAAAGTTTGCGGATTAGCAGGCAGACCACAAGATGTTTCGATAAGTGAGGGTAAGCAGTTAGTTGTGGTCGTAGCTGTCAGGCAGTAGTGGGAGTAGTAGTGGGAGTGGTGGGTGGTGGTGGGTGGTGGTAGTAGTGGCTCTCGCAGTTAGAACAGCGGAGGGAGGAGCCTAGGGAGTCTCTGAAAGGGGAGGCGGCTGTCTTTGGGTGTCTCTCAGGGCTGGGTTGAAGTCTGGTTTTTGGGGCTCTGTCACCGTACCTTTGGGGTCAAATCGGGCTCAACTCGGTCTATCTCGCTCTGACATTAAGCTTCGGATGGAGTTTGGCTGTTCTCACAGTGGAACATGCGAGCGAACAAATGCAGGAGAGACGTTGAACTGGAGAGGGCGATTAAATCGACAGGGGTGAGTAGGCAGGCGGACGGCTAGATAGAGATAGGTGAGGTGTCACCCTGCTGATGGGGTAGATGTATGTATCGCGATGTGTTTAGGATTACATTGAAGCATTACAAACATTAAATTGGGGCATTACATTTGGATCATTACATTTTGGATTCGACTGGGTGATGGTGATTCTGGTGCGTTTGTATGGGGTGTACGGGGTGTACGGGGTGTACGGGGTGTACGAGGTGTACGAGGTGTACGAGGTGTTGTATTTGGGAGTGTGTAGCTGGAACGGGGAGCCAGCAGACGGAGCACAGGTAGGTGTGCGAAGAAGGAAGATGGTTATAGGCGTGCTCAGAACACGGACAGGAACAGCATGAAGAAGGAACACGGGAACATCATCCAGCTGTATTCAGAGGAACAGCATCTAGGTATACATACTCAAATAACATAAACACTCAAACTGGAAACCAGCATGACAAAATCAGGATAAAGACAGATTGACAAAAAAAAATGTGTTGCTGGCAGCCGGCACGGTGCACAACCCAAGGTCAGACAACAAATTTATCGCATCAATTCGTAATAATACATTCGCTTGTTACTTTCGGAGCAAGGAGCGTACAACGACAACACAGCTTGACTGAGTATTGACTGAGTATTGACTGAGGAGCCCGGGGAGCCCGGAGAGTCCGAGGAGATTGTATGAGCCCGAGGTTTGCACGGCTCATAAAAGTTGGTAGAAGCCTACGATGCGTGCGTTAATAACAATAACAATAAACAAATTCATCGTGCACCCTCATCTGCTGTCGGGGCTCATCTCTCATGTCTGCTCTGTATGATTTATAATTTCTCATCCCGTGATCATAACCTCTATCCCCTCTAGCGGCGTCGTAACCCGTACCTGAAGCTAGAGATTGCTTTTGGAGCAAGACGCGGACTAGAAACATACTTAAAACCGAGCCAGGGAAGGGTATGTAGGAAACACCCAGGGCAACAGAACAGAGGCACACGACAACCGACCGACAACATCGGACATTTGACCTGACCTGATAACCGAAGCTAGCTGTCTAAAGCTGCGATACGGTGGCAGATTACAATACCCCGACCGAGACTGGTGGATGGGGTGATCGAAGGATGTACTCTAAAGTACTCATCCTTTAGCAGCAAGTTATCACTATTCAGTTATCCAGGCCTGAACAGCTTCCTGTGTACATAGTCTCCGAAGGCACCCGCTTCAGCTCAGCCCTTACCCCATCCCATCCCTCGGGACCCACAGCTAGCACCGCAGCAGCGCAGCTTCAGCTGCCTTTACCCCCCGACTTTCGGCCCGTTAGATGATATGCCAACCTTCGGAGTTCCGTCCTTGACTCCTTCGCTTCTGTGTTCTAGACCCCTAATCTCCTCTCGATCCTCAAAGTAGCCTAGCTAGCTAGCCCCCCTGGCTAGAGTAGAGTAGACATGTGGGATCACTCGAATGCTTCCCCAGAAGGAAGACACGCAGAAGCTACGCACAAGCTACTTCGTGGCAGAAGTTGTACTTTGATAGCTAGAGTACAAAGAGTTGGATACCTGCGTGGAGATAGGGGGGTATCGGGGAATTAGATAGAGTACATACGGGGTACGGGGTAAGATCTACACTTTGAAAGTACTTACATAGGCGGCAGGCCCTAGGGCTAGGGATAAGACTCTACTCTGTTTCTGCACTTTGAACCTTTAGGAATAATGGAGATTGAGATGGTGAGATGTTTCAATGGCGGTAGGTATGCAGGCACTACGACAGAATATGGGTACCAAAAAGGATTTAGAGGGTCATAATCCAAATTGGAAAGTAGGGAGAGGGAAAGGGAAAGGTAGGTGGCTTCCCGAGTTGCCAGTAATAGTTGAACTTATTCCAAATTACTTCTAAAGATGGTAAGTAATTGTAGATGTCAGGACTGGTAATTTTGGCCTGCACAGCGGCACAGCCCTACAACGGGTCACGGATTTGGGCCGATTTTGAGTTTTGGGTACTAAGTAGCTGTGCATATCTGGCATCCCGAAGTCCTAGCTATGTTAATTTCTACGGTGATCTGTATTCAAACCTTCCAAGCTTGAGAGCGGACTACCAATCTCTAGCTGAGAGGGATGCATGGGGTATGAATTGGGAATAGCAAATCTTCACGGCTTCGCCTGACTTTGGGATATGCAATGCAGAACCCCAAAGGTTAAAGTTCAAATTCGGATTCCTTCATGTGATCTAATATTCTAGAAACACCCCTCGACGCTCGTGACTAATCAACCTCCAGGTGTTTCCCACGGAGATCTGCATTCGAATGTTCTATCTAAACTGGAATAGAGGCAAAGATGGTTTGGTTCATTTATGTACAAATATACCTCAAATCCCAGATTCCCAAGTGGCGGCCTTCGTATTGAAGGCCTTTGTCAGGAACAGTCTTCGTCACTGGGTAAATCATTTCCCAGGACCCACCTAGATGAGATCTATATTCAAATGGCCATGGTTGGAATTAGAGTCTGGAAATTGATATTGTTACTCTTGGGCTGGGTTGAGTACCGGTGTCCTAAAATTGCGGATCTGGAGGATTTGAACCTGGGGCCGGCCTGGACTTTGGCACACGAATAATGCACAAACCCCAAGAACTTCCACGTTTTTAGGTATGTACATACCATGAATTCATACAGGTGACAGCATATTTAGAGGTATTGTCGTGGGTAATTATATTACTCTCGAGGTATACTTTCGATTTCCGGAGATCTGCCTATATCAATATGTACATCGAATACTGTAATAGTAGAAGTTATATACGATCATTTGAATCAGTTGTGGAGACAAGTACACACTCCAGGTTCAGACTTCATGCTGAACACCTGGTCCCTGGGGCTTCTATATATGCCTATGGTGACTAATGAATTCAGTCTTTCCGACTCTCTCGGGGTATTGCATACGGAGACCTATATCTGAGTAGGCTGTAGCTACAACTCGAGTCTATCAACCGCTACTTTGTAATACTACTATGTAGCTATTCAGCCCGCCACCCAAAACACGTGGTATCTCGATTACTTAGTTCCTGTCATGAATAGTTTATACCAATCATGGCTAATCACCTTCGATGTTACTTTCCACGGAGATATACATTCGAAATACGGTCGGAACCGGGAACTTTAATCTGTAAATTAATTGATGTTAAGTCTTGAGCTGAGCAATAAGTCCTTAGTACAATAGCGGGCTACGGACTTTTACCTATAACTGGTCTTTCGGCCACGAGTATTATATTGCATATACATTGATATTGCGTGATATTGCAAGTGTTGAGCTGGGCTGATCACGAAGCGGATTTTTACAGTACTGCGCGTACATACCCCAATATTTGAATCCCTGTTATCTTTCATGTTTTGAGGTTACTTCCTACGCCTGGATCTACCTTCTCACAAGCCCAACACGAGTCCCAATTTCCAACCATACCCTGAAAGTTCGTCGTTCGTCGTTCAATCCCTGACAGTCCTGTCATGATGTCAGATACAAACATCCACCTTCCCACAATCAGCCCGACCCCAAATCTGAAAACTGAAAACTGACATAGCAATATATTGCGTGACATTTCCGATCTTTCAGCTGTCTTCTGTACCTACGGTTAATATCTAAGCCGGCAAAATCGAGTTTAAACTTCAAACTTCAGCTGAAAATGAGTCCAGAAGCAATAAGGCTGAAACGGGCCATGGCTATGGGGGTAGCTAGCGTGGACCCGAGGGTTCGGGTTGTATATTAATTAACTCTGTTTTCGGGACTGAATATATATACTTAGCCGGGGCCCCTTGCCCTAGTGGGGAGGTTGTGCCGACAGTGCGACTAGATAGCATGCTACGGCCTACGGGTCATACGGACATGGGCCCCACAGTTGTTAGGCGAAGTTACCGCGCAACTATTCTGTACATGGGATTTAAATTTCATGACTTTTATCCCACCGGTTCTTGTGTAGGATCTAGGACGGGGACGCCCTTTTGTTAGAGTTGACAGCCGAGAGATAAGTACTAAAGTAACTGTGACATGATGTGTCGTTCTTAAGTGAAATGAGCCCCGGTTTTGTATCATGCTCAGAGCCTCCCTTTTCTATTGCGAGTGAGTCGCGGGCTTAGCAGGAAATCTGTCTTCCTGACTAAAGGAAAGATTCAGTCATGAAGAAGCACTAGATATGTACTGAATAGACATCCGAGCTAGCTAGCTGGCCTGAAATTCTAACCGCGAATTAATGTCAGGACTCACTCGGTCTCAAGGCCTCATACTTACCTCGAGTACCTACTCCAGGTTGTTCATGGAGTGTTTTTTGAACTCCGGCCGCTTGGGACGGTACTACGCTCGCGGGTGGTGTGTAGGTTCGAGATTGCGAAAAATTCATATGTGACATCTAGGACCGCCACCGCAAACAATAAACCCAAAACCAAAACCACACTCAATATCCAATCCCCCCCTCCATTTCTCCCCCTATGATTTCTCCCCCCTCTCCCTCGCCCTCTCCAGCTCCCTCTCAATCTCCTCCTTTTCTCCTCTACTCTCCTGAATCTTCTTATTCGCCTCTTGAACATTGGAGAAAAGAGGAAATGAGAAGAGCAACGTGATAGTAACAAAAGAGAAGAAGTTTATGAGAAAGCATTGTATTTTGGTGCTTTGAGGAAGACAGGATCAGCTAGTAACATGAAATTGTGAAAATAGTAAATGATGATTGGAAATTGATTTTGTTTTGGCTGAAAGTTTATTGCTCGAGGCGGTGAGCTGAAACTTGTTAATGTTGTTTGAATCGATCCGGATCTCGACTAGTCTTCGACGTAGTATACTGTGTCAGAAAGATAACCATAACCTTTAACACCTGATTTAATATAGACACGGTCCTTCTGGGATGCTTCTTTCTCCCATTTATTGATGACTTGCTTTTTTGTCTCCATAGTATTCTGGGAAGTGTGGTTTTGTTCCCGTTAGATACCTCAGACGACCTGCAGGTAATCCGAACACTGATTCAGCAACGTTGATGAATTTCTATTTAACTTGTCAGCATCTGATCATATTTCTTGGAGAGAGTTGAAGTGCTTTGAAATTCTTAAATTGATCTCCCCCCACATAGAGGAAATGTGACTCCTCATCCTCACGTGGTAAGCCATCGATACTCTCAGCTTTAGCCAGGCTTACTTGAATCGTTCCATTCGGAATTATTTTTAAGGGCTAGAGTTAGTTCATTAGCACATATCCATACAATCCAAACAATCATCAAAACCTACTTTTTCTCTAAAGATGTAACCATCTTTCCAGTCCTCTAGACCCATGAATCCCGTGGCAATGACGAGGTCTTGCATCTCTAGAGCGTGATGGGCCTTGATCCGATCAATCGCTTGTTCGAGATTCTGTTGACCTTGCTGGACTTCGGCTACCCGTTTCTCCATTTTTGCTGGTAATTTCAAGCAGCTTCTCCATTCTTTCCTGGTTCTCGGTAGATGCTCTAGTTGCTCATATCTCTTCTTCCAATCAATATTCGCTTGTTCGAGATTCTGTTGACTTTGCTGCTGGAGTACTGTTATCTGTATCTGTAGAGCTTGATGGGATTTCATCTGACCAATCGCTTGTTTGATATTCTGTTGACCTTGCTGGAGATGAACTTGCTGGAGTTCTGCTATCTGTTTCTCTGTTTTCTGCTGGTAATCTTCAAGTAATTTCTCCATTCTTTCCTGGTTCTCGGTGGCCCGATTCTCCAGTTCCTCACATCTCTTCTTCCATCCTAGGACCTCCTTCAACCCTTCCAACCCACCAAGTTCCTTCTGAAGGCCAGCCTTCTCCTCTTCAACTTCGGCAAGCTTCTTCATTGCGTCAGAAAGTTTGACGTTCTCCTCGTTCAAGGTCGCCAACTCCTTTTCAATAATAGTATTATGCTCGTTCAAGGTCTCCAGTTCCTTTTCAATAACCGTATTATGCTCCACCAGCCTCTTGTTTTCAATCTCAAGCCTTGCTATGTCCGCTCTAAGACCTACGAAGGTGTCCTGGAAGGTTCTGAACATGTTTTCGTAGGCTGGGGATGAGATTTGAAGATTGGCGGTTGGTGTTGGTGTGGTAGACATGATCTCGCTTGCAGATGGGGTGTCGGAGCCGGAAGTAGTAGCTTGGGTACTAGAATAGACGGATCTGAAGTCTTGGCTATTGCAGGGGGCGGTCATCGATGTACTCTGTGAGTGGTTGAATGTTGTGTAACGCCAAATTCCATGAGTGGAGATTAGGGGTTATAGTAAAATCATGTACGCAGTGAATAATTTGTAGGTTCGATTTCCAAAGATCGGTCCTTATGCTCCGCCTAGTACGGTGTCTCTATGACTGAGGTTAAGCAACTCTCAAAAAATATCACGACGGTATGCACTTCTTAATATCGAAAGATGCCACTGGAGGATATCCCGCAGAGCTATTCGAACCTATAAAATTTCTTCGATGTACATACAGGTGCTATTATTATTCTTTTCCTGCTAGGCATCAAAGAAAACATAAACAATCCTTCTCCATGTCTGGAACTCCCACAGATGCCGAGAGTAAAATATAATCTCGTTCATTTTCATTTTCTCCCAATCCACAAATTACAAAAGTAAAAAAATGCTTTATAAGTTGAGTAGATAAAGTAGAAGCCTCGTGCTCTCTGATAACGCTACTAACAACGTATACCGTATCGTGGTCATTGGAAACCCCGTTGAACTCACTGGTAGAGCACCTGGAATAGGCTCGAAAATGTGGAAAATCTGGAACTGTGAACATCTTTCCAACGTCATCAATCCCAAATTTCCGGGGTTCCCTTAAGCCTTGACACGGATCAACCATTATGCAAACCATGTGGCGGTTATTTCTCACTCCCTTATACTGGGGAATCATATATGTGCATGAGGAAGGATCTGGCATTTTTTGGATCCGGTCCATCAGTGCGGCTCGCTGAAATTCTTCTTCCATCTCAACAAAGTCTTGTTCCCAGAATGGTAATGGTCGTGGAACTCACGTCATGGTCATTGGAAACCCCGTTGAATTTGTTGGCAGAGCTCTTGGAGTAGGCTCGAGAAGATACCAGCTTCAATTAGGGTATTCGCCTCCGCAAATCCCGAGACTGTCTCATCGGTGTCGAAAACCAGGAATACCGGACGTCCGAGAAAGTTGTGCATGGGTAGTTTCTTGAAGTTAAATCCCAGCGTCTTCTCGAAAGAGATTTAGTTCCGTGCACAACCAGATGGCAAAGAAAGGATAAAATAAATCAAACTCCCATATCCGTGTAATACAGCTAATCACCATCATCCAAGATGTCGGGGCCTCGGGCAAGTAGCATGACTTGGCGATAGTCAACGCCGTCGCAGGTGAAACCCCAGATTGAATATTCGGCAACGTGTTTCGTTGCCAGTGGAGAGCGGTGGCATCGCGGGTGGAGAGAAAACTTGCTTACTTTAGTTATTCTCTAAGCATTAGAGATTAGAGTGTTTTTTGATTCGACTGGATGGGATGGGCCGTTTGTTCAGTGTTGAAAGTACTTGCGGCTCGAGTGAATTTGGACGCGTTGATGTATGAAGCACCAGGTGGTGTTTGTGGTTGTATGTTCTTGAAAGGAGGAAGGTAGTAAGAGGAATGGGAGGAATATGTCGCTGTTTGATAAAACTTACCCTCAGTGGACTTTGAAGAGGCTATCTTTACCGCAACCTTCCGCAGGCACTGGTGTTCTTCGTTCATGGAAGGTCACTCGTGGTGTCGTCGTTGGACTGGTGATAAGAAGGAAGGGGTTGCGAGTTTGGTTGCAGTATACGGTTATATTGAGCAAACTAACATTTATGGTAGAATTATAACAATGGCATAAATTTATTCGTCAACAATTTTTTATCGTTCTGGAACCCCCCCCCCCCCCCCCCCCCCCCCCTTGCGCCTCCATCTGAACTATCATTCCCAAGAATTCCTCGGTCTCATTTATATCATATAGAACAAACAAAAAATTTCGCAGCCACACCATTTATCTTCAACTCAGAACTACAGAAGTAACATTACCAAACCAACAGCTGAAACAAAACCGGGCACCGGCGAACACGAGCACAGCTCAAGTCATCATAGATACAGAATAGGGGGGTGAAAGAAATACTAGATAGAACATAGAATATGACATAAGTCATTATTATCCCCTGTTAGGCCGCTACACCTTGACCGCTGCAGCTGTAGTAGATTCCACCCAAAAGGCGGCGGGGCATTTTATCGAGACATAAAATTTGTTGCCGATCTCTAGGGAAGTAACCATCTTTTCGGAGCATGGTTGATAATCAACATCTCGCGTAGAAGGTCTACATCTCCCTAGGGTCTGCCTATCTTAATAGAGGTATTTCAGTCAGCATCTCGTCCAATTCCACGCTCTTTGCAACATCGGAAGAAACTTACCATCTTGCACCACAAGCCCATACTCCTTGACTTCGAACTCAACTCTCCGCGCACCCACCCCAGAGAGCACAAAGATAAGGGAGGTTCTTCGAGCAAGCTGTAAACTCCGTTTCTGTTGCTGTGCTCATGTGGTGTTTTTGTAGCGATAGTATAGTTGAATATAGTTTGGTTTCGTGATTAAATAACTGACGGACAAGCACCAGCATGGGTGAGAAAGTATGGAGCAAAGTTTGTAAAATTTCTCAAAAAACACACATAATTTCCACTGTATTTCCTCTAAGCCAGATTTAACTACACATCCCCTTATAAATCTTCATAATCATTACTTAGCAACTCTCGATCCCAATCTAACCGAGGCCCATCCACCTCCTCCCCCAACCCCGTTCATATCCACACCGATTATCACATTTATATTGCGCTAAAAAACTGATTCTCCTTCATATCATGCAAAGTAGTTTATACTTACGTCTCGTAATACGCCCCCCCCCCCCCCCGGGATCCATAATCCATCTTTCAGTTAAGTCAGAGTAACTTTCCTTCTCCATCTATTTTCCTCTTGCCCTAGATACCAAGTACTCCTAATACTTTCCATCCCATCCCTGAGAATTACCCGCTGGCTTCTTCATCGCACTAGTACCAATAGCACTCGGCTTAGGAGGAATAGCAGGCTGTCCAAAGCTCTCCCAGAAATCTTCATGCTCCGGATCGGGACCTTTTTTAGCAGCCCCAGCTCCAGTGGCGGGTCCAGCGGGTGCTCCCTCCACAAACCGCGAGAATCCCTCATAACCAGTCTTAGCAACACCCTGTAGCTGTTGCGTAGCAGTCTTTGTAATCTCAGCCTCTGCAAGCTTCTGTGCAGTAGGTTTAATCACTTGCTCATTTGCGATTTGAGCAGCACGAGTAGCGGTACTAGTGAAGAAACCCCAACCCTTTGTTAAAGCTCCTAAAGGATCCGCGGCAATATCCTCAAGTCCCATTCCATTGCTCTGAGATGAAGGAGCTGGGGTAGATCCGAATCCTCCGTACTTTCCACCCTGGCTAGGAGGCAAGTGGTCGGGACGGGATTCGTTTGCGTTACCCAAACGCTGGAAGTAGGCTTCGTTGCGCTCTTTTTGGGACATGTCGGGGTTTGCGGAGATGGGGCGCTGAGAAGGGGGTTGCATGGGCTTCTTGGGACGGTCGGATTTCACCCAAGGGCGGCCTTCGACGTCCGCGGTGAGCTATGAAGTGTTAGCGACTGGCTGGAATATGCGAGGAGGTGAAAGAGACCTTCTCCTTGTAGTCCTCGGCGAAGTCGGAGGAGTAGCGTTCGCTGATTGTCATGCCTTCGTAGAACTCGGGTTGCGACTCGAACCATTCTTTAAGCTTGTTGTTGCCACCCTTTTCCATACGCTGGATTTCTTCGTTCTTGAAGCTGTCCATGGTCACGGAACGGACGAAGGAGATGTGGACACCTAGGCCACTGGGGGGGTATTAGCTAGCTGTGGTAAAGCATCGTGAAGCGCAATAAACTGTAGGAACTTGTAGGAAATCGTGGTGATATGTAGTAAAGCATAACTGAGCGGGGAAGTGGCGTGGAATTGGTGGAAGGTGGCTCGAGCGCCTGTAGGGGGGAAGAGGTACCGATGAACTCCAGCACAGCTCAAGCAGATAAAGATCTATTCCAGTTAGACCTTCACTGTAAAACTGGGCAACCAAAACTTGCCCCGAACTTTGGAGAAGCCCATTGAGGAACAGGAGCTGCACAGTCAGCGCAGAGGTTGTTTCCATCGCGTTTTTGAATCTCGAGGAGCTTGGGCGCGGTTAGTTACGTTGCTCTTTCAGGGGGGAGAACGGAGATGTTTAGTACCTTCCGGCGCGTGTCCGGATCGATTTCCCAGCTCTTACTCATGATGCCGATATGTTTAGAGTTGGAGGGCAAAGAATGAAGGTAGACTTCGTGAAGTAAATGAGCTGTGGTGGTAGTATGGAGAGTCGGTGGTTTGGGAAACTACGAAAGGAGTGCGTTGCCCTGTGAGGTTGCTCGCTGCTCGCATGCCCTTGACCTGTGGAGCTTTGGCGCGAATCGAATCGCCGTAGAACATGCGCAGCCCTTCCTTGCCACGGCCCAGATCATCGCTCAAGTGCTCTTCAAAGACCCGGTATGCCAGCCATATCTACAGCGGGGAATAATAATAAACATTTCATTATCATACAACATCATAATCACCACTATTTATGGTCTCCATACAATCCGACAAGACTCATCAAAAACCCACTTCCAATAATTCCTCCACGAATAAGCACCCAATGCTGGTACTGATCAATCCCATCCCTAATTACCTCACCATTTACCTCCTCGTCAATCTCTCTTCCAGCGCCTCCTCCCTGTAATGCTTTCAATGTCTGTGTAGATGTGATGCCGTACTCAACCCCGGATAGCCGCAGCCGCTCAAGTGCGATGCTAATGAGCACGGGCGCACTGGCGAACCACAGGTAAGGGTGCTTTCCAGTTCTTGGAGAAAGGAACCAGGCAGTTGCGAGGGAGGTAGTAGCGATAAGCTCAAGGGGACGAGCGCTGCCACGAAGAAGGCCGAGCGCAACAGAGAAAGCTTTTTGGGCTTGGGCTGTAGGAACAAAAGCTTGTCAGTGTCTTGTCTCTGAAGATCATTCCGGAAACCCCAATTGTGCCAAAGGTCAATCGATTCAAAGTATCCCTCTCTGCCCAAGAGCTACAAACGGTCCAAGGGTATCTCCCAAACAACACCCAGATTACAAGCAAAGCATCGGAACACCTACTCGGAGAACCCAACGACAAAATAGCCTTCAGAGTCTGCGTGGAAAAGTTGAGATGCACTCCTGTGAGGATTCCCAAACAAGCCGTTCCACCGATTTTGAGGGCAACAATGGTCTTATCCATGTTGAACGATATAATGCAAGTTCGATGATGTAGCGAAACGAAGTGTAGCAAAGCTTGAAGTGTAGCCAAAGCTTGAAGCGTAGTGAAGTGAAGCGAAGTGAAATGAAGCGAGAAGCAACGATAGCAGCGATCGATCAAGAGTTCGGTAGCGAGATGAAGCAAGCAGCTCACAAGGGCGGGTGGGGTGATGACGACACAGCTCAGCGGTACAACGTGTTTCGGCCCAACAACCCCACCTTTTAGCTACATACATTGAACCTCTAGGCGGTCTCCCCAGCTACCTCAAACGAAACAAGGCGTTTAAATAAACTTCTCTCGTCTATCGGATAAACTTCCTCCGTCTAATCCCAACTCAATGGCCCCTGATCGCGTGTATCACAAACGATATGCTGATGCTGACTACATATACGCGAGAAATGGTAGTTATGGTAGCTAGATATGCCGAGGCACGTGTAACATCGGATATGGAACGCGAGCTTACCGGTGCACCATAAGCTTAGTAGGAAGTCCTTAAGCTTTCAAAGCTCCCGTCAAATACATCAACTCCAAATTCCCCCACGAAGTCCGACGAAGTCCAACAAAGTCCACCGCCTCACCAATTTTCTGATCCTTCAATAATCCTCTGCCCCTCGACCATGCCCTTCACGAAAACCCACTCCCCCTCCTGGGCGCCCAACATTTTCGCCAATAAAGTGGTCCTCTGTACCGGCGGCGCAGGCACCATCTGTTCCGTCCAAGTTGCCGCCCTAGTGAAATTAGGCTGCAATGCAGTTATCACAGGTCGTCGCCTAGAAGTAACAGAGAAGGTTGCGGCGGAACTTCAGGGCCTAAGACCCGGAGCGAAGGTTATTGGTATCTCCGCAGATGTGAGGGATTATAAAGCTATGGAGGCTGCGGTAGAACGTACCGTAAAGGAATTGGGGGGATTGGATTTTTTGATGTAAGCAAAGAGCGCTCTTTTTTATGGTGGATCTACATACAGGATACCTGGCAGTTGGAGTGTGTGTGTGTGTGGGGGGGGGGGGGGGGGGGGGGGGGATTCTGAATCTGAGGGAATTGGAATATTGAAGATCTGGGGGAATTCATGTTAATACTCCTCATAGTTGCGGAGCAGCCGGAAACTTCCTCGCCACCGTCGGCCAACTCTCCGCCAACGCCTTCAAGTCAGTCATCGACATCGACGTTCTCGGTTCCTTCAACACTGTAAAAGCCTCCTTGCCGTACCTAAAAGCCTCTCGGGGTCGTATCATCTTCGTCTCCGCCACTCTCCACTACTCCGGAACCCCCTTCCAATCCCACGTCAGTGCAGCAAAAGCTGCCATCGACGCCTTCTCCCAAGTATTGGCAGTGGAACTCGGTCCTTTTGGTGTTACTTCCAATGTGATTGCCCCGGGACCCATTGGTGCTACGGAAGGTATGGCTAGATTAGCAAATAGCGAACAGACAGAGGTTGTTAAGAGAGCTACGCCGTTGCAGAGGTTTGGGGAGGCATATGAGATTGCTGATGCGACGATTTATTTATTGGCTGAGACGGGGAGTTTCGTTAATGGGGCTGTACTCGTGGTGGATGGTGGAAGTTGGCATAAAGCTGGAGGGACTTATGAGCCTTACCCGGAGATTGTGTTGGGGGATGAGGTGGTGCAGGGGGTTAAGGGAATGAAGAGTAAATTGTAGATTATAGATGGGATGGAGCTCTAGATCATGCTTAGATGTGATGTTGGTTATTAGATATCAGATTTGTGTTTGTGGTTCGGAATTCAATAATGAAATCTAGAAATCTATATGTGCTATCTAAGAATTGTTGTGATATCAAATCTGTCTATGATACTAGCCTTGGAATCAGGATTGACAATGGCCACCTTCCGTACACTCGGGAGAGATTGTTACCAGATACTGTTTCGCCAGAAAGACTGCTTTAACCCAGTAATAGTCGCAGAAACTTAGACAACAAAACTGGTAGCCAATACTGGCTGGTAACAAATCCGTTTTGGTATGGGGAGGTGTCTAATGGGCTATCACCTTTACTCTATTCAAGCTTCAGGCTACCGTAACAGCTACTAGCAGACAGCTCACGTCAAGTTTACTGCCGTCTACTAGGGCCCGAGGCCAAGTTAGTGAGCGGGCGTTGCAGGTCCTACTGCGGTAGACATCTCCCCGAAGAAAATTTGCTTCCACTTGACGATAGGTACACGAGTGCGAGCTCAATAAATGAGTGGTGAACGTTTTATTTACCCCACAAAGAACCTTTAAAATGCAAACAAACAGAAAAAGGATGAGACCGTGCGCTACTTTTATTCCGCCCGTAAAATGCAGTTGAAGTCGAGAAATACTATATCCTCCCACAAATGCAAGAACAAATTACATCGTCATATAACTTCCTCCTAGAAACTCCCCCAAATTAAAAAAAAAAAAAAAAAAAACTGAACCCAACCAAACAAAGAAAAGAAAAAACCAGAAGGCATCAAACAAAGGCATCACATGGCGAGAAAAGAAATATATGACAACTAGGAATATCATCATAATTATTTCATTTCCCATAGATCAACCCATTGAATGAAGAACCAGGTTCATAGTAATACCCAGCAAAACAGTAAACACGGCCTCATCTAATTTCATTCGTCGTAACAATCATCTCGGTTCGTCACATTAGAACCGCTTAAGCAGTAGCAGTAGCGGGGGCAGCGACAGTAGCAGGCTCAGCGTTGACGCTGGTCTGAGCCTCCTCAGCCTTCTCCTTCTCCTCGTTCTCCTTGTCCTCGCTGTCGGTGGTCTGCAACTTGTCAGTTATGTCCGATGCGATGAAATGTAGAAGTAAACTTACGTCGATGGCAACCTTGACGGCGATCTCACGTCCCTCAACGACCTTTCCGTTCATCTCCTCGACAGCCTTCTTCTGCATGTCCTCAGAGCTGAGGTTGACGAATCCGAATCCACGTCCCTTGCGAGGCTCACCGCGAGCCTGAAGCTTGCGGACCATGTAGCGGGGGATGGGGCGGAGAGCAATCTTAGCAGACTCAGGCTGGTAGGCAGCAAAGAGTTCCTTGAGCTGTGTAGAGGTTAGTACATGTCAATTAATAGGATCAGAATATCTCACCTTCTCCTCGCTCAACTCGTAAGGAAGGTTGGCAACCATAATCTTGGTGGAGCTGGGGACTCCGTTCTCGGGGGGACCACGCTTCTTCTTCTGGGCCTGGCCCTTGAATCCAGCAGTGTTGGCATCAGCCTGAGCAGCGTCGGAAGACTCGGCCTTGACGTTGGTAGACTCAACGAGAGGAAGAGCCTGACCGGGAACGTTGGTAGGGGTAGCCTTCTCATCATCACCGGAACCCTCAGCACGGTTGGAGTTACGCTAGATAAAGTGTCAGTTACACATAGATAAAAATCTGTCAGTTCAGATGCATACCTTGGCACCTCCACGGGCAGCACGTCCGCGGCCACGTCCACGGAATCCTCCACGTCCACGCTTGTTCTGTCCCTGCTGATTCTCTCCCTCGGCAGCGGGGGCCTCCTCGGTGGAAGCCTCCTTCTTAGCACTGGGGGTGGAACCGGGCTTGCGAGCAAGCTGAACGCTGACCTTCCTCTCCTGAACCTCCTTTCCGCTCAACTCAGCAATGGCACGGTCGGCGTCCTCCTTAGTAGTAAGGTCGACGAAGGCATATCCGACGGCACGGCCAGTGCGGGGGTTGGTGGGGATAGAAGTAGACTCACTAAACTGGGTTAGACTGGGTCATGGTTAAGCTCAAATGGTGGAACTTACATAGAAAAGCCACTGAAAAACTCCTTGAGCTGCTCATCGGTGGTAGAGTAGGCGAGGTTGCCAATGTAAAGTCTGCGTCCCTCGGCAGCAGAAGCAGCGTGGGCAGCATCAGCCTCGGAGGTGTCCTTGGTCTCAGTCTTGATCGAAGTGTTCTTAACAGCTTCGGTAAGAGCTTCGACGGTAGCGGAAGCAGCAGCCTGAGCTTTCTCGACGGTGCTCTCAACGGTAGCGGAAACGGTTTCGGCGTTGGCGGACATGATGATGGATTTCCTGAGGTGGGGGAAGCAAGTTAGTGGTTGACCTTGGAAGCTCCACACGTGCTAGTAGTGGCCACTTCACAACAGAACCGGGTAACAACTTACTTGAGGTTAAAGGGTCCTGAAAATGGAGTTCTGCCTAGGAGATTCTACTTTCTAACGGTTCCGAAAGGAAGGTTTAAGATAGAAAGAGGATGAAGTAGTTGTCGGAAAAACACTGGTGTCTGGATGACGTTGAAGGAGCGTTTTTAGTGCGGATTGCCGGGTTTCGCTGTTGTTGAATAGAGGGCACAAGGGCTTTTCTTGTATTGACGAGGGTGGTAGAAGACGCACTTCCGGAGGTTTGGATTGTGGACTCGATTAATTGTCTGTGTGGACGAGAAGTGATGAAGTTGACAACGAGAGGAAGGAAGGGAGAAGGAAGCAAGGAGATAAAGTTAGGGGAGTCGCGGCGCTGTAACAGCCAAGCCAAGCAGCTGGGGGGTGAAGGAAGCCGACAGACGATGACAGAAGCAGTAGAAACGATAACCGATTAGGAAATTTCCTGGGGTAAAACCAGGATTTGGCCGTTGCATTTTATTTTATTTCTATTTCTATTTTTAATTTTGAGGTCGCCCGCTTTTCCCGTCTCCAGCATCGCCTGGGACGTGGAGATAGAGCAACGGAATGACTGCTGGGCCGCCGTTTGTGTGCCACCCACCAGCCTCGACTGATGCTACCTGTTGTCGGTTACAAGGTGGAGCACGACATGGAGCAAGAGCAGTTGCCGACAGGTGCTGTGAAATTTCCAGCAGCAGCAAACCGATGTGTTGTTCTCCAGGTAGCCGCAGACAGCTCCATCTGGCGAGCGAGCTTTGTTCGTTGCCACCGCTTGCTGCCGCTCGAGAGCATGGCCCGCCTTCTTGGTGCGAAGCGGCGGGCGGCTCCACTCTTGGATATCCGTTAGTCGCATGCCTGCTTTTCCCGAAAAAGACAGATCTCAAAAAAAAATAAAGGTTTTCGGAAACGGAAACCTTTTCATCTGATCTACTCTAGGCATCATCTCATGCCTGCAGCTCTTCGATGAGGCAGACATCTCCGCCCCCGCCCTGATTCGCGGACGATCTTTTTTTTTCAGGCACCGATTGTTGCGAGCAGGTGCAACCCCAAGAGAGCTTTACAGCTCAGCTCCACCGGGCCAGCTGAGCTCACAAGGTGTCCCGATAGCTCCGAACATGATGTCCCCGCGACTGTCTCACCCAATCCGAACACAAGCTTGATCGACCGGAAATTTCCGCCGAGCCTCTTGCTGCAAGTGAGCTTCCGTCATGATGTCACTTGGACCGGAACGCAGGGTCCTGGTGCAAGCTGCGGTAGATTTTCCTACGGTGATTTGCGTTACATTGTTTCGTACGAAACCGTCCTACTAACCGGTAAGCTGGTGGCGTCATAAAGTGATACATGTCACAAGCTTCACGGGAGCCTCAACTACACGCAACTTTGATGCCACCTACGAGCTTTCTATGGTCACGGTTCACGACAGCTTCAGTTTGATTCTCCGAGCTTCTTCCGTCTCAATTTCATCATGCCTATCCCCGCGTCCAGATAAGAATCAAGCTAGTGAACCGAGCTCTGAGGTCTGACAGCTCCGGGCGCTTCTGGAAGAAAGTTGCCGGCGATAAAGTGCACATGTTGGGTAAAAGGGACTCAAATTACTTTCCAGAGCTACACTGCTTCGAGAAGGGTCCCGTACATCCAGGCAACCGATAAAGCTAACCGTCTTTCAAAGCTTCATCCGCCGAGGAGCTCTAGAGCTGCTATAATTTCAATCCTCTATTGATCTACAAGTGGTTCGCTAGTGAACACTGAATCGTGATTAACTGTTGCCCAGTAATCGTGCATGAGTTGATGCACTCTCAGGTTAGGGTTCCCAATTCTCCATGAATTCTCATTCTCTAGAGTACTGATCTCATTTCCACAGTAAACCCAATAACGCATTTCCAAGCCAAAAAAACTCCAAATCCCATTCGCAAAAAAAAAGACTTTTAATAGAAACCCGCATCATCATCATCTCCACCCACATCACTCATATCATCTCCACCAGAGAAGTACTGTTCCGCGTTGTAATCGCCCTCATCATCGTCGGTGAGCTGATCAGGATCCTGTTCTGACTCAACACCCTTATCCTCCTCTTCCTTATCCTCCTTCTCATCTTCCTTATCTTCCATTCCATCCTCGTCTACCATGTCCAGCAACTCGTCCAGCTGTGTTACTACAAGTGTCTTCTTCCGAATCTTTCCATCCTCCGTCTTTTCAACTCCTAATGTAGCATGTAGCTCCTCTGGGAAAAAGTTGACGACGTAGGGTCTCGAGTCGAGCTTGGGGGCTTTACGAGGTTTCCGCTGATATTTTTCGGAATACCGGGAGATGTTGTTGAAGGGGTCTTCGGTGGTGCCCTTGGTTCGGGGTGCGAGGACGGTGTAAAAGGGACCGGTGTGGATTTTGTCGCGGTGGCTGCGGAAGCGGGAAACCATGGCGCGCTCTTCTTTGGTGAGGGACGATTGTACGGGAGGAGGGTTGGGCTGGATTGCTCGTTAGCTACTGCTACTGCTATTGCTACGATCTTTCACTGGGACTCGTTGGAGAATTGAGAAGCATTATGGGTCGGAACCGGAGGGGCATACAGGGAAAAGTTCAGTGACGGAGTAGTCAGGCTTGATATCGTCACCGAATTGCGAGACACCGGGGATGTTTTGTCTTCCGCCTCTGCCTCCGAAGCCTCCGCCACGTCCACCTCTAGACATTGTGTATTCGGGAGTCTTTGAGAATTAGGTATGGGTTGTATTGGGGCTCCGAAGACGAAGTGTCGCGTAGGGTCGCGTGGTGGGGTTGCGGGGCGGGTAGGCAGTTTGAGCGCGGTTGACGTGCATTGAGCATTTTCTTTTCGTGAGACGCGCGGCTTGGCGAAAGCTTAATTTTTAGGTGTTGGTTTGGGATCATCGGGAGTCACTCTTTTCTGCAGCTCTTCAAGAGAAATTTGAGAGAAATCAAGTAGCGAAAACAAAACTCTTCTAAACTCCATTTGCTATAAACTGGTAAAACTCCGCATCATAAAAACCCATAATTATACCATGTGCCAAACAATCATCCATCTGTCCCTTCATCTAAAGAAGCTTCTCGATTTCGGCTACCAACCGGGGGAACCGCGGGTCCTTCACACGAGAAACTGCGCTCTTAAGTGCAGTTCGTACCTCATACAAAGCAGCAGCCTGCTTCATCTCGCCGCCAAGTGTAAGGAGAGTGCCGAGAGTGACGAGGTTACGGTACATCGTCTCTGCATCGATTTCGGTGTTGGCAACGGAGATGATTTGCTCAAGAAGGGTCATCGCCTTGTCGCCTGATTTCTCGGCGACAAAGAGCACGGAGTAACTGGAATATGTTAGTACCAAACTGGAAGAAGGCTTGGGTAGCTTACTTGAGCAGTAAGGTAGCTTCTGCAACCTTGAGGTTACGGTTGGATGTGCCGGAGGTGGCACTTCTAACTGCGCTTAAAATCTGCTGTGTGTTAGACCCGTAATTTAAGGTGGAGGACGATTCAACTAACCTCCTCGTATCTGTCACCCATGTATTTGCATCCCTCCTTGGTCTGGAACAAGTTTACGAATGCCCTGACGGCCAACATGATGTTGTTGGGGAATTCCTTTGACCAAGATTCCGAGGTGACAAACAGCTTAACCAAGTCCATTTGGGCGACCTTAGGACTAACACCAGCTGCCAACCGCAGTAAATCGAGGATAGGTAAACGCTCCTTAGGCGACCATGCGACGGCAAACTTTTGCAAGAATTCAACACACTCATCTCCCAAAGGAGTGGGGGAATTGCTCTGGTTGAGATACTTGCAAAGCTTTGCTAGTGCTGCTGATTCGGACTCGCTGAAGGCAATGTCGTTCTTGCCAGCCTGAACCAAATTGGCGTTGATCTCGAGGGTCTTCTTCTCGACAGTTGCCAGGTTTGCGGTGCTGATGGTGAGGTAGTCCTTCTGTGGAATGACCTTGGGATGTGCTGCTGGAGGTGGAGATGGAGAGTTGACCTCGCCTGGCCTGTATCGACTCTCAATACCGAAGGGGTCTGCGACAGGACCGGCTGGCTCTTGCGTTGTCTGGTCCAGGGAAACACCCTTGGAGTTTTGGACGATGAAGTTACCAACGGTGTCCAGGTAATCCATCGGAAGCTCGTTGTTCTCGAGGAATTTCCTGGCAGCCTCGAAGGGGTTCTGGGAGGCGTTGTAAGGAAGCTTGAGCGGCGGCGCACCCTCCTGGATGTCTACGTCGAAGACAAAGTCGTACTCCGCGCCCTCATACATTCGTCTCCGGTTCGAACCGACAGCATCCACAACCTGACCAACATTCGCCCATTCTCCAGCGCTAGCTGACCACATGTGTGCTTCGACGTTGCTTCCATTTCTGACCATGATAACCTAAATGTGTAAGCAGATTGCCGTCACACATATGGATGGTTTCTTACCTGTCCATCCTTCTTACCGGGGCTGGCCAAAGCCTCTAGGCCAGGAAGCTTGTCTTTTTCGATGTCTCCAACCTGAGTTGCTGGAATACTCGACTTCGCTACACTGTCTTCGAATTCCTATAGCCGTGTTAGAGCTGGTTCTTACAGATTCGAACCCAAATTTGGTGCAAACCTTTAATGCCTCCTCCGTTGCCCATTTCTTCGGGTCTCGAGAGAAAACCCTTACGACATTATCACTGGCTCCGGTGACAAGGTCGCCAGTCTTGTGATCTACGCCTACAGACCATACACTTAAAGCTGGGTGGGTGATTGTCTGGATACAGTTTCCGTCTATTAAAGAGGTAAGCCAGAGGTCCATGCACTGTAAAAAGAGAAAAGCTCCTACCCCTCCATACTCTCAATGTCCGATCTTCACCACATGAGACTATTTCGCCGGTTGGTAGTGCTGAAACGGAATAAATGTAGTTGGTGTGGCCATATAGCTCCTGTACCTGGTTTCCTTCGGCGTCCCATACACGGATAGTCCTGCGAGGTTAAGTTAGAACGGTCCATGAAGCTGCATATGATAACGTACGCGTCGTTTGCACAACTTGCAAACATCCCATTGGGTAATCTGCAAAGCCCTCTGACGCAGTCTGTGTGGGCCACAATTCTCTTAACACCCTTTCCATTCTCCCACAGGCGGATCGTCTTGTCTGCGCCAGCGGTAACTATTAGAGACTCCGATAGAGCTAGTACTGCCCATACGGCACTCTCGTGTCCCCGCAAGGTGTATAATTCCTGAAAGTTCTTCCACACACGAGCTGTACTAAGGCTTGGTTTAGCTAGGGAAACAGTATAGAGGGGTGGTATAGTACCCATCCCATGAACCAGATACAATAAGGTCGCCAAATGTGTCCAGAGTGCATACGTTGTGGGCGTGTCCGATTAGTAGGTAGCTCGGATCAGGATTCGTCGATCCCGGTTCCCGAATGTCAATCATGGTATCTTGACCCGCACTGACAATAAGGCCTTTGGGTTATTGATCAGCGGAAGCTCGAATTGATGGAGGGCGTTCGATGGATGATACCTTTGGGGTGTTCGGGGGTGGGCTCGATGTGAGCTACGGAGTTTACGAATGCAGTGCCGGTGGAGTTGACGTGATCATCGAATGTAGACCTGTCTGTCGCATTTCTCGACCATAAACGAACGGTGGCATCTCGAGATACGGAAACGATGGAATCTGAAGCGAAGAAGGCGACATCTCGGACCTGGGGAGGTTAGCCAAGCACTCTGGAGCTCCGTTGCCGGGTACAGGAGCTGTTGGAGATTGAGAGGAAGGAAGTGGCGTACATCGTCTTCGTGGCCTTTTAGAGATGCAGATAGCTTGTAGGTGCCGGACTCCATGGTGGTGATAGTTTCGAATGTGTGGTGCTGGTGTTTGGGGTGGCGGGGTTGTTGGATGCGGGTCAAAGAGCTGGTACCTAGATATGACGGAGAGCCTCAGTGAGGTCGCACAGGTACTCCCGAATCCCCAGTTTGTCCGCATCCGCAAACGCTCTACTCCATCTACCCTAGCTGCAGCGAACCATCTATCAATGGCTCTCTTGCGCCTATCAATGGAATACAAACGGCCTCAAGTGTCGAATAGATCCGCTGGTTGACGTTGGCCGCCCGGATCCACACCTATCAACTGGGCCCTGCCCGCTGCACCCGCTGAAGCTCCAGCCCGTGGCTTGTCCGCCGCCAATTGTCACTGCACCTCTCCCTGTTCTACAGCCAGTCATTCCGCTCCAATGGCCTTAGATCCTGCATCATGAAATAATCGATGGCTAGCTGGATCAGCAGCTCCGCTCATTGCTTCAAACCTAACCCAAATCACGTGCCGATATTCTGGCAGTTGAGCATGGCTACCTGCACTTCCATCCGCTGTTGTCGCTTTCTCTCCCCACCCCCGTCGACTCCCTCCACCGTCTCTCCTCAAAACTTCCTGGCCGCGGTGTCGTTGGTGTCTCTGTGTGGAATCTTCCCCTCCGGTATATTGACAGTTAATCTCTGTTCTTAACGACCGTTTTACGATTTTACGAATCTTGCGCCATTCACCATACATTTTCTTAACTGAAAGCTCAAGTTGCAGCTAAACCTCTTCACAACCATCGATTCGCCCCATCGCCCATTGCCGACTTCTATTCGTCGGCCTTCTAAAGCTATATCCGCAAATCATTCTTCCAAATCTACCTCTGTCCATACAGTCGACCTCACCGTCACCCCCGCTTACCATCAAGAGCCGCGTCTGCCAGTGTGAGGCGGGTTATACTCCACTTCTCACCCTTCCCAATTAACGACGTTTACGATCGTGCACGACTCTATACTACATCTCAAGTAAAACCTGCAACTTCATCTGAGCTTCTCGTTACTATTCGGAATAATACGTTCAACTACTATGTCACTTAATCTTCAGTCAGGCTCCAATGGCGCGGGTGCAATTCGTTCGTTTTAACCCATCCTCACGCGACTCATTAAGACAGCTTTTGCTAAATCTATCATCACAGAAACACCACGCGTCGTCCCTCTTACCTGCCATGGACACTCCCGGCCCGTGGTTCACATCCATTTCTCGCCCATGATCGGAGACGACGAATACTACCTCATTTCGGCATGCAAAGGTGAACTCTAAACTGAGGCACCCACTTCGCCGTTCAATTCTGATACCAGGCTCGGCAGATAACAATCCAATGTTGCGTGACGGAATGACCGGTGATTGGTGAGCACAACTTTGCGTTACCAGGGATTATTGGCGCATGACATTCTAACTGTGTCTTAGGATCGGTACATTTCTCGGCCACAAAGGAGCTGTCTGGCAAGCCCGGTTGTCTAATGACGCTACATTGGCCGTGACGGCGTCTGCAGATTTTTCCGCGTAAGCTTCTTGCTGCTTTGCTGGACTGCAGCATGCACTGACGCGGCGTTACAGCAAAATCTGGGACACCTTCAGTGGAGAATGCCTCCAGACCCTCGTGCACAACCACATTGTTCGCGCGTGTACCTTCTCTCCCAACCAGACACATATTGCAACCGGTGGTCACGAGAAGAAGCTTCGTATCTATGATCTGAACCGCACAGATACCCCTATCGAGCTCGGACCCGGGGTGCACACCGGTACTATTAAGTCGATTGTCTGGTCGGACCCTACTACAATTGTTTCCGCAGCGGACGATATGAAACTTCGTTGGTGGGACGCTAGATCTGGAGAGATTGTTTCGGAATTTGCCGTTAACGAGACGTTTGGATCGTGTGAGCTGAGTCCGGAGGGTAACTTGATCAGCGCAACCGCTGGAAAGTCTGTTTATTTCTTTGACGCACAGAGTCAACGTTTGATTAAGAACATCACCACATCATATGAGGTTTCGTCGGTTGCTCTTCACCAGCAAACCAGGAAGTTTGTTATTGGAAGCGCCTCGGATACTTGGGTAAGGGTGTATAACTATGATACTGAGCAGGAGTTGGAGGTACACAAGGGTCATCACGGACCTGTATGGAGTATTTCCTTCACTCCCGATGGAAAGGCGTATGCAACTGGTTCCGAAGATGGAACTATTAAGCTGGTAGGTTGTGGTATATCCAAATTTAACTACGGTAGCTGACAGATGTACAGTGGAAATACACAGACCAGCCATACGGTCTCTGGAAATAGAGTGTCTCGGTGTTACGGGAAGCTATATAGAAATGCATTTTAAGAGCAGAGAGATATTATCGTTGACATGGATTGTCGATTAACTTGTGGCAGAGAGCCATATTTGTGCTGTAATTACAGCGCACATGTAAAACACGTCAATAGTCAATAATACCCGACGTCATAATCCAATTCACGTTTCATGATGCCTCACAATCTCTCACTCACCTCCGTAGCGCGTGTTGTGGCACCGTGAGACGCCAAGACTTTGCCCCGCTAACCGCATTCATACTGAACCCATAGATTTTGTGAACCACCTCCGAGCAGCCCGACGCCGACAACTCCACGCAACCGCAACAATGTCAACCACGGCCGGCGCATCACTGCGGCCTTTGGCCCAGTCCTTGAAGGCCCTTACTCTCCGTCCTATCCAGCGCCGTGCCGTTACGGACTATGCCTCCCTTCGGGACAACCTCCCCCGGAAAGTCGGAATGTTCGGCCAGAAGAAAGTCTTCCACTCTCCTCGTACGTTCCCGAGCTGTCTCGAGACCCCCGGGTGTACCCTCAGGGTGTGCAATGCCTTCCGGAACCTCCGCTGATGTAAACCCCAGAGGCCGATGAGCCCCGCCGCCATATCAAGATCCACGCGCCTCTCCCCGCCCCCGCGTCAAAGACCCCGATTGAGTCCTTGACCTCCCTCCAGCTCGCAACTCTTGACCCCACCGGCGCCAAGCAGAAGATGTTTTCGCGACACAACCCCGACTCAGTGAAAGTTGGAGATATCTTGCAGGTTCGCCGCAAGAACGGAGAGCAACCATTTGCTGGTGTTGTAATCAATATCAGAAGGAGAGGTGTCGACTCTGCGTTTTTGCTTAGAGGTCAGGTTACTAGAATTGGTGTTGAGGTGTGGTTTAAGCTTTACAGCCCTCTTATTGAGGGTATTGATCTTGTCCAGAGAACGGAGAAGAGGAAGAGGAGGGCGAAGCTTTTCTACTTGCGGTATGTTAGTCCGGGAATGGGGAGGGGAAGGCGGAGGGTAGGGTGGTGGAGATATGGAGGGCTTTGGATGGGATGGGGATGTGGGATGTGGGAGCTCTGGGTCTATGGATTTGAATTGGGGTTCCGGACGGAGGGGGTAACCTCTGTTTCATATCTGGAAGACCTATGGCCGCATACCCGCCCCCCCACCCTTACTGCACCGCTCTGCCCCGCCATCTCCGGGTTTCAGAAAATATGGAGAATACACGCTAATTTCATTACAGGAAGCCCGAACACGATTTCGGTTCCGTCGCCAACATTGTTGGACAGTACATGCGGCAGCGTGCTATCCTTCGTGGAGAAGGACCCAAGAATGGACAGCAGGGCCAGCGTGGTGGAAAGACTGGAAAGAAGGGAGGCAAGAAGAACTAGGTTTAAAATACCAGTTCCCGTGTACAATATTCGAAGCATTATATACAATCTCTTTCTTTCGCCCCCATCCGTGTAAATTAACAAATCAAAGCCAAACAGAAAAAAGTTCAAAACAGTCGGACGCAGCAACGCTGTCCAAAATGCAGCCCGCAGTATCCAAAGCATTCAAACACCACCAAGCAGTCAAAAAAGTTCATACAAAACCAATACTCCCCAAGTTTCAACCATCATAACACCATTGTTTCGCGACCTTCGCAACCTCTAACAACCCCATGATCCATCTAACCACACACCCGTCCCCCTCCCATACCCTTCCCCTGTTCCGGACCCTTCTCCTTCAACCACCGTTGTCCCATTTCCCTCAACTTAAACTTCTGAATTTTCCCCGACGCAGTTTTCGGGTAGTGACCAGTCATTGGAATAACATGTTTCGGGACCAAATGATTTGACAAATTAGTCCTAACCCAAGATTTAATATCCTCAATATCGACAGTTTGACCCTCCACAGGCCTTATGAAAGCGCCAACAATTTCTCCATATTTCTCGTCTTTGAGTCCGACTACGGAGGCTTCTAGTACGTTAGGATGGGCTAGTAAACAGTTTTCGATCTCTAAAGGATGGATATTCTCTCCGCCGCGGATGATGATGTCTTTTAGGCGGCCAGTAATCTAGCATTCAGATTCAGTCAGTTTGTTATTCCTTATCCCTTATCCCTTATCACTTTTCATTTTTTCCCCACCACTGATGTTGAGGGGAGGAACGGAAAAAAACATACCCTAATATACCCCTCCCCATCCATTTCTGCCTCATCACCAGTATGCATCCAAACAATCCCCTGGTCATCTTTTTTCATAACCTCAGCTTCCTTCGCAGGATCATTCCAGTAACCCTTTTGTACGTTATATCCTGCTACTGCTAGTTCTCCCTTTTGACCGATTGGGAGAACTTCGTGGGGGGGGTCTGGGTTGACGATTTTAGCTGATACGTGGGGAAGGAGTCGCCCAACGCTGTCGAGACGCTTTTCCATTGGGTCGTCTGTGGTTGTCATGAAGGAGACTGGGGAGGTTTCTGTCATTCTAGAGTAAACCAATATCAGCCGTTGTTGCAGTTTGTATCCTCGACATCACCACACATCACCCGGCATAACCTACCCATAACAAATCGTCAACTCGGTCAAATTCAGCACTCTATGCAATTTCTTCATCAACTCTGGTGGGACGGGAGACCCCGCAGCAATCCCGGTCCTAAGTCTATCAAACCCCCACATTTCCACCTGTCTATTTTCCTTTGGGCGTTCCAACAACTCCAAAGCGGAAGTAAACATAGTCGGAACCCCATGTAGTGCAGTACAACGTTCCTCCTGTACGGCTTTAAGGGTTGCAACAGGATCAAAACATTCGGCTGGGAAGACGATAGCACTAGCGTGAGTGGTGCAAGCGAGGAATCCTAGGACGGCTCCGAAACAATGGAAGAGAGGAGGTGGACAACAGACGGAATCTTCGGGGGTTAACAGCATACGGTCACCGATGGCGAGGCCGTTGTTGAGGATGCCGAGGTGGGTTAGGCAGGCGGCTTTGGGAGCGGAGGTGGTTCTGTGGATCTCAATCAGCATGTTTTCAAATCTATCTTCCTTTCTCCCTCCCGATGGAGACTCGGGGGGGATGAGGAGAAGCCAGGGACCCAGGAATAAGCAACTAACCCACTAGTAAACTGAATATTCACAATATCCTCTGGATCCAGACGTTCCCCAGGTCTCAGTAGTGGATTCATACGATTCCTTCCATCATCATAAACATCCCTATATTTCACCGTCCTCAATCCCTTAGTTGCCGAAGATCCCAAAAGATCTGCATTCACCCTCCCAGAAGAATTATCAACAGTGATCATTTTCTTTAAACTCGGGGCGGCGTTGGTTTCTAGGAGCTGGGTGATGAGGGGTAGGTTACTGCGAGGTGCTGCACGGGGGAGATTGGTTTCGAGGGATACGACGAGGTGACTGGCGTCGAGGTGTGTTAAGGCGGAAATGACTTGCGTTATGTTGAAGGAGGGGTTGAGGGGAACCTAATGAGGAGGTGGTGTTAGCTAAGAAGCTCAGAAGCTCAAAATATCAAAATATCAAAATATCAAAATCCTAAAATATCAAAATCCTAAAATATCAAAATCCTAAAATATCATTGTATCGGAGATACCACATCAACTCGAAATGGGGAGCTGTAGCGGGCCACGCCGGCGGTGGGGAATGTCCGCTGTGGCCCTGCCCTTCCCTCACGATCACTGATCATTAGCCGGTAGTTAGCTAGCTAAACCATAGCTCAGGTGGGGAGCTTTGACGATCTCGGAGCTCAGCGCGGGCGGGCTATAACCCCCACAGTAAACAACGCCAACGCCAACCACCGCCGGCGGCGGGATGTGGGGGATCTGGGGAAGCACCGGCTCTTTCAACTAGAACCAACTAGACCGCCAGCCACCAGTGGGGAACCTGTCTAGCCTGTATCAAAACTCACGAGCTCAGCAAAACAGGCAACCCCGCGGAGACCTCCTAGACCTCCTAGACCTCCTAACGTGCTTCATCGTGAACCTGTGTGAATTCGGAATTCAGAGTTCGGAAAAGCAGTGAGGCCCGACCTTGGGAAGAAATCCAAACTCCATCTCACTTGTGTGAAATTCCAAAACTCCAAAACAAAAACATAACATAACAACATAACACAACATACCAAAATAGCGCCCAACTTAAACAACGCATAAGTGGCCAACGCAAACTCGATATTATTACCGAGAGAAACCGCAACTCTATCACCTTTCCCAACTCCTTGTCTGAGCAAGCCCTGGGCTAGGATGGTAGATTCTTCATCGAGGGAACGGTAGGTTAGGCGGTGTTGTTGATGGCGGGATACAACTCTGTATTCGGGATGAAGATGTGAGTTAGAACTGAGCGGTTGGTAAAGCGAAGGGGATGGCCCATGGGGAATTTGGGTGGGAATGGTAGAGTTACGCAGTTCGGTCGCCGTGGAGTTTTACGGTCTCTGTAAGATGCGAGGAAACAGTTTGTCTCAGTAGCGGAGGCTATTGTTGATATCTCGTCAGTGAAATTCCTTAGAGTAGGGATTCTAGTATTCCGTAGAATTTCGCAGTCGTTGAACATCGTTTCAAGCTTGTTGAAAGCTTGTGAACGAAGAGGAAATAAAGCAAAAGTGGAGATGGGAATAATATCAACATGGAAAACCAACCTCTTTACTCCCATCCGCTCTACTCATCGTCAACAACCCTCTCCTCGTCGATGTATTCCATAGCGCTATCCTCGCCGTCTTCGATGCCTTCCCCAACGGCCCTCGAATCGACCTAAACGCTGCCCGATTCAATAATAAAGTCATGGTTTGTTGTGTATTGTGTGTGGATCTGTGTATGTATGTAAAATCAACCTCCAAAATCAAGATCGAAATCAAGGGACACCCCTCATCTTGTACTTCCCCACCTACATCCCCCTGTGCTTCCTGGCCTGTGCTTCTGACCCCCTCTTTGGTTGTTATGCCTCCTGCTGTGCTCCTACCAAGGGCGTACCAAAGCAAGGGTCTCAGCTCCTAGAGTTCGGGGGAGTCTCGGGCTACACGCAAGCTTCTCGTACGACCAGCCATAACCAAGGGCCGGGGAATTGCGATGGGGGTGTGCTCAGCTCATTCCTCCTCTCCAGCTATTCCCCAAGCTCCCCACATTCCCAAAGCGACTTCGCCTTCTACGCAAACTCGCAAGCTCGCAAGCTGGCCATAGCCGTTACCGGACCGTGAATTGTGGGGTAGCTTCCCGGCTTTGGGGCTAGTGAACGGGCATTAGCTAGCGGCCATTAGCTAGCGGCCGCCCCCATCGCGAACAAGGGGTGCACGTGATGCAGGGTCTTCGGGTGCGCAACTTGTACATACATACCGCATCGGTATTGCGATGACATCGGTGGCGGGATGCGACGGGGAGGGGGATAAATTAAAGGCATGTGAAAATGAAAATTATTGATGATTTATGGATGAACCGCAACACACAGGACATGGAAACCACGATTCGTACCTTTCTGTACTTATTAACTTTGATTCGTTGTATCCCGTACCTTTCACCTCCTTTATTACCTTCTGTTGTCTTTAGTCTGTATAAATATATTCCCTTTCGTTGTACCACAAATTTTTAACTTACCCTCCGTTTGTGTTGCAACTTGCGCTCCCCCATGCATCTCTCTTTATCCTCAACACAAGATATAAGAAATTCGGAAGAGTCATTTCCTTCGGCTTTTCTTTCTCTACTCTACACCTTTCCCAGAGCCCAGAGGATCCCAATAGTCCCGCTCGTACACCGCTTCCAGACGAGTAGTTACGATAAGGCATTAAAGCAACACTAAATTAAAGGCGAAGGTGACCTGATGATGAAATGAACAATTCAATACAGACATGTTGCCTACATACTCGTAGCATAGTATAGTCACGGTTAAAGAAAAAGTCCGTAGACAGCCAGAACTAACATTGGAGATCTCTCGTTTACTTATCGTGATTATTCGTGGGCGTGCGGTAGGTAAACCGTAAATATTTACAGTACTTATGTAAGGAATACTCAAGCCCGTAATTACCGAAACAAAGCTTTAAGCCTTGTCCAATGCAGATCCATAGCAATCAGTCCGATCAGTAAGTTGTAACCAAAAAAAAAAAAAGCAGTAGAAAATCAAGATGGATATTCTAAGTTAACGTTGAGACGGAAAATGTGAAAATAAGGATACTTACCGGGGTAAACCGTGAACTGTTTTTAAACTGGGTAAACTGAAATAACTGGGTTGGCTGGATGAGCCTTAGGAGTCTGTTGAAGGGGGTTCCATATAGAACCCGTTTACAACTTACCAGCGTAAAATTTTCTGACTTTGAGGGTTATGAGGTTCAACTGTCTCATTTTGAACCCGTTTACCGAGTTCGCTAATCAGTTTATTGGGTATTTACAGTTATGCTGTTTAACTGGTTGTACCAGTTTCTACGACTTAAATATTGCAGTTGAAGCCGTAGTCCAGTTTCATCTGTTACATAGTTGGTTCTGTACAGTTTGGTCTCCATTTTGCACCAGTTTGTGCGGTTGGAAGGTCTGGATCGAAATATGAGAAGAAATAGGAGATTAAAGATTCAGTCCGATCCAATCCAATCCAATCACAATCCAGACTCCGTTTCCCTAATGAATTATCGCAAAAACACAAGCCTTAAAGCCAGAACAAAACCCAGAACAAAAAAAACCCAAAACCGAAACCAAAGCCTCCAAGCAAGACAAGCAAGCAAGCAAGCAAGAACTCCAGGTTCCCTATATCCTCCTTACCCAAAACCCGAACCCGAATCAAACCAAAACGCAAAACCACAAAAGCCTCAGCCACCAGCATCCAGAAAACAATACTCAAACAAACAAAATTCAGCGCCCCAAACTCCTATGAATCCTCAAAACATTCACCCATCCAAACAAGTTGGCCAACAAAACAAAAAGCCATCACCTAAAAATCCCCTAAACCCCTGAAAGGCCGGTGAAAAGCCGCAGCAAAGTCGCTGCAAAGTCAAAGATCAAAGTCGAATCAAAGCCACAGAAACCCCCTCACCCCCTCACCCCTAAAAGTCCGCAAAAACATGATCCCACTCCGCCCTCATCCTCTCCGTATAAGCCTCATCCGCATCCGGCCCCTTCTGCTCTTCATACTCCTCAAAGTACCTCGTATCCCCCTCCCATTCCAGATGTGGCACAACCGGTCCCTGCAATCCATTAGCCCTTGATGCCCTTGATCCCCTCCCTCCCGGGGGGGGGGGGGGGGTCATCAAACAAAAGCACAAAGCCACTTACCAACCCTCTCCTCTGTTCCACCTCCTCCCAATCAATCTCCTTAAAGAACGGATGTTCCATAACCTTCCAGCCACCTCCACTCGTATTTCCAAATCTTGAACTCAAGTCCCTAGTACATAACCTCTGTATGATATCCTTCGCATCTGGATGTACAAAGGGCGGGAAATGTATACGACCATCTACTATCTTCTGGTAAATTTTGATCGGGGAGGTGTCGTAAAATGGTGGATAGCCTAGGAGCATTTCGTAAATAAGGACGCCAAGGGCCCACCAGTCGACGGCCTTGGTGTGGCCTTTGGAGTGGATTACTTCTGGGGATAGGTATTCGGGTGTTCCTGGTGGTGTTAGCAACTTGAATGGTGACAAAGGAGTCCCGTGGCCGCGTGGCTAGCTCTTGGGGGGGTAGAGTGGGATGGTAGAGGAAACTCAGAACAGCAACATACCACACAACGTATAAGTTTCCCTATCACCGACAACCTTCGCGAACCCAAAGTCAACAAGTTTAATATGACCCCTCTCATCAAACAAAATATTTTCGGGTTTCAAATCCCGATATACAATCCCATTATCATGCAAGAATATTAGTATCAATGTGATTTCTGCCGCGTAG
The DNA here is from genome assembly GCA_024516145.1 of Pyronema domesticum. Classification (NCBI taxonomy): domain Eukaryota; kingdom Fungi; phylum Ascomycota; class Pezizomycetes; order Pezizales; family Pyronemataceae; genus Pyronema; species Pyronema domesticum. Next base: position 491,593 of record JAJJXL010000006.1, on the reverse strand, counting down.
AATTGTGCTACTGGTAATTCGAAGCGTTTTGCGCGGCGGAGGTAGCCGAACATTTCACCACCTGTGAGCGGGGGATTAGCTTTGCATGACGGGGTCTTAGAGTCGAAGTTTGAGTTGAGTATGGAGGAGGGGGAGGTATTGTTTGGGGTTGCTATGGAGGGGAGCTATTTTTGGATGCAGGAATGCAGGGCGAGGTGGGCGCCGGGGGAGACATACCGGGGGAGTATTCAAGCTATTTTTAACCTGTCAGCTCATAGTTCCCAAGGCATCGGTATTTCCACTCGTACGAGAGATACCGGACAAAGAAAACTTACTAAGATATATAAAGAACTACGGTCTTGCCATGCTTCTATGAAATGGGTGATGAAGCCGAAGTCGCGACACATTGCGAGAATTGATTTTTCGTTCCTGATCTTGGTATTGTCAGCGTGGTCCCATTGTAGTCCGCCGCGCCACCTAAATCCTCCGTAACCCCATAGCTCGAGATCTTGGGGTCTCGGGGATCTCGGAGTAATTCCAGAGCTCTCGCGAGCGACAGTCCCATAGCTATCGAGTAGAGTATGACCGAACTCTGAAATTCGTAACCGTCGCCGTCGCCCGGAGTAGAGAGAGAAACGAAAGAACGTACATGTTCAACCTGCTTCAATCTAACAACTGTATATCGCGCCCAATTATTAGCCCCCGTTAATTCCATCTAGATACCCCATTTCCGAGAGTAAACATACCATCCGCCTTCCTCAACTGTTTCAGCGCATAAAACTGCGGCGGCTGTTCATTTTCACAACCTTTCTGTGAGACAAGCCTGTAGTTCGTCGCCATGATATCAGTTACAAGCGCAATAAACTCCGAGAGGGGGGGAGGTGGTTACCAAACTGTCGAAAACGTCCCCGTCCTAAATTCCGCAGCGCAGTCGCACGTTAGCATATCCATATCTCAGCTCAAGCATATCGGTGTTGGAATTCGCAGCGCACAGTGCGCGCATGCACATCGCCGGGTCGCGAGGGAGAGAGGGAGCGATGACGTACCCCAAAATCTTAATCTTATCAAAAAGTAATTCCGTTCCAGCTTTTGGATCCATTTCGTCTGGAGGCATGATGTCGTTTCTCATGATCTCATTCCTAGTTTCTTGATCCAGATCCCTCTTTATGGTAACCGCCTTTTCCTCCTCCTCCTCCTCCTCCTCCGCCTCCTCAAGCTTCGTAGTCATGCTGCCTGGGCTCGTCGCATGTATTCCTGCTTTGCTAGGGTCCGGTATGCTGTCTGGACTTCTCATATCACCGCGCCCAACATCGCCGGCCTTGTCGCCAGTGTCGCCATTATGCACCGCCTCCTCCTCATCAAGATCCATATCGAAAGTCATATCCATATCCTCTATCTCTGTATCTCCGTTGCTATCGCAGTGGCTGTTACTACGGGCGAAACTGATGTCGTCAGGTGGAGGCGTAGGTAGCTGCGCGCCTGTGTTGTATCCTGAAGCGCTACTGGTATGGATTAGACGGAATATATTCATAGTTTGAAACGTCGGTAACGTAGAGTTGGTGACAGAGGTGAGCGCTGAGCGCCGAGGTAGTGGGTGTTGGATGCTGGGTGCGGTGCTGGGTGTTGGGTGCTGGGTGCTGAGTTGCTGAGCTGCTGGGTTTCTGTCTGGGTTCGTATTCTGCGGTTTGCGTCGCGGACGGAAGGTTGCTTGATTTGATTCGTGGAGGAAGGTTGCTTGATTTGATTCGTAGAGGAAGGTTGCTTGATTTGATTCGTATGGTGGTGGATTGCTTTTACTTCGTTCGTCTGGCTTTCGGGCTTTGCTTTCGTCTAACTTCGTCTTGCTTCAGGGTTTTACTTTCGAGTCTTTTTGATTGTCGCAAGCTTCCAGATGAACGCGCGCCAGAGCCAGAAACAGGATGAGATGAGAATCGCGGAGGATCAAGTAAGTAGGGTAGAGTGTGAATGAAATAACTGGAGTAAGTCTGGAGTAAACTCTAGTTAGTTGTGAGTAGCGAAAATAGCGAAAATAGTAACCTCCTCGGACATTCCAGCGGGCTGCGAGCATCCCCCAGCTATTATAATCTCGCCTGGTCGTTGCCTGCGATCATGCACCTTCAGGCTTCTGTCGTCACGGTACCTTTGCTCGACTATCCCACGTGTGCGGGGCAGGGCAGGCGCTCCCTACGAACGTGCAAAAGGCGGCGGACGATGGACGATCATTATGCTCATGGGGCAGCATCAGCAACCAAGGCACAGCAGCAGGCAACGTATCTAGAGTAGAGTGTCTCCAGAGCCTCCCAAAGGTCAGCAGTGAAGGACGTCATTTGTAACACCTTCAAATGGACTTAGATCTTAGAGACTCTAACAGAAAGCCTAATGCTAGGTGCTGTTTGAGATGGTATCTAACGTAGCTAGTTCTATTCTTTCTTAATTCAGAACTAGCTAGAGGGAAGGGGTGGGATTGGAGTGGCGAATTAACATAGGTATCGGTGGCCGCAGTATGGGGAATCTATGTACATATTCTACGCGGAGTGACTTGGAGATACATACTTACTTTACTTCAGGTAATGCGGAGTAATGCGCAGTCTATGCAGGGACTCAGTACTATCTACCTTTGTCACCTCAAGCACGCGTAACTAGCCATATGCAAGTACCATCTTATCTACGGGCCCGGGTCTACATACATATCACATCATATGTATACGGCTCTCAAAGACAAATCAACAAAGTCGTCACAGCTTGGGAAACACTGTGCAACGAACCATAAAGTGCAGTTTCATCTGATGCCACTCATAAAAGAAAAGAAAAAACTGTAAGCGGAATCTGCACCCGTTCGCGTGTTCTGAAACAATTATGAACAGGGCTATGGGCGTGCGTGTGTCACGGTCACTGTAGAGTAGGTGTGAGGGCTTCGTTGATCTCATTAATGAAACAGTTTGTGGCTCCTCGACGAAGCCGAGGGGGCATCCAAAGGCGAGTGAAGGTTGGTCATGGGTAGGCTGATATGATAGGGCAGGCTGACTCCGGCTAAGCGTCATCTATAAGGCTACACACGAGGCTTGACAAAGTCGGAGAAAGGCGGGCCTCATATGTGCTCACTCGCAGCAAGCCAGCTTAGCCAAATTCCCACAAACTAAAATGTAGCTAAGACGGCAATTTAGTCCGTAGGAAGGCTGGATCTGAATTCATAAATATTAGTCCGGTTATGGTATTAATAGCTGTTGGTATTGAATTCGTCTAGATGAGCTTAATTTGAATTGTGGCTTTTATTTGAAGACTCATCAGAACATGCATATTATCTTGGAAGATGTGCACCTGGAATTACGTTGGGATAATTCAGGATGTAAGTAGATGATGTCCAGCACGCCCTACAACCCGTCTCAAAAGACCTCAAACGGGAATGAGATAGCCGAGCTGAACTGTATTGCAGATCTTGTTGCTTCGCGGCCTGCGCCATCATTTAACCTCAATGCTTCCATTGCATAGGAGTAGTGTTCAAGCTATGCCCTCATGGCGTACATCGTAGCCTGTACAGTTTGAATTCGAGTCATAGCTTTTCTAATAATATTGAATACCCCAACCGCTCTAATACCTATCAAGAATCTCTCAAAACAAATCCGTATATCCAGAGCTGAAATCTCTCTGAAGAACCTTTAGGCTTTTACTTCACCGCACTGTTGTGCCTGAAGTTTTTGATATTAATTTCACATCTGACGATGCCCAACTCGCCTTGAAAAATAGTACTGAACTTCTTCAAGCAACTCATCATATCACCGCATGATATATCACCGCCTCAATACCTTGTATAGAAATAGTCGTCATTGTACGGCGCAGTACTTCAACATCAAAAGCCAAGAGTCCTGAATAAGTACTTACTCCGCCATCCCATTGCCTATTGAGGAGCTTCGAACGCAAGTCTACTATTTCGTCACCTCGGTATCTCGGCATCTCGAGGCAGATTCGGTCCTCGGAGCCAATATATAGATCTTGGATTGCGTATTTACACCATAAGATTAATCTGGTGTTATTTTCGATTTTCATTTGCACTTGCAGTGAAGTAGTGAAGTACTTCGTTGACCATATTCTATTGGCCGCACTCGGCACTGAGGATGTTAGTGATGGACTGTGAGTCTGTGATCGACATCACGAGAGTCAGAGTCACTGAGGTTCACGGTGTAGCCTGGTGTATTGAGATGAGATGAGAAGAGATGGGTAGACTGAGGAATATGGTCTGCCTTGGGCCCTTCGAGTATGGCTATGCATAGAAATTAGAATGAGTACTTGAGGTATCTGGGTGTATAGAGTGATCTCGATCTGATGACTCTCGTCTACATAGCTGCTATTTTGTGGTGGAACTTTCCCTATTTATGCATCAAACAACCATTTTTATAATTCCTCGGCATTGCATTAGTAAGTTCCTTGAGTCCTCAATTAGCGATGAAATACGAGATTCCTCGAGTGACCTCCTGTGGTTGAATATCAGTTGCTTGCGGTGAAGGCTTCTTAAAGTCTACTTTGGCAAAGTTTTCTCAGACAGCGGGCAAGTTTATGCCCGTCTTATATTCCTCCATTTCCTCTGGCCCTACATGGCTACCTTCATCTTCTCTTCCTCTCTCCTGCTAACTTTCACAAACTTCCAACACCACCTGGTGCACGCGTCCAAACTCAACACCCAACACCCAATAACGAATCGAATCGAATCGAATCAAAGCAACATGTTAACGTTGCAACTCCAAATTAATCTTGCATTCTCGAAAGCTGGTTCTACGCTGTATTGAAGTAAGCAAGCCTCCTCTCCACTGGACCCGCGACTACTGGCAACGCAACATGTTGCTAATGTCGACTGCGAAATAGCAGCGCGTCATCATGAGATGCAGAACATCTCGACAGCTTATCTACTCCTCAGATCTTCTACAGAAACAACGGCATGATATTCCATGGATCTTCTCTTCCGCGTCTGTAGCTTCAGATATCAGTTACAAACCCCATCTAGTCAACAAACCCCAACTACATCCACCAGAAACGATCCTCAGAGAGACTTGGGGCTAGAAAGTCTATGTTTGTGTTTGTGTTTATGGTTATAGTCACGGTATTACCAACCATACCAAAGTCCAACCCATCATCCTGCTAACCGTCTCTGAAGACTCAATATCAAGAGAGCAGATAAAGAGTCTATTCCCATCGGCTATGGAGAGGGATGATGATGAAACTCAGCACGCTTCACACCTTACCGCAGTGCGGACTCAAGTTGAATGCACGCTTAGGACTCCTAGAAAGGATCAGTCGCTTCTTGGTTTTATCCTAGAGGTCCGACGCGGCGTTAAAAACCCTTACCAATGAAGATGTTGAGGCTGTGATTTGTTCTAGCTCTAGATGAATACTACGTTACGACTGTTGTTCATCCTCACCACGCACATTATTGCATGCTGTACTGTTCCAGACGAGATGAAGGGTGCAACCTTCTCTCGTAAGTACATGATGAGTAAGTACCAGATCAACGGAGCCGGGAGTCACGGAGTCTATGGAAACTTCTCGAATATAATTTTCGACCACCAGAATCCTAGCTATGACTATATAAGGACGATAATGGTTTCTACAAGTTGCTACATAGCACGCACAAAAGCTAGCCTGAGAATGCCCCGGGCATGACACGTCTTACCGAGTATTCAATTTGGGGCCCCATATGCGATGGCATTGACTGTATTACTGTTTTGTTGCCTGTGGAGCTTGGATGACGGTGATTGGCTGTATTATACCGATATGGGAGGTTGGTTTTGAAGTATTTATCATTTCCTTGATATCTGATAACTGACTTTTTCTAGACTACTCAAAGTGCTCCGCTGCTAAGTTGAACGGATTCTCAAACGACCACGACATTGTCTACGGCCTACGTTGTCAGCGAGCCCAGAGCTACTTTACTTAACTTACAGAGTCATTTTTTACTTATGTAATTTGTAGATTAGGAGGGAAAGGTATAGAACGTGTTTGTTGTTTACTCTAGACATTTGTGGGTGGTTAAAAGTTATAGACATCGCGGAAGATTGTGTTTTTTATTGATGCCTAGAATGAGAGGAATAGTAATGGCACCTACTTGTACATCGAATGATTTTTACGACTGTTTTATAAAATAATGAACCAAGTGCTTAATCATCATCGCAATTTGTCCATAACAATAGCTTTGCATGCCGATTATCACGGAGAAAAGCTGCCGTTCGTAAGGTACTTATGGACATGTAAGCGAGCGAGTGTCGAGTGGTGACACCAACCACAACACTTTCCACCTTCCATAGGGGAAACGCCAAACAGTCGTTTATGTGGAAATCCGAGGGGTTAGCCAATTTCATAGCCCCGCTGATTCTCTGACCAGATAATCCCATGAACGCGCATGTATTTCGTATGTACAGAAAACCCCATCATTAAGTAAACCCAAACTTTTTGATCCCAATATCGAATTTTTCCCCTAACGCCATCCCTTCATCTAGTCCTCCAAGAAAGCCTTGTTTCCTCAACAAAGCCATCTACCTCTTTCTAGTCTTCGCCCACTTATTACTCTTCGTCGCCGCTCCCTTCCCCATCTTCGCCCGTTGTAGCTCCAACGCTCTATCCGTCTCAAGAAGATCCTTCTCTCTCTTCATCCTTGCTTCAAGCTCCTTGTAAGCCTGTTCCCGTCCTCTAGCCATAGCGCTTCTCTCCTTCTTCTCCTCCCTCCTCCTCCACTCCGCATCCTCCTCTTCCTCTCCCTTAATCTTCTGCTGTTCACCGAATCCTCCTTGTGCGAGCTGCTCCAATCTCGGTCTGTTGTACGATCTATCGACCAAGTCCTCATGAGTCCCAAAGAAATCCGCCGTATTAAAATCCCTCGCCTCTTCCTGGGATTCAACAAAAACCGTATGCTTCTTCTTAACGCCCGCACCATCCGCAAACACCAATTTATTCTCCAACTGTTCAATTTTCTTCCTCTCCATCTCTGCTTGCATGCGTACATAACCCGCATCCTGAGTTTTAAGAAGTTTAATCTGATCAATAGACAAATCCTGGTTACTTCCTCCACGTTCAGTAACCTTGATACCTCCGTCTCTGGTTTTGGCATGGATCATCCCATGATAGAATTCGTCTGGGTTTCTCTCCTTTGCAATTGCGCTAAGTTGTGCTTTCTTCAACTTCTTGGCATTGAAGTCCCGGGATCGGAGTTGGTAGTCTTTGCGCTTTTCTAAAAGTCCCCATTTGCTGCGTTCGTAGGGCTGGGAACGCTCTTTGTGGTTGCGACGCTGGATGGCGTTGCGCATGGAGGAAGACATGGTGGGTTGGTAGGAGGCCGGGGCCTGGCGGGGGGTTCGTCGGGTGGAAGTTTTAACGAAGGCTCGGTGTCGGTCGGACGGTTTTGGTGGTGTCGCGACGCGGTGAAGGTAGCTGTGTTGCAAGCTGTGGTGGGGTGTCGTGTGGTGGTGGAGTGTAGGCTGAGAAAGTTCGTTAGGCAGACTAAAGAATTTCGAGGGTGCAGAAACACGCTAGATGGATTGGGATTGGTGGGTTTGAGCGCGATGTGACGGGGGCTAGCTAGGTAGGGCTAAGCGCATACCGCCCGTAGAGTATGAGATGTGATGGACTGGATCGCGAGCGCTGGGGCTTTTGAATAATCGCAGAAGCATTGAGGGGGTTCGTAGAGTTGCTAAATATGTTGAAACAGAAATCACTCTACATACTCTACAGCTCACGTGCAGGTATGGGCGCGTTCGTTAGTCATGAAATATCACTACGCTTTCGGCGCACGTTTACAATCCAAACGACAATTACTCCAGAACCGACAGCCTCTTATATTTCTTTAACTTCGAAAACTGTTGGGCCAGTCTCTCAATATGCTCCAGACTCTATCTGGACCTTTCAGGCGGCCTTTTCCTGTCGTTCCGCTTCTTCCTCTCATGGTCCAATGGCCAATCCGGTAACATACCAGTCAGCATGATCACGGCAAACCCTCCCACCAGCTTTCCAGTATTTTGACGTAAATAATCAGTAGATATTCTACACCAGTCGATGAAGGAGAATAGATATAGGACAGAGTAATTAGGTGAGTCATGCATCGAAAGTGAGTACCATCATGTATCTAATTCGAACCAGAGGAGTGGTGAAGGAATTCTCACAATCTTTTGTTTTCAAGACTCGCAGATTCTCTTGCTTCTCTAACGCGATATCAAATGAGTGTTCATGAATTTTGCACGAGATCTTTAATGATTAGCTAGCTAAGTACATATCAAGTTTCGATGGAAATCGCAAAGGTTGTAGATAACACCAAAATTGCACTTTTATGCACCTTTTGTCAAGGCCAAGAAAACCGGTGCGCGAGAGACGCTACTCTACGCGATAGTAAAAGTGAGACACTATCGCTTTAATGTGACATCGCTAATGACCCCCTTTCTATCGATAGGTTGACAAAGGTGCTGCTGACGCCGTGTACATAGCAGAAAACGGGTCGTGCTGTACCGAAGCATGTTTTTTTTTTTTTCTTTTCCAAAGCTAATCAGGCGATGAAGAGAAGATAGAGTACATAAAGACCCAGAGACCGCATATTACCAACAGGCCCGCCAGGATTGCCAGTTGGAACTGCAGGCGGATCATATTTCGTCTGATAAATAGGTGGGCTAGTTGTAATTGTAATTGTAGCTTATTACCTAGGTAGCCCCCCGCTCAATCTTCATCGGTGGATACCATCTACACCAGTAGCCATGCAGTTCGAAGAAACGATTGAGGTTGATCCATCAGTGGTGAGTATGTACTCCATACCAAGAGCTCTTCGTGTTTAACCATGAAATGTAGCTCGAGAAGCCCGAAAACGAAGACTATACGTCATCCGGCTACGATACTAGTACCAAAAGTCTTACATCATCGTACAACGAATACATAGTCGAAAACGGACGGCGCTACCACTCATACTATGGTACTGAAAAGTATCTCATGCCAACAGATGAGAAAGAGCAAGAGCGGTATGCTGATGGGTGAACGACACCTATGATTGAGGCATTGGTTAATATAAAGTTCTAGACTCGATCTACAACATGCAATATTCCGTCTAGTATGGAACGATAAGCTTCACGAGGCACCGCTTACAGAACCTCATCGAATACTAGATATCGGGACTGGTACAGGCATATGGGCAATCGAAATGGCGGAGAAGTATCCCATGGCAGAGGTAATTGGAACTGATATCAGTCCGATTCAACCATGCTGGGTACCTCCCAATTGGTGTGTACGCTCCATTCTTTGTACCCTATCCAGAAGCTGATAGCCGGGTTAGTCGGTTCGAGATTGATGATGCCATGCAAGATTGGACCTTCAGAGATGTAAATAAATCCGTTCCTTTTCATATTACCTGGGACACTAAGTTAAATACATTGTATCGTAGAATTTTTTCGACTTTATCCATGCTCGGACCTTTAGCTCTGGTGTTAGTGACTGGGAGCATCTGATATCCGAGATGAAGCGGTACGTTTTCTCAGTCTTATCCGCGGCTACAACACTTACTGATTGAAACTAAACAGTTGTACGGTACCGGGAGGCTACGTGGAGCTATGTGAACAGAGTCTAGTGACAGACTGCGACGATGGAACCATGAAACCCGATCATGGCATAAAGGTTTTTACCGAGCATATGAGGGATGCAATGAGAAAAATGGGTAGACCATGGCCAGATCTTGCATTCCTGAAGAATCTACTTGAAAATGCGGGTTTTGAAGGAGTTACAGCGGCTGTGGCTAAAGAACCTATGGGACCATGGGCGAAGGACCCTAGATTGAAGAGAGTCGGATCAATGAGTCTTCTGAATGGCGAAACTGCATTTGAGAGCTATGGAATGGCTCTTTTTACTCGGATACTCGGAATGGACGTTGAAAAGGCACGAAAGATATGTGAGAACGGTCTTCTTGCTGCGCGGAACAAAAACTATCATGTCTATGATCCAAGGTAAGTAATTTACACCCTGGAGTTGTGAAGATGATCTGACAGATCATAGTATCCGAGTTTATGGAAGGAAACCAATCTAGAATGTTGCCTACATATGAATTCGCCTGCAATATGTGTCGTCGACCGCTCGGCGCTCGCAGCTCGCAGCTCTCAGTAACCGGTCGCGCATCTCGTTGAAAAAAATTTGGGATTCAAGTTTATCACGTCTTAGTTGGATTCGGTTGTGGGAATACCGGTTGGAGGAGATTGAGGAAATAGCGGTGCTGTTAACACGTCCTAAATTTTAGCTGAGTTCGTAGTTAAGTCGATAATCATGATTCTACATGCCGAAAATCCTGTTTTGACAATCTCCTCCTCCTCCACTTCGCGTGCCATTTGAAATGAAATCTTAATCGCAGTCATCGATAAACTCTTTTGGTTCGGTCGATAATTCGATCGATATAAGTCATGATTCTACACACGCAAAATCCTATTCTGATTACCTCCACCTCCACATCACGCGCCCCGTTCAATGAAACCCTCATATCTGTCACCGACAAACTCATACAGTCCGTCATAACTCCCAGTGTCAACACTGATATCTAACATTCTGTGCTTTAGAAGATGCCACATTCAGCAAAGACCGCCGCAAAGCGGAGACTCACTCCACCAAACGATGAGAACACTCAGTTATACAGACCCAGATGCCCCCGATTAGCCCATAATCCTATTATCAGTTCTCCAAAAGCCAAGGGAACATTACCCAGAAAATGCGACTGCCTCAACGCTAAACTAGAAGACATACCACCGCTTGACCCCGAAATAACGAATCTTCCGGAACACCTTGAGATTATCAATCCTAAGCCCAAACGAACTTGGTGGCAGTTTCCAAACGATGACGATGAGGGTAGACATGTTAAGAAGCGACGACACAGCACTACACGGGAAGAAAAACTGGAGGCCTTGTCTTTCCTAAAAAATGCTAGGACATGGCAGATAAACAAAGCCGGTAATTTCATCGATCTGATGCATCATGCTTGAGGCTCCTATGGTCTGTTTACTAACAGGATACACAGGTTATGCAGAACTGAAGCCACTAAGTGTTCGATATGCGGCAGAAATCCTCGGGTTTCACGAAAGCCAACCAAGAGACTGGAAGTCCCACGAGCAAAAGATCAGGGATGCCCCGAAGAATTCAAAGAAATGTGGGGTTGGCGCACCACCAGCATGGCCAGAGATGGAGGTTAGACTTGCAGCAGAGTGCGGGGAGAAATACAGAGCGGGTTATGAAGTCAATAGGGATTGGTTTTACCGCCATGCAAAGAAGATCTACGAGGAGGAATACCCTAATGAAGTGGAAGTGAAGGATGGAGTCAAATCTTATCTTTGTGAATTCTCGAATGGATGGTTCCAGGGCTTCAAAAAACGACATGGTTTATCTTGTAGGGATCCTAAGGGTATTCCAGCAGAAGCAGACGAGTTTACGGTACAATCGAGCGATGAAGATGTTTAACAATTTCAATTCTCGTTGTATTTATTTTCAATTGTATTTGTATTGTACTGGTGCTCGGGATAAGATTCATTTGAAAGTTTGAGCTCGAGAGAGACTGCGAAAACTCTTACTTACCAACACGTGGGTGCTGTGTTCACAGGGTGTGATTTAGATGGAGCTAGATGGAGCGAGATGGAGGATGGGAGAAAATTTCAAGGCGTGTCACATCTCTGGCCTTGATCATTTTGGCATGTTTGCAACGTCGTCCGCCCAGCCTCGTGGTGTTGATACTGGGCTCAATTTACCCATTGTCTGACAATTGCTCTTGAAGAGTGCGGTCAATTAGCTTTTGTATCCGATTTCTGCATTCCAACCAACAGATGCTGCGGAAGAGGGATGTGTGCGATGAACCGGGCTTACCTTCGAATAAATCAAGACCACCAAACACAGCTTGCATACGATAGGGTTTAGGGCTAGTTTTGTTTATTGCAGCTCAAAGAGCTGCTAGATTTACGGTAGAGTTTTAGAGCTGTTTCTTTGGTCAATTGTGCAAGGAATTGGGCCTGTTGTGAGCTTCGAAATGAGATGGGACTTTAGAGCGTTGCAGCAAAAATTAGATACCGCTGGGCGTGCCGTTTGAGGGAAGCTGTTTGGGAGCTATTGACGGCCCGAACAGCTTGTTTTTGGAGCTGCGAATGAAATAAACCCAGGAACGTAAATGGGTATGTTTAATATGCTTATTCCAAAGCTCAAATCGCATAAAAAACACAGCTGTTGGGAAAAGGCTTTAAATCACGAATTGCTGCAAAAAGCGCTTGAACGGACATTATTTCTTTTGACCGAGAGGTGAACCGCCTCGGCCGGGAATGAGCGGTGGCCCATCGTGTGATTTCGGTGCACAGGTATATAACAAAATGTCGTTGTTTGTCCCAAACCCGACGCCATTACTCCATTGGTGTGATACAGTGAGGGATATAACTCAATCCGCATCACAAACCATATTCTAAAATCACAACATAGGCAAGAGCATGTGTTCTCAAGAAGGCTCCTATTTTACTTTTGAAAACACCGATTCACTCCAAGAAAAGACCCCCAAGGAAAAAAACAGGAAATGCATTTAGAAACGGAGAGCTGTAGAAATCGTTAGCGAGCGCTCTCAATCCGGCTCGATTGGTGGAAACGTACGAGTGAAGAACCACTTGTTCTTTCCGGCCTGGTACTTCTCCTCGAAGGACTTCTTGATGGTCTTCTTGGCGTCCTCACGCTGGGTGGGCTCCTTGAAGGTGTCCTGGGAGATGACACCCTTAAGGGTCTCCATCTCGAGGGTGTAACGGGTGGGCATCAAGTGGTTGTAGTTGATGACCTTGATGAAAGGCTTGACCTTGGAGCGCTTGGCGACCTTGTTCTTCGACATGCGGCGGGTGACCTTGGAGGGGTAACGCTCGACACCGGTGACGAGAGCGTGTCCGAAGGGGTGGGCCTTGGAGCCATCGTCCATGACTGTAGAACCGGAATTAGATCGAGTCCAGGGAAATCGCGAAAAACCGAATTTGCGAGCGCGTAGAGTAGACTAACCCTTGACGATGACGACCTTCTTTCCGGCGTATCTACCGCGGGTGATGATGGCAACCCGACCGTTCTTGAGGACTGAACAGAACTAAGTCAGCACTCGCCCATCGTAACTACACCAAAATCGACGATTCTTTCAACTCCACTCGTCCAGCCGAACCGAACCCAAATCGTCCGTAATTTCGATTGTAGACAAGTCGAGCCGAGCCGAAATCGTCGATTATTTCGAGAGAGACGTACACTTCATGTTGAACTAAACGGCGTGTAGGAGGGTCGTTAGTTGGGTGTTGTCGTCGTTTGGCGGTTCACGAGCTCGGTCGTTGTCAGAATCGCAGCGCAATCGCTAGGGTGAGGCTCAATTTCCCCGTGCGATTCGAGCAAAAGCAGTCACAGCACTAAATCACGTGTTTATTTGTGCGCCCCACCAAAATGGACGGCAACCAATACGCCAACTAACCCAACATAGCCTGATAAGATTGAGATCGATAACACCGTCGCCCATGTAAATCAAAACCCTTTTCCCTAAGTCCTGCGCGAATCGTGCGTTTTTCGATGCATCGCAGCGCGAAATTATTCACATTCAAGCCCAGTTTGTTTGAGTTACCTGAAATTTTGGGGCCATAATTCTTTGCCTCAACCTCGGGTGTCGCATTATTTGCGCGTGCACGTTGGTACAGGTGTTTGTCGCAATGGTCATGGTGATAGACGTTGGAGTTGGGTGTTTCGCTTCACGCTTCATGGTAGAACGCGACCTAGCTGCCGATGTTCAAGTTGTGTGTCGCGATGTGAACATGAACTAGTTTGAAAAAAACTCTCTATGACATCCTCGGACATAACGATGCTCTTCGGATGTGAGCACGATGTTGAAAAGCTGTGCTCAGTCTCGCAGTGTTTATTCTGACAATTATGATGACTGAAGACATCAATTGCGGATGTTGCTGAATTCAAGAATTCAACCGCGGCATATTGGCGCATTACGAAAAACAAGACGCTTTCTCTCTACAACTATCACTTCAACTACATAGCAAGATTGCTTCTAAGCCAGAAAATGTGTTTTTTCTAGCCATGAAACAGCGAGCCAAGGGAAAAAAACACCCAAGAAGTAGCTGTCCTGGAGCAAAATCCGGCATCCAAGGTCAATACCACTACCAGCTTCAGGAAGCACACGAGATCGTGCTATCTCAGAGACTCGGAGTATCTCTAAAGTTGTAGACGTATGTTTTCTTCACTATTTCGTTGCACAGCCGATCGGTATCTTCGTCTCCATATTGGCTACGTACGTAAACCCATATCAGAAATACCAATGCGGGCTTCATTAACCCTCAACACTTTGCCAGCGACGATGCGATGAATTGTTTTGTGTGTAATCAATCTACCTATTTTACTCGATCAAACTGCCATTTACAACTGAAACAAGAAAAGAAAAAGGTACATAACCTGCGCTTACATAGTGGCGACTTAGAAATCTAGAGACTGACTTTGTGTTCTCAAGTTGTTTTCAAGGCTACATTGATCTTGATATTGACGATCCATATTGAGCAGCCACTCCATTCATCAAGACTCAAGGATGTCAATACATAAGCCCCATCTTCTCCTCCGTCACTATCATATTCCTACAACTACAAACACCCAAAACTCGAACGTACCCCAGAACAGCACAATCTGCAAATTCCGCAACCCAAACCGACTCACACCCAAAGCACTCTGCCACCATGCCCAGAGCTTGTTACCACCTAGATTGTCCGATAGGTCTTCCATGCGAAATCGTCGCGGCTCAAAAAAAACTTCAAGAACAAGAAAGTCTAGATGAACATGACTCCATGAATCTAAAATACGCACGCCCAGACCCAGAGGAATATCCCGATTCTGGATCTGATTCACCTACTGATCTTAAAAATCTGTCTTCAAAGGAGGTATGTACCTACTCCGCCTTTTTAGTTTAACTCTAGTGGGCACGATACCACAAAAAAGCTCCTGTATTGGATGTCACATGTGTTTTCGTGTATCGCTGGCTTTTGGCGGAGTCGATAACCCCATTGCGTGATTGAAATCATGCTAATCTATGTATGTCTGTAGAAGAAATTGCAACAAGAGGAGTAACTAAAGCACGACCTGAGATTGATGTGAGCACTTCATTATATTGGATATATGAAACTGTTGGTTAAAGAGTCTGGGCTGTGAGAATTTGTCACAAAGAATATATAAGGCCAAGGCAAAAAAAAATGACGAATTCAGAGTTTTAGTTAAGCGTCGAGTTGTTTCTGCAGTTAAGTAAGAATTTAAACAATGCAGGATATAAATTTTTGTTTATTCTAAACTGATCTCGCAAATCCCGAAATCTGATCCATCTGATCCATCTGAACAACGAGTTCGAGAGCGAAGCCTGAGGATATAAGCAACAGAAACAAAGACAGGACGAAAAATACGAACTTGGAACATCGATATTGTCTGCAAGCTAAGTATAGGTACCAGTCGTTACGTTCGACTTTTCTCTCTACCCATTTCTCAAATGATCTCAAGAGTCACACTTGTAACATCGCTTCCAGAGGTATGGGACGAAGAAAGTACAAACATCAATACCCATTGTTTAACAAGTATCTATCATGATTCCACAATACATCTCCTCAAATTGTAACACGAATGTCTTACCAAAAAACCTTCTCTCCAAAACTCCTTCCATCCAAAAGATTTCCATCGCATGAAAAAATGACACGAGTGCTACACCATGATCTTAACTTTCTCAGCAAGACACCAACTTTGCATCCGTAAACTTAACCGCAACTATTATATTTCACGTCCAAGGAGCCCGCTATTCTTAAGACCTTTTCAGCGCAACAAATTAATCGCAGTTCCCATTTTCACTCCCACTTACATCTGATCTGTCACGTCAACGACATCCTGGTTCCTGGTTCCTGGACTAAACAAACATCATCCTTAAACTACTCTACAGCTATGTCCTCAATTCCATTGAATTCAAGCCATAAATTATATCACCATCTCTATACCTCTCGAAAGATCCAACTTCCCAAGGCAGAAAGTTACCTCTTAAAATTCCCTTAACTTCCGTCCCCAGAAACCTCCGAAACTCCGAAAGCTTAAACGGTTAAACCCCGGGGTAACACCGTAACTCTGCTCAATTGGAAGTTGTACAAAGGCTAGAACAGAAGCTTCGATAGAAGTAAGGGGCTAGATATAGGTATAGGTTTAGGTATCTAACTCTACGCCATGAACTTTATCTCGCCACCATACCTAGGTATTTAAAGCAAGTGCCAAGTCCCGGACTTGGGAATCTGGGAATCTGGGATGTTGGTATCACAGTCATAGTTGCCTTATTGCCAACAGTGATATCAAATCGATTATCGACCTGTAGACTGTGAATACAACAGTAGATTTCATTAACCTATTCCGAAGAACAAATAGAGTCTAACTAGCTAAATAAACCAAAATCCCCGAAGTTACTTATGATAATCGCCAGCCGATCCAGACGATCATAGCCGATCACAAGCAGCCTCATAAGGCTACACTAAATACTTTACATAACCCCAGCTAGACCGTCTAATGTTAATATATCTGAATCGGCGGTCTAGCTAGGGTTTCGAGCCTCGAAGTTTCCGGACTCCGAAGCTTGTATGTAGAACATTCAAAACTTTCGGGGCCTTCGGTATATGTCTAACTATGAAATTGTGGTACAGAAAGAAAGTATGAATCATCCTCATGGAGTCTAGGGGCTTTGGATTCTCGAAGTTAAGCTCAGCTTCCATTCCAGATAACGTCTTCTTCGCCGCCTCCGCCGCCGCCCATTAGATACGTACTTAGTACACCGGACAATATTCCGGATTACGAGTCCGAATCTTTCGTTTGCTAGAAAGCCACCCGCTGTGCTGCATTTCAACAAACGAACTTCAACGACCTCAGATCAGCCGCTTTGTTTACCAAAAAGTCACGCACTCTCACTTGCGCCACAACGCCGCACCATGGTTACTAAACATCACCCGACCTCACTTCGCTTTCTCCGCCCGTCACGTCAGCTTAACAAACGTCCGGACCCCGAAAAAATAGTTGAACCCAATTCCGCCCATAACCCATTGATTTGATTTTGACGCATCTTTCTTTTGCGCACTTGCGCTTTGCTTCGCATTAGATTTACACCATAGGTCCAGGTCCATAGCGTATTTCTCTAACCCGCAAGTTCTCATCCCCAACATCCCCAAAAAACATCCACCACCCACCGATATCCCTCCCTCCCATCCGGACCTGCCATAAGGAAAAAGGAAAAAAAAAGAAAAAAAAAAAGATAAAAACGAAACAAAGAATCCATCCAAAAAATAGTCCAAAAGAATAACAAACATATAATAGGTGGGGTAATAATTGAAGAACAAGAAAAAACAGAAAACAGAAAATAGAAAAAGGTATCATCGTCGCTCATAAGCTGTTGTTGGATAAGGTAAATAGAATAGTAGATCCGCCGGTATGTGCTATCTAAAGGAAGTAGTTAGGGGAAAGCGGCGGAGTGCGGGGTATAGAAGTACAAATAATCAATGCAAACATTGCAAGTTGTATCGCTAGTCGCAGATGAGTAGAAAATGCATAGGTCGTCCCATCGCATAATCTACACATGCTGCACAATTCAACGCATTCGCGGCGCATTCGACGCATTTGCAAGCCACAAAATTTGTAGTGAATTTTCGCAGAACGCATAAAAAAAACCAAAGCCACAAAAAACCGCCGCCCAACCAAAATATCTACCCCTATTAAATAATCTCATCATAATTCCATCCTAGGTGTGGTGGACCCAGTGGTGGTGGATTATAACAAGATCAAATAATTCGAAGGCGCAATACCAGTTTCTCCATTTTGTTTCCTTGCCTGCCACCATCTTCCTGATACATCCGAAACCTCCAAAATCTCGTGCTTTGCGAAAGAAATCTCGTTGACATCTTCGGGGTTGGCGTCGTAGCTGTAAATCGCCTTCGCACGGTAGGGGTATTCTGTTGGTGCAGCGACTTCGGGCTCGACCATGGCTTGGGCGCCGGGCTGGGGAGTTGCGGAGGGTCCGGGAGTTGGGGTCTGAAGCGAGGGGGTGTTAGTTCCATTGTTTTTTTGTGCAAATATGGTGATGGGGGGAACAAACAGGTGAGCTGGTCTCAAATCCGTTCAACTGGGCGCTGGTGTACATTTGCGGGGCTTGGTGAGAGCTGGTGCTGGTGTGGGGACGGTCAAGTCCGTAACCGCTTTTGTCTTTCTGCATAGCGAAGGAGTCATGGTAGGAGTTTCCGAGCGAGTCTGCGGTAGAACCAAAGTAGAAGATCCAGATACACTGGGGGTGAAGCTAAAGTTAGAAAAAGGGTAGCGACAGAAATGTGAGCTGAGGAATGTACCTGGATAATGGAAAGCAAAATGTGACCAGCACCTGCTGCCTCCATTGTTGCTTCTAAGGAGTAGACAAAGGTGTTCGCGGCGGAGCAGGTAAGGACGACTCCTGCGGCGAGGAAGCCGACAATCTACGCGGTCGCAGTCAGAAGAGCTTCGCAACAAACGAATATTGAGTTGAGCATACCGCGACATGGTACTTGTAGACCTGATCTTTGGCGACAACGATAGCTACCAAGAGAATGCAAAAGAGCTCGAAGGTGATTGTCCACCATGCAAACTTCGGGTAGTCCTTGATCCTCGGGTTTGAGTCGGCTAGAGCTTGCGATACGAAGGCTATTAACCAGGCTATCTGTATTGGCGATACACATCGTCATGGTTAGCATGCTGTTTCTCTCGCTTCGCTGTTTCGGTTGAAAGGGGCCGCGGTTTGCGGCACGCGGGGAACAAAAGGAATAGCAGCAGCAGAAGCGCTCACAATTGATATCGACACCGTCGCAAGAGCGAAAGGATCGCCAACGATATTTCCAAAGTCGAATCCACCTGAACTTCCGTAGGGCCTGCCCCGCAACATTGATGGATCCTGCCCGTGCATCGTTCGTATTGAAGGTTCGTTGTTTGTGTAGTGCGATTGCATAAACACCACCAAAACACCGGGTGGTTTACTGTGAAAATTGGTCGGACAGTTGAGAAAGGTATGTGGTCAGGAACGAGCGTGTGATTGCAGTAGCAGAGTGAAGCGAGTGGATGGGCCGGGGCGTTGCGTGGGCTTTGCGATGAGGCGGGTTGACGACGACTGGACGACTCCTGCCTCCAGCTCCTTGGTGTAGCGGCTGAGGAAACGGAAGAGACAGGAACAGCGTCGGGGGGGTGGGTTCAAGGTTGGATTGAATTTGGATTGGATGGGGGAGCGAATAATTAGCCCAGGCGCAAGTAACCAGGCGGAGCAGGGGGGGACGCGCCGGTCTGGATGGGGGAGAGATCGTGGGAAGAGGGGGGAATGCGAGTGGACGGTGAATGGGAGAAATGAGCCCGATTTTGGTTGAAGCAGCAGCAGCGAACAGAGATTTGAAGCAGTAGATCGCCCTGCAATGAGAATTGCGGAAGGAGCTTGGAAGGATGAAGCTTTGTGAGAACTTTGGGCTTCAGGCAATCCTCCTGAAAACAGGGAGACTGACGGGTCCGATTGATTAGGTATTGGGGAACTCCCTATCGCTGTCATCGAACATCACATCCACTGCGCCCGTCATGTACGACAACGCCCACGAATCCGCCTTCAAATCCCTCTAGCACACGAGTCGATCGCTTTCAAGCTCGCTTTCCTTTTTGATTCTGCACCCACACCCACCATGAGGAATGGGGAACTGCGAAAATCTGAATGCTGATCCTTTTCGCGACAGTTTCCTTCTCCCCCAAAGAACGGCTTTTTGACAGGGTGCAAGGATACGCTTTACCCCTGAAGCAAAAATTGATAAATTAATGAAGTACACGCTGCTTTCCCTTCTGGACCAGAATTGTTTGGGACAGTGTCGACCACTCTGGTGCTCACAAGGCGAATGTCTTTTGAAGACGATGCAAGCCATCGAGTGGTGTGCAGTGGCTTGCACGACCGCTTCCGAAGCAGCGAGAAGTAGTGACTCCTGCGCTTACGGGCCTAAGAATAACCGGATTACGCATTTCTGAGGCACTGAAGCCTTCGAATAGCAACGTGACTCTGGAACATCATACCAGATTCCATTGGTGACATATTGGGTATTCGGAATGGAATATTGGTGGAGTAAATGGGCGTCCGAGTGTGCCGTGTTTGTCTTTCATGATACTCCTTGAGGGGTCCATTCCGATGAGTCTCGAATGAGTCGCGACAGCAATGCAGTGTCTCATGCATCCATCTGCTTCTCTTGCAGCTGCCAGCAGCACAGACAGGAGACCATTTCACAAACTTGACGTCGAAATAAAAAACCGACCATTCATAGTCGGCCGCTGTCAGGTACGGGCGGGGTAGAGAAGAGTTCTAGTCTGTGTGTTTTTAAGCGGATGCCTTTAGATAAGGCCGCCTTCCTCTTTGCCGATCGGCCGAAAAATCGGCAGCCTTGCGGTTCCGTATGGTTCGCCGCAGGTATCGCATGCGCATGGGGCCGTCTGATCATCCGACCACAACGTTCGAAACATCAAACAAACTGAAAGTTGTGAAGCCATTCGTTTGTTTCGTACCATCTGCAAGAAATATCCCGACCCGAAAATCCGCTGGAACATAAAACCTTTCCCGCTTGTCTCATCCTGTTCCCGAATTCCGAATTGGGTCTGGAATGCTGGCGTGACGGGCAGTCTAGCGCCAAATCTTCAGGCGCTTCGTTTGATGATGGCGGCGATCTGCTTCGGGTGGCTGTTTCCTAGATCTGGTGAGCTCGCGCCGGAATTGCAGATTAGACCGTACATGCGGTATCCCCGTCAAACTTGCAAGGTCTACAAGGCCTGCATGTGCCATACAAGCTTTTGATGAAGCACGACAAGTGACAGCACGCATAGAACAATGTTTCCTCCGAATTTCCCGACGCATAGGACGGGCTGGCCGTGTCTTACCACGGGATATGGAAGGCATTGAACACAGCATCCACATAAGCGCTCTTTAATATTGTTCTGTCTCGATCACTGGCAAACGTTTGCCGTGTTGATACGCTAATCCCATCGGAGATAAGGTTCGGAATCATTGGGTGTCATTCGATCCGGTCAGTCTTGTCAAATTCGTAATTAACTTCGACTATCTATTCAATCAATCCGGCCTATTTAGGAAGCAGGCATCCATCTATGACAGTTAGTTAGAAGAGGACTCTACCCATTTCTCTTGATACATCCTGTCATACCTAGTTGCACTTGCTCGCACACATAAAATGGCTGCAGTTGGCTGAAACACTAGGCCGAGCTGCTGGCAGCAAATATCGCTTGAGACCGACGGCTCATGAAAGATGATGTTATTTCTCCTTATATCGGTTTGAATTAAAGATTTGGTTGAAGTTGGGTAATCCTCCGAGAACCGAGAGATGGATGATGACGGAGGAAAAGTTGGCGAAGAGCTACCGCAGGCGTACGAATCTCGTATCACGCACATGGGAACTACGGTTCAACCACTCGCCTAAAATGTTTCCACTTCTTACGTACTTACTTTGTTTTCAGAATTCATGTTTCTGAATCGTCGCCCAAAAGTCAACGGCTACAAACGACCAAGAGTGATCTGTCGTGTGACATTGTCTTTGCAGTCACCTCTGATTCACGAGTGAGAGTTTATGACTAGCGCTAACCCCACCAACCAACCCTGCTAAAATGACGCCGCTTGCAACATTCTTGAACTTTCAGAAGTTGCGGCGCCACACCAAACCGACGAACCCCACCAACACGATGACCTCAGGCGGACTCGATCTCAGCAACGTTCTCAGCTCGCACAAAGTGCAGCTTGTCCTAACCGCCGTCGCATCCGGTGTCGTAGTAGGCTCAAGCATTCTCGCTTTCCAGTCTGCGAGACACCAGGAAAAGCTTAAGGATATCAAGCGCCCTAATAGAAGGAAGAGTGATGCTACTGCTGTAAGCTTCTTTGAACTCTACCAAAGGATGTGAAACGGAATATGGAATAAAGCTGACTGATTCCCGGTGAAGCTGACGGAGTTCGGTGCTCCTGCTACCCCTTCGAAGCTACAGACTGAGCCCGATGTAGAGCTTGCGGCGAAGGCGCGGAGGGGAGATTGGGACGAGGGTACGCCGCCATACCTACCGATATAGCTAGCGAGATGCTAATGGGAGTTGCACAGACTTGATTCTTGAGCAGCTTGCACGCAACCGCGTTTTCCTCGGTGACGAAGGCCTACAAAAAGTTCGGGACGCATACGTAGTAGTAGTCGGATGTGGAGGAGTCGGTTCCTGGGCCGCCACTATGCTTGTTCGTTCCGGTGTGGGCAAGATTAAGCTTGTGGATTTCGACCAGGTTACGCTTTCTTCGTTGAACAGACATGCGGTCGCTACATTGGCGGATGTTGGAACTCCTAAAGTTATGGCTTTGAGGAAGCATTTGGAGCAGGTTGCGCCTTGGGTTGAGATTGATGCTACCAATGAGCTTTGGAACAAGGAGAATGGAGAGAGGCTTCTTGCTGGAAACCCTACTTATATCGTGGATGCCATCGACAATATTGAGACGAAGGTGGATTTGCTACATTTCTGTCATTCCAGAGGTATTCCGGTTATCTCTAGCATGGGTGCTGGGTGCAAGAGTGATCCTACTAGAGTATGTTTTCCTACAACAAGAAATTTCTACGATAACGCCTCGCTTACAGGCTAT
This sequence comes from Pyronema domesticum, assembly GCA_024516145.1. NCBI lineage: Eukaryota > Fungi > Ascomycota > Pezizomycetes > Pezizales > Pyronemataceae > Pyronema > Pyronema domesticum. Next base: position 468,924 of record JAJJXL010000006.1, on the reverse strand, counting down.
GTTTAGGTCAACATTGGCGACATCTCCGAGTCCGACGAAGATCCTCTATCCCGCTCTACTCGCCGCCGACTAAGACAGAAGGGTGTCACCACCGGTATCAAGGTCGTCTACTCCATCGAGAAGCCCGGTCCCGGTAAAGCGACACTGCTACCTCTCGACCAGGAGGAATACGAGAAGGGAAAGGTAGACGAGCTCGGAGTCCTCCCCAGTTTCCGTGCCCGAATCCTTCCCGTCCTCGGTACTATGCCTGGACTCTTTGGTCTCTGTGTAGCGAACGAAGTATTATGCGAGATTGCCAACTACCCTATGGAGCATTCTCTGGGTAAGAACAGGACCAAGCTATACCAGGACATTGAGGCGAAGCTTGCAGGATTAGAGAGCAGACTGAGAGGAAATGTCGCCGGGCTTAGACTTGCTATGACCGCTGATGATATTGGATATATCGTTGAAGAGGTCTTTAAGGGGAAGAGTGTGGTCTCTGGTTACTCCACCAGACTACTTCTGACGAGGTGGCAACCCCTACCTCACCGTGATGAGGGTCACTGGGGCCTCGATGAACAGAGGGTCCAGATTGATGAGGTGGTGTTAATGACTAAAGAGGAGGCTAAGAAACACGAAAAGGAAGTCTTGATTGAGCGCAAGTCAGTTGAGGAGGTTTGGGGTCAGGAGGTTGTTGACCGGGTCAACAAGCGTCGGGCAGAGGAGGCAGTTTACGCGAAATTTAGATAGATATCTGAGAGAAGCTATTGGTGATTTTGGGTGACCGAAGATGGTTCAAAAAGCCGATTTATTTGTATATACGCAGCGATGTAGATCTGTAGCTACAGCTTTTTTTCCCCTCCTTCCTTCTACAATTGAGGATTTTGGAAGAGGTTATCAGTTTGACACAAGTCCCCTATCTAGCGTTTGGACTCGGTTTATTCGCTTGGTGGCGCCGGGTCCGTGAGTGGGGCGCCGCTGGGTCCCCTTGAATATTTGACTCCTGGAGACGATGCTTGGGATGAGATGCATCTAAAATGTAGATCCAAGCTCCTTCGTAATTTTTTGATATAAGATCTGGTCTTCCTTTAATCTGACTTAGCGGGGTTTAGAACGAGAGGTCAAGGTGTTGCAATGTTCCAGAATTTGCTCGAAGATATTTCGAAGACGTAGTCATTTCTCATGATCGTGATCATTGCGTTCCAAAAATCCAATTCTGCGACTTACACGCAATGGTGATGATCATTGAATCCTGATTAATAAATTTGAATCCAATTTTATTTATCCACCCGCAGTAAAAATGTTTCAGTTGCGGCAGACTATGCACCTCGCCAACCCGCGCCCAAAACCCGCATGCAGCCCGCCTCGCGCTTACGCTACTACGCGTTCCCACGACGCGTCTCCCACCACAACACCATGGTTTCCTTACTTACGAACCCGCTCGCCACGCCCACACAACTCAGCACCAGTCCCAGTTTTCTGGATGGCGTCCCATCAGATCTCGAAGCTTCCCTTCTTTGGGCTTCTTGTACCCTGATCCAAAGCGCTGGAATCTTACTCCGTCTGTAAGTTCCGCTCTCTCCGGCGTTGCGGTAGCACGCAGATTATTTTCTGAGCTGCTTTATCAGCTTCAAGTTTTGAGGACTTTGAGACCCTTACTAACCCCCCATCATAGCCCCCAACCAACAATAGCAACCGCCACAATCCTCCTCCAACGCTTCTACCTAATCCGCTCCTTCCTCTCCTTCCCGCCCTTACAAAGCTGTCACGCCGCCCTCTACCTCGCCAGCAAGCTAACCGAACACCCCATCAAACCCAAAAAGATCCTCGCCGTAACCACCTATTTGACACGAGTCGCATCGCCCTCTCCCATCTCACCCCCCGGTAGCCCCTCTTCCTCCTCGGAAGAAGTGGATCCAGAATCCTATTACATTGAGCCCACCGCTCTCCATTATTCCATCCAAGGGCTCCTAAACACCGAGACCGAGATCCTGAAAGCTCTTAGCTTTCAAACACATTGTTCATTACCATATAGCTTGGTGGTCACTTATCTTCAAGCGCTGGATTGTTTGGAGAAACCGGTGGTTAAAAAGGCGATGGCTTATCTGAATGATGCGTTAGTTTCCAATTGTAGGGTTTATTTGACGCATCAACCGAATGCGTTGGCTGTTGCGGCGATATATCTTGCGGCTAGGGAGGAGGGGAAAAAGTTGCCAGAGGAGTGGTGGATGGTTTTTGATGCTGATAGAGAGGATCTGGGGTTCTTGTGTGTGGCGATTTTGGGGGTGGAGGAGGAGGTGAGGAGGAGGAGGGAGGAGTGGAGTGGAGTGGGTGGGGTTTGGTTGAAGGAGGAGGTGGAGAGGGAGGTGAAGAGACGGGGTGGGGAGTGATGCGTGGTGATTGGGAATGAGGGGGATTTGTGTGGCTGGATCTGTTGATAGGAGTTGGGATCATGCGAGTGGTGTTGTGGGTGTTATATATAACACAATTCAAAGCTGAAATTGAGGATTGTAACTACATAGTGACCGCTGGAATTAAGCCTAGCAATAATTGCATGTGCATCTAACAAACAATTGAAAACTTAATGGACTAGATAGTGATTTAACTACCGTACATAAAAATTCTGACATGGGGTGACCTTGCGTGCGGGACGCGGCAGAGTGGGCATGCAGAGAAAGCTTAATAAAATACGGGTAAAATATATAGCGCTGAATAAAATACATGCGACTTTCGTATGAGGTGTGCGTAGAATCTCCTAACGAAAGCTATCCGATACTAGGTAAAAAGTATGTTCTATCAGTCCAACATTTCGTCCAACATTTCTTCAGTTTCTGTAGAACACTCTATTGATGAGACTTCTTCCTCAGGCCTTCCAAACGTATGTTCCATCAGCCTAAAATTTCGATAATTTCTGTAGGCTCTTTTCCTGATGAAACTTCTGCCTCAGGCCTTCCAAATTTTCAAAAGACCAAGCACGCCGATATAGTTGCAATACAGAAAACACAACGTGACTATTGACCCCCTCCCACAGACCTTTGAAGCCCTTTGTTTCGCATTTTCGACACGCGATAAACGTAGCCATGGTTAAGGGTGATGGATAATCGGAGTCACTGTAAGGATCCACGTGAGGACTCATCGCATGACTCCTCGCATGAGTCCATAGGGCGCCGGCAATATAAGAATCCCCAGCCCCAACTGTCTCGACTATCTTAGAGGGGTAAGCCAGGGAATGGACAAGAGCTTTTTTTCCTGGATAATAAGTTGCCAAGAATCCTTCGTACATCTTTAATGAGTCGCCTGAGGCGAAATTCTCATTATGCACAAAGCCGAAAGAACCATACTTTCCCCAAAGGATGTACAGGCAGGCATCTAGCTTCATCTCCAGACACAATATTTCCGTGATCTGTGCCGCAATTTCACTAGGATCAAGGACTTTGATGCTGTCGTTGATTTGCTCTTCGATGCTCTCTTTGATGAGGGCCTCTCCGTATGTATGGGATACGAATAAGATATTTGCCTCCGCAATCAGTTCCTTTGACCCCTCACGGTCGCGCTCAAGATCGACACTGATCTTTCCAATAAATCCAACGCTTCGTATGACTTTCAAAAATTTCAAGACTTCGATGCAATTGCGGCCCTCAATATGAATCCAGTACGGAGTTACGGGAAGTGCGAAAAAAGCAGTCGTCAGTTCCAAAGCGGTAGGCTCGGAAATGTTTTTCGTGTGAGACAGAATTGTCCGTGTATTGGATTCCTCGGAACAAATGACGATTGCTTCATCAATCCCTTTACAATCCTCTCGATGGAACAAGGTCGGCTCAATATTGTGCTCCCTCAAATCAGCGTAGACGTCACTATTGATGTAAGTTTCTGGTTGAAAGATATGGATTGGACTCAAACCTGCAGGAGTTTTTATTCCCAACAGCACCGAAGTAATAAAGATGAGAAAACGCCGAATCAGAGCTGTAATCGAATGCAGGCGCGCTTTGCAAGACTTTGAGGGTGTTGATAACGTTTCCGCCGATACGTACATCCTTGCTAGTCAAACGGGTTTTTCGGTCCTCCTTGAGAGATGGTACGTAAAGAAGAGTGTCTTCGTAAATTGCACCAATAAAAAGAATACCGGGTCTCGGATCCGTCATATTGTGAAGAGCCGGTCCGCCGATGATGCGAATGATAGTGAGAGAGAGATGGAAGTTGAAGTGTTGGTGAATAGAAGTGATGCTTGGGTTGATAGTTCAAATCTCTTTTAACTTTGCGAACCCCGCAGTAGAGTAAGTATGGGCTGTAGTTTAGAGAAGCATAAAACCTCCTAAACTTAGCTTTACGAATTTTGTATCCGACCCGACAAACCTCCAAAAATCAAAGAAACCTATTTTTAGCATGCTGTATTCATTGGATTATTAGGCTAAGTCTAGCTCTAGCTACTCTACATACATAGCTAAAACCGAACCCTTACCCCAGATATGACGACATCACCGAGCACACCAGGTGACCGAGCATCACCAGTATATGACCGCTTCCCCGCCAGCCCTGAACCACAAACAATGCCTTCCTCAACCTTCGCCGACCACCCCGCTACGTTCAAGTTCTCCACTACAAATGGCCTTACCATTACCCCCAAAGGCGGCGATGCAGCGACCGAGCTTTCTCTCGAGGACCTAATCTGCGTCGTCCCCTCCTATGATCAAAACAGCTACACGCTCTGTTACCTCGCACGGAATGACTCCAACAACCCCGAAACCCTCATGACCTCACCTATTTCCAACCCCCCTAAACCTCTTCTGGACCAGTTCCTGATCTCCAAGCTCCCCGCGCATCTCACCAACCCCCCCACAGTCCTCGTCTCCAGCGCCTCCGGCAGCAATGACGCTGAATCCTACTACAACAACTTCGTCTCCCCGCTTCTTTCCGCTTTATACGATACTCACGACCTCGGTCCTCCATCCCCTATCCACACCACCTCCGCCACCACCATCTCCGACACCGTCCGCGACCTCTCCAAGAACTCGGAACAGCAGACTGTTCTCCTCCTTGCCGGCGACACTGCTATTACTGAAGCCATCAACGCTGCTAAAGACCATGTTACTCTCGCTATCTTTCCCCTCGGAACTGGAAATGCGTTATCAACTTCCTACCACTCCATAAAAGGGCACCCATTAGTTGCACCCTTGAAGGCGCTTCTTCACGGCAACGCAAAGCCGCTACCTACATTTTCCGTCAGCTTCTCGGAGGGAGCAAAATGGAGCAACGGAAAGCCTGCTGAGCCGACGACAGGGGCTATCGTAGTCAGCTGGGGAGTTCACGCGGCAGTTGTAGCCGATGCCGAGGAGCTTCGTGCCACTATCAAAAGCCGAGAAAGGTTCGGGGTTGCGTTCCAGGAGATTGCTAAGGAGATGCATAATTTCCTTGGGCAAGTATCTATTCGCGTTGATGGAGAATGGAAGCAGGTGGGAAGCGGAGAACACTTTTATGTGCTGGCTACTATGTGCGCGGAGCTTGAGCCGAAGTTTAGGATCTCGCCGGATAGTAGGCCAGGGGAGAAGAAGATGAGGTTGATTTACTTTAGGGTTGAGACGCCGGAGGAGGTGGGGGGTATGATGTTGAAAGCTTTTGATGGCGGGAAGCATCTAGACGATGAAAGGGTTAGATACGAGGCAGTGGAGGGCATTAGGATTGAAGTCCAGGAGAAGGAGGAGAGATACAGAAGGGTCTGTATTGATGGGGGGATTGTGACGTTGCCTGAAAACGGGTGGGTTGAGGCAGTTGTGAACGATAAGGATGAGGGGGTGAAGTTGGTTTGGTGCGAATAAGTAGACCAACTTCCAAGCTGGATGAAGTTGGATATATGAAGTGGGGATTGAATAGAGGTTAGATAAGAGGTGGAAAGTCCTATGAGGATTATTATGACGATAATGACTTTTGATTTACAGTACAGCTAAATTATACCCCGATACTATTGAATAAATGCTTTTCTCATTGATATTTCACAGATTTGACAAGAGCGAAAGTTCCGATGGTTTTCCGACGCCTGGAAAGTACCATCAAAGATATCCTCCCTAACCCAAAGTCACGCATATACGACATCCTTTATGTATCTCCAGCCTTGCTTACTTACGTTTGTCTGCAGATCACCGTCATCATGTTTCAACGCAGCGCAGGGCATCGGCGCATCAAACGTTTCCTTGGCCGGCCAAGGAAAATGCACGCATGACATGATCTAGATCGTCCACAACACTTTAAACATCCAAACATTCAGTGAAAAAGTGCCGCATCAACCAATAATTCTCATATCGCAGCTCACGTTTCGGTAAATCAAATTCGTCGCGATATTTTTATTTCTCTGTACGCGCAAAATGAAACAACGAACTTTTTGCGACATAGGATTGGCGCCTGATCCCTGTAAACTAAAAGCTGCCAAAGGACCCTGGCAGGCCTTGCAGGGCAGAAACAAAAGCTTGGCGGCTCCGCTCGAGCGCTGTGTTCCCCGGGTGTTCAAGATATTCCACGCGTCGTCGGTTGTGTTTGTGGAACTTCTCACAGAAAGATATTTATTTCATATTCATAAATTGATATCTGATTCACTTTAGGAACTCTTAACGTCGGTAAGAAGCCACATGCAGACTTAAAACCGAAACTCATGCAACAAAATCTCTGCATCCGGCAAGTTCATAGAATTTTAATCATCAATAATTTCTCGACACTTTGGATAGCCCTACGTATCACCTTCGGTCTTCTTTGCGTCTCACAATTGCATAAAATCCCCTTCCGAAACCTTCTCCGTCGATGAAGTGAAATTTCCAAAATGGTTCGCACATAAATTTAGCATCGCATCTCATCTTCGTTACACCCGTTCTCTAGAGTAAAACGACCGTTCAATTCTCCGAGTTATATTTTTTGCATCGCGCATACCGAAACCCATCTGCGACGAACCAATGGCGGCGGGATACAGCTCAAACCCTGATTCTCGCTTACCGCCCATCATGTTGCAGGTCCCATGATCCCAGTTTCTGATCCTGGTGGGTGGAGTTGTAATCCTGGCTTCCACAAACGTCATTCGTTTCGATGGTTTCCCTGCTTCACTCTCGATCAACTCGACAACACAAATAGAATCCACCCTTCCTCCTCCTCCATTTTTTTAATACCTCATCTTCTCAACATCCTACAAATAATTAACCACCGTTCTATAAATCCTCTTTCCTCACGAACTATCACCACCTCCTCTTAACCAACCCTACAGCTACACAACTACAACCATGGTCCTCAAATCTACCTCCAACCGCTCCGCCCCTCCCGGCGGGGTCGTGGGTCTAGCTCTCCGCATCCTCCTCCGAGTCTCCCAAATCATTGTCGCCATCGTCACCGCAGCTTTGTACGGTAAAGACGTTGGAGCAGGCAACCACGCTGCAGCCTGGGTATTCGCCGTCGTTGTTTCAGTTCTCTCCGCCTTAACCGCCGGAGTCTACTTGTTGCCGTTCCTTAGGAGTCATAAAACTTTTGCATGGGATGCGATTTTGTTCCTGTTCTGGACGGCGTTGTTTGGAGCTTTTGCAAATATGTATCTTCATGCGGTTTGTAAGACGGGTTGTAGGAATATGAAGACGGCTATGTGGTTTGATCTTATTGGAATGCTTTTGTGGTTTATTTCTGCTACTGGTAAGTTAAGAACGGTTCATTGATTGGGGAAATATAATAACTGACGATGGTTACTAGCCGGTGCTGTTATGTTCTGGAAGGAGAGGCGGCGCGCTTACACCGGTCGTGGATCTGTTGTCTAAACGATTGCGGCGGATCGATACTACGATGGTGAACGATAAAACGGCAACTAGTTGAGGAGTGGAGGAACGAATATTAATGGCTATGACGACTATGATACCTTTTCTTATCTGCAGGCAGTTGGCTGGGGGAGTTGTCTTTTGTATGATATCTTTTAAGAGCCTTTATTAAGGTATTTTTATTTATTTTGGGAGGTCATTGTTTCAGTCTACCTTTATCATTCTTTGGGGGAGTTACTTGTTTAATCGGCGGTGGAATAGTTGTTTCTTTCCTTTTCTACTTCTTTACAACTGTTGCAACATACACGATTCATACCACGGAGATGAATACATTTGGTATTGCTCGAAATGCTTCATTGGATTAAATAAATAGGGCTGTGGTACTGTCGTTACGCTGCGTATTACACATAAAGTTGTTTCAAACTCCTTTGGATATCCTTCGCTATGCGCTTCTCAATCTCTCCTGTGTATCCATCATATATCCCCCCCCTGGTATATCCTCCCACAAACGGCTATCCGCTTACTGCAAGTGCCATGCAAACAACCGACGGAACACATCCTTTCCTCCCGTCTCAATAACATCTCCGTGACAAGGGATGATCCTATCGAAATCCCACTGCTGGACTCTTCTCGCACTTTCCGCCCAGCTAGCCTTATCGCGGCAAAGCACATACCTATCTCTTCATTAGCTATCTCCATCCTCCTTGAGGCGGGGTGTATGACGACTTACCACATAAATCTCTGCTGCCCCTTCGATCCCGGCTTAGTATTCATAAACGCCGTCGAAATCTTCGTCCAAATACCCGACGTAGCACTCTCCTTCGCATTAGAGTATTGTTCCGTTGCCGGCAAATTAAACAACAAATCCGCCTCAATAAGGGTCTTTGAAGGTTTATGCAACAGTGTAATCTCCTTTGACGCATGTCCATCCCAATACTCCACCTCCAAATCCTGCGCAAACTCCTCCGGTAACTTAATAGATCTCTTATTTGCGGCGGTAAATTCATAGTCGATGGGGACTTCTTGATCTCCCTGCTTGCGACGCTTGGCGGCGAGACCCTCCGGTGCCATAACCAGGGCTTGGGGGTAGACGGTCTTGTAGGGACCGAGCTGCATGTGGTGTTCCATGTCGGGGGCGATTAGGTAGCGGACGGTACCCCCGAGACTGGCGATGGAGGCTCGTACGTCGGCAGTTAAGGGGATAGGGGAGAAGATGGCGAGTGATCCCGAGGAAAGACGGATTACGGTTGCGCGGCCGCCGAATTTGATGCGGTTGAAGCGGAGGAAGGGGAGGGAGTAGGTTGTGAGGGAGGGTGCGACGAGGCGGATGATGGGGGGTGGATTGGACATGGTGGAGGTTGTGCGATGAGTTCGAGGGTTTGCAATGGAACTGAGGTGGTTGTTATTTTGCGTTTAGAGACGGTGGTTGGGTTCGTTCAAACGAGGTTGTGGTGGTGGTGATTTTGTGATCAAGTGAGCTGAGGTTCGGTGGGATACGCGGGGTAGGGTAGCTTGATTGGTGTTGTCTTAGGGTGTCTACGTTTCAATTCCTCGTGGTTCTTGTGGTTCCTAGCGACGATGAAGGGTAAAATAACCCACAGGGACTTATTGCGATTGCCGCTTTATATTCCCCTAACCATAGGCCTGCCGCCGTTTACCCCTTGGAATTTAGAAGAGTTGATTTGTCGAGTTGAGGGAGTTGCGCGGAGCTTGTTAGTTGACGTGAGTGACGTATGCCGTGTCCTGTCGATCGTTGTTTTAGGCCCAATCGTGTCAAGTTGTTGGCGAAGCTCGAGCAGTCTGGCGAAGACGATGGTTGCGACCGATCGCGGGCTTTTAATAGTAAGTAATCTTGATGCCGAAATCAGCTGTCAACGACATAACGGCCGATCATGACATAGCTAATCTTATTCGATGCGGACAGAATGGTGGATTTGGAATTCTTGTTACAGGATTATTAGTCGTTGGGCCCGGCCCGGTTGCGAGGTTGCTTTCGGCGGTTGCATGTGCTAGGTGTGGCGATGAGCTGAGATCGGAGTTTCGGGTTTTGGTAACAAGTTGTCAAACGCCGGTACCGATCATGAGCTAGCAGAGTCGACTGGGATAATGATGACAGCGGAGATGGCTTCTAGAAGACGCGATCGTATCCGTAAGCGATTAATTTGCCGAGATGAGAGTCGAGATGTCGGAGTGTTTTTCTGGCAAGTGGAGCTCGATAGTGGAAATAGTAGAGGTCTAGAATTAGCTACGAAAGCTCGACAGCTCAGAATCTAGTGATCTACCATTCTTCCATCTCCACTAAAAACTCTAAGTGAAGCTCGGTATAACTTCTAATCCACGACCTACTACCTAGTTAGCTTCTGAGGACCTTCGCCTCCAGGAATACAGCAGCAAAGATACCGAAGATGCTATCATGGCAACTGGCGTTGACGTTCGGAATGGGCTTCACAAACTTACCGAGAAGAACATGGAGTGATCAAATCGGATTGGTGAGCTAGGGACTGTATACCAGTGAAGACATGGAGATAGGGAGAAATAGCATGGTAGCGACGACTTGAGACGGAACATCAGAGGAACATCAGAGAGACTGGAAGTCGAAGTAGATAGCTGTCGGAACCGTCTGTTGTACCGCAAGTGTGTGCCACGTCACATGAAACGATGGCGCCGAGACTCCAATAAATCATGAACTGCCATTACCGCCAAAACAACATAACCGTGGTCCCTTTACCCGGAATTAGAATCAAGCCGACGTGAACCGCCTTTAAGCTTCATGGATTAAGGTTCTACGGAGGCTGTTCCTATGAGATCTATTTGGGCTCACCGTCCAATGGATATCAACATTACCACCACCACCTCCTTAATCGCCACTCTACCCAGGGGTACGAAACAGGCCACAGCGACAATATGGCAGAGCCATTAAATATCGATGGGAGAAGGGTACATAGTATTGACTATTGTCACTGATACCCAGACACTGGTCGACCATGAGGTTGAAAATGTCAAGCGGGACAATTTCTTGAGCCATCATCTGTAAGGGGAATTGCGTATGTAGGTTTGGATCTCTCCTTTTACCATCAATTTTACGAAGGACTCAAACGTTTAAGTTCCAAAGTATGTAGGTAGTGTAGTTTGTAAGCTCTTGTGACTCAATATTCGTCTCGCCCAATGGGTACCCCATATAATAAACGACGTAGAAGCGCGGAGCGTGGAGTAGTAAATGTATTTCTGCTAAGTACATAGTATGATTGATTATTGTTATGCAGTATGGCTCTTGTAAAATGATTTCACATATATTATCCCATATGCATGATGGCACAACCCTAAGCAGGTGGAAAAGTCGATGCTTTTTGGAATCCTGGGGCTGCTAGTCGTAGAACTCATGATTCAAAGCACGCGACCTCATAAGCCTGCTTGGAATCGAGCCAAGAAACCTCGATGCGCTGGGACTTTTCCATATGGATGGACCATTCGTCAAGTTTAAACGGCATCCTCTTAGAAGCTTTGTCTGCAATGTATACCAGAGTGGGAGAACCCAATTTGATTTCCCAGAAATGTTTGGTAGTATACGCAAAGGACTAGGTCCGGAATACGTTAGCCAATGTAAGTATATACCCGTGGAAACACTCAAAGAAGAATATCTCTTACCGAACAGAAGTCCTTGACTATTCTATTTCTCTTTCTATTTCTTGTTTAATTCTCTTCTGTAGTATCCGACATAGGATTTTGGGCCTTGAGAGCCTTTTCGCAAGCTGCATTGTCTTGTATGGTTTGACATTCTGTTTACTGATTTACAATTTTGTACACTCTGTTGTTAACCGGGTTGAGGGTCAAAATTTGAGACTCATCGTCCTGCATTCCCCTACATTTTCCTGCATTGTCCCACATTTCTTACACACAAACATAACAAACACCTGCCGTAGAGAACAATGTCTGCATTAAGGGCTATGTTCGCCAACCATGTATTATAGTCTTTCTTAGATTTTCCTTAGTCAATTCATTATCGATTTGCTCATCCACCGTTCTTGTCTATTGTAATAAGCTCTACACAACTTCCCCCGGTGAAACTTCCCCTTTCCCCAACAGTTGAGCAAACAAATAATAGACATACAGTGGTCTAGGGCGCTATCATGCCAGATAACAGTTCTAATTCGCATTATCCGAACATACCGCTTTCCTTTCCTCCATCTCCCTTAATCGTGCCTCCTTGTGACTCTCAGTCGTAAACATTAAACATTAAACAAAAGGAATAAGCCATTCGTATGATCCGAAGATTGTGCTTTCTGTTTCCTCCATCTTTTTCAATGGCGGCCTCTTATGATTTTAGTTTAGCTGTCGTAAACATCAAAGAAAAGAAATCAGTGATGCATGGTAGTAAAAGAAACTCGTAAAAATGTGGTGAGACCGGGAATCCCGGAAGAAGCCGCGACTCGATCTCGAAGCCGGGTCTAAACTCAGGAAAATCAAATAACAAAAACTACCGTCGCTCATGAAAACCCTGACACCCATGGATTGCCTATTCCCATCCAAAATATAATATAATGGAGCCATCATTGAACCTATTCGGAATGTTCATAATCGTAATTGTACTCGCCGGGATGACGATAGTATCCATGAGGAAAATGCCATCGCCCACCGGTGGCCATAGATAAGTTTCCTAGCACATTCCAGATCCCTCGAGATCTTCGTTCGTTAAGGTCTCCATGCTAACGGTGTCTTGAATCGAGGGTTGACTGTTTGAATTAGGATTCACGACTAATTCCATCGAAACTTTGAGCCCGGTTGATACCATTCCGTCAAATATCCGAACCACCTCTACTCCTTCTGTGGCTTTGACAATTAACCTGGTGAATGGAACCGTGGACCGCAATCTCTCATAGTAACCGTCAACAGGATCAGGTAACACAGTGACTGTTAGAGAGCCTTCAGATTGATTTGGGTTTGGTAAGGTTGGGGGATTCATGATTCCATGGCCGAAAGCTGAACGCCGGATATAACCCGAAGGAGTGGAGGACCCTCCAGTGTGCCGACCGACGGGCGGCAATCTATGGGGTGGGGCCATTACTTCGGATAAAGATGTAATATCGCTTGCAGATGGGAGTATCCAGATTGATGGTGTAGTTAGGGCTGGTTTGAAAGTAAAATCGATGGCGAAGAACTGGTTGATAGAGTGAGATGAGAGTAGGACATCAGGCATAATTATATTCAAAGAGGGCCAAGACAAGAATATAAAGAGAGTCGAGAAAAAAACTCGGTAAGATGACTGAAGATTTGGAGAATGAGAAGTCACAGTGAGTGAAAATGGCATCTTGCAGCTGGTCGACACGTCTCGAATGTACGCTATCGTCACCTAGAGGAACTGCCGCATGCACATGTGCGCGACCGTCGGCTAGAGAAGCTGCACGTTGATCTATCTGTTTTGGGTATAAACTTAGAGGAATAAAGGTGATGATTCTTGGTCGTACTCTAGAATTGCTGCTATCTCCAAAACAGACGAGGGGATAGTGACCGGACAGAAATCTGTGACCATGCGGGTTTTCCTATTGAACACGAGTGTTTTTTCCCGTGTATTCCACACAGGCGTATTGTGAGCCTGATGAGCCGATAGTGGTCATTCTCTGCGTGTTTTTCATCTTTGAATCTGTAGCCTACCGTATCAGATCGGCCCGCCGCCTTCGGCAAAAGTAGTTAGCTCTTGAATTATCTCTCGCCCGTGCACCTACTCTAGGTCATTCGAGGACTAGCACGGGGGCTTTCGCCACGCCTCCGGCGACAGGGGCCTAGCGGCCACGTAATTGTCAAAACCCCGGCTTGGCCCTATCTTTCCGACCGGCGACCGTGCTTGAACGGGCCATGATACATGATACTTACCACTCGAAAAGCTTCAAAAAGCCGCGCAATAGGTCGTCATACATTTGGTATATAACTTGCCTATGAATACTTTTATAATTAAATCGAATGTTTTCATAAGAAAGCTGGATTGAATCTTACGCCGCTGAACACCGGTCAAAAATCACTGGCTCAGTCAACTTCAGCCCAAATAAACCCCCGACAAGCATATAAATCATGCATCATAAGTAAGTACAATAGCATCGAATCTACCTATTCCTCTACAGAAGAACCAGGCATCAAAAGACCCTTAAATAAACCGCTGTCACACGAAGTTAGAATCGATTGGCTAAGCTGTATCTTTGAGCTGTGAAAGCCACTAGGTGATGGCATGTTTTGCACTTTTGGCGAGGTTGAAACTTTATTCACACATCATAGAAACATCTCATGCTCAGGAGTACTTATTACAAATGAAATAGTTATTAGAGATTAACTATGTTCACGCCTACCAGTCTTAAACACTTAAACGCCGAAGAAAATGAATACAAAAACCCTGATAACCATGCATTTACTATCCATCTAGCCGAAACATAATCTAGCCACAATTCTACCTTCGACATAGTACACCAAGAATTAAAATAAATAAAAAATAGTACACCAAGCTAGAAAACAACCATGACTAAAAAGCTAACCTCCTACATATCGATGTACGAGTTTTTGAGGAGGAACATCTTCGGAATAGTTATAGTTGTACTGTTACCCACCGGGACGACAGTCTGATCCAAGTAAAACATTCCATCCACGTTCGGCCCCTGATAAGTTTCCCATCCCACCGGTTTCCAACACGTATATGTATCTTTCACCATTGGATTTTTGAATGTCTTCTTATCTATGTATATCGTGTTTCTGTCTTCTTTTGATACGGTCTCCATGATAGAAGTTTCCACACTGCAAGTTTGACTGCCAAACGAAGGCTTCGCGACTACTAGCGGGGTCACTGTCGCCCCAACTCGCACCACCTCTTGAAATACCACAATCTCCTCTTCTCTCATTGTGGCTTTGACAATCAATATAGTGTATCGATCGATCCTCCAACACACATCCAGAACGTCAGTTGGATTCGGGCCCCATCGGTAGGAGGCTGTAAATTGAACTTGGTTCCACGTGAATGCATTCTCCGAGAAGTTTTTGACAATATTGGCGGCTGTACTCGGCGGGATGTAACGCGGAGGGTCCTGTCTAACGCCTAAAGGTGGCGGTGCTGAGCTTCGTCGCGAATGCCGTGGCGGTTCTGGTTTTTTTTCGATTTTGGCGCCCATTACTTCGGATAAAGATGTATTATCGGTTTCAGATGAGGGTATCGAGATGTTTTTGGACGGGTATGAAGGTAAGATTGATGGTGAAACACTGGTTGATGGACTGAGACGAAAGTAGGAAATCAACCATAATTATATCTGAAGAGAGCCAAGACAGGAATATAAGGAGAGTAGAGCGAAAAACTGGTAAAGGGAATACTTACATGACTAAAGATTTGGAGAATGAGCAAGTCGAAGTTAGTGAAGGTTCCGTCTGTGGGCCAATTGACACGTCGCGAGTCGCATGCGTATGTACACTTATCGGCCCCTAGAGGAACTGCACTATCATCTACTTATCTCTTTTTGGTATTACATAGCTTAGAGAAATAGAGGTGATAATGCTTCGCCACATTGACCATCAGATTGAGTCTCTAGATCCTGATTAGACGCATGATATTCTTTTTACATGTTAAGAATGCAAATGTCACAAACGCAGTGACTTCTATCCGCAGAGCACAAGAGGCGCAGTCGTTTGCTCACCCGGGGAGGAAGACACGTATCTACATTCGACATACGGGATTCAACATTATAGGGATTAACAACACGGCGGTATGATCGGTATATCGACAGGTTTAACAACATTCCCCGAGCTTAGAGTAAGGGGGTTTGATGTTGCATGCAGTCCAACCGGGAACCCGGGATACTCGAGATCTCGAGTCCCAGCAATCAATCAGCAACCATAAACAAAGTCCAAAGAGATTGGCGTATCGACAGAACCATTTTTCTGCGCAATTATTGATTGGACTTATCAAATCCCCGAGGGCGGATTCCGAGTGATATCAAACGTTACACCGCGTCCGCCACCACGAAACTTCCACGCTGCATCCTGAGCCTTATGGGCGTCCATTACAGTATTTTACCTGCACCTCCGCCACACCCGCAAGCTGCCTCGAACTAAACCTCTGGAACCCCCCCCAAACCACTCGCTAACTCCCTCGACCTCGTTTTCCTCTCGCTGCCTCGAACAGCCGAACTAAGCCTCCCCCGCAAACCCCAACCACTCGACAGCTTCCTTCGCCTTATCCCCCTCCTTCTGCCTCGCATCAATGCAACCGTAGATAAAATCAATCACAATCTGATCCAAGACCGGACGCACAAAAGGTCCAAACCCCGGCTGCGTTGTATACCCATCAACCCGAATCGACATATGAGAAGCCAAAGCCACAACCGGGAGAGATGCACCATTACAAACTTTCCGGACCTCTTGAAGCTGGATCAGCCACTGCGTGTGGACTTTGTTTAATTCTTCTATCCAATCTTCGGGGATGTTGAAGATGATTCGGGATACGATGGATGATGGGTGGGGTCTGTTGAGGTTAGTAAGCTGCGTACGGTCGAGGGAAGTAGGAAGGAAGTGAGGTAAACTAAAGTGGAACTTACGGAACGTCGCCGCTGTTACGAGCATTGATGAGCGCGGCGATAAAAGCATCCACATTAACATCGGGGTCATCGCATTCGAGAATAGGATCGTTGGTAGTACGTTTCGCATGCTCTACACGATAGATAAAACATTGGGTTGCAAGGCCGAAAGAGAACTTGATGGGACCGATGCCGAAGCGTTCGAAGTAGCTTTTCAGACCGAGGGCGTAGTGGAGATCGACAGTGCTCATCGCGTGGATGAGGTCGATGCCGTCGAGGAGGATATTCTCGGCGGAGGGAAGGGGTTGTTGACTGTAGTTGTGGATTAGTTGGAGACGCGGCAAGAGGTGGCTTTCGAGGGGACTTACACGGGGGAGTGCAAGAACATCGTGATGTTCGGGGTGATGTTCATTGTGGGAGTTGGTTCGTAGGATGAGGATGAGGAGAGGTAGTTGTAAAGATAGTTTTGAGATTAATATTTGAGATCCAAGGGGTCGATGTCGTCTTCGCTAAAGGAGAAGCTGTAGCTACACATCGATGGTCACTCGGAGGCGGCGGTTGACGTCGCAGGAAGTGTGTGATAGAATATGAGGTGCACACTGTGATGAATTCTCCGTGTTGAAGGTCACATACTATCACGACTTGTGACTTTTATGGATAACATGTCACGTATGTATCCTCAGTCACAACGCGTGTAGTATTTAAACCCTTCGCCTCGTGCTCTTTGTAAAAATATCAACATCACTACAACACGATGGTGAACATCCTTACCATCGCTGCCCTTGCCGTCTCCGCTCTTGCAAGCACCGCGAATGCTAACTAACCTCTCTCCCTCTGACCCCCGATTCGCTTAACAATTTCTTGATGCACACAATCGCGTCCACGATGAGCATGGCTCGCCTCGTTTGACTTGGTCCAATGCTTTGGCCAATGAGGCCCAAGCCTATGTGAACAAATGTACAGATGTGCACGAAGGTTGGGTAAGTGAAATTTATCCCCTTCGTTTAGCTAAACGTTTAGATCCATTAACTTTTCAATCAACAGGAACACCATCACCACGGCGATTGTCTCGCCTCCGGCACGCCCCCTTTCCTCACTGGTCCCGCGCATGTCGTCGAACGATTCGCAGAGGAGCAAAACTGGTACGATTACCAGACTGGCAAGAGCAAGCGCCCAGACAAGCCTATTGGTCACTTTGCTGAGATCGTTTGGTCTGGCAACAAGGAGGTTGGATGCGGTGTCAAATATGACTGCCACAATCATAAATTCCCCGTGTAAGTAGACTAAGCCTTCAAGGGCTATCATTTACCATGCTAATTGATTATCTCAGGCAGCATGTGTGCCGATACTAGCCGGGTGGAAACATACCCATCCAAGCTGAGTTTGTAAAGAACGTCAAGCCGCGTGGCAGCCGTCTTTACAGTCGGGATGTCAATGGCGAGGGTTCTGTTTCCGTCCAGTTTGTGGCCCCGCCAGAAGAGGCAATGTGAGGACATTGCGTACAGAATTGTGGCCCGTGGGAAAAAGTTTTGTTTTCACGTTTTGATTGCCGTTGATTTTGGGCTTGGATAGAAGGTGTTATTTCATGTAATTAACTACAGCTTCACAATACAAGTCCAATGACGTACAAAAGTTATGAGAGATTCCCCGTGTTGCGTGCAGAGCGTAGAAGATTTCGTCTGCTTCTTCTTCTAGAGTATACAGTTTTGCGAGGAATCTCCGTGTATTCTGCAACTTCTTCCAGGTGGAGGTTTCGTATTTTGTAGCTTCATCGTGACATCGTTGCCGTGTGGTATGGTTTGGTGGAGGTGGAGGTGGAGGTGGAGGAAGATTCAAATTCACGCAGCAGACACATATTCTGCATTGGTTTCAGGCCCACGGCTGGCTCGCAGAGTCAGGAACCGAGTTTGATTGACGTTTTTATTACATCATTGCATACTCCGCTTCTCTTGTTTTCTCTTCGTTTCGAGGACACCAGTATAAGTACTAGCTTTGTGACAGCCGAGCATGATTTATACACGAGTAGATGGTAGGTAATTAACCCGATGTCACATGTATGTCGGTTTTTCCGATATGCTTTTATTTCAAGAAGCCTCGTATTTCAGTGTTCACACAGTATATTATCCCGTGAAGGTGACCAACGGCAAGTGTTCCCAGCCGTTAAATATGGTACCATACAATGAAGACGCAATCCCAACGCGCCATTGTATGATGTCAATTGAATATTCGCCGACCGCCATACAACGTGGCCTGTTCAGCGTGATTCAATACACCCAGCTGTAGTTCCAAGAACCACCATGAACCACTTGGTCACAGGATCTCGCCGCTTTGAGGTAGAGGGTATATAAACCCTCCTTTCCCTTCTCATAATGTCTCTCACCAAGCGAACACCACGAGATTCTCAACATGCAGCTCTTCACCTTCTCTGCTCTCCTCGCCCTCGCCACCAACGCGGCTGCCTACGTCCCCGCCGGCACCCCCGAATTCCGTAACGAATTCCTCGCCGTCCATAACCAATACCGCCAGGAACACGGATCCCCTCCCCTTACCTGGGATTTTGGACTTGAACAGAGTGCTCAAGCCTGGGCCAACCAGTGTAATTACAAGCATTCTCCTGTAAGTTTTCCTTCCACAATCCCCCATCTCCTGTCCATTCCTTACTTCCCTTTCCCTTTCCCATATGCTTCATTCTTTTTTTAAACACAAACCTAACATCCATCCAGAACACCGGCCCCGGAGCCCGAATCTGCGGCGAATCCCTCTCCTGCGGCGCCCCCCACCAAACCCCACGCTCAGTAGTAGAAGGTTGGATATCAGAACGTGATATCTATAACTTCGATACCCACGTAATTGACAATGAAACCGGGAATTTTGCTGGCGCCGTTTGGGAGGCTACACAGAAGTTGGGTTGTGGTGCTATGCCGGCTTGTGCCAATATTCCGGCGATGGTTGATAATGATTGGCATCAACCGGTTCCGTGAGTTATCCTGCATTTTGAAAGGAGGAGGGGGGGGAAGTGATGTTGGCTAACGTGGAATCATTGGCAGGTTGTATGTATGCCATTACTGGCCTCCAGGAAGTAAGGATTCCGCGCAGGCTGCGATGAATGTTCATCGCAAGGGGTATCGTCGTCCTGGTATCTACGGCAGAGATCTTAACAGCACCACCGAGGCCGAGATTGAATTCGCTCCAGTTTCGTCGTTGGTTTATGTTCACCGTGACAACTTGCTGAAGCGTGAGGCCACCGTGGAGCAAGAACCTGAGATTGCTGAGTAGGACTCGGCTCACGAGGAACAAGCTCCATGTGAACGGGAAAAGGGCTTCGAGTTAGAATTTGTTATGGAATTCGTGCTTGGGAGTTGAAACGGGCGGTAGAAAATGGCTTGCGAAAATGGCGTTCGGGATACGGCGTTATGGTTGGATTGATTTTGGATAATGTAATTAATCTAGATTATAATAGTTGATCACATCCTGTAGTTAACGGTTGCTCCATTCCTTTAAAAGTTCTGACATCAAACACTCCAAAGTAAATAACTGGAACTGGATTGTGATCCCAAGACGCATTAGAAAAGTGACAGAGTCGTATCTGATAGCGTAGTAACCGTAGTAACTGTCGGTAAAACCATAGCTACCATGTGAACCCGGGTTTCGAAATCGAGTAGAAGCAGAGGATAATTTCGGCCAGCTCCAACAGGCTCCGGGATGGTCTGCAGAAGTCTGAGGATACGCAGCGGCGAATGCTACTACACCATGACGTGCCTGGTAACTGTTTGTCGTGATGAACTTGGAACTGGGGTAATGGGGGCGAGGTGGCTCCATGACTCCGTGATGTAGATAACGTATCCTCTCAAGGAGTTGGGCTGCTGGAGCCGGGGAGCGGGTGGCGGTGGATGGGAAATTGGGAATTGGACATGCCTTGGTGGTTGTAACTTCATGGAGATTTCGCCGAGAGTGTTGGGGTAATGGAGGCGAATCCGTGAATCCGTGATGTAAGTAACGTATCCTCTCCAGGAGCTGGAACTGGGGCGGGGAATGTGGGATGGAGGATGGGGGATGGGGGATGGAGGATGGGGGATAGGAATTGGATACCCTGGATGGTTGTAACGTCATGGGGGTTTAGCTTCGAATTCTCGACTGGATGTTAGACGGGTTCCACTAGCAGCTTCAGGCTTCGCGGATGTTACCTTTAGGCTTCGATAAGCGAGCCGAAATAGAAGCTACATATGGACCATGGTTCTGGATGGAGAGTTGGAGGTTGTTTACGCTTCTATTCACGGGATAAGATCTTGGTGGTGTGATGAGGGTGGTTTGGCTGGGTTTGTGGGGCTGCTGGAATAGAAGCTCGCTTGGATGTGAGTGCGAGTGATGTTTAATGCTTAAAAAGCTACTTAACTTGGAATCACTTATGCTCACTCGCTGTCGCTTTGCACAGTCGCTCAATCACAAAAAATCAAAAAATATCATTACTGTCCATTCCATAAAAAAAACTACCCTTCTACTCTACTATAATCCATTTCCTTCCTTCCATATATCCCAGGACCCCATATCCCTAGGCATCCTCCCCCTCCTCCTCAAAAACCACCAACCCAACCCCCGCCTTAACAACATCCCCTTCCCCATGCGGCAACCTCTTAACCACTCCCTCCTTTGGTGACCTAATAACCGTCTCCATCTTCATACTCTCAATAACCACCAACGCCTGATCCTTCACCACCCTATCCCCCTCCTTCACCTCAACTCTTAGTACCTTACACGGCATGGGCGCCAACACCGAACTCTTCGCTTCCGAAGGTCCTGACAGCTTCTCCAACCACGCCGGTTGGGAAAGTGATAAACGATGCTGCTTTCCGTGCTGGAATACATAAAGAGATGATCCGTCACGGATTATACGGGAATCTACCCTGGTGTGCGGGAAGTAGGAGGAGAGGGTGTTATCCGCGGAAGAATGGCGGACGGCAACGTTGGGAAAGATCTGGGTGCCGATGGTGATGTTGAAGCAGGCGGGGGAAACGGGTTCTAGCTCGACGATGATCTTGGTATCCGGGGTGTTGGGGTTGTCTAAAGTGACTACTCTCTTCTGGTAGTTACTTGCCCAACCGACTCCACCAGCTAGAGCAGTGAAGGGGTCTGATGATTTCGGGGCTTGAGACTCGGCGAGGATTATGCTCAAAGCACTTTGGGCGTAGACTTCCACCGGCGTTTCTTTAGCGGCAAATAAGGAGTCGTTGTGTTTCTTAATAAACCCGGTCTCGACGTCGCCGGCTATGAAAGAAGGGTGATTTGCGAGGGTCTTTAAGAACTCGATATTTGTTGATGGGCCGGCGACTTGGTAGTCTTCTAACGCGAGTCGCAGTTTAGCTAGTGCTTCCTCGCGCGTGGTGCCCCGGACGATGAGTTTAGCTATCATAGGATCATAGAAAGTTGTAAGTTCATCCCCCTGTCTAAATCCGGAGTCGATGCGAACGTCGTCTGTTGTTTTCGGGGTGGAAAGATGAAGTAGCTTTCCAGAGTCTGGGATGAAACCTTTCTCTGGGTTTTCAGCGTAGATTCGAGCTTCGAAGGCGTGGCCGGTCAATTGTGCTTCCACTTGCTCTTGGGTGAGAGGTAAAGGAAGACCAGAGGCAACCATCACCTGCCATGCTACTAGGTCTTGGCCGCAAACCATCTCTGTAACTGGATGTTCAACCTGTAGACGTGTGTTCATTTCCATAAAGAAAAACTCCCCAGAGTCGTTATCGAAAATAAACTCCACGGTACCAGCACCTTGATATCCAACTGCCAAAGCTGCATCTCTAGCTTTCTTCCAGATATCTTTACGGATAGCTTCGTCCAATCCAGGAGCAGGGGATTCTTCAATGATTTTCTGGTGACGACGTTGGACGGAACAATCACGTTCTCCTAGTGCTACACAATTTCCGAAGGCGTCGGCGAAGACTTGGACTTCGATGTGACGGGGGGTGGTGATGTAGCGTTCTACCAATACGGTGTCGTCGCCGAAGGAGGACTTGGATTCGGATTTGGCGGATTCTAACATTGCGGGGAATTCTGCCGCGCTAGTCGCGATACGCATACCCTTTCCTCCTCCTCCTTTCACGGCTTTGATTAGGACGGGAAAACCCATCTTATCGGCTTCGGCGGCTAAGAAGGAGGGGTCTTGGTTGGATCCGTGGTATCCGGGAACGCAGGGTACGCCGGCGGCGAGCATGATGTCCTTTGATGCACTATTGACAGATATTATTAGTTATTTACATTATTTCCTTAGTTTAACGCAGATAGGGAAAGATTAAAGGATCTCATCAGAGCTCGACAAAGCTCGACAGCGTCCGACAAAGCTCAAGAAGCCCAAGAAGCCAGAGAAGCCAGAGAAGCCAGAGAAGCCAGAGAAGCCTGAAAACATCCGACACAGTCTGACCAAGTCATCCAAACTCCCTCAGCGCATAACCACCTCCTCCGCCTCCTTTGTAATCTCCCCAAACCCCAAAAACCCCATCAAAGAATAGTATCCAATTCCCACACCCCCTACTTCCTCCATATGCACGCTCCCATCCTCCTCCATTTCCACATCAACGTACCTTTTATTCCCCATACTCTCAATCGCCGATCCTGGGGGTCCTATAAACACAATCCCCTCTTCTTTACACCTCTCTGCGAATTTCGCATTTTCCGATAAGAACCCATATCCAGGATGTACAGCATCGCAACCTTGTTCTTTGGCGATACGGATTATCTTTTCGCCGTCTAGATAGGCGTTGGAGGGGCCGATGTTGATGCTGTAGGGGCTGGCGTGTGCGTGCTCCGATAAGGAGTCGGGGAGGGTGTAGATGGTTGTGGTGCGGATGCCGGAGAGGGAGGCGGTGCGGGATACACGCCTGGGGGGAATTGTTAGCTGGGGTTCTCTTTAAGTTTCGAGAGATGTTTTGGAGCTTGGTTTGTTTAGCTTAGAACGCTGATTCAGAGCTAGGATTTCGTGGATCCTGTTGAGATTTCCTCGTTCAAACTCGCGAAACCCAACAAGGTCCTCCGAGCTCTCGAGAGCTGTCAGGGGAGCTCTATGGGTTCAAAGAACCCTGGAAATTCGATAATCTCCAGGCAGTTATCGAGGCAGTTCTCGAGACAGCTATCGGGGTTGCCCAGAGGGGATCTTCAGAAGTTCGGGAGAACTTACAAAGCGATCTCTCCTCTATTCGCGATCAAAATATTCCTGATTGGTCTGTGTTGCACCTCTGTTGCAGCTGCCGCTGAGGAATACAATCTCCTCCTCAGAGAGTGTCGTGTGGATAGGAATGGTCGTAGAGACATGTTGTGTGGTTGTGATTGTGAATATGGGGTTCACGAAGTGAGGCAATGCTCATGAAGAAGCTCCGACGGGTGGAGATGCTAATGCCCAGACAAACTGGAAATCGGTTATCGTCGGCGGCTTGGGCCGTGTGGGGTAGTGGGGAGTTTCTCAGCTAAAGCCCCGCTGGGATGCGCGGGTGCAACAAAGTTGGCTGGGGCTTGAGCCTCCTGCACTGCATCGCGGCGGGCCGTCTCCGAAGATTCTAATCCATAATTCGAACAGCATCACGGGAGCGCGCGAGGCCGTGGTGGGGACTCCGATTCCGAGCTTACGGTTGACCTCATCATCACATGAACTGCGACGATGTTTACGCCTCGCGTCTCCAAAGGCGACGGAGAACTTGTAATATCAAGAGTTAGATATGATGTGGGGAATGAGGCGTCTTCATTCACAGACAAGTCCGTACCCGTTGCCATAGCGGTGCGGAATGGCTTGAGACGGTGATGTCCCCCCGCTGAGCACTGATCTAGAGTATCTACACCGACACGACGCACGAGGCTTGTGTCACATGTAGGAAGTCCCCGTTCGCATCACAGCGGAGAGGCGGGGTAGCGTCGGATAGCCTCGCAGGGGTAGACTCGGCGCCATACAGGGGAGACATCCACGGGCCGACATTGTGGGGAGCCGTGGGAAAGGTCGGCGTAGACAGCGGGGAAGCTTGGAGTTCTGTGATCACTTGGTCTGAAACCAGCGGTCCATCCATAAGCGTAGAGTAGTTACCGAGCTAAAGGCATAGCTTTTAGAGCTCTTCGGAGCTTTGAAGCGGGCCGCTAAGAAACTCTAATGTAGCGCTAGGCTAGAGGTTAGTCCGATGACCCACGCGGCCGCTGTTGGAGAGCTTTAACGAACTTCGGACTCCGGTGCAGGGCTCTGGTAAGCTTGTTTCCCCACTCCCCCAGAATGATCGACAAACATTAACTACAAGGGCTCTAAAAAAATTCACAGCTAAACGTAGATACCTCGTTTATTTCAGTTCTAGATACGTAGAATACATGACACCGTTCTCCTAGCCTACACTCCCCTCGTATTCCATAACCTACATTCCGGACCCCACAACCATGATCATGAGAGACACAGCCAGAGTATTCGGTTATGCGTACTCCTTGTTAAACGATCTTCCAATAACAATCTGCCTCACCTCCGTTGAACCGGCTCCTACGGTGTAAAGCTGTTTTACGTTAGCCTTCATTCATCATCATCCAATCCCCAGTCCCCAATCTCCTCTTCTCCACCAGTGCTCGCCCGTAGCAAAGCCCATAAACATTAAAGAAAGGAAAACCTACCCTCGAATCCCTGAGCAATCTTCCCGCAGGGTACTCATTAATAAACCCGTTCCCTCCAAGAGCCTGCATAGCATCATTTGCACACTCCACCGCCATATTGCTCGCATACATGATAGCACCGGCACAATCTCTCGTATCAAAAGCTCCCTCATCCGCAGCTCTTGCGGCAGCCATGGTGTAGGCACGTGCTGCAGAGAGCTTTACATGCATGTCTGCCAGTTTTCCTTGCATAAGCTGGAAATGCCCGATGGGGGTGTCGAATTGCTTTCGTGTGTGAACGTAAGGGAGGGTTATGTCCATGCAGGCTTGCATGATTCTGTGGTTACGTCAGCTCAATTCATCCCATCATCGTGTTGGAGGACATACCCAATAGGTCCAGCACTGAGTACCAATCTCTCCAAATCAAGCCCACTCATAAGGACCTTAACTCCCTCCCCAGTAGCACCAAGCTGGTTACCAGCCGGGATCTCGACGTCCTCGAACACAAGCTCTCCGGTGTTCGAGCCTCGCATTCCGAACTTATCCAGCTTCTGGGCTACGGAGAAGCCTTTCATTCCCTTCTCTACAAGAGTTGCGGTAATGCCTTTCTTCCCAGCTTGAAGGTCGGATTTCGCGTAGACGATTATTACGTCTGCGTCAGGTCCCTATTCTGCGTCAGCTTGCCGAGTGATACTTAAATAAAAAAGGGAAGCATGTTCCGTGGCCTTGCAGCTTCGCAAGCTCGCTACATACATTCGTAATCCACATCTTTGTCCCATTCAGCACCCAACCCCCTGTCTCCGTCGCCTTAAGATTACTCTTCATACTAACGACGTCCGAACCGGCAGAGTGTTCACTCATCGCCAGCGCTCCCACAAGATCCCCACTAATCAGCCCCGGCAGGAATCTCTCCTTCTGTTCTTTCGTAGCATGCAGTGTAAGTTGGTTTATACATAAATTCGAATGCGCAGCATAAGAAAGTCCAATACTGGCGCTCGCTCTGGAGATTTCTTCCATAACAATACAATGAGCTTGATAACCCATGTCTAAACCGCCGTATTCTTCTTCTGCTGTGATACCGAGAAATCCCGCGGATCCTAATTTCTTCCACATCTCCGCGGGAAACTCGTTGACTTTGTCGACATGTGCGGCGAATTCTTCGGGGATCTCGCGGCCTGGGAATTGTTAGGTAGCTGGTTTGTGATAGAGGAGCTTTTTTTTGGAGCGGGATTTGGGGCTTTGGGGGCTTTGGGGCTTTGCCGAGGACTGCGGAATTGGGGACGTACGAGTAAACTCCTGAACCCTCTCTCTAAGCTCAATGAGATCTTCAGAAGTCGGCGGCTTGAAAGTAGCGGTCTGCTTAGTTGTCGCAAATCTAACAGCCGTGAAAGCTCCAGGCTTTAGGTAGCTTGTTGGCCGAAGACGACGGGCGGTGTTGAGAACCCTCTGGGGGCGGAAAGTTGCTAGAAAACTCATTGTTGTGTATTGTTGTGCAGAAAATTAAAGAATGTCCTGAACGATGGTTGAGGATATTTGAGAGGAAATTCAAAGGGCTTCGAATGGTGTTCTGTGCCTCTACTGGGGATCGGACCATGAGCTCGGAGCTGGAGGTGGGAGAGCTGGGGGCCGGCTACTCTAGCGTTGGCGGCGGTGGGGTTTGGTTGTACCAACTACCCCGGACGGCTAGAAGCGGCCTTGGCTGTACCCCACCGGCGCCAACCACCACTACCGAGCAAAGCAACAGCGACGGACCTTGGGAAACCTATGATACCCCAACTAGCTCTTAGTCTACTCGAGGTCCATCAATCATCTATGATATCCAAGACTCCCCTCTCTGAAGCTGAGCAATCCACACAGTAACAACCACAATGTCATCTCTGCTACGAACCCAATTACGATGCCGTACAATCCGGCCCACGATAGCAGCTATTCGTCCAGCGACAAGTGCATTATCCGCTTCGAAAGCTAGAACTATCACGAATCATACACCAAGAATCGCCGAACAGAGTTTTACTCAGATTAAATCAAATGTCGATACGAGTTCACAGGACTTTAGGGATAATGCGAAGGCGATGGGTGAGCTTACGACGGAGCTGAAGGCGTTGCATGCGAAGATCTCGTTGGGTGGGAATGAGAAGGCCAGGAAGAAGCATTTGGAGAGGAAGAAAATGCTGCCGAGAGAGTATGTATCTGCTGTTTGCGTTTTAAGCTGCCGTGGACGTTGTCGCGCTGCATCAGACGTTGTCAAGCTTCGGAAGATTAGGGGAATTGAACATAGGGACATTGGCTAACAGCTACCTTGCAGTCGTATTACAGCCCTCCTCGATCCCAACACAGCATTCCTCGAATTGTCCCCTCTAGCAGCCCACGAGCTCTATGGCGAAGAAATCCCCGCCGCAGGAATGATTACAGGAATTGGCCGAGTCTGCGGCGTGGAATGCATGATCGTAGCCAACGACTCGACAGTGAAAGGCGGAACCTACTACCCTGTCACGGTGAAGAAACACCTCCGAGCTCAAGAAATCGCAAAGGAAAACAACCTCCCTTGTATTTACCTTGTCGACTCTGGTGGTGCGAACTTGCCGAACCAGGCGGAGGTTTTTCCTGATGTTGATAACTTTGGACGGATTTTCTTCAACCAGGCTAGGAGTACGTCCCCCTCCCTGGGCCCTTCTGGGGCACAGCCCTCAATGCTATATACATTACTAACAGAATGCTACAGTGTCCGCCCAGGGTATCCCCCAAATCTCCGTCGTCATGGGCCCCTGCACCGCCGGCGGAGCCTACGTCCCTGCGATGTCCGACGAATCCATCATCGTACAAAACAGCGGCACCATTTTCCTTGCCGGCCCTCCTCTAGTCAAAGCCGCCACTGGAGAAGTGATTTCCGCAGAAGACCTCGGCGGCGGTGAGCTCCACTCCAAGATCTCCGGTGTAACAGACTACCTAGCTGTTGACGATGCCCACGCCTTGGTCTTGGCCAGACGCTGCATTTCCAACCTCAACTGGCCGCAATCTTCGACCCCCGTAGCAGTAGAGGAGATCAAGGAGCCTTTGTATGACCCTAAGGAGCTTAACGGAATTGCCTCCACCAACCTAAGGAAGCCGATCGAGATTAAGGAGGTTATTGCTAGGATTGTTGATGGATCTGAATTCTCGGAATTCAAAGAACATTACGGTACTACCCTCGTAACTGGATTCGCCAAGATCCACGGTTACCAAGTCGGCATCATCGCCAACAACGGTATCTTATTCTCGGAGGCTAGTTTAAAGGGAGCTCACTTTATTCAGCTCTGTTCTAAGCGTGGTATTCCTTTGGTATTCCTTCAAAACATCAGTGGGTTCATGGTTGGTTCGGATGCTGAGAGAGGAGGAATTGCAAAGAATGGTGCAAAGTTGGTGAATGCGGTGGCTTGCGCTGATGTGCCGAAATTTACTGTGGTTATTGGAGCAAGCTATGGAGCAGGGAATTATGGGATGTGTGGAAGAGCTTACTCTCCGAGGTTCCTTTGGATGTGGCCCAACGCTAAGATTGCTGTTATGGGTGCGGAGCAATTGGAGTCGGTTATGAAGACGGTGGGTAGTAAAGGTGCGGATGGGTTAAAGGAACAGGTGGAAAGGGAGAGTATGGCGACTTTTTCGAGTGCGAGGGTTTGGGATGATGGAGTTATACAACCCGAGGAGACGAGAGGGTACCTTGGACTAGGGCTGAGGGCGGCGTTGGGTGGAAGGAATAGTGGAGATAAGGAGACTAGTTTTGGGGTTTTTAGAATGTAGAGATGGAAGCGGGGGATGATGGAGGATTGATGGGTGTATTGTAGGATCATGGTGGATTTTCTTTTAGGGAGAATGATAATAAAGGATCTTGAATAAATTCACTCTCGGGGATATTCTTCAACTAAACCCTACGTAGTCGACCTTGGAACATCTTAGTTTCATGAATATTCATTCGCATTCTTTGATTCTCTTTTCGTATGCACAGTATGCTACTATCCTATTATCGACCATTTTGCCAATCCACTGCAGCCTGTCATGGCTCATGACCCATCACCCCCCGTTACACCAACCCTCGAACTGGGATTTTTTTTGTTTACTTACATCATTTGTTATTCTGTTTCCAGTCCTGGGCGCGCAAATCAGTAACTACCTTCCTATCTCCCTCGAACTCAGACAGTCGGCAGGACGGTAGAGTAGGCGCGACGGTACATAAACATATGTTTTGCTAGACGACCCGAGGCTGAGGAATCTTGGAGCCAAGCCAGCGCAACCTCACTTCACTGTCCCTCCCCACCCGTCGAACCCACCCACCACTCCTGGCAGACCTGGCTGACAAGCATCTTACTTTCCTTAAAAGAGCCATATCCACCACTCACAGTTTTCACGTCACCCCATATAGACTTTGTGCAACCTGGTGTCCACGCTCCTTCATAGCTTTTCGTTCCTTGTTTCCTAGTCCCTTGCATTTAGGATGTACCCAAACAACCCCGGGCCACCCCGGGCCACAACGCCCTGTACGAGCGCTGCGCAGTGCGTATTGCGCACAAATCGACTCTATACGCTCCTTTGGAGCTTTATATACAACACTACCTAAAATCTCGGCTTCCAATATGTCATGAAGCATCCCACCAAATCTCCACTCTTATGTACTTACTCTATGGCGGGTCCAATGGAATCATCATCAGAACCACGGTCTACCAGCTATAAAATAACACAACTATTCGGGGGTACATACATCTTATTATAATTGACATCAATCCATCCCACCGTCCACGCCAAGATTACTATACCCCCAAATGCATAACTATTTATGTACCCGATCCAGATCAACCGGTGTTCGCAATTTTAGCTTCTGCAAACATTAAACACTGCACACAGCACAGCCTACTTAAAAACCAGGCGCTCGGTTAACAAGGATCAAAGATTCTTGCCTCAAGCTCCCCCACTCTACGTAAATTCGCTGGTTTTTGCGAAATTCACTGAGAGGATAATGCGCAGGTCGCATAGGATCTACTCTACACTGTCTTGACCTAAACCATACATACTCTACTTTACATACGTTCCTTGTCAACATTTCATTATCTTGAATCTTAATTCTCACCGTACGACCGTCACAATACGATACATTACTTACGATAAGGCGGAACCTTGAAATCATAGATGATACTCTCCACACTCCTAGTTTGGTCATGCTACAGCTTGTACTTTTTATCTATGGAGAGTTTGGCTGGCCGGGGGATGAAAGTGGTCATCATGGGTGTCGAGTTTGGGGGACTGACAGCTGCTGTCAACCCTCCTTTAAGCCGCATTACTTGGCACTACTAGCTACCTGCCGTCTTCTTTACTTACCACGAAATTCAATCCCCCACGGATCGCAGGCCGTAGTCCCGTTAAACTCTTCATTGCCAGCCTTTCCGAACAATCACTGCTCGCCAATATCACAGTACCAACCCAATATCCCACGCCAAGACTCGTCCATGCCTGCTGCACCACATCGCACTCAGCAGGTCGATGGTGGGCTGTGCACACATCAGGTACACCACTGCGACACTGCCCTCCTCGTAGACATGCAGGCCAGCATTTGATGTTGTGGTGGTAACCATGGATCGACCCACACACCTTTCACTAGTTCTCCCACAGTTTACCTCCCCCACCTCCCCCCTCCTTCCCCACCCTGGACGGCGAGATAGATCTTGGCCAATTTTTACGAGCGACGTCGTTCCAAGGGGCCTAGGGCCGTCGTAAACCCTGGTGCGCAGTGCGCATACGATCAACAACTCTCTTGACCTAAACCCTACATTCATTCCCTGTCGTCTCTTTTTCTTGGCAGACTTGGCTACGCATCATTCCTTGTCTTCTCCAGAAACTTCTATGCACCCCTCACGACAACCCTACAGCCCGGCGGCTACATACGACCCACGAACCTTTATAACGACGCTCCTGCCCCACAACATTTCAGTCGATAATTTTCAGCATATATAATTGCGTGAACGGTTATATATTCTGAAAATTCTTACCAGAAAAACTGAAGCCGAAACTGAACCCGAAAAAGAAACAGAAATCAATACCAAAACCAAAACCAACAACCGAAACAACGACAGCAAAACCAATAATCACAAAATATCATCACCTCCGAGACGCCGACAACATAAGCGGAGATCGGATAAAACGGACCTACCCTCCCGGCATATCAACAACATCTATGTTTGTAAGTTTAACTCGTTTAACACCCCGTGGAATTTTAACTGGTAACTGAATCAGACTGACCGCTGCTGTCTAGCCGAAGTTAGGTGCCGGATAGGATAGCGAGGAGGGGTATAGGAGCATTCACCCCATGACGAGGGGGTGGATGGGTAAACTAACACATCAACTAGTGTAGACAGGAAGAGATAGAGACGGTGGACGGTGGCTTTAAGGGTGGCTGTGGTAAGGCCGAGGTGGACCGTGGTGTTGAGGGAACGGAACGTGACTGAAGGGCGGATATTCTGTATCATGTATTTGTTAACTTAACATACCTTGACCAGTCTATGATATAAAGTATGAGGAATTCTGCGGTACCAATCCGAGATCTGTTCTTTGAGGAACGGTCAGTGTATGCTCGTAACTTGTGAGCAAAGCACCCCCGTATGCATTGAGCATCACGTGCTCGCATAGTCCTACCGGCCCGAGTGAGCTTCTATGCAAGCATTCGAAGAAGTGAGCATAGTAATAGCAATAGGTAACATACCGGCTCCGACATCTTGGCTCCAATCGATAGGCTACAAAAACTCTCCGATCATCCAAGGCTCCGTGACTTGATAACTCCCTAGCGTTTCCGAGTTCGGATCCCCTCACCCGTCCTGGAAACGTTCTCGCCGACACGAACTCTATGACGTGCGTGATGAATTCTGTAGACAGAAAGACCTTGTTTTTGCTTTAGGATTTATCGAAATATACCGGCCAAGTCCCGGAGATATATCGTGGACGTACTGGACTGTAGCATTGTGTTTTAAACGAGTTTTCTATGTTTGTACATCATAAGCCAGCTGCACACCACCTCGCGAGCACCATACCTAAGGCTACTGTCCCAGGCGACTGAAGTCTAAACAACCCCCCCAGGTACTGGATATATTCATGTTTCCCGGTCTCTGAGCATAGTTTGATAGAGAACTATGTTAATCATAGAAGCGTAAACTATTATTTCGAGCTGGTAGAAGTGTTGTTTCTGAGGATCTGTAGGTTTATTGCGCAAGCCATATGTTGAAGTGGTGGAGTGGACAAGCTACCTGGATGCGCGGAGGTGTTGAGGTGCAGAGGTATTGAGATGCAGAGATGTTGAGATGCTGAGGTGTTGAGATGCTGAGATGCTGAGATGCTGAGATGCTGAGATGCTGAGGTGCTGAGGTGCTGAGGTGCTGAGGTGCTGAGGCGGTGAGGTAGAAGAGGTGGATGAAGACAACGAACCTTAGCTGCGCTTGTATGCTCACCTTTGAATGATCCACAGCCGGCCAATGTCTGCCATCATGGCAGTCAATAACATGGAGATCACTCCGAGTCGTTCAGCACATCAACAAGCGAATGGGCCGTGGCCGACATGGATGATGGAGGTAGATTGAAGATCTGAGAATCCACTCGTGCGCCGCAAGCCTCCGGGTATAACAGCGAAAAATTCTGATCCATCAAATCCGATACCTTTTTTGATCACACCTCCACCTCAGGTTCGAACTTCGCCGGAACCTACAACCTTTAGGATCCAACATCTCTTGAATTCTTTTTGTTCTCTTTTCTACACGGTAGCTCTTGACCATTTTGGAAGTTCTTAGCTCTTGACGTAATTCAAAGTTAAAGTCACTGCCGCCTTCAGACCTTCGATAAGCTGTGAGCACAAAGGTAAAGCCATCCTCCAAACTCGAATACTATTTGATTAACTAACTAATCACTCGCAGAAACGTCCGCCTTGTCACTACGCACCGCGATAGTCATCAATCTCCCATGGCACCACGCACCATCTCCTCCGCCTCGGCACTAGCTCTCTACCAACCCCCCCGTCTACCCACAGCTCCGCCTCTATCGGTCCGAAGTGGGATCCAAAAACGTCGTCGTCTGAGAAACCGTACTCAACCCCAGAAACTGTCCCGTGGTAAGGGCTATACCTGGAGGCCCGTTGAGGCCGTTCCTTCGTCGTCACTTGGAAAGCAACCATCGGTCTGGAAATCCGTTCCTTCCTTAGGCTCGGACGATGTGGTACCTATGGAAGTATGTATTGAAGAGGACTGGAATGAGGTACCGGAGTTTTACATCCTTGATGGAGATAAGAAGTTGGGTCCTGAGATGTGGCCTGTGTGTATGGAAGTCGATGGGTCCGAGGATTGGGATTTGGATGAGATGATTTTAGATGAGTGTGAGGCTGCCATGGAGGAGCTGAGGAATGGGGTTGAAGATATGGATTTGGACAATATTCCTCCTTGTCAAGAGAACCAGATTTTTGGTTTTGGTTACTGCCCTATGGAGGGTGTTGAGCTGGAGGTGCAGGGACAAAGTTTCAGGCATATAACCTCACGTCAATTTAAAGGTAATATCACCATGCAAATCCAGCTAAGTATAGAAATGCAACTACAAGAGGGTCCGATAGTTCAGGAAACGGTTAGACTCAATTTGATTACGGGCGACATATAGAGATTATAGGGAAATTTCAGAAAGATTGAGATATATTGCACGCGAGGAATGATTGGGGACGCTAATGCTAGGGAGGGAAAGAGGATTTTTATGCTGTAGAGTACTTTGTTACAGATTCTCGGACGTAGTTTCCAGGATTGAGATTATAATGATACTAGAGGGATTTTTGTTATAACCCTCCTGTTATAACTTTCGGTTTTGGGGTGATTGAAGCTAATTACACAGGTGTCCCCTTATCCTCCTCTAAATCTCTCTAAATACAGTTCTAATAGACATACAAATATACAAATAGAAATATAACGCAGTTTACAGTGGATGCTTCATGTCCCGCATTGTCATCAATATAAGCGGGTGGCCGACATGGTGGTAGATTGCGGATCTATGAATCCACTCGTGTGCCCTCAGTGTATATAACAGCAACCAATTCCCATCCATCAGATCCAGTACCTCTCTTCCACAACTTGCAAACTCTAGGAACTTATACTTTAGTTTGACGGAATACGAAATTTTGTATAAACATCTTTTGAAGTCTTCTTGTGACCATTTTTTCACACGGTAGCTCCCTCCTGGATTCGGAACCCATCTGGGTAACTCCGACTGAAAAGCCACTGTCATCTTCAGAGGATCGAAACTGGAAAGCCCACTCACCCCAATCATAATAGCAACTAATTCTAATCCATCATATCTAGAGCCTCGCTTAAACATCCACCAATACTCAACCTCTCCCAGTTCGCCAGAGCCTACAACCTTTTGGGTCCAACAGTAAGGCGCCCCACCCACTCCACCCTCCAAATACTTAAACTTTGACATTGGTTAACTAATTACCCACAGAAAAATCCAGCTATCCACTCATAAACAACGTTCTACCACGTACCATATCTATTAACCATGGCTCCACTCACCTCCTCCTCCTCCACATCCCCGCCTTTCTCCATCCGCGGAAAAGTCCCGAAACGTTTTCATCTGAGCAACCGTACCCAACCCCAGAAAATGTGACGTGTTCAAGGCCATACCTCGAGGCCGACTCAGGCCGTGGCTTCGTCCTCCGCTGGGAAACAGTCATCGGTCTCGGAATCCTCGGACGACGATGTGGCGGCTATGGACCAAGTATGTGTTGAAGAGAAGGTGGGCCCTACGATGTGGCCTGTTTGTGTGGAAGTTGATGACCCTGAGGGTCGCGTGGATAATATGATTGTGGACTCGCCGTGTGTGCGTCCGGCTGAAATTAATGAGCTGAATCATGGAATTGAAGAGATGGATTTAGATGAAATTCCCACATCCCCAGAGAATGAGATTGTTGGTTTTGGCTACCGTCCTATGGAGGGTGTTGAGAAAAGTTTCGTAGATGTAACTTCGCGACAGTTTGCAGATGAAATCACTATGCAGATCCAGCTTAGTATGGAGATGCAAGTGCAAGAGGGTGGGATGATTGCGCAGGCGGTGATCAAGTTAATTCAGTTACGGAGGACATATAGAGATTATAGGGACAATCTGCAATGTGGAGGGATTGTCGTAAGGTTAGTCATAATGAAGTAGTGTCATGTATGATTGCTTCATTGTGGCTAACCTTACAACAATCCCCCCATATTGGCAGATCATCCCCATAATCTCCAAATTGCCTCTGTAACTGAATTAACTTGATCACCACCTGCGCAATCATCCCACCCTCTTGCACTTGCATCTCCATACTAAGCTGGATCTGCATTGTAATTTCACCTGCAAACTGTCGCGAATTTATATGTCCGAAACTTTGCTCAACACCTTCCATAGGACGGTAGCCAAAACCAAAAATCCGGTTCTTTTGGCAAATGGAAACGTCATCCAAGGTTAGTACGCTGTAGCCGCTGAACCGTCATCCAAGGTTAGTACGCTTTAGCCGCTGAACCGTCATCCAAGGTTAGTACGCTGTAGCCGCTGAACCGTCAAAGGGTAGTTGCCAGTGGGATGCGACTGCTAACCGCTGACGGCTAAGGGAGGCCGGATTTCAGCACAGTAACTACCCCGTAGGGGATAGTTCAGACCGGTCGCTTTTTTCAGTTTCCTCATTGACGTAATAGACTATTATACCATACCTACTCGTTTTCAAACCTCCACGGGCTATGCCGCGAGGCCTTTATCGTCCTGAACCAAGAAATCCAAACGCCTCTTCCAAACGCCCGAGCGTCCGACCCAGTACGTCATGTGGTACCATACAACGCCCTTATTTTTTCATTTCTTTTTTCCAAAGTCAAAAACATAACCCAAAAACAAATAACACGTCCCATATATAACTTCTTCAAATTAAGTGCGAATTAGATTATAGATAAGACACAATATGCAGTTCTTCTTCAGTCTATGCCGAGGGTAATCTGTTGCGGGCAACAAGTTGGCTGGCATCCGTTGTTGGGAAGTAACCTGGGGAGTCGAGAGCAACTGGGCGTTGGCGCGCGCGCAATATGTCGGTGTTGGGCGTTAACCTCTACACATACCTGTGGTACAAACAGTGTATGGGGACTACACACTGTATCTACACTGTATCTAAACTACGACACTGTACACTATATCTAAACTATATGATAGTATTGACCCTTTGGAAACTCCCACGCTGTCTATGCTGTTTCCACACTGTGGTTACACTGCGGCTACACTGTCATTTACACTGATTTGATGAGTCATAGATGCAGGGTACGGCATCATCTACGCTGTCATTTACACTGCTATCTACGCTGTATCTGCACTGTCATCTACACTGCTGTCTATGCTATCTACACTGCCATCTACGCTGTATCTGCGCTTGGTCTACGCTATATCCTACTCTGTGTCCTACGCTATCACCTACGCTGAGTCTGCGCTGGTCTGCGCTGGGTCTACGCCATATCCTACGCTTTTATCTACGCTGTTTCCTATGCCACGTCATAATCAGATTGTTGTAGATAACGTCTTTATTATTTATATAATTACATAATAGAATCCTTAATTAAAGCTATGTACAAACGTAACCTCCTTCATGAGCATCCCTGTAGGGTAGAGCTTAACTATTACCCACTGGGAGAAGAATCCATGTGGAATTGTCGAGAATGATAGTTGTGCAAGCCTGCAGTAATCGTCAGATTGTCCTTCGTAGATGGATTCCCTCCTACATCGACCTCCGTAAATAGATAGATCCCTCCGTAGATAGATAAATTGATCC
Organism: Pyronema domesticum; assembly: GCA_024516145.1. Classification (NCBI taxonomy): domain Eukaryota; kingdom Fungi; phylum Ascomycota; class Pezizomycetes; order Pezizales; family Pyronemataceae; genus Pyronema; species Pyronema domesticum. The sequence goes on along the minus strand of JAJJXL010000006.1, from coordinate 432,208 downwards.
GTCAGTAGATAGATTCCCTCATAAGTAGATAGCTTCTTTGTACGCAGCGGTAACGCAAAGCTCTCCCATTGCGAACTGTACACACTGTCAAGCAGGCAACGGAAGCTCCGGTCAGCAGCGGAATAATGGTCGGGAACTGTACAAGGAAAGCGAATGGAGAAGGAGCATCGCTGGAAAGGAAAGCCATTCGAGAGAAAGAAAAAGCTGGAGATCATGAGAAGAGTGTTGAGCGAGAAGTCGGGGAGATGGTCGAGGAAGGAAGAGGGGCCAACGATGGTGAAGAGGTGGAGAGGTGGAGGACGTGTGAAATTTCTGCGTCCCCCGGGGCCTGGGTTGGTGTGGGCCCCCATGCACAACGCATGCTTCGAAAATGCGGCGAGCAAAATGCTTGACAACTCTGTCAATCGTGGTGTGTTTTTCACGATCAAAACTGTTTTAGGATGCCGAGATATAGGTCTAAAATTTCTGCTATTAAACGCTAAGTTTACAATACCTTTAGCTACGAATCGCGAGGCTTTTGCTTCAAAAAAGCGGCGAGCAAAATGATTGACAACTCCGTCAATTCTTATGTGTTTTTCACGACCAAAACTGTTTTAGGATGCGGCGATATAGGTCTATGATTCCTAATATTCAACGCTAAGTTTGCAATACTCTTACCCAAAAACCGCGGGTCTTTTACAACTTGAATCATCAAAAGCATGAGTTTTCCTCGAAAATATTATCAAATATTACCTACACACTAGAAGTGCAAATTATAAATTTTTTTATATATTGTTTTGCTCTTAAAGACCAAAATCTTTTCCCCGTATTGGAGTTGGATAGCTTAGCATGTAGTATGGAAGCCCAAAGGGTGACGCTGTCTGTCGTAGCTTAGATAAAGCATAGATATAGCGTGCAGTATCGTAGCTTAGATGAAATGTAGGCACAGCGTGAAGTCCGCACACATTAAGTTGGATGGCTTAGCTTCTAAAGGGTCACGCTGTCTGCCGTAGCTTAGATAAAGCGTATGAGCGCGCGCGCAAACAATTGGTAGATTGCGTGCTCTTCCATCAGGCGCAACCTCCACTGGCAACGCTGTGTTTAAGCTATTCAAGCTGTATCTACGCTACGTCTAAGCCATCGCCCATAAATCGTTTGTACCATAGGGATATGGAATGTCAACATTCAACCACTCACAGAGTACATCGATGATTGCCCACCTGCAATAGCCAAGACATCAGGCTCGCATACCTGCAAACTGCTGCCTGCAGCTGCAACACCTTCCCCACTTCCACAATTCTTCACGCCAACAACAATCGTGTCCGCCGACAACTCCTACGAGCAATCCGTCGAAGCTAGTACTCCCAGCTCCGAAACCCCATCCACAAGCGACATTATGTCTACCACTCCAACCGTCGAACTCCAGATCACATCGCCGACCCAGGAGAACATTTTCAGAAGCTTCCGGGATGCCTTCGCAAGCCTTAGAGCGGAAATGATAAGGCCTGAGATTGAAAAAAAGAGGCTGGTGGACCATAATACGGTTATTGAAAAGGAATTGGTGACGTTGAACAAAGAGAACATCAAGCTTACTGGGGCCAACGACGATGCGATCAAGAAGCTTGCAAAAGTCGAAGACGAGAAGGCTGGCCTCCAGAAGGAACTTAGCGTGTTTGAAGGGTTGAAGGAGGTTTTAGAATGGAAGAAGAGATGTGGAAAACAAGAGAATCGGGTTACCGAGAACCAGGAAAGAATGGAGAAGCTGCTTGAAAGTTACCAGCAAGAAATGGAGAAACGGATAGCAGAAGTCCAGGAGCAAGGTCAACAGAATCTCGAACAAGCCATTGATCAGATCAAGGCCCATCACGCTCCAGAGATGCAAGATCTCGCCATTGACATGAGATTCATGGGTCTAGAGGACTGGGAAGATGGTTACATCTTTAGAGAAAAAGTAGGTTTTGATGATTGTTTAGATTGTATTATTATGTGCTAATGAACTAAGCTGATTTCAAATAGCCCTTAAAAATCATTCGGAATGGAATGATCCAAGTAAACCGGGCTAAATCAAGTGGGAGTGGCGATCAAAGGAGCAATGGCCCACCACATGAGGATGAAGACTCGCATTTCCTCTATGTGGTGCGAGATCAATTCAAGAATTTCAAAGTACTTCAACTTATCTCCAAGAAACATCATCTCATCAGGTGCTAACAAGTTAAATAGAAATTCACCAAGCTCGCTGAATCAGTGTTCGGATTGGATGCAGGTCATCTGACGTGGCTGAAGGGAACAAAATCACGGTTTCTAACATACGATGGAGGCCACAAAGCAGAAGTCATCAATAAATAGGAGAAAGAAGCATCCCAGAAGGACCGTGTCTATATTCTATCAGCTGTTGACTCGGAAGGCGGTTATCTTTCTGACACAGTATACTACGTCGAAGATAGTCCGGATCCGGATCGATTCAACCAACAAGTTTCAGCTCACCACCTCGAGCAATAAATCTTCAGCCAAAACAAAATCCAATATTTCCAATCATCATTTACTATTTTCACAAATGTTACTAGCTGATCCTGTCTTTAATTCTCAAAGCACCAAAATACAATGCTTTCTCATAAACTTCTTCTCCGTTGTGACTATCGCGTTGCTCTTCTCATTTCCTCTTTTCTCCAGTGTTCAAGAATTCTAGGCGCTCATGCTAAGATAACATAGATCAGTTGGCAAATTGTATTCAGGAGATAGATTTTGATGGTATTGATGCATGTTGTCGATGTCGAAAGCTGCTCTACAAATTGGTATTGCAATGGATCAATTGCCCTATTGGTATCAGTTATTTTCATCGAGCGGAATGGTAATACCGACGTTGATTGGTGCTTCAGCAGTTGTAGAGTAGCTTCGTGTGGTGGATAGTACGTTCACAGCGAGATGCTTCATCTAAGCTTGTCGAGAAGGGCAACAGTATATTTTTCTCTGTGGAGTTGACGCGACTCAAGTCAAATCGGTGCGGAAGAGCCATCGCCCGCTACGAAGTAAGTATCGTGAGTGACGTAAGGCGACTTCTGACTTACCTTCCTCCGCCCCTGAAACAATATTACGTGGCCAAGACGAGGAGACCGAAATCGATCGTATGCATTTGAACTCATTCACAATTCAGCATAAGTATCCGAGTTTTTGATTGCAAATTCAAACCGAAGCTCGCTTACTCAACGATCACGACCTCAGATCTTGTCAACCTACTCCACGAGTAGCGCTTGCGAAAAATTCACGACGTCGAAGCGACAGGGGTGAAAAAAATGACTGGAGTCAGTCCGGTGTAGAGTAGGCAAGGCGGGAAAAATATAAAAAAGATAGGTCTTACCCGGAGTCGAACCGGGGTTGCCGGAATCAGAATCCGAAGTGCTAACCACTACACTATAAAACCAGTGCTCATGTATACATTTCCACTTTAGCCATTACAAATTAAGTTAAAGTGTATCGCGACTCACCTCTTGACATCGGCGTTGGAAGAGTCATGGACCGCGCGAGGGGCATCGTATGAGGATAAGTTGTAGTGGACGGCTGTCGGAGTAAGTGTTTACGTAATGAACGCAGGAGTCGGGGCGAAGTTTTTTCGTCATATTGTGCTTTTCGGTGATTAGCTTTGGGTATAAGGCTTGGGGAATCTTAAGCTACGTAAGGCGTTATGACAAACGGCAACCTATCCATAGGCATGTGCGCATGCAGGATGACTCGGGTCACTGCGTACTTTGATCCTTGAGTAAATAAATCTCTGTCATCATGGAATACAAAATTAGTAACTCATCACCTCCGGTACTAAAATCCGGTAGAATGTCGTCGTACATTGTTTCTAGCGCCGAAATCTGGTCTCAATTAGCCATGAATGGTTTAGGGGACACACCCCACTACCCTTTGACGGTTTAGCGGCTACAGCGTACGAACCTAGGATGAAAAGACGTAGGCCAAGACCGTATCCCAAAAGGTCGAGGCCATATTTTTTTTTTCTTTGATTTCATCATTTTATTCTGTCCTCAGTCTGGGCCCCGGTACGCTAAACGCACTACACTTAGCCGCCGTTACATTGGTATTCCATCTTTATCTTCCGCTTTGCTTCCTTTTCATCCCATTCAATCTCCGCGTGCCGCATTTGTGCTAGTCAGTGCTAGAATTTATGATGCCATTACACCGGGTTTAAACACAGGAGGTGATAAAGATGCCGCCCTTTCTCAATCCTGAAACTGGCATGCATAGTGATATCACCTACAAACTGCCGTGAAGATATATCGCCGAAACTTTCCCCCTGCACCTCCAGCCCAACACCCTCCATAGGACAGTTACCAAAACTAACAATCCTATTCTCTTGAGAAGTGGGAACGTCATCCAAATCCATCTCTTGAACTCCATTCCTTAGCTCATTCATCTCAGTCTCACACACAGAGCGAGTCCAAAATCATCTCGTCCACACGATCCTCGGGCCCATCAACTTCCATACAAACAGGCCAATCTCCGGACGGTCCCACCTTTTTCTCTCTATCAAGGATGTGTGGTTGCCCCGCCGCAGGTGGTATTTTGCGATCTGTACGAAAGCCGGAGTTGGTTGATAAAGGTAACAATAGTAGTGACAATCAGGTACGGTCATAGAATCATGAATACAACGCATCCCGTCCGCTCTGCGCTATTTAAGCATGATATCGTCCGACTGTCGTGGGTGATCAGACGAGAATCCCGGATACTGTATTTTTGGATTTTCTTTTAGGGGTCTTGCTATCGCAATACGGATTGCTATCTGTGCATCCATTAAAGTTCTTATGCCATCGATGATTTTTGGCGCTTAGTGAGAATCGGTGATCTGAAAATTTGGAGCCGTCTAAATTTATCATGTAAGAAAGAGCTTGACATGCAACAGGAACATCCGACAATCAATACTGAATCTTTTAGATATGCATGATGTACTTCTATTTGTTGTCACTTCCTCGTTCCTCACCCAAAGAATCAATACTGGTATCAGATTCATTCACGCCTCGACCTATACCCTAAATTCTTTCCTTGCTTGATTTAAAATGCGCTAAAACTACTTTAAAATGGATAATAGTACACATATGACCCGGAGGACAGTGAAGCTACTCTAACCGGCGGCGGACCCAATATTTCGAATGACCTCTTGTGAATCCCATGAAGCGCCCGCGCACGGCCCGATTTCATCCCTAACTAGACCAAGATTTCAGCCCAGAATAACCACCAACAGCAACAGCATAGCTAGGGCAAACCAAGCCCTAATTTAAACTCTTAGTACGTCGCTTGTTGTAACTGCCTCTTGAAGGCTGATACAGCTGAAATTCTGTGCAACTTGAACACCCCACTGCTGCGCACGGACCGGTTGTTGCTTTTTCGGAGGAGATACCGACCCAGTTCAGTTTCTATTCAGTACCGGCTCGCTCTCGGTGCGAGCCTTGAGGTGTGAGCGTAGGGATACACAAAACTTATGTTTCGTGTGAGTATCCACGACATGTTGCCCCGCGGTATCGGTTTCAGTCACTGCGTACCTACTCTAAGCATTAGTCACAGCACCCGTGACTATCTTAAGTATCGAAATGACAAACCCATCTTCACACAGCATAGCCTCTGTAGTACAGCATCCACAGTAGAGTACACTGTACCTGACAGCCTCGATAGACACTTGCATTTTGACATATCCATACCGACTCTACGATGGCCCCATAAGTACCCCGATTAATGATCTCGGTACCCATTATGCTGACTCCCGTGCGAAAACTAGGAAATCCAAGAAAACTGGTACACTGTACGTTACTTGTTTCTGTACCCGCCTTGTGCGATTTCGAGCGGGTGCCTGGGGGGCTCACAGCATGAGACGGTCATCGGCGTGGGATGTCGTGGGACAACCTGGTAGATGTAACCGTAGATGTAACCATAGATACCTGCATCAGGCAGCCTTTACTTTCCAAATTACTCCCTAAGCTCTATAATCTGTACCGAAGAGGTCCAAAGATTGGATTTCAAAGCCAATTCGAGATTGATAACCAAGAATTTCTCGCGTCACACCGTATCATGATATATGCCGTGCTCAGGGGTCAGTACAGACTGCATAGGCGTACCTTCCCCGCCGGGCATAAATCCAATTAAGCGGCGATCCTCTAAAAGGGGTCCCTTGCGGCGATGACCGCAGTTCATGCTTTGGTCACGGCAGAGGCGGGAAGGATACTGGGATTCTCTCGTTCGGCCGCGCCGAGGGTTAGCTTGGCGCATCGGGGATTTAAAAATCTCCGGTCGGGCCGCCCCAAACCATGATTTGCCCGTAGCTGAAAGTCTGAACCCACGGCCACCCGGCGCATGTGAATCGTGATGATCAAAATTTGGAATCCGTGATACCGGAATCACAAATGCGGTATCTTGGTTTTTTGAACGGTCGTTGGGACTCAGCCCTTAAAAGCTACCTCATCGATATCGAGATCTCCCTGTAGTCGCTCATCGCGGTGATCCAAATCTCCCGTCCAATTTCAAACTACCACAACGTTGGAACTTCCCAACATTGCCCAAGCACCTACTCTAACAATGCCAAACTTATCTTTCCAACCTTTGTCATAGATAAACCCCCAAATCGTAAAATCCCCTATCTAATCCCCTCGGGCCTCCTATCTCCTATCTCTGTCTCAACCCAAATTCCAAATACCATCCGGCCACTATTTTGTCAAAACTTAAATAACCAACAGCCCATAAACCACAAATCTCAATTCACATTCACAGCCACCCCCGTGACATCTTACCTACATATTCCCAATGCAGCCAAGTCCTTAAGTTTGCACAATCAGCTGTCAAAAATGCCCAAAAATCGATCCTCAAATTAAAGCCTTCCCGTAGGTGCAGAAGACTGCAGTGTTGCTTACACTTGTAAAGTTCCCTACGTTTCTTAATTCTTTGTGTAGCTCCACTTTTCTTGGAACTCTGTTGGAACCCTTAAATACTTACTCCGCACTTTCTCATTTCCCGTGCTCAGTTGCCATGCTTAACATCCCTTGAATAAACCCTTAAACCCTTAGAAAAGTGACATAATGAAGCCATACTCAGTTCTTTAGCACTCTCAAGGAGGTTAAAAATATAGAATATTCCATCCCTAATTTTAGGGTTAGCTTCTGGAATAGAAGCTTACCAAATACCCAAATCCCCTTCGAGAAGCCTGCCTCATCTGGAGTGTTTCCTGTCATGGCGATTGAATCCTAACAGAACGAAGAAAATGCAATTCCAAAATGCAGTTTGCAGCCGATTCGACAGCCACCGAACCTACCGAAAGCCAATGAAGCCAAAGCCAAAGCTCGGCAGCTGTAACCGAAGTGGCAGCCACGCAGTTACACATGCATAAAAATGCACGATCCGGATCGATGTTGAAGCCCGGGAAGCCTGGGACCCCGCTGAATTGAAGATAGAACCTGGCTGGTCTGGTCTTATTTACAACTGTTGTACATCTGTAGCTGAACTCGCTCGGAAGGGAGCGGGAAAATAATTCTCCGACGGCGACATGTGTACACACAGGTGTACCCAGTAATCCTCCCGTCCTAGGTATTTTCAGTTTGCAGTACAGGCACCGGGTCCTGTGCACGTACCGTCTATGCGTCGAGCCTCCCGGATCCCGTAAGGAATTTTGGAGTACAAGATCGATATCCCGACCCCGGTGCGGGTTTGGTGGTATAAGTACCCGTGTGTTCGTGTATTCTTTCCAATTTTCCGACTTCGCTTCGATGCATACTTCCAATCTACCCTCCCTCCCCCCCGATCCCCAGCCTGTAGATACCCGTGTTGTCAACGGCCGCATCCGCTTCCCGAAAATTCCATGTTTCATCCCCGTCTGTCAATCAGAATCCTCATTCTCGTTCTCCTTTATCCCCAATCCCCATCTCCATCCCCTGTCCCCTTTCACCCCCCCCAAAACAATATCGGCGGTCCCCTACCCTACCCAGTCATCTTCGTGACTTCGTCATCACCCCCGATCACCATTCAATCACCCAGCTACCACCCTGTTCTGTTCAGTATTGGGGGCCCCGACCGTCCTAATAGCAGTAAGCCTCCTTAATCTTCTCTTCCCCCAGCACAGCTCAGCAAACAAACCGTTACCGAACCACCCCATCATCATAAATCCCTACCATTCCTTATCCCTTCCTTAAGTTCCGTGTTACATCCAAAGAACCGGGTCCGCCGCCCATATCATCCATATCACCTTCAGGCTTCGTTGTTTACTCATGCTATTCAATGTTGAGTTCGGTAACTTCGGTACATCGTAGTCAACGTCGGTGAGTCTCTAGCTGGGATCAAGAACCAAGCAACATTCTCGTCTCCTTCCGTTTTCGGGTTACCTAGGCCGGTGCTGGGTGCTGACGAAGCCTTGTGAGGTTGCGTTTGCGGGGCAGAGTGAGTGGCTCCGGGTGGCTCAGCCCTTTTGCTAGTTTGTTTCTAGTTTATCGGATTGAGGACTTTGGTTAAGAAGTAAACACAGCCCACAGCCTTTCGCTGTGATGTGATAAATAAATAGGCCTGGGAACTAGGAGATTTAAGGGAAAAAGAATTGCGTAGATGCACGGATTTCTATGTCTTGGCCGGGCTACTGGGATATTTCGCATCCCCGCAACGTCGTCAGCGCGATAAATTACAGGGTCACAGGCTGATCAACTCTAAACAAATTTCAAGGGCTGTCGTGAACATCAGCAGTGCAAGAAACATCAAGGAACTTTTAGTGTGTAGTTTTCATGACAAAGAAAAAAATAAAATCGCGTTTTATCATCCAGCAGAATAGGAATATAGAATGTTTAACATCTCAGATCGACCAGAAGAATCAAGTAATAGCAAGTACAAGTAATCTATCTGTAGAGTAGTTATCACATCCTTTCTTTCCATGCATTTTAGACTTTGTACTTTGTCTAAAGAGCCTTGTTTCCATCAACTTTATGTCCAGTTCCCCCGTTGTACCCATAAGATAAAAAAAAACACCATTCCACCCTACACACCAAAAACCAAGATCCAATCCCAGTTCCCATCATATGACCCGAGCGTGTATTTACGTTCCATGCGCTTCTTTAGCGCCCCCGCCTGACTTCATCAGACTTCATCAGACTTCGCCGAGCTTCTTCGCGCTCCCATTTCGGGTCGCAGGTCTTCCGAAAACAAAAAACGACCATTTGAATGCAAGATAGTTTTGACATAAGAAACCCCGTAACCATGACCGCTTATAAAAAGAAAAGAGCAGGTAGAAGACAAGGAAAGAGAGAGAAGAAAAGAAAAAGAAAATCGACATAAACAACAGTTGATTGGCTGAGAACAAAGGGAAAATTGTTTATCTCTTTTTTTTTGTCAAGACTTGGCCCTTCGAAATTATTATTACACTTTCTTTCATATTCAATCCGTTGTGTATTAATCATCCGGGTTTGCGAGCTAAATTTTGTGGAATTAGCTTTCATTCTTCCCCTTTTACGAGAGGTTCTTCTTCGGGGTTACACACCCTTAAAACCCTTCTCGAATAATCCGTATCGTCTCTAAGACTTCGCACACTCATACGGGAACTACCCGTGTGAGGATCGAATTTCATAAAAAGTGATTGCGGGTCCAATCTTTGATCGTATGCCTCTCCTTCGGTTATTGTTCCATTTGGAGCCCCTGCCGTCCTAGGGGGTTGTGCAATTGCAACTCCATTTGCATCTAATACCGGCGGTGTACTCTGTGATGATGGCGGACTCTTTTCTCCGACTAGGCCAAGCGTACTCATGGAGCGACCCCTACGTCCTCCACCAAAGAAACCTGCTCCTCCAGCTGAGATGAGGCCATTTTGCGAGCTGCCGTATAATGCCGAGTCGCGTTGGTTCCGTCTTCGTCGCCAGAATAATACCGCGGCGACAATAAGAAGTAGTGCAATGATCAATCCGACGATCAATCCTGCTACTTTTCCGGGGCTTGATGTGAAGCTCGCGTTATCGGTCGAGGCAGCGGCAGTTGATGTGGGTGATGAGGTATTTGTTGCGGTGGCGGTTGCCGCTGTGGTGGTGATGGTTTGGAGGGTAGAGGTAGCTGATGGTGCTGATGATGATTTTGTAGCAGAATTTATTGATGTCTATTCTCTCTGTCAGCAACTACGACGTCAAGAATGGCCAAAGTCAATCCAAGTAGTCTTTTCATCATAGTACGTCTCTTTTCTGCGCAGAAACAAAATTTCATGCAGGAGAGGATAGGCATACAATAATCACCGTTTCGGTGGGACCCTTTGCAGTGACGATGGTGGTAACAGGTGGTAATGAAGAAGTTGAGCTCACCGTTGAAGATGCGGGGCCCTTAGTTCCTAAGACTTTATTTGGTAGTTGTATGTAACCATATAAATTGTCATTCAGATTGCCGCATTGATCTGCTGGATATCCCGGGCATGGACTGTCACAGGTTCCGTCGGATGGTGTACTTGGGGCGTAATTCGAGCACCAACAATACTTGCCCTGTAAGACAGCAAAAGCAAAGTCTGACTGGCACTGTGTTGTACATAAACCGATACTTTGAAAGGTACTTGAAGCTTAAAATAAGTTAGTACCGAAAAACATGCGTGATAATTTAGTGAAGGAGAAACATACTGCCGTCGCCATCTCCGGTGTTGACTTTTGAGCAGTATTTGGTATCTGCAGAAGCCTTAGGGATACTGCTTACTGCAAACGCCACCACCGTCAACGTCAACCACCGTTTTATTCCAGACTTTTTCTTTCGGTCATAGTTTTGCCCACGACCTGATCCAATTAATGCCCGGGGAAGCGGCGAGAGTTTATAGACTTTTTGTAGATCCATGTGTAGTATTATATGTGTACGTCGCTGCAGATCAATTAAAACGTGGAGATCATAACCCACAGGACCGTCGTCTGTTTGTGGCGATATGTAGTGATGCGTGATGCGAAAGGACTCGGGTACTTGAGCACATGTTAGCACTGGGTCCTATGAGCGTATGCATAGTATTGAAAGAAATGTCGTACTAAAGCAACGGCCCACACGTTCAGTGCTTGTAGCCTCCCGTAAATGACAACGATTAATAAAGTTTGTTGAAGGTTTTCGCACTGCCCCTTCAACCGGAAACAACAACAAGGATGCGGAAAGAAGATTCGTAAAGAGCGGTAATGCTGGCTTGTTCACAATAGGCCTGCTTCGTGTGCGGCAGCTAGCTGAGATAAGATGTCGAAGTGTCGAAAGCAAAAAAAGAGCGTATGTTCGATCAAGTTGAGCGAGTGTATGTCGTGGTGTTGGTTACAGAGGATGGGAGTTGGCTGCGGATGGAGGTCGTTTGGCTGCTTGGTGGTGGTGGTGGTGGTGGGTGGAGGAGAGCAGACAGGTAGCGGTGGGCGTGTCGAAAAAAAAGGGCCCGGCAGGCAGCAAGCACGCCCTTTCGAAAGTGTTGTTTTGTTTTCCTTTGCCTTGCAAGGTTCAGCGTCAGTGGTGCAGTGTTGTGTTCCACTATGCGAATAATGCCTGTTCGTCCTCTCCGCCGTTTCCGAACAAAAGACGGCCGACGATAAACTTGGGAGGCGACGCTGTAAGCGGAAAACTACGTTTCTAGATGAGGCCTGCTAAGACTTGAGGAGTCCCAAACGGGGCAGATGTGTCGGGAGCGGGCTGGCTGTGGCGAAGGGTGAGTGATGGGATGGATGGGATGTGGGTGGGTGGGGTGCGAGTGAGGATTTGGATGATTTGGATTGGGTTGGATGCTGGATTCTGCTTGGATGCTGGATTCTGCTTGGATGCTGGATCGTGATTTGGATGAGGAGATTTGGATGAGGAGCTGACTGAATTCAACTGATCCCACTGGTTCGATGAATTGTCGATGCCGTCGATGAACGATAAAAAGGCAAATCTCACTCCCACCGGACATCCACCACAACTTGTATCTCTGCTGTTTGGCTCGGTCGGTGGTTGGTGGTTGGTTTTGTCCACCTCTGACTCTGGTGGCTGCCCGCTGCACCATCGGGAACTGACCAGGGCGCTCACGCTGAGAAGCGCAGGGATCGACACGATAGTCGCAACGGAGTCCATCTATCCCAGTTTCGGATGTTCTGACGCAAGCCCCATCGAAGACCAGCCAGCAAAGGGTGTGACGGACTTTCTATGTTTATCACTCGCAGCACAATATATGCAGCTTCCATCGGATCAAGCAGCACGTTCTTCATCAATTTTTCTAACCTACATACAAATCTCAGCTGCCATTTTCCTCTTCGGCTTCATCACACAAGGTTTTAGAAGAAGGTCTGACTTGCCGGGATCACCGACTAAAATAGAAGTTTTCTTCGTCCCGCGCGGGCGGTAGCTAGGCTTGTCCCAAGTCGATGTAGGGGTGGCTACGGACCGCACACCAGAGAGCGAAGTGAGCGAAGTGAACTACGAATGGTCGAAGTACGTATGCCCGCCCAATTCCCTATCAGCTAAACCGACGACAAATCAGATGTCTCCGCGACGGGCCAACCTTCGCCATCCACGACACGCCACAGCGGCATCTAGAGATGAATATGCACAAGGCCCACCTACACGCCCGAGATGCAACAGGGCTTGTACAACAATCCATGATCCATCGGTTGGCAATCACACAAACTGCCAGCTGCACTTTGGCCCTCGCAGAGAATGTTTCTCCTTGCCGAAGAGCTCCATCCATACCGGGTATTGCAATGTACCTCAGGAGGTGAGCATAAATTAAGTGGCTTGAATACCTCCCATTTCGTGGCGTCGTGATCGTGTTAAAGACGTGGGTGAAAATCGTTCGAAAGTCGTAAAGATCTTCACCATCATTAGGGTATCTTGTCGAACTGGGTTGTTCGGTGATGATCGCCATGGAAAGCGCCGATGGATCGACCTGTGTCAGTTTATCTGTTCGACCCGTCAAAGATATCTCGTTTGCCAGGCATCTCCTGCCTTTCGTCTCATCATCACCTGTGTGTTCTTCCGTTCTCCGTGCAAAAGTATAATAAACTCTCCAACAAACAAAAGTAAAAAGTCCTACCGCTCCTTTTCACTGCATCGTTTGAAACGAGCCCCAGAGGCTTCGAAACCACCGTTGGCATACCTATCAACATGCCTGTAAAGCAGCCTTCTGGAACCAAGCCCGTACCATGATAGACCGGCTTAGGCACGTTGAGAAAAATACTTGGGCGCAAAGTCTTTTTTTTCCCGCATCTTGGCAATTCACGTTTTATCCCCACTTTCCGCTCCGGACACCGAGGTGCCGTGTCTAGGAAACACCAAGGGATCTAAGAATTCGTGGTTCCTCTAGGAATTGTTGTTGAAGGGACCATGATGACTGCTGAAAAGACCGGCTGCAACAGCACGCGCACCGAAGGGACCGAAAGTACGAGAAAGGACACCAGAGAGACCAGGAGGTAGAAAGCGCGCGTTGGCTCTGGCCCGGTCTCACACTAAAAATAATTCCGCCAGAGACCGGTCGTTGACTTTGCATCCTTCAAACTCGCGAGAAAAGCGAGGACCCACAACGTTAACAGGCTTACGGCAACTCTCGTGTGTTGAAGCATATCGTGTCGCTAATCTCGCTTTCTAGCCTCGAGATGTGGTGGATACAAACGTCTTCTTCGGTTCTCTCGGCGAAACGCTGTCTTTGTTCGCCGAGAATGATTGGCGACGCGACGTCACGGCGCGGCGCTTGGTGTGTTGACACGCTCCTGTGGTGTGGTGTGGTGCACGCTGCTTCGGAGATTCAATTTGCCACCGACCCAACACAAAAGCCGCTAGTTCAGGTACAAGTCATGATGTCATACCGCAAGGTCTGGATGCTTTCTAAGCATTCCTCATCTCAACACGATCAATTTTTGTTTCTCTCCCTCGAAGGCTCGAGCTGAAGAAAGACAGAAAACATTTTTTCTTCACGGTAAAAAAAGACGGCCGGTGGATGGGTCAATCATGAGCGAACGAATGGCGGGAGAAGAGGTGGGGATCACCGGCACCATCGGAACCAGAAACGGAAATGATCTGCAGAGGTTGGTCGACTTTATCTTAGTCTGGCTGTCGAGATCTCGGAGGTGGGGGAATAGATAACCGGGTGCTCTGGTTATGCCCTAAAGCCTTATGACCCAAAGACTCCCGGAGGCTGCCGGAAGATGCGGAGACGAGATTACTTCGGACGACGGGTGTGCGGATATAACCAGTGGTGCCGTGTGAACGTGGGAAGGAAGTTCGTGAATCTTGCATGTGGTAGGAAGCAAAGCCGACTGGAGAATTAATGCACCCCGCTTCCGAGGAGCAGGAAACTTTATTTCAGTTCTCAGCATGATTGGAGTTCCCCGGACCGTTGGTTATTGTATATGTCGGTTCTAGATCTGGCAGATGTTTATTTCAATATCCGGGACACCTGAATGAGCAGCGCTGTATGTGGGTATAAACAGTCCTACATACCAGCAACCCGGAGATGATATCAGTTATGCATGAGGAGGGGCATGTGGTGCGGGGTTGTGAATAAAATCTGCCTTTGCCGGATGATTCGGAGTCGATATCAAGCTGCGAGCCTGAAATATGTAGTCTATGTGGGGTGCACTGTGCAGCAGCATCCGAAGATCGCGATAAATTTGGAAGGAAGCCTCCTAAGGAGAGTTGTATTCACCCAGCCGACCCAACGTGGATTCCGGTAGAATGGGCATAACTGCGAGTTTAGGACAGACTGAGTCAATCTGAATGCGTTTACGTTAGCAATTGTATTTCATTCAGAGAGCAGCGATACCAATTTTATTGCAAAGCTCAGTGCATTGAAGACATATGCACTGAGCTGTGTTAAAATCAAGGAAAAAAAGACATCGACAACAGACTGTGCAGATGTTGAAACATTACCGTCTAGGATCTTGATAGATAACGAGTCGTTGCAGCGGTGACCTCCGATTCACCTTCAGGCTGTAGCCGTAGATCTTCGACCACGTCAATTCACGGGTTGTCACGAACCATGCGAAAGACGGGTGATGACTTGTGAGTAGAGTTGTCAGTCGATCCAGTCGCTATGGCTTCTGGTGCTGTCAGGGTTGCGTAGAAGCTTTACTGTATTCATTTGACATCCGGAGTTAGGGCCGTGGGGACCGTAGTTCGAAGGTTCGTGTTTCGGTTGCAAATGTGCTTCGCAAGAGGACAATCCGGGTCCGAGTCGGAATTTGTGAGCTTGTCCGTTTGTCTGGCATGAGCACAGTCGTAGTTCGAGTTTGGTGGATAACAAGAATATGTGAAGGTAAAGGCGCGTCTGTGGGAGTCAAGAGAGTTAGAAGTGGAAGTGGAGGATAGGTGGTAAACGATGGTGGGGACAGAAACGCGTCAACCGCAAGACAACACCACAGCCGCGAAGCGCACCTAGTAACGCGCACAACGAGGGAAAACAACTCCTCGGAAATTTTCAGTTGTGTATGAGGGTTCAGTGGGGTTTACGTCGACCACTCCGATGCCAGACAAACTCAAGAAGACTTTTCACGAATGAGCTGCCAAGACCCAAAACTATAAAGATCACCGTCAGCGCCGATCCCAGAGCATCTATCGACGATACTCTTCGCTTGTCTCTCGCTTAATATGTCACATCGAAGCGAAGTTCTGGCGAGCTTGGCTGAGATGTAATAATCGACGACCGTGTTGCCCTACCCTTGGGGCCTCGGTTTTCCTCAGTTCCGCACCATCCCTGAACACCCACAGCAACCAAGGACCGCACAATGGCCGCCGCACATCTAGGCTGAACAACCACCCCCCACACATCTCACTCGAGACACTAGGGTCAAACAACACAACGCGACACCGCAATACAACACTGCAATCAAGACTCAATGGCGCCTGAATCACGACACCTCACTCCCTCGTTCTCGAAGTCAGGCTCAATGGCCATTACAATCATGAATCGCCACGACTCACCATTCACTCTCGTCTTTCCATTCCGATCCCGATAAAAGCCCACGAATCCTTCTGTATCCTTTCTTCTTCGTCTCCGTTCGCTACTGTCATCCAACCAAAAGCTTGCAACCATCAACTACAGCTATGGCAACAAGGACGAGACTAGCAGACGACATTGCATATTATGCAACTTTCCAAACGACTTACCACGATGACTCGGTTGAGAATTATCTCTCACCTTGTCCCTCGCTTTCTTGTTCTTCGGATTCGACTTCGACTCCAGGAGCGGCTTCTTCTTCGGCTTCAAGCTCTCTTTCAGCTTCGCCTGCGGCTTTCCCTTCGCCTTCTCTTTTGCCTTCTCCTTCACTTCATACACCTCCTTGTCTTCCTCCTTACTCTCTTCCCTACTTTTCCCCCACACCTCGCACCATCCAACAACAACGAAAGTCGAAGCAGGTCAGAAGACCATATCTATCACCTTTGAGTAAGCCCACCATACCTTATCCATAATCAATCAAAGCTAACCGGTGCAACAGGAAGAGAAGATGACGGGGAAGCATACCCGATCACAAACGACATCACAGTGGATGACGATCGACTGGGTAGAGTTACCAGTTTAACTCGGAAGCTCGCGATGGAGGGTATTATGATTCCAGTCAAGAGCATATGGGATGAAATGGGGAAGGCGAAGTGCAACAAATGGCGGGAGGATTTGAATGAGGAGGAGAAGAGGATGGAGAGGGAGTGGAGGAGGAAAAGGATGACGCCGGAGGATTGGGAGGAGGAAAGAAAGATTGAGAAAGTGAAGAGGAAGATTAGAGTTTTGGAGCAGAGGGAGAAGATAAGGAGGTTGAAGGAGGAGATTCAGAAGGCGGGAAGGGAGATAAAGAGGTTGAGAAGGGAATAGGAGGAGAGTTATCGGGAGGAGGAATATGAAGGGATAGAGGAAGAGGGGGTTTGCATGATGGCGGTTCTTACTGGTTATTGCCTTTTTTACTACTTACTTTTCGAGACCTGGTGTGGGTTGATGAGCTACGATATGCAATACGTATAGTTTTTTTTTTCGGAATTTCAGGAATTTTATGACTGTGACCGTGACCAAAGCAAACTTCCAACCTGCAAGCGTGATTCTATTTCGTAACGTAATACATCGCTCCTAAAATCTGCACATGTACCAAGTACCCAACAATTTCGGTCGGAATTCCTGCTGCATGTTTTACCATCCGTGCAAAATGCCCTATTTCCCCTACTGCAAGACACATCGACTTTATTGATTGGCTTGTAGTCGTACTAGAGAGCAGTCAATAACAATAAACAGAAATCAGTATCGTCTCAAACAGGTGATCACTTCCTGTTTGAGAGAAAGCTGTGCTTATTTGCGTTGGGTCTTCTCCTATACTCTAAATAGATCTTTTCAAATTGATAACTCAAGACATATCCGGTCCCGCCGGAAAGTCTTCCTCTATGCACCACATGCAAGTCTCTCGAGACTATGATGCATCACCGCTCATCACTAAGCATCATGATCCATCACCCTAGATACCATGCACAAGTTTAAGTTCGCCGCTACTCCTCCTCAGCAAACCCCTCATTGCCATTCTCACCCATCGCCTCCAAATTTAGTCCACAACAGCGTCTTCGATGACATCGTCTTCAACCGCATTCCGACGAGCCTTCCCGGTCCGTCTAGGTAAGACAGACGTTCTTCTGGAATTGGCCTATGACATTACCTTGAGCGCGGTAATGACATACATGCAACCTAGATTGTCAAATCAAGCTAAAAACCCTAGAAACATAATGTATGTTCGGGAAATATACAATCCAAGCTTACACATCTTCTGTGCACACCCGAGCTTAGTAGTACCCTTCCAAACCACCTGTGCAAAATGACCCGTATTCTTGCCATGCCTCCTTTTTGGAAGTTGTAATGTTTTCGTTCAACAATCCATGAATTGACGGCGTCAACAGCGTTTTGTATTCCATTGCTAGGTTTTCGCCTGTGCCTTGAAGGTCCTGTTTCATGAGTCAGCGAGTGATTTAGAGGGTGTTACACATCAGATCTCTGTCACTAGGGAAATTACGGAGTGTTCAAATTTGCATTTGTTGACATTTTTTTGAGCAGAGTTGATGAGACTGATATCCCACTGTAGGTTACCGACACGGTGTTCGTTGCGTACTTTGTTGTGGGTGTTTAGGTAGTCGCTCTTAAGGTCGGCTAGAGAGCCGGTGGTGAGGGCGAGGATGGAGAGAGAAAGTACGAGAAAGTTCACAGTTGCTAGAGCCGGTTTGAATAATAGGAATTTGATGATGAAAGGGATGATTGTTTAGTTTGTGGACGTAGTTTCTGTTGATTTAACTGGAGGATTTATACTTGGCAACACCCTCCCAGGGCTCCAATACGATATTTGAAATCGTGATATCAGCCCTATCCCTACAGGCACATCAAAAACGGGCGTACGAATGTATTTCCGGCGACTTCTCTGAAATCAACAACATTATTTGGGGAGACATTATCTTGTGAGAATGGTGCGAACTTCACAGCCTTGTGACTGATAAAACATCGAAATAATGTCTCACTCGAGGTTCAAAAAATATCAAGTCGTGACTTGGTGGAGGTCGGCAAAAGAAAACACAAAAACTACAGTATCTGGGATTCCCGTCTGGTCACCCACGACAGTACTAGCCGGACGATATCATGCTTAAATAGCGCAGAGCGGACGGGATGCGTTGTATTCATGATTCTATGACCGTAGCTGATGGACATGGCAAGTACAAGTTTATAAATTGATTATGTTTTTGCGGATGAGAACGAGTACTCGTCAACATATCTGTTCGACTGCTATTACTTACGGTCGTCATGCCTGGTACGATGTGCATAAATATGTGCAACAATAGCCATTTTGGAGGTAATCAATGGAACGCTTCTATTCCAAAGACAAAGAAATCGACCTTGTGGTTCACTTGTGTCGTCATGTGACTCATGTCTGGTGTTTGGGTCGCGTGCGTGAAGGCGCTTGAAAGAACAGGTCCACTTCGTTTATGTACCTGCAAACAGGGTCTTACGCCGGCGATCTTCAGGGTTTACCCGAGAGTTTCTCCGTGTGGCACTGCCGAGACTTGGTGTCCGATACTTTTGAAGTAAGTATGTCGAGTACGGAACCGTCGCATTGTAACCTGCAACAGAAAGCGGTAAGTTTGCTAAGGTTGTGGCAATCCTTTGTGCGGTTACTGAGTTTGAGGGGGCAGGAAAGACACGGGACCACTGTCGACACTATCCTTGCGGCTCTTCGGGAGGAAATCTTCGGCTTCGCCAACATCGCCGGGGATGACCGGAAGAAAGTCAGTGATATTTGGTGTTTCTGGAAGATTCTGGGTCGCAGTTGGACATAATCGCTGAGAAAACAGAAAAACCGACTAAAATTTTCTCGTGATTTTTTCTACTATGGTAGCAGTGGTATCAGTTGCCGGTAAACGACGCTGTGGCTAGTGAAGGTGGCTGACCATGCGGCTCTGCATCGGCGTGGCTAACCGCCGGCCCATTCACCAAAAGTTTTTTGAGCAACACCTCCGCCAATATCGCCATCACGCCGCAACGTTCAGAAGCCATCCACCACTCCCGAAACCATCGTCTCCCACGATAAATCGCCATCTCACGCCCTATGCCTCCACGGCAGCCGTACGGATTATTATGATAAGGCCTCGTACCGGGTTAGCTGCACCGTCGCAGACTACTCTTCGCTACCTGCGCCAGCTTGTGTTCCCACCATCCGGCATTGAGAATGCGTCCTCTACACAATGTCTACGAGCACCGGCTGGTAACGGACAGAAACACTTCTCATCCAAGAACAATAAGGTCCGACTTGCGAAACCCTCCGTCGTGCCCAACTCCGACGAGTCCAGCTTGAAGGATACCCCACTATCGTCGACATCGCCGGATACCCCGCGTCGGAATAAGGCTGCGACAACATCTACTTCAGACCCCGCTGCTCCGCGCCGGAAGAAGCCAAAGGGCCCGGGTCGACCTACCGTGGACGAGTTTTTGAAGGAAACACAGGACCGGATTCTCCTCGTTCCTCCGGCTTCGGACAAGGGAGTTGACTTCACAGCACTCCCGCCAAATCATCCTGAGGGACAAGGGAAAGAAGACGGAACCGTGAGGGATAGCGCCAAGGTACTACAGGACGTTGAGGAACCTACTACAACTACTGCTACTACGCCTACGGGAAAACCAATAGCGAGCGAAAGTGAAAAGCGACGGCAAATATCCCTAAAAGGTCGACTGCCGCACAAAGAATCGGAGCGATGGTACCGAGAATTTTGCTCAGTATTAAAAAAGAGGGATATTGCGGGGTGCAAGGAGATGTTTTTCGAGGCGCGGAAGAATAACATTGGAGAATTTCACGTTCAAAGCGCCGGAAATAAGTTAATGGACGTCTGCAACAAGTTATCGAAGCATGCCGAAGCACCCGCTATTTTCTCTCATCTCGCCATTTATCATGAATTTCTTGCTACCGCCAGTTTTAATATGGTTCTCGAAGCGTTGTTGATTCGGAAAAATTACAATTTGTTTGTCAGAACTTTCCAGCATTACACCAAGATACCCAATTCCGGCCTCAAACCGGATCATAAAACTTACGAATTGTTCATCAAATGTTTGGCGGAGGTTGGTGACGTCACTAAATTAAAGACGGTTATGCACGCATTGGAGGAGCAGAGAAAGCCGATTACTCTGAGTAGTTTCGCAGTGTACTTGGCTGGTGTGAGAGATAGGCACGGATCGTTGGAAGAGCTGGAACGAGAATTTATCTGGATTCAAAGCCGGAAGAGGGCGAGACAACCTGCGCTGTACAACATCATGATTGAGGAGGCACTAGCATACGGCAAACATAGCGATGCGAAGCGATTTGTGGACCAGATGAAAGCAAATGGGGTTCAGCCGGACCAGCGTACCTGGGCCGCCTTCGTGAAGACGCATGCACGGATGGCCGACTGGGAAGCAGTAGCATCAGCGCTCAAGAATCTTGGAGAAATGGGCATCAAATTCTCGCACCGGACCTTGAACGTTCTACTTGACATCTATGCAAACGCCGCCGACGACTTAACTGCTGTTGAGAAATTCTTCGACGCCTTATGTCAAGAAGAAGGTTTCCCCTCGTTAGGTTCCTACAACATCATGATTCGTGCAAACCTTTCAGCTCTCAACGAAGCCGGTTCCTTGAAGTGGGCAGCATACCTTCGTCAAGCCGGTCACGAACCCACGGCAGTAACTTTCAACACCTTCTTCCAGGATATGCGGTTGAAGCACGTTCCCAAGGCCCTGATGTACCGAGTCTACAACACCGTCTACAACCGTGACAAGAACAAGGTCGACGAAGTTACTCGCAACATTTTGTACCGTCACACCTTCCCACAAGAAAAGGCGATCGCCGCACCTCCCTTATCACTCGCCGACGTCACCTCCGTCGAAATGATCGACATCCAACAAACCGCCAAGAAAATGGAAGTCGCAATCCGTCATCAAGACAACCGTCTCGCCATCTCCACATTCCGCGAGGCCTCAGCCTACATTCCTATCACCCGCGAGACCATCAAACCTTTATGCGATGCGTATATCTCTATTCCAGATACTCAAATCGACCTTCCGGAAGCTATGCCGAAGTCTCATATCCGCCGTGAACAGATCCGTAACGGTGTCTTAGGCCTCATGATTTTGAACGCCAAGCAAGAAGCCGAGAAAACCCCCGTTGTTCACCCGATTATTCTTCGCATCATCCACGGAGCTTATAAGTTTATGGAAGCCAACTCTATCCCCATTTCTCACACTATCACCAACACCGTTGCGGCTACTTTAATCAACTACCATGACGCCGTGGGAGCTTTACACATCATGAATGAAGTTTCCAAGACTCGTTGGGGACGTCAAACTGGATGGTACCCAGAATCTTTGACCGTGTTGCTGAGAGCATACTTGATTATGCAGGATATCCGTGGTATTCGATGGGTTGTTGATCGGTTGATGGAGACTCAGAAGGAGCCGGATCAGAGGTTTATGGAGTATCTTCGTCGTGGAATGAAGGGGCCTGGTTCTGGCAACTTTAAGGAGGATTTGGAACAGGTTATTCAGCAGACGAAGGATTATAAGCTTAAGTTATGGCTTACTATTCATCGGAAGGCTGAGAACGTGGTTCAGACTATGGATGCGGATCTTGGTGGTACTAAGCCGGTTGATTACCCTGGATACTTTGGAGATCCGAACAGGACAACGGTTTCGGAGGAGGCGATTGAGAAGTGGAAACAGAGGAAGAGGGATGTTAGGATTTCGAGAAGAATGTCGATGGAGAGGAAACTTGGGTATGGTCAGCTTAAGGAGAAGATTGGTGCGGTTGAGGAGGTGTTGTTGGAAAAGGATAGACCTACTCCAAATGGTGGATGGGAGGCGGAGGCGGAGGAGGAGCGAAAGGAGAGGCAGGCAGAGAAGGATAGAGAAAGATGGGAGGAAGCAAGAAGAGAACCGCAGTGGTTGGCGGAGGCGGGCGCGCATAATCGCGGAAGAAGAATTGGGCCTCAGAATGATAGGAAGGCACGGGGCATGATTAGGAGGCCATCAAGACCGGGGGGTAGTGGTTCCAGTGCTCCTAATTAGAAGGTGTTTTTTGTAAAGGCGGCAGGGTTTGTATAGACGAGACTTGCGGTAGTTATGGCGTTTGATATTTTCGGGGTAGCTGGGTTGTAACATAACTAAGGGGATGATTGTACTGTACATAAGCTAGATATGGGTGGGTGATTTAAAAGCGTGGTTCCAAAAAGGGGAATTGGCATGTATTTTTAGTGATCTTTGGTTGTCTTTTTTTTTATTTTATTTTTATGTTTTTTTTTTTTTTTTTTTGTGGATTATAGCGTGGGAGGGGGAATGGAGTGGTGTTGGTTGTAAACGCTTATTATGATACCGGACTTTTAACTTGGTTGCATTGGAAGATTCAATCGATGGTTGTTATTTTACTTGACCGGACTGGACGAGATTACATGGATTCGTGATGCCTCTTCCGAAATTTGAAACTTCATACTGCAGCTGCCAGCAACGTCTCAGCAACGGTAATAAGGTTCGGACTCGGAACTCAATGATGCGGTGCATAGTATGTATGCAATGATAAATCAGATGCGGAGCTCGAGTCAGTGGCCGATGGGCCATAGCAATGTCGTTTTGATAAATAAATAAACAAAACCCCATCCTTCAAAGCTAGTTTGCTAATGTGAAGTTGAGTCGAATAAAACACAAACAAGAACTTCAGTAGCCCCGAAGGCCGAAGTTAAAGAAAATCAAAATCGACGCTGCGCCACAACCATTCCTCCTGAACCTTCTACCCTTCTTCATACCTCACTCAATAAGGTTGTAGCTTGTAGCAAGCTAAACTTCAGGGCGGTGCAAAGAGTCCCGTGGAACAACTCAGATCTCATTTATGCGCTGCATGCGCAAGTTCCCGAGGGGCGCGTACGTATGGTCTGCGCTTCTATATGCACGGGTATTTTTGACATGACAATTTGACGCGGTGTTACTGGTGCGGTGGATGGTGGATTGGAGTATTGAAGGTGCAGAGAGCTGCTTCGCAGAGTTGAGAAAGCTTAACCTACATAAAGCATTCCTTCACTGCGCACAGCATGGCGAGTTGAAAGGGAACAGATGACTATGGGTATGGCTATGTTTATGAATGCAATATTGGATTTTTGATGACTAAAGGGTAAAGCAAAGCATAATCCGTTATGGTGTAGTGGCTAGCATCGGCCGCTCTCATGTAGAGCAATTAATCCGGCCAGACCGGGGTTCAATTCCCCGTAACGGAATATCTTTTTTGCGGTCTGATTTTTTTATGCACCTAATTTTTACCCCAACTGCGCAAGTTGTTTGTTAGTCAGATTCAGCATAACCGGGGACGCCCCGGATAACACATATCCCCCGAGATTCAAGGTTAAATATCTTTTAATTTGTTTTGCCGATGACAGATGCTTAGATGTTCTGTGCTCAAACCCACTCGCCAAGATGTCCGTCTGATATCGCCGCGGTTGCCAGCCGGGATTGAAATACATATATGCTCTACTCTAGAAGCGCCATTCCTGCGTCTAATATGTAACTAGACGACGGCTGTGTGCAGGTCATTGTGATGAGGAGATATAATAAGGCGGTTTGTTACACTGGAGTGGGATTAGAGATATTAGCACATTGAAAATGCACTCTGTGTTGCGCCTGCCAAATTCTTTCGATCATAGGGCGGTTTTCTTAAACCCCGTCGGTACCCATACTAGCTCGTCTCTAACGTTAAACCCGCTCATTTTAGTAATCAACTCTGAAGATCTGGCCGCCGTAGATCGAGCCCGCACGGCGCAGTGCTAGCACTACTCCGCCAAGAACCCTACGCGAGGGAGTTTCTTTTCGGGGAACACTTCAAACCCGCTATGTGCACAACGAGAAGGATTGAGCTGGTTCAAGGCTGATACCCTCGTGCTGCTACCCGTTATTACAGGGTTTGCAGCCATAAGAGCTGTTTATGAAAGTTGTCTAAGAAAAATGTTACATAAATCGCGGGAGCGAAGCGTTGAATGTTTTTATAAACGTCCCTCCCACCCCGGATTTTGCGATCGTTTTGAAGAGGAAGAACGATAGCAGTCATCCACCTACAGCTACTCCATCTCGCGAACTGAGGAAATTTCGTCTCGAAAGTCGCACACACAACACAGCTCGACCCTCGTTTCCTACACTCGACCCCCCCCCCCCCCCCCCCCCCCCCCCCCCCCCCCAAGGCTTGAACAACTTGCATTCAACCCGTCACCCTCGCTCCTCATACTCAAAGGCTTGAAGTCCTCTTGAATAAAGACACCCCGTACCATCAACCGGCCACACGAACCACCGCACAAACACGCAACATCAACACCTCAACAGTCAAGAAACAAGATGGATCACTCAGCTCATATGGGTCATGATATGGGCGGTATGGACCACGGAAGCATGTCTATGTCCCCTACCGTGACCTCTACTGGTGCCGCTGCTAGCTCCACCACGGCAACCGCTATGGCCGGAATGGCTGGTATGGATCACGGAGGCCATGGAGGCCACGACATGGGTGGCTGCAAGATCGAGGTTAGTTATCAATCAATGCTACCGACTAGGGTCCCTATTTCCCAAAACTGCTACTATGCATGGCTGGATGGATGGATTATCAAGAATAAGTTTCTGACAACCGATTCCTCTAGATGACCTGGAACTGGCACACCATCGACGCCTGTTTCCTCTCCAAGAACTGGCGAGTCCGCAACAAGGCCGATTTCGCCGGAATCTGCATGGGCGTTTTCTTCTTGGTTATTCTCTTCGAGATCATCCGCCGTTTCACCCGTGAATACGATCGTCACCTTATCCGCAAGGCTGCAAAGCATAATGCAATGACCTCCGCCGATTCCACCGCATCTGAGACGGGAGGGCCGTCTATGATGTCTTGGATGAACCCGACGCCTAAGGATGTTTTCCGTCCAACTATCGTTCAACAACTTATCAGATGCGCTGGTTACATGGTTCAGTTTGGCCTGGGCTACCTCATCATGCTTTTGGCGATGTATTACAATGGATACATCATTATTTGTATCCTGCTTGGTGCTTTCGTTGGTCACTTTGCGGCGGGATGGGATGATTTTGCGGCCGGGTATGTGACCCGGAAAAGATCGACGGATGCTGAAAGTGGACCTTTGCTAATGAAACATACAGACGTAGTACCGGATGCCACTAAGGGGGGGGGAATAGTTGAGTTGTGTTTAGTTCCAGCTACGGGGGTAGATGGATGACTGTGCGGCGGAGTAGGAGCCGGAGCATGGAACATCGCTACCATACTCTAGATTACAGGATCTAGTAGCGAAATTGGTTACGAATGATTGTTTTTACGATATCGGTGTTTTTTGTTCTCTTTTTTTTGTGGGATTAGCGGGTTGGTTCAATACGTCTTGTTTTACTTGCGAAGTCGCGATTGTAATAATTTCATTACCACCAAGGAGATTTACCAGGAAGGGATTTTTGTTTTGGCTTGTGTTCGTCGATACCAAATAATGGTTAAGTACTGTAGCTTTACTGTAACATGCATGATACCTTACATACATGTAATTTGCGATAAATAGAACTGCTAGGCGGGAGGCGGGGTTCAAAAGTCAAATCTAAGACCCTCTCTGGAACCATGTGACAATTAACTTGACATCTGACTTTGCCGTTCGGGTATGTAACTGCTGCTGCTCATCGAAGCCGCTGCGGAAAGTTGGGAACTGTGTTCGTATTCCAATTACCTCTGTAACGTATCACTCACGTGTGACTGTGGCGAGATCTTTAAAAGCTCTTCCAAACTACTAACGGTGACAAGCCAATGAGGTGAATCCTCAATCCGCGATCCGGCCCCCCGCAATCCGGCCCCCCACGTCTTGCCCACCGCGTATCGTGTGTTTGTACTCGTCAACGAAAACTCGCTGCGCAGCTTCCACAGGACAATGGACAAACACCCCCTCGCTCCCCTGCCAACACCTGAGCCGCAAACACCCCACCCCACAAACACCCCGCGCTTCAACTCAACAGCCTAACCATGCTCGCCATAGCTCCACATGCACCGTTGATCCTGTCAATCATCAGGGTTTAGGGCTCCCATGATTCCCTACATAGATCTCGATCGTCAATCTCATAAGTTTGCTCAACTCCCGGCGCCCGCTCAAATACCAACTCCCAGAACACTGCCCCCATGATACGGCATGAACGCGACCTCGCGATAACTATGTAACTCTAATTAGAGCACCGTCGACGACTTGACCAGACCATTGGGGATTCCTGCTGACCACCTGGCCTCTGCTTTATTCCCTTCCCCTTGGGCTTTGTTTCCCTCGGTTCCCTTGGGCCTTGTTCAGTCGGAAAAGAGTCGAAATACAACAGCCATTACGGGGTACTACCAACAGCATGGAGAGACTGGCTGATAAGGTTACGCATCCGAGATAATGAAGGTGCTTGTGGTTGTGTGGGGGCTTGAGCTCAAATTCCATGACTTGGGGTTCTTTTTGGTTCCCTGGTAAGTTTGCTACTGCTGTGGGAGTTGATTCTTGAGGATGCTTGCTAACTACATACCGGTGTAGCTTTCTCAAGTGGTGCTACAGCGTCTGGCTGTGGCTACAACTGAGAAGTAGGATCGAGGGGGTTCGTGGCCTTCGAGGGGGGAAGGGGGGGGGGGGGGGGGGGGGGGGGGTGGGGGGGGGGTTTCGTCTGGCTGTGGCTACAACTGAGGAGTAGGATCGAGGGGGCTCGTGGCCTTCGAGGGGGGAAGGGGGGGGGTTTCGTCTGGCTACAAGACTCCCGGAACTGTCGACAACTCGAAAGTTGAAAAGCCCTACAACTTCGCCACCAATCTGAAAAACATATCGACTTGTCCCTTGTCCGCACATATACCTGTGGTACAGTACCCTCGACCTGTAAACACAAATCAATAACAAACGCCGTGGTCACTTTCCTCACCTGGTGTTGTACTTCTCTCTATCTACGCTATACTCGACTATGTTATCCAACCACGACTCTTCAAGAGACGAACCAATGCAATTCGTAGAGCCAGTAGAGAAGGTGATTCCATCTATCCTTCGAAATTTGCTACAGAAACTAATAGGAATCAGATGTCAACATTCTATGATATTTACAAACTCTCAATAGGCTAGCTGCGACAATAACGAAGAATAGGAATAAATATGTCCAGGAGATGCAAACACCTAGGCGACCCTGCAACAGGAAAAGTGGGGTAGCTTTGGTAATCAACAATGATGCGAGCGTCATTAGCTTACTAAAGTCGACACTTCATCGTTTCGAAGCGGCGACAACCGTACCGACGGTATAAAAGCCTGGCATGAGCGGGCTGCGGCCGTTTGCACTGCTCGGAGAAGACTACCCAACTTTGGGGGCTCTTTGGCTGCCATCAAATTATCTACATCGCCATGTCGTAATTGCAATTTGCTGATCCCATCTATTCTCGTTATCTACGCCATATTCGATCATGTTATCCAACATCAACCACTACTCTCGAAGAGACGAATCGATGCAACTCGTAGCCGAAACTTCACCGCTTCGAAGCGGCGACAGTCGTTGTAGCAATTATATAAAGTCTGCCATGAGCGGGTTGCTGGCTGCGGCTTTCTCAGATCCCCGAGACTTACCCAACCTTGGGGCGTTGGGGCTCTTTGGTTGCTATCAAATTATATTTTCATGTCGTAATTGGCAATTGCGGACCACATCTCTTCTAGTTATCTACGCCATCCTCGACGGTGTTATCCAACCACAACTCTCGAAGAGACGAATTGATGCAACTCATAGAGCTAGTAAAGCTCGAAAATGGATGAATACCGGAGAATGCAAAGAACTTGAAGAATTTGAAGAATACGCGGTTTCTTTCGTTGGAGGTGTACTTACAGAAGACGCGCTGACGCAGAGAGGTGGACTTACTAGTTTTAGGGTGGGTAAGTGCCGTGGGTAAGGGAGCAGAGACTCCGGGAGATTATGAAGGCATCCAAGAGGTTCTAGGTCTATTTCAACGGGTTATAATGGCGATCAAAGACTTGAAATTAACTTAAACCCTTTCACGGAGACCAGCGTCTACCTGCCCCCGGGTTTGGCCTCAAGGCTCACATCGATCACACAGATTGACCACAACCCACGGGGGTTTCAAGCGCCGCCGCTGAAGAACTTTGAAGACTGAAGACTGAAGATAAGTCTTGGAGGATCCGGGATCACGTTTATACAGCCTGGGAAGCAGCTGTAAATCGAGCCTCAAGGATGAAGATTGGATATGTCATGTGAACTCTGGGATAGTTTATGTAATGTAGAGAACACGCGACGGGTTATCAGCACGTATCGTGAGATGAAGAGGGATGTTTTATATTTCTATTTGTACACAGCGCTACAGCTGCTTGAAACATTTTAAATTATCCGTCGATAACTACCATCCATGTGCTAATAGCTAGTGAACTTTTGAATGACCCCAAATCCCCCCCCCCCTCCCCCCCCCCCCCCCCCCCCCCTTATCCCTTGGTCCCGGCGGCGTTTGTTTAGAGGAAGGTCGTGGAGCGAGACTTCGCGAGTTGGCCGAAGGATGGTGACGCCGGCGGTCGCTACACTGGGGGAGGATGCTTTATACCACAGGAGGTCGGAGGGATGTGATGTCGTAGTAGAGACGGTTGGTGTAAGCTGTAGCAAGCGAGAGGGCGTTATGGATTCGGTAGAGGAATGGGTGGCCGAGGGGGGACCACTTTCGCTGCGAGAGGAAGCCGATGGTGCAGTGGCCGCTGCTCGAGAGTGGGTGTCCTGATAGTTTTGGCAAGGTAACTGAGGAATCATAAGAACATCCTGGATGTGGGAGTTGAACTATTATAATTCGACGTCGGTAGTGTTGACCTTGGGGGTAAGGCTGATAGTGTTCGACAGCGGCGGAGGCGGGGGTTTCGTTTAATCCTTCTGTAGTTTTGTTAGCTAGCTATCTTGAGCTACACAGGAAATCCCAAATCTTACAAGTGTTAACAGAGATGACGTAGAAAGGATACAAAGGCGATCGATACAACTGCAGGTTGAGTGGAGCTTGGAGGATGTTGGTCGAAAGTAATGTAGGTGTAGATAGAGCATAACCGTAGTTGTTAAAAATCCAGGAAGGAAGTTGACCAGATTGAGCTGACAACACATTCAGGAAAAGAAGGGACGGACAGACAGAGCGTCCTTGTGATAGGAGTCCAACTGTGTTGAACGGATGAGATCCTCTCTTTGCATGTGTTGTATACAAAGAGCCGTTGTTGTAAAAAAATCCAGGAAGGGGTAGTTGGCTAGACATTCCCTTCTGGAAGAGAGTGGACGAACAGAGAGAGCGTTCTTGTTCTCGAATCGAAAGGCCGAGGATCCCGTTGCTGAAGCTTCGAGCAGTGGGATTGTAACAGCGAGATATCGAAGTCGGTTTGTTTGTGTTCTGCGAAAATCTTTACGTGACATTCATTTTTTTTTATCTCTCAGATTGAGCCAAGGAAATAATACTCCTCATCTACTCCGCAATCCCATCAACGTTCCTGACTCCAATGATCCTGTTGACAGAGACGAAGCGCGAGTATTGTGAACGTAAACGCGCCAATTCAGCCCGCCTTCGTTGAACTTGACGCTCGAAGTATGGCAGTTCGGCATGCCTTGCGGCAGAGGTTCGTGGGCGGGCGATCTCTCTTCGAAGTCTACGCTCGGCGACTTCTAGTTTTTGGGTAGCAAACGTTACGGCAAGGTTCATCAATTGTGCATTAAGTTGTGCTTCACGAGCACGCACTTCGGCAGGGGAAATTGGCGAAGTGGTCGTCATGGGGTGTCGAGGTTGCGGTGTTGTTTAGTGGCGTTTAGCTAGGTGGTGTGTAGATTCAATGTTTAGAAATCACGAAAGGACTCTCATGACAGGCCAGGGTCAGCTACTTAATGGAACGATCGGCCAAAATTTGGCCGCCATAACTCTATTCCCCATCGAGAAGTCCCCAACATGTCGTCACAATTCCCCCTCGGATTCCGCTTCCGACTCTGCATCATCCGCCGTCCCATATTCCGTCTCCAATTCCCAGTCGCTATCCGTCTCCCCATCATCCCTCTCCATCTTTTCCCACGCAAGCCGTGCATCTTCGTCCCGCTTCCACCCTTCGGATCTCTTAAATTTTTTATCACCTCATATTCAAAGCGGCAAATCTTCCTCGGCTCCAAGTAATCCTCCGCAACATCTTAAACGTCATCCTCTATCCGTGTTCGTTAGCTTCAATTCCGTCATCTTGAAGATACGTGTCTTACGGAATTTATCCGCCCAAATGGGTCTTGGACAGGTTGTCGCGTACGGATACCGGAATTCCTTTTCCTCCTGGAGCGCGGGGTGCACATGTTGATTCCAGCATATTCCAGTTGTTCGGGTTCTTGCGGTTCTCCATTTTCGGGCTTTACTAGCTTGACGGGTTGTATCGGTTCGTCTTTTCAAGGGGAGTAGTTGGATCACACAGTCGAGAATGGCGTAGATGAGGAGAAGTACTACTTCTATGATCGACCAGGTGAGGAAAGTAACCATGGTGTTTGTTGCTTATTTGTGTTTAAAGGTCAAAGGTAATGTGTGCGGAGAAGTCGATATGTTTGTTGAACTGGTGGTGATGTTGTAGAGCTTTTCACCTTTCAAGTTGTCGACAGTTCAGGGAGTCTTGCAGTCGCGAGGGACCGGCTCATTTATGGTAGTCTTTGTGGGCCTCATTGAGTAGTCATTGAGTCTGGATTGTGCAGAATAGGGGGGTGTCCTTTGTTTGTCTGCTGCAGCAAGGTGGGCATTGAAGGTGCCAAAAATCGGATGTGAGTAGCCATTCAGTCTGGATGGTTACGGACAATCATAATATCTCACCCGGGTTGGCGTTGTCGAACCCTGTACGCGTCGAGTAGTTGGGCCAGGGGCCGAGTTGAAACCCATCGACCATTGC
Source organism: Pyronema domesticum (assembly GCA_024516145.1). NCBI lineage: Eukaryota > Fungi > Ascomycota > Pezizomycetes > Pezizales > Pyronemataceae > Pyronema > Pyronema domesticum. Next base: position 400,855 of record JAJJXL010000006.1, on the reverse strand, counting down.
CACCGACGCACCGCTACTTTGAAGGACCTCTTAATCACGCACAACATCTTCTAAATGAACGTCAATAATCGATTCAAATTGTAAACCTCCGGCTATATTCACTACCAAAACTCCCCTTAGACCTGTTCCTGTTCCCCAAAATCTACTCCCAAGACACTCGGCAAACAAACCCCCTCTTAAACCAGCACCTACGTTACATTATGGCAAAATGCAGTCCCAAACCCGCTATCAAGAAGGCCGATACCACAAAGAAATACCCTAGACGATCTCCGGCGCTCGCTACATCCTTCAGCACCACAATCCAAGATGCAGTGATGACACCCATAATTCAAGAGATGCAGTCGAACACATATATCCAGCAAACTTTCAAGCTCTTGAAACAAATTCTGGATAAACTAAACATCCAATTATCAGGAACCTCGATGAATTTTTCTACCAGTACGTACTCTGTACCCCTGACCACCGTTTCACGCCATTCCCTAAGGGCATTCTTGTTTCTAATTCAACCGATGTTTTCTAGTTCTCATGATGTTTATTGCAATCCCTATTGTCTATACGTAAGTCCTTTCCTTGTTCCTAACACCACGAATCCAGGTTGAGAAAGATTCAGCTACTGACGCAGAATGAAAGGGTTGTGATGTGGATTCTGAATTTGTTTGCGAAGACTTTGCTTCTTATTGGTTTTGGTCTTCTGGCGGTTGGGTACCATACTGCTTGGAAGGGCATGGCTAATAAGGAGGGAGGTGGAGCTGGAAGAGGGGATTCACGCGTGAAAGGTGGGGATGCTGCAAAAGTGGCGGGCCTGGCGGCGGCGGCGGCGGCGGCGGATGAGGTGAAGAAGGATCTTGAGGAATCAGGATTGAGGAAACGGGTAGTTTAGTAGTGCTGAGGTTAATAGGGCTTTGCGCTGTTAGGGGGTGTTGTTGTGTTGCTTTGCTTCTAGACTGATAGTTTTTGTGGGGTTGGATGATAAGTAATGAGACCACGCGTGAGCTTCACATATGAGAGGAACAAATTTAATGCACGTAGTTCAGGGGAAGATTTACGTAACATATCATTCAATAATCGGTACAATACGTCTCGGTACGTCTCGGTACAATTTTTGACTACCCGCAGCGCACCCAGTCGATCGACAACATTATCACCCAACTTCTTACACCTCCGCACTAGGGCCACTTCTTCCGCTCTGTGCAGAAAACGCATTCAGCGCCGTAAAAAATCCTTCATTTTGCGGCCTGTACTTCCCTCCATCGGCATGTTTCACCCTCTCCATAACACTAGGGTGCAGGTTTGCACAATCCGGTATATCTCTTGTGGATCCGAGGTTTGGCGGCCAGTAGATATTAGCCCACTTGTGATTGATGAGTTCCATTCTCTTGAAAAACGGCAGGATTTCTATCGTTGTCAGTTTAGCACTTTAATTTCACACTTTCGCTGGGTGGGTGATGGAAATTGCATACCAAAGAGCCACCAGAACATAACCCCGAGCCAATTCCAACCTTTTCCAAACGACAACGCATCATGAATCAAACTATCCTCAATCGCATCTGCCCGCTTCGCGTGCATCCGCTTCAAGAACTCATCACGACGGTGATTAAAAGCCAATTTCTCCTCCTGCGGCTCAGGAATCGAGTTGATTTCATTAATCATCCATTCCAGCGCGACATCACTTAGCTGAATATCCTCCTTCGTCTTCGTAGCCCAACCACCACCCACATCACTGTGATTTCCCGGGAACCAAACCTCCTTAATATCCTGCGCCTGCTCAGCCGAATTTATATCGTGATCGCAATCATCGGCATCTTGACAAAAAAGCGCGACCTTAAATTTGAGTCGACGTTCATCGATTGATACAGCATGACGAATGTAAGTAGCAGCAGGAACAAAGGTAGGGAGGTAAGTTTGTTTTCTGAAGGGGATATCTAAAGTTGTGATGGAGCTGACGCAATCGAATAGGCCAAGGAAATGGATAGAGACGTTTTGTCGACAGAAGGTTTCTTTAAATTGGCTCATGAATTCTTCGCATTCGGCTCGGGTTTTGAAGCGCGCGCCGGATTCGTAGTCTTCGTAGGTGCGATACGCAAAGGGGACCTAAGTTTCGTTCGGCAAAGGTTAGCTTTGACCCGGCTTTGCCAAGCTTGGCGAATCATTCCCGATGATCCGTGTGGTACCCCGAAAATCTAGAACTTATTGCCGACTCACCCTATTATCACAAAAGTTAAAATTGACCCATCAAAAAGAAGGGATCTAAGGTGGGGTTTAAACTTACATTTCTTCATTTCCGCGCGAGAGAAGCCCAATTTCAGTGATCATTCTAGCCAGGAAACGAGCAGTGAAAGCACCGCGACTAAATCCAAAGATATAAATCAAGTCACCAGGCTTATAATATCTCATCACAAATCGATAACCTGCTAAAACATGGTGGGTGAAAGTTGTCCCTGTACATGTGATGTATTAGTTACCCCGCCGTTGACTCGAAACCAGATCGAAGACAGATCGAAGACGGAACATACCGATGGCGTTGTCGATGGTCTGGGAAAACCATCGCTGGATACTTCCAAATACTCCTCTGCTCATAGAGCTTTCGTCGGCTGTGTAGGTTCCAATTCCCGCTTTTTGTTCATGTCAGCGATCATGTTGATTCAGGGTCAGTAGGATCAAGAAAAACTAACGTTGGTAATAGTGGTATTGACCCTTTGCGTCCCGATCGCACATCTGGTACAACTTTACGATGTTGGTGTCGGTTGAAGTTCCAGTGAATTTGTTTCCAGTCCCATCGAAACAAAGAACCAGCTTGTTGGGGGGTTTTCCATTCTTTCGCTTGCCGACACCATTACTCGATGATGGGAAAGAAGTGTTGAAGGACATGATTGAAAAAGTGTCGTTAAAATCCGGAATCCTGGAGATGTAGTAGTCGCAATCCAAATTTTTCAGCGATGAGCCCTGCAGCGATGAGATGGGAGGATAGGATGAAAGTCGATAGAATGGGGATGAAGTGCCCTTTTCATGTTGCAGAACTCCACACTGAATTTTTCAAAACGCACATAAGTAATCGGATTTTGCAAGCATATCCGAATGTTTCACTGGGGATATCTGTTGAATTCTTCTATTGATGGGTAATCGACGGAGCTGATTAACCTTTCCGGTATATGGGGCGTTCATGGTAGGCTCCAATATCTCGTTCCGAGTCGTTCGTTGTAATCGGGCGTATATATCATGTCTCTGATTGGGTATGTTTCAGATGACAAGTCGCGGCCCTGCATAACATTTCCAATGAGTAGCATAACTAGCGCAACGTGCAACTGCAGCCTTGTAGAACCCCATGTAGAAACCCTGTAGAAAAGTAAAACATATCCCCGGGGAATATTCCGATTATGGAATTTTTTCAGCTTTGAAGATTTCTTGTTGTGTTACTTGAATCAGTCAAGTCCAAGGCATGCAAATCATCGGTGGAAAAAGCTAAAAAAAAAAAAAAAAAATTTGAAAGGCGAAGTTGCGGTACCTTAACGCTACTACCTTCTATCCGAAGCATCCGAGGCGGCCCAGAGTTTGTTCTATCTAGAGTATCTAGAGTAACTATAACTTGTGCTTGTAGAGTAGTGAGTTTCGGGTGATGTTGCAGTGACCGGGCGACACAGCCGCGGCTATCCCGCTGGTGTTAGCGTCGGGCTAAGTACGCGGGCGAGGCCGATGGGACTTCAGCCGCAAAACTCTAACTATCTCACCTGCCTATTCAGATCTGACACTTACCTGATTTAGATAGTCTAACATACCTTATATCCGCCTCTTTTGTGATTACATCGATATGCGAACTTTGTTTGCTTGCGACTCAACTGTTGTCTAGATACTTTAGTACTTCCTCGCCCCCTAAGCCACACCGGGTCCGAAGCCACACTATCCTTTTACTTGTACCGGTTTTGCAAGGAAAAAAGTTTGTCTTCGAAACGCATCGCACGGTATATTGATTTCGCAACACGAGAAGTCGAGTAAGCAGCCCGAAGCTTAACAGCCGGTGAAACTTCGGAATTGTTATTCAATCGCCGGGTGGAAGTACATGACGTACACAATTATATAATTGTTCGCGGTGACTGCAGATATAGATACCATGGGACTGAAAAAAGTTCAGCTCATTGAGTGCTAATCTATCGAGATTACTCGCATATTAGCGAGATCTACTTAGCGGCATGGTAAAGTTTATCGTGCCACAAATCGACGGTGTGCCGTGGCTCGACAGAGGAACTTTAACCTTAAACCATATGTGAGATCAGTACTGTACAACGTTCATAGACAGCTGAGCTGACAACATACCGTTATCCCTTGGCATTATTTAATTCTGACTTGATATCGTCATGAACCGGTGAAGTCTACTTTCTAGAGTACGGCAAACTTCACCTGTGTTAGGTGATCATGATGTGCAAACATCAAAACACGTCTGGCCGATTGAATTTTATTATAGCAATTCACTTAAGTTTTGCTACATTATTCAGGTCGTCCTGGACAGGAAATCCGCAAAATCATCGGTAGTTTGGCAATGTGTAAATTTCTGAAAACTACATGGTTCAGATAGTACACGGCGTCAAACGACCGGAAAGGTGCATTTGATAACCCGATGCAAAGCATAGGGCACTGTCCCACTCGGCCCGACATTTATTTTGACACCCATGTGAATTGAAACTCTTCAAAAATTCCATCGTTTTACAATAAGCCTTCCTGTATACTGTACAGTGCTGTAGTACACGGGGAGTATCTCCAACCCGTGTATAAGTAGATCGCCGTCTTCTGTTCTTGAAAAATTGTAGACATCCCTCTCTTGCTACATATTAGACCGTTCAATTTAGACGAGTTCGTCGAGCTTTTACTACACAGTCGATAAATATGGCTTCGCGACTTCTTTCCATCTTTTTCAAGGCAAACGGAGCCGATTCTACCCCCTCTCACTTCGGAGATGAAACTTTAGCTTCCAACAAGAATGTCAAGGCGGGAATACTCGCCGATTTACAGGGTCTCATCGGAAACCACAGCACTGATGCTGCAACAATCCTCGAGATGATTGAGCATGGAATATCCGGCGCACCCACCGACGATAAGTCTCTTCTTGTAAGTTAATTCTGTATACTTCTGACTATTTCTAACATATCGTAGCTTGAGAGAATCATCCAGCTTGTGGCTTGCATGCCAAGAACGTCACCAAACAGAGAGATACTCTCAGGAAAACACCTAAACAATTTATGGGGTAGCTTACAACACCCACCGCTCACTTACGTCGGTGATAAAACCCGGTATCGTCAAGCTGATGGCAGCCACAATCCAGAGCTTACAATCTGACGTCATGAAATCTGAAGGATTCATAGGATATCACTATGCCTGATCTTGCCAAGGCGGGAACTCCTTATGCACGCACGGTGATCGGCAACAAGCATATGCATGGCGCCAAGCCGGACCCGGAACTTCTTTTCGATCGTAAGTGTTATACCCTGGGGTATCATTTTGGGATCTTAACTGATTCCTGTGATCAGTACTCATGGCTCGCGGACCGAACAAACCCAAGGATAACCCGGCGGGTCTCTCTAGCATGCTATACTACCATGCTTCCATTATCATCCACGGTATGAATACTCTAGACCTCCGTCCTAACAGAATAAAACTAAAAGTGCGTACAGATATGTTTACGAAAAATCGTACAGACCCGACCATCAACGACAGCAGTTCTTCCTTGGACTTATCCCCTTTATATGGTAACAGCTTAGAGGAAGTCAGCCAGATCCAATCGTGTAGAGGAGGACAACTTCATCATGACACATTTGCATCGAAGCGAGTTCTGAGTTAGTGGCACAATCTTCCATTGACATAACAACAGGGCTAACGGTATCATTCAGGGCTTCCTCCAGGAATCTGTGTAATGCTGGTCATGTACAACCGCTTCCACAATCACGTGGCTGAAAAGCTCGCAAGCAGCAATGAAGGCGGTCGATGTAGTCTCAGCCCAAGGCTGTCAAAAGAAGCTTTGAAGAAGACGAGGGCCTTTTCCAAACTGCACGCTTGATAACATGTGGTCTTTACATCTCAATAAGTGTTCACGAATAAGACGATATCCATCAGTCCTTCGCTCTTTAACTGACTGACTCACTACGAATCATAGTTACATCCGAGGAATCACCAACATGAACCACTCTACATATGACTGGGCACTGGACCCACGCACAGAAGTTGCTAAATCGAAACTTGCACCGAAAGGAGTAGAACGCGAAACCGGAAACCATGTTTCGGTTGAATTTAACCTTTCTGTACCGCTTTCATTCCGTAATCTCTAAGAGGGATGAGAAGTGGACGGAAGACATTTTTAGAAAGATCTCTCCTGGAACAGAACCGAGAGATGTCAGCATGCAACAGATATTTCACAGCATGCAATCCTTTAGACAAAAAACAGAACATCTACCACCGCATGAGCGAACGTTTGATGGTCTGGAGAGGTGCGAAGACGGTCATTTCAATGATGAAGATTTGGTGAAAATCTTGAAAAGAGAGCATCGAGGACCCGGCTGCGGCTTTTGGCGCCAACAGTATCCCAGATTATGATGAACTGGGTGGCTCGAAGATGTCGACGTTAATTCTTACCGCGTTCCCGAACTTCTTCGAGAAAGGTTCTGTTTACGCGATGCATCCATTTTACACTCCTAAGGAGAGCAAGAATATCTTCACAAAACTCGGCACTGCTGATAAGTACTCGTTTGACCTGCCTAAGTATCGAGGTGTTCCTCGTCCTGTTGCGTCATTTCGCCGGTGTGTCAAGTGTTCTCCAGGATACGGTCAACTTTGGTACCCGCGGACAATCGGCAATGAAGGAGCTCATGCGTGGTAAGAATCTTACCGTTAAATATGAGGATGTCACACAGGCGTTGTATTCGCACCCAGAGTTCGAGAAGGCAACCAATGAATATTGCAAAACGACGCTCCGTACGATATTGAAGCGCGAATCGTACACACTCGGAAAGGACAAAAAATATTACTAAGTTGACATCATTCGCGAGTATGATACCCCATCTCCTTTCTGCTGCAACCACTGACCATTTATAGCAGCTGCAATGTATTCGCTCTCCACACAGCATGCGAAATATTTGGCATCCCTATCGAGACCGAAACTGAAGAGAAGGAGCTATGGAAAATTATAAGAGATGCACAAACCTACATGTTCTTCGACCTCGACCCCACGAAATCATGGGCTTTCCGCCGAGATGCGACAACCGGAGTAGAGACACTAGCAAAGAAGTTGCTGCCCATCATTTCAGCAATGGAGGGACATCATGGCCTCAGTATCTTCGAGGGAATCTCTAATCTCTTGTACCCCGCGAAAGAAGACGTTGGACTCGGTAACAGTTTCATAAAGTCTCTTTACCAGCAGGGAAAATCAGCGGAAGAAATCACCTGGATAATCATCATGCTGCTCAGTAACACGGTCGGAAACTCAGCACACGATGTAAGCTTCTCCATCACCCATCACAAGCGTAAAGCTCACAAGACATACCTCTGGTGGATCATCGATTTCTATCTCGCACCAGAAAACAAAGAACACTGGGCCGACATCCAAGCGCTAGCCCGTAGCGAAAGCTGCCCTGAAAGCAACGAACAGCATCTACGTTATGCCCTGGAAGCTCACCGCCTAAACCAGCCAGTAACTATAATTCGGCAAGAATCCTTCGATTCTTTGGTCGGAAACGCAAACCAAGGCGAGGATTACCACCTCAATGCCGGTGATTATGTGTCGTGTGACATAGTGGTAAGCTTTCGCGTTCCAATCTTGTCCGATAGCTAGCCGCTAACCGATATTTAGGCATCCGCATACCGCGATGAAACTGCGTTTCCTGATCCTGATTCTGTTAAACTAGACCGTCCACTGGAAGCTTATCTTCCATGGGGGGATAGTGTGCCGGGGTTTGCGGATGTCATCAAGCGCATCAATAATATGCAAGCTGTAGCCTGGTTGAAGGTTCTCGCTACGCTGAGGAATTTGAGGCGCGGTCAAGGTGATCAGGGAAGGCTGAAGGTTTCTACTGACAGCCGCGGGGTGACTCGGTACATGACTGCGGACTGGGCCAGGGAGGTTTCTTATCCGGAGAATATGAAAGTACAATTTGATATGCTGTATTTTCAGGAAAAGATTGTTACGATGGAGAATGAGTAAGTAAGGCGGTTTAGTAGGCGATAATTTGATGTGGCTGCTAGCTATAGATAGAGGGGGTTTGTTTTGGTATTGAGTTTGGTGGATCGGCAGTAGTTGTTAAGTTTACTTTTTATAATAGCCGTTTTACTCACCGGAATATATCCGTTATGGTGTAGTGGCTAGCATCGGCCGCTCTCAAGCAGAGCATTAATCCGGCCAGACCGGGGTTCAATTCCCCGTAACGGAATATATCTTTTGCTCGAGATTTTTTTTTTCGCCCCGGCCTTGCAATGTAAAAGACTTTTAGTCTATGTAAAAGTTTTCATCAGCAGTCAAGAGTGAAGACGAGTTAAGGAGATCTTGCTGAGTCATCGCCAGCGCTTGCGGACCCCGGTAAAAAGCGATAGACAATTTTTTCACACTGCACAATGGGCCCGTTTCCAAGCACAATGATTTTCAGTGTAGAAACCAAAGTGCATCAATCCAGTTCGGTCAACAACAGCCGTTGATCTTTAAATACAGTTGTTTACGTCATAAGGCTTTTCGCTCAGGAAGTTTGCATTGACCACCCCCACGATACAGGTGCAGCACTATCTACAGTACTCACGCCAAAAGATTGGGAGGATGTTAGTCGACTTGGCATGAGCTATGCATTGAGTGTCACACAAGAAATATCAAAGCTTCGCTACATTCACAAGAAAAGAGGTTAACTTTGGGCATACAACAAAGAGACTTAAGCAGCCGAGACAACAGCCTGCCCAAATGCAAGGAGCAAAACAACAAAAACTACAGTATTGGGGATTCCCGTCTGGTCACCCACGACAGTACTAGCCCAACGATATCATGCTTAAATAGCGCAGAGCGGACGGGATGCGTTGTATTCATGATTCTATGACCGTAGCTGAAGAAGCTTTAGTACTACAAAACTTAAGTCATTTTATTAGGCTTTCATGTTCAAGAATTGTCAGCCGGGCGGTGTCAGAAACGGTACCGACACCACCTGATAATTTTCGTAGGGTATCGACCTTCTAGCGTAAGGTACCAACGTTAACGCCTACGAGTTTTCCATGAGGAATTCCTCAAGAACATATTAGCCGCTTACGTCTTCACACAACAGCAAACTCCACAATCTATTTCCGCGTATCAAGCCACTCCAGGCAATCTCCTGCATGGACATGTGGCTTCGTATCCTATTTGTTACTTTTACGATTGGTGTGTTGTGACTGAGACAAAACACCTCATAGAGGCGATACCTATCACCGCTCTCTCACTGATCATTCCGGAATCCGCAGCCACCATCATCTTCCTTAGCGCTGATGGTGCATAACATTTGCATGCATATGTGAGCGTGCAGTATCAGAGTATAAATAATTGGTGTTATCCCTACCGGTCATGTTTTCATGTTTCCAATAGGTGGTGAAGTGTCCTAGGTTTTGCGGATATTGCGACAACGCACGAAAGAGCTCGGCGTAAGACGTCCACGGGTGAAGCTGCCGATTTGGGGCGGAAGAGGTAGGCGTTTAAAGACGGCATTTGACATTTGTGGAATTGAAGGAATTTGAGGACGAGGGAAACGCGTGATCAAAGAATTTGAGGGGGAGGCCGGTGACGACCGATCGAGCGACGAAACTTGGAAGGGCAAACGAATAGGTTGGTACGAGGTGCAGAGATAGTAATCATGGGATATGAGGTGTAGTTCACTTGAGTCAACCGGGCGGTGGATATTGAGATTTGCCTGATGGTATGTGGAGATGGCTGACTCACCAAGCGGGGTCGTGTTGCGGCGTAGCAAATAATATCGGTTACCGGGGAGCTGGAAGTAGGGTGTGCTGGTACCACGGATTGATGAACTTCACCCATGGAATTAATATGGGGATAATGTCAAGATAATTAACCGAACTGGCATGGAACCAAAGAGATCACGGCACTCAACTCTAAAAACCTTATTTGCTGTTCATCCATTTCATTATCCTAATACATATACTAAAACCACATCCGACGCCGTTAAATTGTACCCAGAGGAAAGACGTGAGACCTGCCCATCAACCAACGCCAGACAGCGCAAACGTAAAGAAAACATATCCCGAAAAACATACAAGAAGAGAATCGTAAATAAAACAAATGAAAATCCGATACGTCATAAGCTGTATTCTACCATAGTCCAGGCCATCGTGCGCTCTCCGTAAACCTCCCCACGACTCAACGAAATTTTATGACCATCCATTATCCACCATAGACGCAGCCGTCGACTTCCACCTTTATCCGTGTCTAAACAACCAGACTTCGGTCTTGCCTCATCGCTGGTTCCGGCATTGCAGTGTACTGAATCTCGGACGGTACCGGCTTTCTCTGTAAAGACTCTTTGATAATTGACCTTCTCGTATTCTCCATGTACCTCGGATCAGCGTTCATGATCGGTTCTGGGCTCGCCGGCATCGACTCCACCACCACTGGATTCTTGAAGTTCGTGATTGGCGATATGACTGGCGAGGTTGGATTGCTTCCCCATCCTGCTTCCCCATTCGATAGATCTGGACTCCCTTTAGGGCGCTTTTGGTTTTCCGCATAACTTTCTTCCATCTCTTTCAATTCGTGTCTGTGTCGGTACCAAAGAATTACGAAAGCAATTATAGCAACAATGGACAGACCTCCAATAAGTCCAACGCCGACAGCTAGACCAGTTGGATTCGGAGGGGCGTAACCGGCTCCCCAATTTTTGCCTTCACCCGTGGGATATGTCGCTGCATCGTAGTTGTCAACACTTTGCCATGGAAGAGCGACAGCAGAGGCTTTTGTTGGTGTGAGAACCAAGTTGGCGACGAGGCATATTGGAAACTGCAACATGGCGGATTTTTGAGATGGTTAAGAACGATGTTGATGAGGTTCTAATTCGGGATTGAGGTACCTGACTGTCGGGATTATTGGAGTAGGAGGAAGATGCAGATTCGTGCGAAGAGAGGCTTTGACTGAGCGGGCGTAGGAAGGGATATAAAGAGTTCATCGGGCCTCAGTAGAACTCGGCGAGAGTCGTGTGGGGAAACAGATCAGCAATTCCGAAAACAAACCAATAGAGGGGGTGTAACTCGGAGTGCTAATGCCGGCCTACATGACGGCGCTTCACCTACATCAGGCTTATCGATTTTTCACTTTTTGCTGCGGGATGCGATTGATGCAGATATTCACGAATCAGTGATAATCGGAGAGTCAACGAGAGTTGGCCTACCTTAGACCCCCATTTCTCGGCGCTAAGAACCGCCTCACAACTGGAGGATGTGCATCCAACACGAGAACGTCCCCTAAAGATCATCGGAATGAGCGCCTGTTTTAGAGAGTGCATTTTGCTTATTCCGATACGCTGACAATGACCAGACACAACGAGTGGCTTAGGTTTCAGTTGCACAACCACACTTACTCTACGTGAGCGATATAAGGTGTAAAGTACATCCCAACCACTCGTGATAAAGTACATGTGAATCATACGTTCCAGGATATGGACAGGTAGAGCAGCCATAGATAACGCCAAGCGAAGCCCCGGCCGACGTCCGAAGAGGCTTCCGCGGGCGAACCCAGCCAATTACGGCCCTCGCGATGCTCACACGGTCATTATGTCGATCTTCAGAAACCAAAACCCGGTTCGCAACAGCACACAGCTGTGGTCGTAAAACATTACGAAATCCAACATATTTCATCACAGCCTGGTATTCATCATTCCGCGATACTTTTACGCGGCTTATGTCGTTGCAATTCTTTAGGTATCTATCGCAAGGTTCATCATGTTTGCATGGTGCATTTGAAACTTCCCTCGACTGATACTAAAATGTGCCTTCTCCTGTGGCGCAAGGCGTTGAAAATGTCAAACGCAGGCTGACATTATGTCTGAGTGCAGTTTGCGGCTCAGAACGCCAAAGGCTTGCTTTTTGAGTTACGGGAGGCAAGCTTTAGCGTAAGCGAGATGCGGGGAAATAAGCTTTTTTATATGAAATCACGTGGACGCTACTATCGCGGTGATATGCGGGCTGCGGATCTTCAGCTCTCAGCGGCAAAGGCGCCGTTCAACCGACCATCGAAGTACCTATTTTGATTGGTATCAACACTATAGAACTAGACTCGTGATGATTTTGAATACGATTTCTGATTTTTCATCGTACTGTACACGCGGAGATGAAGATACGAAAGTTTTTAAGCGCACCGAAGAACGATGGGGAGCAGCGGGATTCCGAGTCAGGAGAAGTGCGATTACAGGGATTGAATGATTGACATCGGACGTGACCGGCGCGCCTGATTATTAGTGGTTAGGAATGTTTCAGAGAGAATGTATGCATTCATATTGTGTAGATATATACATTTGCTGGAGCTTTAAAAACCCAAGTTGATGGCATGTTCGACCGTAACCGCATCCTCTGCCGTACATTCCCCGATAATCACATAAACCTTTCGTTAACCGTGCATCTCCATGTTAGTGCTAATCGTACTCAACGAAAATCCTCAGCACAAGAAACAAACGCGCCTCCGGGTAACGTTATATCAATGTCAGTAAGCCCAATAGGTACGGAATTTGGTTCCGAATCGATCGGACATCGTGAGGCTCAAATATGGTGCGATATGGCGTAGTTCAACGAACCGCGTTATCGCTAGGCCTGGGAACGCGGAGGGTTGCGAATATTGCCATGTACCGTTTCATGAAAAGAACATGCCTTAAAAAATCTACTACTGGCGCTAATTCATGGCCTGATGAGCGAAACTTGGAAACAATATTTCGCCGATAGACAACGTGGACGTCATTTCATCCACTTCAAACGCTAAAAGGACCCTCGAACCCCCATATTGAGTTTATTTGTTGACTCTCTTTCGCTTTTCGTGCGCGTGTACCACTCCTACTGCTCTGAATATCCTCACCACCAAGACTTAATAATGTAAGTTCCCTAACCCTAGCTTTCACGTCAAAATTCTCACTAATACACCCTAGAATACCTAATATGAGAGCAACTCAAATGTCCGATACATCGGATGATAAATACCCCGTAGCAATGAAACCCTACGACCCCCCAAGCGAGGAAACGCCAAAGAAACACCATGACGGAAATGTGTACCAAGAGAAAATTGCAGCGATAAAAGAAGAATTCCAGCACATTCCCGAGCCAGAGCAGCAGGGTGGAATATACCGCCTCATGAAAGTCTGGGTTAGTAATCTCATTTTTGTGACCCTTTGATTCTCAGGACCCTGTTGATTGTACAGGCTCTACAGAATTGAGTTAACAGTATGAGTTAGTTCATCTGTCTTTTTGTTTCCTTACTAGCATTGTGCTCCATTTACGCCGGCTATATGTCACTAAACATAATGTTCAGCTCTAGCAACCCCTTCCTCGACGATGCCGATGGAATTTGCCCGATCACTGATAAACCAGATATCGCTGCGCCCATCGAGGTAGTCCCCGAAATGCTTACACCCATCGACATAATCCCCGAAGTTATGACACCCACCACCATAGACAGCCCACCTCCCCAGTCTGCAGAGAAGCAAGTCGTCCCCTTCCAAAATCTAGCAAATTCCGTTCCCAACTTCTGGGAACCCCACGACGTCGACGGCCTCCCTTCTCGCTTCCCTAAATATTGCGACTCGGATGATCGCGAAGTGGAATATATCATGCTAGGACCAGAAATAAAAATGAAGTTGCCAACCGAGGAACAGCAAATGCATGGAGAAACGGTTGTGCCATTGATTCTGGAAGATAAGACGCTGGATTCCGTGGACTGGGAGACGTGGAAGGCGAAGAAGGCTGAGGCGGAGAAGGCAGCTGGGAAGAAGATCACAATGGTGCCAGTGGGGGACTGTCCGATGTGCAAGAAAATTAGAGAGAAAAGTGAGGGGATGGAGTGTGGGGTTTGTAAAAGGTTCAGGAAAGCATGGATGAACTGGATGGGGGTATTCGATGATGAACTTTGAAGCGCACGAAGCGACGCGGGAGTTGCAAATATCCACGAAGTAAATAATATCTATGAATTATAGGACTTGTATTGTATATATGATAATGAGATGACGTTTTTTTTTTTTTTTTCCTACATCATTCACTCAACTGCGCACAAGAAACAGCATCGCGAGTTGAAGAGTGGCTGTGGAATTTTAATCTTAAAAGCTAAATGGCAACAAAAATTACAATCCGTTATGGTGTAGTGGCTAGCATCGGCCGCTCTCATGCAGAGCATTAATCCGGCCAGACCGGGGTTCAATTCCCCGTAACGGAATATTTTTTCCGAGGGTTTTTTTTTGGCTTCGCGCAGCGACTGCAAACAACTTAAAAAAGGAGTCGCACTAAAAGATAGAAGGAAACCTGTCTTGTTTTTCGACTAGAGCATGATTCCCGGTATATTGGCGACCCTAAGTATCGCTTCACGGGTCAGGCATTTTCAGAACGCTATATACTAGCCTCAAGGAACCGCTAAAATGGAAGAGCTTGGCATTTCTATCTAAATTCCAGGCGCTCAGGATAGTCCGAACAAGCGCGCGATACTTATCGCTTCCCGGGTAACTATTTGTTTCTTGTTTAGGTGGAATTAGATTTCTACAGCGATACAGCAAATATCCACAATCCATTGTAATAGAAAGATATAATATATAATTTAGCCTTTTATGCACTTAGAATTGTATAAGTACTAGCGAATACTGTCGTACAGGTCAAATGTTGGTGGTTGCCATGCATATGATGGCGTTTTATGCTGAGTTTCTGCTACCACTTGGCATACTTCGACACAATCCACGTGCACATTTGACCAACAACAGTTTGACAATCAGTTTCTTACAGGACTATGGTTTGAAAACATGTACATATCTATCTTATCTCCTCGGATATAAGACGTTGTAGCATTCGGGGAACTACAGTTACTCGTAGCAAGAGAATTCTGGCAGTGTGCACTGAGTTTTAGTAACATAAGAGAGCGACATTGAGGGAAGATAGACACTATCGGCGTTCCTTCCGAAAATAAGTAGCCTTATTGCACTACTGCCGCTTAGATGACCGTGTCCAGTCATGTTTTCTTAGTCTTCAGAACTGTAACCTTGCCGGTTCTCAATACTTAACCAATCGCGCGAAGACCTAGATCAGTCTGGGCACGCTACATCACTCGATCGCGTCGAGGAGTTAAAGTGGAAACAAAGCAACGATCTAAGCAAGGAATGAAGGTATGAGCAAAGGAATGATAAAGTTACATAGACTGGAAGGTAATCGTAGCAGCTTACTAAGGATGGAAGATATCTCGTTACAGTAGTTATCGTATTTTTGGGGATACCGACACGGTCTCTGAAGCCGCCTGACGGCTATCCTGACCTACCATATAGCGTCTGACGACTAATTATTACATGGATTATGGCCAAGGATAAGTAGCGTTGGCTATGTGGATGATTTGTTAGCAGTTTGTGTATATAAAATAGCTACTCTCCCACCTTAGGGTAATCCATCGCCGATTGCCTATAGCTCTCGCCGGTAAACAATTTTAAACACTTCTGATACTGAGATTAGAAGTACATTGCTTCTCATAACCGGGTTTTTATGCAAGGTTAGAATTTAGAAATTCAACTGACAAACACACCCCCGTAAACATTAAAACGGAGAACACGATTGCCTTGTGTAGACGTGCAGCTTGTAGCAAACAACGCACTCTCAATATTTCCCTCTCTAACCCGGGAGGTCCGCTCTCCACCTGAACACCGCTGTCCACGCTCTCCAGGATGCTCAACACTCTTTACGATGACCCACCTGAGTTCATCCAGTTCTCCGGTATAAATTACGACTAATGGCGTACATCGATGCACTTGGCTCTTGTCTACCAAGATTACTGGGGCATTGTATCTGGCCAAACCACCTGCCCTCCAGAAGAACCAGCTTGGAATGAAACCCGCGACGATTACAATGCCTGGCATACAGAGAATTCCCAAGCCTGTTATTTCATTCTTTCCAACATGACACCTTTATACCAAAAATATTATAAAATGCGGAATCCGAATGCACACCAGCTATGGAAACAGCTTGAAACTGATTACCGCAAACCACCCGTCGAGATAGACTTTTATGGTCTGAGATCTAGGCTGATGTCAATCACTCTTGAGAAATGTGGAAATGTGGAAGATTATGCCAATGATATACAAAACGTCGTTAGGCAGTACAATCGCCATGCGTCGAGGTTACCGCAACTTTGCGAAAAATGCCGCAAAAGTTCGCCCGCCTTCAAAGATTTCAGTAACTTCACCCACGACGACGACGATGAAGCGGCCCAGCCTGTCGGAGGTCATGAACATGTTTTCGCCCTCCTACGTGGACTTCCTAATTCACTGGGTTGGCGTCCATGCGTTGAGGGGATAAAGAAAAGTTATCCTTCCATTCTCGGAAAGCCAACCAAAGTTATTCAAGCCCTCAAAGAAACCGAGATGCACATTCTTTATATCAAAGCATTCGGCCATGACACAAAAGATTGTAAGAAAGGAGGAAAGAAGGGGAAGGGAAGGGACCGCGGTAGCAGAGGCGGGCAGAATAGTAACGTCAGCAAACATGAGCAGATACCATCCGCCATTACCTGTAGCAAGTGTCTGGGTGAAGGTCACAACGAGTCTGATCGTCGCGATGGGAAAATGGACTACGCTATAAGCTTAGGGATGCTATAAATTTAGGAGGAGGGCGAAAAGATAATCTACTACTTAATATTGTTAGTTTTAACCGTTAATGCCGTTACTACATACGGAGTGCGGGCGGAGGATCCACGACGAAGGTCCAAGCTACACGGTACTAGACGGAGATGAATTTCCTGTAGAATTAGACAAAGGCCCTCCTGGAGCTTTCGCTTGAGATATTTATAGAATCTTTACATGAAGATGATGCTGATGGTTAGATGTAGCAATCGTTGCGGCCTGCATGTGCAGAGCGTGAGTGACCGTGAGTTTTTTATGCATTATCTCTCACTCGTGTTATAAACTTGTCACCACCAATTTTCGCATTTTATCCATGTATAACCTTCGCGTATCATGGATATATTGAAAGCCTGTACATTGGCAAGACATTCGGCTCTTAATAAGAGCATGCCTTCTGTGACAAGATCGAAAGGAGGTTGCTGCTAAGTCACACCGTGAAGAGATTTGTCAAGAAAGAAACGCGAAAGAAGGAGCTATCTACGTACACATGGAGGATGGAGGACTGCTGCGCCACCGCGCACACACAGCCATGGCATGTCACTCGTATCGCGTAGGTGAAAATCACCGCGCAACACCTGTAACCATATTCAACATAATGAAAAGAACAAGGACGTCACGCACGAAATCTACAAGGAAAAATCTGAATTCCAACTGCGCCCATAATGCTTTGGCATCATCACAAACTCCCTCTACCAACTGCCACCTTACTCCGCCGCCACCACCGGTACCGGAGCCGGCCCCCCTCTGGGTGCAGTCCTCAATCTCTTCCTCCTAATAGCCGCATTCTTATTCCTCAATCTATCCTGACAAATAACCCTGACAGTTTTCTCCGTCATTTCCAGAGTCCACTTCCTCCCTTGCCCAACCATAATATCCTTATTCACATAATCCCTTATACTCTCCAGCAACGGATACATGACTGTGCCATAATCATACGCCTTAAATCCATTCGAAAAATCAACTTGTTTTCCTAATGCGAAGTGGTAAATCTTCCCCCTAATAGCGATTTTTTGGGACTTGTCGGCGTAGTCTAACCCAGTCATCGCTGCGAGCTGTTGTCGAGTTTGCTTAGAGGGACCAGGAGTCATCAGGGTAAAAGATCCCGGGTGAGGTGGTGTGATGCCGTCTTCGGGGAGAGCTGATTATGTAACCGAATTAGCATCGAACTTATGCACCCACCACCGGTTGCCACAGCAACGCCTGACAGCTTGTAGAGTAACGCCAGGAAGCTCCGACAGCCCCTGGAGCTCAACGAAGCTATGCAACACCAGGCAACGCCAATGAAGGGGACATACATTCATCATCATCCTCCCCAACAGCATCCAAATCTGTATTTATCGGCTGCTGAGCAAGAGCTTGTACACGCGCCGCCGCAAGATCTGCTTCCAACTGATCGCAGCGTTTGATTAACGCGTCGTATTCTGCGCGGGTTACTGTGTCTCTTTCTAGAGCTTCTATGCGGTTAAGTAATGCGTCGACTGTGCTGCGGGATATGGGTGCCATGATCTGTCGGATCAGTCAGTCAGAGGTAGTCTCAAACTTCGTGGCTTCGTTGAGCTTTGCCAGACGTTGTCAAGCTTCGTTGAGCTTTACGGGCTTCGTTGGACTTTGTCGAGCGTCGCTTGAAAGAGAGATTTGAACGAATGACTGTGTGGGGTTTAAGAGGAGTTTATAATCAGGTGTGGATCCGTGCGATACCAATCGGTGATGGGGGCCAGGGGGGGTTTATATTACGCGCATAATACTGCAAGATAGGTGTGCATAATGTGTAGTATTGGTGCATAACCGGGAGTCAAGGAGTCGGGGAGCCCGGGAAGCCCGTGCATCCATCGCATGATATCAGGGGCTCAAACAAGATTCAAACTAAAAATAAAACGTGTTTGAGGCGTGAGTGAAGGTTTGTGTAGCACAAACGAAGGGTTGCAAACGCCTGGATGTGCCAAACTGTTTGACTCCTCCATTGGCTTGATGGAATATTGAGGTTCAACAAACAGAGTAAACAGAGTTCGTTTAAATAGAGGTCTGTGATTACTTGCCGTTCTTTAAATTGGATTACAAGACTGTTTGAACTGCATTTGAGGGGAATACATAGCACTTTCTTGGAGGGTTTAAGATAATTAGCGCTGGACAAAGCATGAGGTTTAATGCAAACGCCGACAAATTTAGCAAACAAAGTTCATTCGACATCTGATTTCTTATGCAATTATGCTCTTTCACAATTCTAATCACACATCTTCGCCGCCGTTTGCTCTCCTGACACTATGGATTACAATAAATTGCATTAATTATGAAACTTAGGCCATCGGTTTGCAAGTCCAGCATAGGGCGCAGAGACAGAGCCAGTGCTGCAAAGATGGGTTTCTATGCTCTGAATGCACTGCTATGATAGGCCCCTTTCACTCTGCCAATCGCCACTTACGACCCCTGCCGACATATCGGATGGAATGCCCTGCAATCGTTAATTGTCTTGAGGGAACACAACTCCCCATTAGACCGTCTACGCAGTTGAGTCCTCTTTGATGAACTTTGACTGTTATTTTTAACTTCAGTCAGAATTGGGAAAATAAATTTCGAAATCGTATGCTGACAAACCTGCCGAAAAAGTAGTGTTTATCCTAACAAAAGTCCCCATTTCCCCCATTAAAAGCAAATCCCTCTCCAACCTCCCTATATGGACCGCTTATTCTTCCTATCCGTCACTTCCCGGAACCTTCAGGCTTCTCTCAATATCTCCCCATCCTATCCGCCACCATATGAGCCTTGTCCCTACTCCACGGTTCATCCTCCTTCTCATACTTCTTAGGCGGCAATCCATACGGAACCCTCATGCCCACCTTTCCATCTTCCTTTGGCATATCCTCCTCTAGCACCGGTTTCATCTCCATCTGCGGGGCGCCCTTCTCATCCCATAAACTCGGATATACCAACACCCCCGCCTCATAACTACAAACCCTAACCTTCCCATCCTTTTGAGCCTCGCCCCATGCTTGCTTTGATATATTTGCACTCGTTAAAAGCGCCCAATCAATCTTCTCCATCCCCTCAGCATACCTAATATAAGTCTTAACATGCGGTGCCACTTTATCCCTCGACGCCGACTCCTCTGCTCTCGACCACCTGTGAAGAAGCGGCTTGACATATTCTAACTGCTTCTGATGCTGCGCAGATTGAGTCTTCAAATGAATCGACGAACCGGAATTATACCCATCCAACGACTCCCGGATCTCTTTCACAGTCGGCCAAATGATACCAAAAGACGGCTTGCTGATGTCCTTTTTGTTTTTGGACTTTGATAAGGTATGGAAAAATACTGGAGAAAGCCAGGTATCTTTTACCCCGAAAGTAGCGATTGAAGAACACTGGGAGAAGATCTTGGCTTTATCACTACCAGGGATCTTGGCTAGCTCTCGAGCGAGATTGGGCCAGCCGAATTTGGACTTGTAGACATCGTGACGGCCAGGTACAGAACCGATGAAAATAGCCCGGATGGAGGAGAAGGAGAATTGAGAGAGTGAGGTTACTAAGGAGCCCATTTGGGTCTTGCCGTAGGATAAGAGGTAAGATATGAGGGCGGACTCGAAATTTTCGCCGATGGGTGAGGGCTTTGGGCAGGGGGTTTTGAGAGGGAGTAAGGGAGATAGCCATGCAGAATTCGTCAAAAGATCCCAGTCAACGGGGATCATGTTGGCGGTGTGGATTATAATTCTGGTTTGAATTTCGTTAGAGAGAGGTTATGGGGAAAAGGAGGAAGACGCACTGCGCTGTGTCATCATGCCGGAAAAGTATCATCATTTTCGTGTGATGAGTCCCAAACATTTCGGGAAGGTATGCAGCAATCGAGCGCACCCCAGGGAAGCTCTTTGCATCTTCCTGTACTTTGTTAACATCCCCTACGCTCCTTCACCTGGATAGAAAACAGATAAATACCTCCATCTGTGTACGTGCTGGGTTGTCATTTTTCCAACCATGAACAAAGTTCACTTGTAAATGCGGTCTAATATCCGGATCAAACTGGGACATCACCCATGGAATGTTATGCATGTAGTTAAACAACCATACTTCCTTCAGCATCGGATCGCCGAGGATATCTTGAATACCGATAGTATCTATATTATCCTTCGTAGATAGATCTTTGATCTTCAGTAATTTAAACGGCGAAGGTATCGACTGTATCGTGGACCCTGACGCTGATGATGCTGCCACAGGCTTCTCATCGCTGATTCCAGTGTCGTTCACATCCTTTGCATCGGGCTCGTTGGCAGTTAGGTCGACAACCTCTTGACACTCTTTTTGAATGTTCCTAGGGCGCTCGTTGCTTGTTGGGCGGGATAACTTCGTCTGCGGGTTGCCGTTAGTAGGGGCTTTAACGTGGGTGCTCTTGCTCTGGCGCGAAGATACGCGTTGGCTCGGGCAAAATGAAGCGAGGGGTTTGGCATCGCTGGCGAATTCGATTTTGCGGCGTTTGGGAAGTGGTTCTTCGCGGGGTTCAGAGGACATCGTGATGTGGAGTGGTAGAGGCTCGGAGTGGTAGATTTTCGGGCAGCTTCTTAGGCTGGGTTGGGAGACGCGTAAAGTAGCAATGATATCATAGACAGAGAACTTACGCGTGGAGCACGTGATACGATTAGGGTTCATTGGTTTCGCGCATCGCGCGACCTGATGAACCCCCTGAAGAAACGGATGAATTGAAAATGGGGTACTATGAGTTCTGTGAACATTGAAGTTTCATGAATCGACAGACAAAATAGATAGACAAGCTTAACGATTGGGGAATGCCAAGTATGTAATGTCAATCTTCGATCTCAAGTACGTCTCCGGCGGTGGCTTGAATCCAGAAGTTCATGCACATTTTTCAAGAATGCACTTTAAAGCCACACCTTACAATCGTAGTGCATATCACAAAGCGGGAAAAATCAGCCGAAAATTATGCTTTCCTCGGGTGGCTAGAAAAGGTGTGGAAAAAGGGAAGGAGAATAACCACCGACGCAAGGACACCCGCGCGACGTACGTGGCTCTCCTTCGTAGAAGACAAATATTTAGCCTGGGTTTCATCCTTACTTTGCAGGATTCTGTGACTTACCTTTGAGAAGCAATCGATCATGTATTAAAAGCCCCTCATAATCCCGCGTCCGACTTAAGTGGTTTGCGGACCGATCATTGCTGATCAATCGAAACCTCCGGTCAACACCCACAGCTATCATGGGGTTCGACATCTTCAGAGTCAACGAAACAGCGGCAATCGCAAACTACAAACAATGCATCAAAAACTACGACTACACTCGCTCCATATATGACGCCTCAGAGCATCTCCATGATAGCCCCAGCCCTTATCGCCCCATTGCCGACATCGTTAGTCCGCCCCTAGCTATCCCATAGCCCATCAACTAACCCCATCCCCAGATCAACGACGCTCTCCTCGCTCTCAACTACCTCTGTCTTCTCTGGTGCCTATTAACCTCATATTTCTCCCTCATTATCTTCAACCCCTCCCTTCCCGGGGGTTCGCACCGCCAGACATGCCGCAACTACGCCCTTCACCGCCGCCTTCAAGTTTTCATTACCATCCGCGACCCAGCAATCTTACACATCCTCCTCTATTTGCTAGTCACTATGCAACTTCTAATCTCAGTTTTCCCCTACATCCCTAGCTCTTGGGGTCTTGCAGTCCTTGCGGAATTAGCAGGAACAGCAGGTGGATACTATGGACAATACTCCCTGTATTTTCATATTACTACTGTTGTAGTCTGCTTTAGTTCAACCATACTCCATTTTCCCCCTCCCCCCGTTGAAGGAGGTAGCCAAATAAGCGGACGCAGCAAAGTCAACCGTAGATTTGGCCTCCTACTCCTCATAACCCTCTGTAGCCGCTTCATCGACTCCGCAGTATTAACAATCACCAGCTTCCTCTCCAGCCACCTTCTAATCGACGGTAATAAAGGGAAATGGAGAACCGGATGCTTAGAGATTTTCGCGGGGGAGATGTTACCGGTTAGAGTGGATGCTATTATCGATGCTGCTGTGTTGCTGCTGCTTGTAGCTGTGGTTGGGTTTGTGTGTGTTATTTATGAATTGGCTTGGGTCATTGCAGTTTCCCGCGCCAGGGCTGATCAGGAAATGGGAAAGAAAGAGCCAGAGGATGATGAAGAGGAGGCATTGGAACGCGCTAGAAGTCGGCTTACATGGGTGGCGAGAGTGGGGTTGGTGGGGATTTGCGTCGGCACTGCTATGACGACGTTATTGCTGGTTTGGAAGCTGGATTATATGAGAGGATATGCACAGCTGGTGAGGAATTTGGAGGTGTGTGAGGGGTTGAGGTGGAGGACGGCGGAGGGGCTTGCAGCGGGGAGAGAGGTGGCGAGGAACGGTATTACGGAGGGGATGAATGAGAGGATTAAGGTGGGGATTAAGGTGGGGATCAAAGGAAGGGGGAAATGGATGGTTAGTGCAGTGGCAGATTGTGTGATATGGGTGGGTTTGACGGGGGTGATGGCAATAGAGATTCTAGCAAAGTATTACAGAAGGAAAAGTATGAGAAAGAGTAGATACTAAAAGTACTAAAAAGTAGATGGAATATGTCAATTAGGATTCAGAAATAGGATGAGGACAGGATCTAGGGAATTTTGATTATGTAGTTTATTTGTCTTAGAATAGTTATAGAAAACGTTTATAGATGAAATAATAGTATAATTTTTCGTACACAACAAAAACAAAACCAAGTAAATCAAAACTCCAACTCTCTCGCCCCTTCAGCAATCACCAGGACTCCAACTAAATAGTTCCACAAGACATCCAGATCATTGCTCCCATGGCTACCCTCGAGAATGGAGTCACCGGGAATTGAAGGAATCGGGGCGGCAACTGGTACGTCGGGGATGGAGGGGACGTCGGGGATTGAGGGAACATCGGGGATGGAGGGAACGTCGGGAACACCAGGAACCTCGACATCCCCATCCGGCTTCGCCACAGACGGAAGAGTGCAAGCAGATCCCTTAGAAAAGCTCTCCAAATCCTTAGCAAGGTTCTCATTAACAAGAACCATCATATCAAACTCCGGGGCCTGGACGCCTTCGTAATCGGCGGGCATCCTATCAACAAAATCCATCATATCAAACTCAAACTCCGCATGCTCCGGGATTTCTTCGGTGGGTACATCAACAGTTTCCGGGTACACCCCAGGCTCCCTGGGAGGAATAGGACGCTTCGGTTGACATATCTTAAACAGCCCACACAACTGCGCATCGATAACTCCCGGAAGATTAATCTCCCTTGCACGTTCCTCCGGCTGCACCTCTTCATACATTGGACGGACGAAGGGGTTATAAGGAGTTCCGGCGTGGGGAGGGTGCACGTATTCCGGGGAGACTGCGAAGGTTCCTGGCTCCTTGATTGATTCGGGCTCCACGGGACCAGCGGGCGCAGCGAGCTGAAGACTGGCTTCAAGTTTAGCTTTGAGGTCATTCGCCAGCGCGTCGTAGTCCGCTTGACTTATGCCGGCGATGGGCGGAGGACCCCAGGGTGAGAGGGAGGGGGGTTAGGTAGGTGAGGCTTGATGAATCATCGGAGCAGGAGGGGTGTTGCAGATGGGAGAGGGAATGTCGTTTGGTCCTGTAGCCTGGGGCGGGGCTACGATATCGGGAATGGTTACTACAAGGACGTGTCAATAATTTAACGGCGAGAAATTGACTTATTGAGACAAGATAGGGAATTACCAGACACGGGCTCGATGGAAAGGGAGCATTCTCGAGAAGGGGGTCTGGAGTTGGGGGAGCAAGAGGAGCATCATCACGACGTTGAATGGATTGTGTTGGGGCGGAAACGACCACGGTAGCTACCAGGAGCTGAAGAAAGACTGGTAGAAGCATTCTACCAAAGAAGGAAGATGAAGGAAAGTTGAAAAAGTTTTGAAAGAAGTAGATTGGGTATTAAGACTTGATAATTACACCAAAATCGAGGTAATAGTGGGAAGAGAGGGGGAGGAGAATGTAAGCTTGTCCAGAGCTCTTAAGCGGGAGGCGGAGAGCTGAGGTGAGCTATGGTGAGCTCCAGAGCTACACAGCTCTAGCAGTGACGTGACTGACCGACGTCAACCGAGTGACGAGGAGGGTAACTCTCTTCACCGTCACGCCGCTGATGCTTCGCCTGTCGTAGCTTACGGACGTAATGATTACCCCATCGTAATTTTACTCTTATATCTGCGCATCGCATTGTGTCAACCGGAAGGTCCGGAATACGAGTGACACCCCATGAACTACTCAACTCGCTCTGTCACGTTCAACCCCCAAGGGTTGCCTGGGCCCCAGTCCACTCAAACACGTCTATGGAAACCACACCCACAACACCGCCTCCAAATCTTCCCAAGCTCTCTTCCTCCAGCATCATCCTCAACGACTCATCCCATCAAGCAAGCTTCGACATCATCACTCTATCTACATTTCATCCCAGATTCCTTTCTTTACTTGATTTTCGAATCTTGTATTCTATTCCTAATGTTCAGGACCCTAGAGAGTCGTGCCCCGCCTTTATCTGCAAATACCAACTGGTACTGGTAACTCTGACTCTTCGTGAGTGTACTGTACAGTATACCATTTTATCTTGTCAGAGATTCTCCACAGACAGCTAATCATGAGAATTCTTCTAGGTTACAAAGATACCAACATCGAACTCACTTCTAAAAGTCCTTTTGTAATACCAGTCGGTACTCAATTCTTAAGCCACTACCACCCCTTTCCTCTTCCGTGTGCATACCTCCACGAAGTATCAACCTAATAACCATTCCCCTAGCATACGGAATTGACCTCGTATTCTCGGAACGAGGCAATGGAGTACAACAACCCGCCAAGAGCACACCAATTGCAAGGTAGAATGTATAGAATTCTCTTTTGTTGCCACTGGACGCTGCGGAAAGGCCTTCTTCAGAGTTCTCCCGATACAACAAGGTGCGAGAGTACGTGGAAATCCACCACGCCGAGGTTTCAGGTTTTCCCTGATGATCCGGTCATGACAACGGTATACACCCTTCTTCGACGTGGCGAGAGAGTAAAGCCGGTCTGTCATGTTCAAGAGCACACCATTGGAAACGTCGAATTTACAGAATACCCTTTTGTTGCCACTGGACGCTGTGGAAAAGCCATCTTGTTCTTCCGTTATGACAAGTTCCGCGACCACCACGCTGAGGTTTCCCTCATTGATCCCGTCATGACGGCGGTATACACCCTTCTTCGACGCAGCGAGAGAGCCAAGCCGGTTCACGAGGTGAATGAACAGCTTGTTTTCCAGCTTTGTTAGCCGTCGTGTCCCGGCTTTGTCTAAGAATACCAACTGGTAACTCTGACTCTTCGTGAGTTTCCCGAGAGAGAGAGATAGAGAGAGAGATTCTTATACTGTGTAATACCAGTCGGTAGTTAATTCGTAAGCCAGCTGCCATCACTTCCTTCTTCTATGACATAATGATCTAACAATTATTCCCCTAGCATACGGAAAATCGAGACAATTAATCCACCGTGCTTTCGGTCGACGCCAGGGCTCAGTTTCTTTCGAGGTCTTGGTTGATAGCTACTACTTATGGCTTCGGCAGTCAGATAATCAATCAATGATGTACTAAAAATCCACAATCTTTCCTCTGGATGATAAGTGGAAGTTTGAATCCGAGGCCAAGAAGGCAGAGCAAATTAACGCAGCCCGCGAAGAAGCCGAAGGCCCGAAGCCGAAGCCGAAGCCATCTGCCTTAAGGCATCTGGTAGATGATCCGTGACACTTCACCTTAATCACAGCTGAATTGAATTTCGCGGTATCATTTGTGTAAGCTCCAGCTCTTACTTATTGAGCTTCTTCTCCGAGTACTGAGAAGTGAGCTAACTAAAGGGTAGCTGAAACATAGGTTACAATGTAATCATGCATCATCCAATCTTTCTCCCGGAATCCGGATGATAAGTGGAAGTTTAAGGTGGATTTTGGAGCTGTAACACTTCATCTTAATCACAGCCGGCTATATCAATGTAAGCTCCAACTCCTACTTATTCACTTCATATATCTTCCGAGCAGTGAAATAAACTCAACGGTTGTTGAAATATAGGGTATAATGCAACCC
The DNA here is from genome assembly GCA_024516145.1 of Pyronema domesticum. Lineage (NCBI taxonomy): Eukaryota > Fungi > Ascomycota > Pezizomycetes > Pezizales > Pyronemataceae > Pyronema > Pyronema domesticum. The sequence continues at coordinate 373,933 of JAJJXL010000006.1, read as the reverse complement.
TGCATCCAATCCGCGAATATAAATAAACTTGGGGCACTGTTTACCGTAGCTATGGATCCGGGAGACCAAGACGATTCCCGGTGTTTCCTCACGGGCCATGTTTCAACCTCGGAGTCAGCTTCTTCACCACCTTCTCCTCATCCTCATCCGACCTCGTCGTGGGCGGCGGAGAAGATTTGTGATGTCGAGTTTGGAGATAGGTACGATTCTATACGAAAAGGAGGAGTTTCCGAATGGACTGGTATCGTACAAACGGCTAGTGAAGGGGAATTGGGGCCCTGAGGATACCGTCATGCAGGGGATAAGAGACCGAAGTTTTAATTGTATGATTCGTATTAAGAAGAGGATATGAGCTATTATGGGGCTTTGACGAGTGCTGTAGCATGGTTATTTTTTTTTTTTTTTTTTTTTTTGTTCATTGATGTGTTTGAATGATACTTTTTTACTTTTGGGTCCTTTCCAGGAATTGAGGTTTGATTTGAAGTCGGTTTTCTAATTTGTTACGATGTCATTACATGTGATTGAAAACCAGATACGTAGCGAGTTCGTGTAGTATTGATTACGATGGAAATTCTAGATGAAATGGATAAAGAAGTTGAGGTGTATATAGCTCGTCTCTGGGTATATTGGTTACGAAATAACAAATTGATAAACTATGCAATTAAATGTACATACAAGAAAGAACGCTTCAGGAAGAATCACCTCAACTTTCCTTTTAAGCCGTGATGGATTTCGAGTCATCATATATGAACCAATTCACAAGGCCGGTAGTGGCATGGAGTGCACCTCGCTTGTAAGTGAGTGTGGCTTGGAGATTGGCTTGGTATAGTTTAATGGGCATAAGGCCGATGCAATGACGGAGGTGATGTAAGAAGTAATGGCGGGGGTGCGGAGTTTGGGGATCGGGAGTTCGGAATGAGGGAGCGCATATCGCGGGTAGGTGTTTGATTGAAAATTGGCAGCCCATGAAAGGACCACCGCCGAGAAGCCGTATCCAACACCGACCCACCGCCGAGTTTGTCAATCGATATCAACCATCTCGAACCATAAAGTCTACATCCATCCATTATCACCCCTTCTACGTTCTACTACGGTCCTTCACAAGTATTAAGTTATCTTCACCATCACCACATCACCACAAACCCACGACACCAAAAGAATAATAAAACGTAAGTAGTACCACAAAAATTTCTTATAACTCCACGTCCGATCCTAAAATGAAACTCCCATCATCCTCATCCTTATCCTCTCTTCCGTCCCATTCTGTCTTCCATCCCGTTTAGGGATTCGTCATCTCATTTTCCACATTCTCTCATCCACGATCCCTTCGGTATCTCTCCTCAGGTATCCTGGTATCACTAAAACAGACGCCCCCCTCAACGCCTCATCAACCTCTTCCTTTAATCATAGAGAAAGCCCCCCCTCATCGCAGCCCCCCTAATCACCCCTCTTAGCCCTACTCCTAGTAACCCTCCCATACTTATCCACCACCGTCTCCTTCTTCTTCAACCCATTAACAGCTCTAATCTCCGCCTCTCCAATCGCCTCCCCAATCTCCTCCATCTGTTCCAATTCCTCTGAATCCCCACTAGACTCCTGCTCCTCCTGAATATCCTGATCGTCGTCTGACAATTCATCCTCACTCCTAGTATCATCCGCCCCGGCTCCCGTAACAACTCTCCAAGCAACCCTAAAAATCATATAAAGCCAAATGAGGGTAATAATCTGCAATCCAACCAACAGAATCAAGAAAACTCGACGAACATCGTCTGTGAAACAAACTGTGTCGGATTTGAATAAAAATGTATCACGAGTGATTGGCCAGGATACTTCGAGGCCGGGGATGATGGAATCAGAGGCCCGGGAATAACACGCTGGGGTGATAAGACGACCGCTGTCGCGGTAGACGGACCAGGTTATCATGTTGTAGATACCGTGGCGACCTACGATCCAGCCTACCATGAAGATTCCGAAGGCGTAGTCGCAGAGAGTGCTGTAGCCGAGGTATTTGAGAAGCTTTGCGGCCTGCGGATTAAAGTCAGCTTGTGGGATCCCAGTAAAATCCACTTCCACAGGGGTGCTTACAGAGAGTAAAATATCAATGACATCCATAATACACAAAATGACATGACCAACACGGGTCAAATGATGAGTATAAGAAGCGGAAATCAAAGCGCAAGTAATGATATGATGAGCAAACATCTGCCAATGATCCTTTCTCCATTCCTCGATATTAAGGACGAAGATTTGCTGTAGCCAGAATGCAAATTGTGCAAGGTAGTACCATTTGAATAAACCGGAGACTTCGTAAACGGGGTAATCGGTCCAGAGCTCTTCCATGTTGAGCCAGTAGGGACTGCCGGACATGAGGTTCTACGGAGATGAAGATTAGCCGGGGATCTCTAATTGCGGCGCTGTGACTTTGCGAGCTGCATTGCGAGCTTCCACTTCCGCTGTCCTTCGCTGCGCGCGCAACCCAGTGTTCCAGGGAGCTTCCACGTGTACACAGGGAGTTTGCGCAGGGGGAAAGCAGGTTCACAATCGCGCTCGTTTCACCGCCTCCAGAATTCCAAGAATCTCAATTAACTCACCATTCCAACGCCCCAAAACACGCTGTAATAAACCAACAACCAAGCCTGTTCAGTAAACCTAACGATTCCCTTCTTTGTGTTGATTCCACCCATTTTCGCAAGAGGCAATAGAACATAATCAAGAATTGTCGATCTCAGGAAAGTAAACAAGGTGATCCAGAAAAATACTAGATAAAGATCATCTAATCCTTTTCCGTACTTTCCGGTTGATTCGTTGTAGTAGGATATCTCGTAAAATTTACGCGTTATCGGTCGAAGGTGAGGACAGAAAATGTGTGTGGTTGCCAGTGAAATGATCAGCGTGAGTGACATTCCTGAGACGTGTTAGCATTGCTGTTAATCCGCTGGGCCTTCAGAGGTCGCGAGGCCGTTGGGGGGCGTCCCAGGACTCTTCAGCACGCCCTCGAGGCCCCCCATACCCGAAGATGTCCGCGAAGCCCTCAAGCACTCCCGAAGCAAGTGAAGCCATAGGAAGCCTAAAGTTCGCGTCACGCCCAAGAGCCACGGGAAAGTCCCAGGAGCCTGGGGAGGCTGGGGATCCCACCCCGCCTGGAGTCAATGGTAACCTACTTATCTGATTCCTAACCAAAAACGCAGCCAAGCTCGCAGTCCAAGTCTCCGGCAACTTCTGGGTCTTCTTCTTCTTCGGTCTCTGCGCCTTCTCTATCGTTTTCCGTCGAGTTCCTTTGACTCTTCTTGTCGTTGTGTCTGCGCCTGCATCTCTTGCTGTGGTTGCGGCATCGGCACCTCCGGGGGAGGCGGTGGTTGTACGCATATTGTATTCTCGTAGTGTAAAGAGTTGGTGTAGAATAATAAGACCTGCAATTGAAATGGACACGTTAGAACCACGTTAATCACGTTGATCCCGTCACGTCAATGGCAAAGAGCCTCGGTCAGGCACCTGCCAGGGAAAGTGGTATATGTGGCGTCTCGTGTAATGCGGGAGTGCACAATTTGACGCGGAGGGGGATGCAACGAGAAAGTTCGGTGAAGCCACGCAGACCAAGTGAAGCCAGATACCAGACAAGCGGAGGTGATTCCGGAGGGAGAACGAACCTAAGGTGACAATGCCCCTTGGGCGTGTAGTGTTTGAATCCGAGCTTGCGGCGTGGTGAAGCTGATTGTGTTCAGCGTGTCGGTTGGTTTTGTGTCTCGATGAGCAGAGTATCCGGTGTGTTGTAACGGGTAACGAGCTTGGTTCGACCCCACAAAACTAATTGTGTTGAAGAAAGGAAGGCTTCGTTGAGTTTTGTTGAATTTATTGCGTGTGCTGGACGACTGTCGGACTGTCGACTCTCGTACCGTGTCGATGTTGCTCAGTGAAGGTGGGATGAGAGAAGGAGATGAGAAGAGGACAGCTCAGCTCGATGGTCTCGGGGGTGCGTCTTCTCTTGTCCTTGTCCTTCGTTCTTCCTGTCAGTCAGTCGTTCCTACTTTCTCGGGTTCTCAACTTCGTTTAGTGGCTCAGCTAGGATTCTGGTTGCTATGCTACACGGGGGTGTTGAAGCGGTGGGTGGCCGTGGCCGCGGTGGATTGGGGTGAGGAGCTAGCAGGGTGCGATTCCAGCGTGTCGACAGCAGGGTGCTAGACAGAGTTGGATAGTTGGACAGGCTAGGTGTGAGATTACGAAGGGTGAAAGATGAAGAGGCAATTGTGAATCAACAACAAAGCTGAATTAATTCAATTCGTCTTGTTTTAACTGTGCTGATTGAATGGCAATATCAATTACAGGCTTCATATCGATACATCTCTTGTCAATTACGGCTTGGCATGGCCGATACAATTGCGGCTTGGCATGGACGATACATCTCTTGTCAATTGCGGCTTGAGATGTCAGACAAGGTCTGCTGGACTCAGATACGCCGCCTTCGCTTGGCGCAGCGGTGCAGAAAGTTGAGGTTCCAAAGGAATTCAGGGAGCCAATCACATGTGCGTCTAGCTTTCAACCACTCAGAGATCTAGGATTATCGAATCTAGAGAATCTGTCGGAAATTCCCCGTCCAAAAGAGACACCCTCCGAGAATTACAGACATGGCTAATAATTCACAATGTACAGACATGGCTAATAATTCACAATGTACAGACATGGCTAGTAATTCACAATGTACAGACATGGCTAATAATTCACAATGTAACCGTTTCGGCTAGAAATTTACGCTGAAGGATGGAGCCAAAGCTGAATCGAATATGCTTAACCCCACCGCAATTAACTGTCTACTAATTGGGGTGACTAAGACTAAGGAAGGGAAAGGAGGATCATCCGGCTCTCCATCATCATCCTCCTCCGCGCTTGCAGGTAGAGTACTCTAGTCGGGGACAGATCTCAGGAGGGCGTCTGCTTTGTGCTTGTCGTGCTTCGGGGTGAGACTAGGGAAACACGTTTTTGGTCATCCCCATCCTCGCGGACCCTGAGTAGGAGGAGAGCACGGTTCACCAGGGGCTCCGAGTTACCAGTAAGCTTCTTCTACGCTTCTTTGAAGGAAAGTTCACGCGTGGCGAGCCCGTAGAGTACAGTAGTTACCCGCAACAAAGTCCCACAGTCCTTAATCCATCGCAATTGAAGAAGTACAAAGCAAAAGGGGCTCCAAAGAGATCATTAACTCCTCCTCAAGTGGCTTCAGGCTGGCGGCAAAGAGAAGCAAAGAAGGAGTACCCTGCCTTAGCACGATTGCGGTTACTAGCGCGCTTCTGGAGGCCGTCGACCGCTGCTCTCTGGAGGCGAGTCGTTGGTGAGCACTGCTACCTCCACTTTTTTTTCCTCTCGATAACCGATCAGTTTCTTTGGACCTCGATTGAACAGTTTATGGACCTCGATACTCGATTCTCGCCTTGGCGATATCGGAAATTCCGAGGTCTTGTGGTTTATATGAACGTCAGTAGATACCGGCCGAGGCATGCAGTCAATCTCGAACATCCGGAGAAACATAAGACACCACATAACGCGGAGATAAATTGGGCCTTACGCAAACTGACAACAGATGAGACAACTTTATATCAAGATCGAACAACAACGGCTTCGCGTAACCGTACACAGCTACATCTACGGAGTACGGGGTGTTGAAGATCCGGCGGATGTGAAGCGGATGCGAAGCGGTTTATCTATCCGTCTCCGTCTCCACAAGAGTTGCTACTTTCAACACACACTTGCTGCAGGATGAGAAACGTGACGTGACGAGGTGCACCGTGAGGCCCGGGGAGCCTGCACTTTGAAGACAGAGACATGACGTCTGGAAACCTTGGGTTGGGAACTTTTCAACGGGGGTTTCTATAATTATCCATCCATCACGCCCTAAGCACACTGCCTTCCTCGCCGCCGTAACTCCGTGCCGCCCGAGTCTGCCGGCCGCACCGGCACCCCGCACATCACCAACATACATAGCCACTTTAGATCCCTCTTACCCCGCTCCCAACGATTTCGATTTCACCAGCCTACCCCGCCCGCCATACATACCCCGCTCGAACCAGTAGATAGTGGAAGATCATCTAGGCGTGCGTCGGATACTTCGGATCTGGGTCTTGAGGAACCGAAGCACAAATGGGCTCAGAATGTTTACACACGCCTTTTCTTCGGTTCGGAAGAAGGTTTATCCTTGCCTAGAGTACAAGTGAAATCACGGGAGATTTTCCTATCCCACCACAGCACGGGACGAAGCAGTAGTGCGAGGTGAGTATGTATGCACGTTCGTTAGTAATCTTACTCTACTACTCTACATACAGCGTGCATGGGAAACAACTGCCGTTAGAAACATTCGCCTACCGCTGATGTGTAGGATGAGGTGGGAAACAAATGTCCGCTGTACGCTGTGCAGATGCAGCACGGCGATGCAAGACGGGTGTTATATCTACCTATATGGGTGGTACAAAAAAGTGATAGATTACTCTACTACTTAAGTACTCTATATAGAAGCACACGGGAAGACGCGGGCGGTGGAAGTCATGGCCGTTGACTCGATTCATCACGATTCTTAGAGAATCGTGATGATGATCCGGACCCACAAGAAAGAAGGCGTTTGTAGGTTAAATATAGAAGTTTTATCTTTATCAAACGACCGTGCAATAAACTTTGTACTTTGTGAACTTTGTAAAGCAACCCCAAGTAGCAGTAAGCCCTAAACCCTACATTTAGGCTTCAGACTTCGTGCACCCGGGGTGGGTATTTTATCTCGACATGTGTGATGTGTGATAATCCCCCGGCTCCGTAATACCTACTTCCTCTAATCCCGATAGACGAGCTCGGAGCTGCTATTTCCTTGAATCCATCTCTTAGTCATCAATGATCGAAGCAAATGAGAGAAATTCACCTTCCTGCAACAGTTGAATACCTCCACTTCCATCCTCACCCAGCCGGCGCCGGGGACTAGAGTAGGTCTCACTCTCATCCTCTTCGAGCATCTCTGACTCAATTTTACCTAGAAAAAGTCCTCTATCTACCTCCATTCACATCCTTCATGCAGTCCCCCGGGGAGTCCGGTTGCAACTTGCAAGGCTGCACCATTTACTCAACCTTGAGCATAAAGCATCTCACCCGAGACCGTGACCAGCACTTTTCTACAACTTCCTCATCATCTTAATCGCTCCTTTTGTCCTGAAGGCTGAAAACTTTTTCTCATCGGATCTTATCAAGTCAACACAGTCACTACGATCACAGTTCACCAAATCTCTGAAACGAAGGAATACACAGCATTCCGGATTCCCAGGCTCCCTGGAGTTTATGCAGGCTGCGGAATAAATGATGACGACAACCTCGCCCTTGCCCACCCCCCTCATGAATCATTGCGATGTCGTGATTTTTTCCTTGTTCCCTATGCCTTGTGGGCGATAGAAAATACAATGTTGAATGATTTGTAAGTTGAACCGGTTTCCGAGTTGGGTTTTGATGAATCATGGATATGTGCTAACTTGGGGATAATTAGCTGCAGTGGATTCGAGTTGGGATGAGTCATAATGGCTTCCGTGGCTTCGAACTTCGAGGGATTGCATGTCGGTTTACCACGAACTATTGAATGACTGGACATGGAGACTTCGAGTCTTTGGACCAGGAACCTACGAATAGACGAGACCGAACACACACACAATCACCACCATAGGAAGCCGATGCTCAACACTCCTACAGAATCTCTTGTTTCTGCTCGCGGATTCAGCAGTTCAATTGGTATGGATTCTCTAGATTCAAAGGCCTCCAGATGCTTGTCGGAATAAGTACAACATACAGCACACTCCGACTTCTCTACATTGCGTCTCTGCATCGCTGCATCTCTGCGCCCCTCCTTCCCCTCCCATGGCAGCGGTCCGCCCCCCCCCCCCCCCCCCCCCTTTTATAATGGATGTCGAAAAAAGGATCTTGTTGATTGGTTGGTTTCCGGACTCCGGCTGTCGTTGTGTTATGTACAAGTCACAAAATGCAACACTTACAACAAACATCTTTGATGCTTATGATTTATGTATGTGTTACTTTCAATCAAAAAGTCATCCTGCTAAGTATATGTTGATGATCTACTCATAGAGTCATCATGGAAATCGATCCCCAGAACCAACAAACGCCTGACAGAGAAATATTCAATGAAGGACCTTGGAAAAGTAAGAAACATTTACTGATACATCTAATCGGTTGCCAAGTGCTGTTCCTAACTCTTTTTACTAGGCCTAATTCTAAGGCAACGGACCTTCGTATCTTCCAGCTTTTCGGCTAGGCGCTGCATATATTTACCTTCACCTGGGACTCTGCCCTTCTCCGCCCCCCAAATGTCAATTATGGAATTGGGGAGGATTCCCGGTTTGCTTCTTTGGCATTATTGGGGTTTCTGGATCCATTCTTTGAGCCAACCTACTCAGTGTACTTCATCCATCCACAGAGGGTATTGCATAATTCAGCATATCCTTTCTCTTCCTCGGGCTTCACCCGGATTGCCCCCCCCCCCCCCCCAAATGTTAGATTAATGAAGCAGGATTATGGGCCCCTTTTTCTACGTCTTGATGTGGTGTGAATGGTGTCGATACGATTACTAGGTGAGTATAATAATACGAGATTGTTATAGTTATTAAAGTGTTGACTTTAGGATGGCTTCTGTGTCGGTTTCGAGGTTGTTATCTCAAGTGAGATCAATTTCAAGTTTCATAACTTCAGCCTTCGGAGCCTTCGTGTTGAGATGTTATGATGTTTTAGATTTCGATTTTGCCTTTTAGGGTCTGAGGCGAACGACACTCAGCGAATGAAGACCTCCAGCTAGTTGGAGATGTAGAGGGACTACAGCTTCCTTCCCCCCTTCGATTGGGAGCTTCGGCGAAGTGAAGCGGTGGTGGTCTTAGGTGGGTAAGCGAGTTTTCTTGGCGAGTTGTTGGGAAGGCGTTGCTAATAACATTCTTTATCAGTTTTGAACTGCTTAGATGAGGTGGATTTTCAATGTGGTTTGTGCATGCGGCTTCGATTTTCGAAGTCTCTTGATGGTCTAATGCTGTATCTTCTGGTTTTGGGTGTTGCGTCTATTTATGAGGAAGGATCTGTAGCTGCCAGTTGTTGAAAGCCTAAAGGGAAAGATTGTTTGTACCGATGAAAGATTATGTTAGATTAATGATATGTTTACTCTAACAATGTTTGGAATTCCTAGTTCCGTGTAGTCAGGGTTCCAGGGTTCAATCTAATCGTGCGTGCACTCTGTGTGTGTATCGAGTAATATTACCCCCCTACACAGATAAGATAAGATAAGGAAAACACGGGTAAGGTTCTCATATCGAGTGATAGCAAAAACATGGGTCAAAACGTACCGATTCTGATGGCGAGGAGATATTCCCCGGACGCCGATTGACGTTTGACCTCTGGAAGTTCAGTACGTCCTTTTTGTATGGGAAGCAGGGGTATGAAGAACGTGACTCGGACCCGGCTGTGGAATGTACTCTATGTAGAGGTTGCTTTGCTTGATCAGGCGGGATAATGACGCTAAGTTCTAAAGGCCTAATCTGATTGCTGTTTTTCTGAAGATTGCAGTCCTCCAGGGGATACTGTACCGAGCGCCGAGAGGCATCACCGGTCACCGGAGCTGCTTTGCATGTGCTACCAACACCAAGTGTCACTGTCACTTTGGGTTTTCATCAGCGATCAAAACCTGTCACTGAAGCGCTGCATCTTTTAAAAAACCTGATGACTAAGTACAAAAAGAAGGAAAGGCAACACCAGAGCCATCCTAGGGAGCTTAGTAACCATTGGCAAAAAACTCCCTATAATTCACTCTTGTCCTTGATGTTACAGTATTTGAGTTTATCTGTGGCTTGATCTTCATCAACAATGCTGCCAAAAATTCACCGTAACCCTCGAATTCGTTTTGGAAGGTTTGCATCCCAAGTAGCGAATGAATATTCTTGGCCGCAGCACATAAGAGAACATTCCGAATTCCAGCATCCCTTGTGTTTGTGGTAGCGTAGATTTCTTTGAAACATTGAATGAATGGCCCGGTATCCCATACTTGGAATGCCGTTTCCAGTTTCTCGGCAGCGATGATCTTGAGATTAGGAACATCTAGCATATCGGCAAGGGCGTGGACACGAGTGTGCTTTAAGTAGGTTTCATCGTCGTCTTCGATGTGTTAGTTTAGCATTTGGACTGGTTATATATATACTGACCTTCGGCAATCTCTTTGTTTTCAGCATTCGGGTAGTCGCCAACGTAGCAGTATGTCAAGAAGCGCCACACAGCATGGGCGCTATGTTCCTTGATAGTGACAATGTTGTCTTTTGATTCCAAGAATCCATCTTCTCTGGTAGCCATCTCGAAGAACTTTGTGCGCACCCCAAGAATCGCTTTGTGCACCTTGAATGTTGCGGGTCCAGCTTTAACTGTCAAATCCGAATAAGCACCAGAGTTGAAGATTCTAACCGATATTAGCTTCCATGTCAAGCATGAAATAGACCGAGTTAACGTACTCGCCCAACTCTGATAAGAATTTCAGTTTACAGTGTGCGGGCTGCTGTGGGTAGGTCGCCATTGCTCCTAAGTCGTTGACTTTGCCGCGCACACCTGGAGATTGTATGAAGCGTCCCTAGATGAACGGTCGCTCCGGATCACGTGCACCTCAGTCTGTAAGGGTAAGGAATGAGGTTGGCGAACTGTCTTGAGATGTCGTTGCGACGGCTCTTGCAAGCGCGGTGTGGGGTTTATGACGGTACTGCAAGCCGTATTCCACCGCATCTGTTTTTAGAGTAGATGATGGCATGCAGTTGAACACCCATGTCGGCAACGATCGCAAAAAGACTTGGCGCCTATCGAGTGATAGATTATGAATAATCTGTGACCACGCTTGCGTAACTCATGCTTCTCGAAACTATCAAGGTAAGACTTCGCCCACTTACTCTTGCCATGAATATTAGAGCGATTGAAATCACATTCTGACCCGTATCTGGTCCCAGGTTTGACTCCCATACCCTGACAACATTCATCAGAGCTAGAGTACGCACCTCCGGAACTTGAACCCCCCCCTTTCAACCCTTCTCTCCATTTACTGAACCATAATCAACACCCGCCTTATATTATCATTCGCCCCACGGACTTCTCCATTGTCATTACCTACTGTTGAGGATCTACAAGAGTCGCAACACGAAAAAACCGTGGAATTCATCCATTGTCAATAAGAAACATCACCAAGCTTTCAAATCCATTCACTATGCGCTCAAACAGCTAGATAACCAATCAAAAGTCACAACTCAACACCTGATCCCGGGGATCCCAAAATCCAATCCACCAGACCACCTCTAACAAACCATTATCAAGTCCTGGTCTTCCATAATTGTACTATGGCTCTAATTTCCACCTCAATCATCATTCACAGTAGCCAGCTAGATGTAGTAATCAAACCCTAGTAAATCACGAAAGAAGCATGACCTCAACATGCTCTGTGGTACCAAGATTTAATCAGCATTTTAATCAATGAAATCACAATATACCTTTTGATTGCATTGATTATTCGCTTAATTCGTTGGATTACTCCCTCCGCAGGGTTATAAACCTCTGGTCTATCGTCCTTGATGACCTCTAGAATATTGTTGATAATGTCTTCATCCATGTTGAAGTATTCGATTTAGTGTTTTAGCTAGTAGAGTCCCGCCCGTGTGTTGAAGAGTCTTTATTGGAAGTTCGCTTTCAGTTCGCCGTGAGTTCGGGATATTCTAGGAATCGAGGTTGCAATGACGAGGAGATAGTAACAAGGGGGTGGGTTTATAGCCACTAGTTACGGTTCAAACTGTTTCTAGATGTTAGGAGGAAAGATTCTGCCTGACTAAAGGATGCAATTCGAACTGATTGCTAGAATCACGCCAGTTATCGGGCAGGTTTAAGAAGGGGTTCAAAATGTTTGAGTCATCCGGTAAAACTTTGGCAGTTATTTCTAGTGTTCTAACTTGTCTACATATAGGTTGGGTGTGAAAATGAATGTTGTGTCGTGCGAGCGGCGACAGACATATCGGGGACAAGAAAAAGGCATTGCTGAAGCCAAAAACTACAGTATCCGGGATTCCCGTCTGGTCACCCACGACAGTACTAGCCGGACGATATCATGCTTAAATAGCGCAGAGCGGACGGGATGCGTTGTATTCATGATTCTATGACCGTAGCTGAACCTTTTTTTACTATGTAAATTATATGTTTAGTATTAGTTTATCTTGTGCCAACTTCGAAATTCGTCTTGGGCTGTGACTCCCATCCCTCAAGACGCACGGTGCACCAATCACTAATCATCAGCGCCCCAGATCGTAGCAGTACCAAAGTTCATATCTTCATTAACCATCATACACTTCCTAGTTTTCTATAAACAAATCCAAAGAAAGCAAAATCCAAGCAAAACAAAACCCTCCATGGCCATTTACGTAACTGTGTATCCACCATCCACCCTCAACTCCGCACCCGTCACAAATCCTGCAGCATCACTAGACAAGTACACAACCGCACCCATAAGATCCTTGGGATCACCCATGCGTCCTACCGGCGTAAGACTCCTCCACTTTTCTCCAAGCTCCGGTCTCTCCTCCAATATCCTCTTGGTCAAATCCGTCAACATATAACCCGGACTAATACAGTTCACCCTAATTCCATACTGTGCCCACTCCACCGCAAACGAGCTAGCCAAATGCCTCACCGCCGCCTTTGAGGCGTTGTAGGGTGCTTGGGGTTGGGGGATGTTGACGATAGCTCCAGACATGGAACCGATGAATACCATACTACCAGGCTTCTTAACGGCAATGAGGTGCTTCGCCAACGCAGCGGCGAAGTAGTAGGTTCCATTTACGTTTACGGACATGATGTATTGGAGTCTGTCGGGAGGGTATTGCTCGGCGGGGAAGTTCTCGCAAAGTCCGGCGGAGGTGACGAGAGTGTCGACGTGGTTGTTGTGTGCGGCTAAGATCTCGGCGAAGACTCGGTCGACGTCAGCGGCGTTGGATACATCGGCTTTGTGGGATGTGATGACGGGGAGCTTGTCGGCGTCGGTGTTCTCGGATTTCCATTGTTCTAGGAGACGTGAGGCAGCTTTGGCAGCTTCGTCGCCTGTGAGAGATAACTGTTAGTGGGGATGTCGCGGAGGACGGATCGAGGCTTTGGAAGAAGAGTTACCATTGAGGTCGACAATTGCAACATCAGCGCCGCTCTCAACGAGCGCTTGTGTCATGACATATCCGAGACCACGGGCACCACCGGTGATAACGGCAGTCTTTCCCTCGAGGGAGAAACTGGCGAGGGTGGGCTTTTTGCGAGATACGGGGGTTGCTGATGGTAGAGTGGTGGGGTAGGAAGCCACGATAGTGGGATCCGTCTGAGCGTAGGAACCGGGCTTGGGAGCTTCCGACATTTTTATGTTTTGGGTTGGTATGTGAGGAACTGTATGAGGGGTAACAGAGGATAACGCGTTGGAAATGACATTTTATATAGACCGTCTGCCGGAGAGCTTCCGGAGGGACTAGAGTATGAGGCAAAAACGGAGCAACTCCCTTCCGGAATTCAGAAGACACGAGAGGGGTATTCGTGATGAGCTAGATGTTGAAACAAGAGCTATCGGGCACTATTTCGTTGTTAGAGCTGTCATCTGCGTTCGGCGAAGCTACAAAGTGGCGGGAGTGGGGAAAAGTGGCGGTAAGGAAGCTGACAGCGGATGCAGTATCGGCCGTCAGCTGCCCGGTTTGAGCGGGGAAGCTCTCTATTCATAGAGGTAATTTTGATTCAGTCTGTGAAGATGTTCTGCGTTTGGTTGTTCGACGCCACTTCCGCGAATTATTGTACTAACAAAACAAAACAACAAAACCAAATACCCCGTCCCACCGTTCCCACTGCACCAGTTTTGTTCAAATCCGCAAAAAAATTGAATACCACGTCCCCGTCACTCGGACATTGCTGCCAAGTCGTCATCGTCGCGATCGTTGTTGTTGTCGTTGGGCCGGTCCTCGCTGTCGTTGTTTCCATCGTTGGCCTGAGCACCGCGGGCCGTTCTGGATGTTCTGATAGCTGTCGGAGATATACGAAGAAAACTTGATGTTGCACAACATTTTCGCATGTAGCCCATCGATCATCGATGATACCGCGTACCAAATCTTCTCATCCGGTCAGAAGAGCTACCCCTGCCTGTTTATCCCCCGCTTCGCATTTAGGCGGGAAGCGAAGCGGCCGAAGCCTTCGGAAGCTAGTGAAACATTCATACTCCGGGGAAGCAGGCGCAGCCCATTGTCTAAAACCTTATTTTATCCGTGAGGAGATACGGAGGACTATCACCGCTGAAAATTTTCCATAAAAGAAATTTTGTTTGCGTTCGTATCCGGATGGAGCTGCTAAGTTTCTTGCTTCTGGGAACTTCAGGGTTGTCGATGCTATCCTAGTGGGGAATGTCGATCGTTCTTGGATCATAATGCAGCACTCGAGCGTGGGGAAATAACGTAAGAAACTCGCAGATGCAGACGGGTGCGGAGGTACAAACTTGCGGTTGCTATATTATAACCTTGATGCCCCGCTGCAAACGCTAGAAACTAAACAAATATGTCTTCCGAGGAGATTATTACGCATACGAACGGAACCAAGGACAAAGAGCAGAGGGATTAAAGACGAAAAGCCTTGCAACCCCCACGGTACAATCACGAAGCTACACCGAAAAGACCTTCAAAAACAAAAAATCACGCGGATTTTCGATTACAAATGTTGATGTCTGGTGAATACGAGCTTAGATTTGTTGATAAGGATTTCAACGAAAACACCGGCGAGCACGCAAACGTAATCTTCGACCACGATAAGATTCCCTACCAGGCCTTCGGTAATTTCGATAAAACTGGAACCTCCAGAGGATCTTATTTGAAACGGATATCTACATCTACTCGGCTATCCGGCATGCCAGTTGCAAAAGGCATATGCACTAAGCTAATAATTATTCCCTCGAGATTCAACCATACAGTGATCTTTACAGCTCATCCCATGTCTTCTACCCAATAACTGGCTCTCTCGATCAAGTGCTATGATATCTGAAGTCGCTTTGTCTCCCGAATTCGATCTACACTGGCGTGAAGCTTGTTCTTTGCATGTTCTGTATTTGAACTCTGTTCCAGGCCATGCTCATGCGCAATATCCATCTAGAATGAACAAGGATCTAATCACACATCTAAGCGCAATCAAGGGCAAGCCCTACACGTGAGATACTGTGATGTGTCGACACAGCTTCTAGAGTCCCACTGAATACCTTACACTATATCGAATCATGAACCTCACCCTCAATCTTATAAACCCCCAATCTACGACTCTATTGATGTGAGATTTCTGCACTGGTTAGCACCTCGTGTCTACCCGTTTCTCGGCCGCGACATCCTCCATGTAAGCGTTACCCGTCTTACACCATCTCCCGCCACTCTTCACTCCCCACCTTCATTTTTCCCAACTCCACTTCCACTTCCAAGCTCCATAAATACTCTTAAAGGACGCACCTTTGAAGCAGCTGCCAGCCGCGAAAACGAAAGCAGCCGTCAAAGCCACCGCAACCAACAATTCTGCATCCAAACGCCAATTACTCATCCGTGATTGAGACTGGATGGGCCTTAAACAATCATACTAGCATCTACAATATCTGAGGATCGTTTCGTAGTAGCTATGCGGCATCCCTGATTTACAAACTTCCGACTGGATTTGTGGGTACTGCAATTACTACATATGTAGTAGTTAAGTAGTCGCAACCGAAGGCGTATCGACACATTCTGCCGAGAAGTCGGCCCGAATATTTTGTCGATACAAGTACACATCAGGATTCATACGACTCGTGGCTACCTGCTGGAATGGGTATTGGAATATCTCGAGGTTCGTAATACCATTCGTCATGTTTCTCTGCAGCGCAAAGAATTGTGGATCTGTACAAGAATTGTTCCGGGGGGCCACCAGTAGAGTCTTCCGGGGCTTTTAAGGGTTTAAGTTTTCAGTTCTCTGTTGTTAAATGTCAAGTATTCAACTGCCCCGATACTGATTTAAGCCAACAGCAAGTACAACTATCACCTTTTCCACGTTCAAAGTTCGAGCCCAGAGGGTTCTTTTTGATTTCACCGCACCGAGTCCGAGGGGATAAGTACAAACGGCCAGTCAAAACTTTTCATCGACGCATATCTCGGCACATAACGTGATTCCTGAATCCCAGAGAATCCATGCTCATCTACATACCTGGAATGTCCGCAATCGTTTGCTATGACGCACAATGGGTTACACAACCCGGGGTTCACACCGGGTTGCATGAGCGAAGCGTTGGAATTGCATGGGCTTGGTCACATGATTGGCTCATCACAAACTTGCTCTGCCCATGTCTTGCCCATGTCAATCATCGCTTTATGAGGGTTGGCACAGCCGTCGTATGACTTCATCGTAGGAAGTTCAAGAAAAAAGGAAATCCCACCGTCAAGACTACCCAGACTTTGCTAAAACTTTATTATAACCAAGGAATCCTATGCTTCAAACCCACAACAATGACGCATGATCGCCGGTTACTCTTCTCTATAAAATAGCTCCACAGCAAGCAGCTAGCAAAAGCTTATCCGACAAGCGTCCTACGATCCAGACCCTGAGAACCTCCAACACCAAAACACAGTTAACCGAAAAGCAAACATGGTTATCTCACGCCTTCTTGGCCTCATCTTTAGGACCGGAGAGCTTATCTCCGCCGTCATCGTTGCCGGTATCATTGGCCACTACCTTAATGTTATGGACAACGCCAATGTCTACCCTGGCAGCCGATTCATTTACACTGAAGTCGTTGCTGGATTGACCATTCTTCTTTCTATTATTCTCTTGATTCCGTTCACCTGGGCCCTTACTGCCTTCCCGGCTGATTTACTTATGTTCTTGCTCTGGGTAAGACTCTCATATTCCGTGTGCTAATCCATGACTGACTTTGAAAGATCGTCTCCTTCGGATTGCTTGTCGACTACATTGCGCCTATGAACTGCACCTGGTATGTCGGATGGTACCCGACATACCCAGGAGCCAACGCTCCAGTTGATGGTTGGCCACAAGAGATATATTCCGCAGATGATCGGATGAGATACACTAATTACTCGAATAACGTAGACCAATGTTCTACCTGGAAGACCGCCTTGGCCTTTACCTTTATCTCGGCTATGCTGTGGCTTGCAAGCGCCTTCCTCGCCATCTGGGTCGTTACCCGCGTTCGTCGTTCCAGTAAGTTGGATCCGTGTCGATCTGTTTCTTGACAGCAGCACTAATTTTCTCTGCAGGGGACCCGACTGTTCGCCGCCGGGCTTGGTACCAATCCCACTATGTCTAAATCGGAGGAGGTGTGTTTGGGATAGTGATGTGATGTGTTATGATTATTGTGTTCGAAATTGCAGCGATTTTAGCGATGGGTTATCAATGGGTTGGATGTTTGGATGTACTTCTTTATGCTTCGAGCGATGCATACTTTGCTACGACATATCTTCTTTGTCAGAAATAATTCTTAATAATTCGTTACACTGGAGTTCCTGTGCCATTCCGTCATAAATCTCCGGGACCTCGGCGATTTTCACCTGCCGGGTGGCGGTTAGGGTTTCGGATCACCTTTTTAGCGAGCACGCCATCGCAGCTTTACTAATTCCGAACGCTCCTACCCCACTACGCGCAAGTGGGTTGGAAATTGCCAGCACCCCCGCCACTGCTAAGAAACATGTCAAGAGCCCCTTCGAACATCGTTCCGTCCCCGCGTCTCGAGGGCATGGAAGCAGCATGCACCGCGTATCAGCCATCAGTCGGACGCTATCGCGGCAAGCTCGACGAGTGAGCAGCACCTCAATTCCTCGACCCATTCAACGCGCAGTTCTTCCTCCAAAAGTCAGGCATAACAGTGGAAATGTCTCCTCGAATCCTCCTCTCGCCTTTCCCTGCTTGGATGCTCTAGAACGCCGGACAGAACAGCTGCAAACCCAATTCTCCTCAGATGGTCCAGAGCCCTCCTACACCACCGGTGCTCACGAAACCTTCACCTCAAAGGAACCTATCCTCCTCGACAATGGCGGTGTTCTTCAGGAGTTCGACATTGCGTACGAAACCTGGGGAACTCTCAACGCGGACCGCTCAAACGTCATCCTCCTCCACACCGGTTTGAGTGCTTCATCTCACGCCCATTCTACACCTACCAACACCCGTGCCGGATGGTGGGAGAAGTTCATCGGTCCTGGCTGTGCTTTGGATACCGACAAGTTCTTCGTCATCTGCACCAACGTCCTCGGAGGATGCTACGGATCTACCGGTCCCAGCTCTATCGACCCCGCTGACGGAGAGCCATATGCTACCCGATTCCCTATCATCACAGTCGACGACATGGTTCGGGCTCAGTTCCGGTTACTCGATGAACTCGGAATCAAGAAGCTATATGCCTCCGTTGGAAGCAGTATGGGAGGAATGCAGTCCCTAGCTGCTGGAGTTCTCTTTCCCGAAAGAGTCGGAAGAATCGTCTCCATCTCCGGATGTGCGAGATCCCACCCCTACTCTATCGCTATGCGGTACACTCAGAGACAAGGTAAGATTTCCCTATGGAAGCTTGAAGATCCGGAGAAGCGGAAAAGTGGAAGTGAATTTGAAGCTAGAGACGAAGCTGGAGTTGAATGGAAGTGGAGGTTGTGAATACAGTAGCTAACACCTGGTAGTCCTCATGGCCGACCCCAACTGGAACCGCGGCTTCTACTACGGCCAAGTCCCCCCGCACGCGGGAATGAAACTCGCTCGTCAAATCGCAACTGTCACCTACAGATCCGGTCCCGAATGGGAGCAACGATTCGGACGTGAGCGTGCCGACCCCTCCCAACCACCTGCCCTCTGCCCCGACTTCTTGATCGAAACCTACCTCGACCACGCCGGTGAAAAGTGGTGTCTAGAATACGATGCCAACTCTTTGCTCTACGTCTCAAAGGCTATGGACCTCTTTGACCTTGGAGCTCAGACTAGGGAAAAAACCACCCTGAAGCGGGCTGCTATGGAAGAGAAGCTTCAGAAGCTTGAGGGACAGGAAATTACAGAGGATGTTACCTGCACTCTTAGTTTGCCGGAGAAGAAATATGAGGAGAAGCCCAGAAAGGTAGAGGCTGGAAAGGTGCACGCTGGTCCCCCACAGGATTTGGTGGAGGGATTGGCACCGCTAAGGAACCACCCTACCCTCGTATTGGGTGTGACGAGTGATATTTTGTTCCCGGCATGGCAACAGAGAGAGGTTGCGGATGCTCTAAGAGCGGCTGGAAACAGGAGTGTTACCCATGTTGAGCTGGGAGAGGATATCAGTTTGTTTGGGCACGATTCGTTCTTGCTGGATATCAAGAACATTGGAGGAAGTGTGCGCAGGTTTTTAGTGGATGAGGAGTAGGAAGAGGTGCTGCATCATGAAAACATTGCTTGTAGTTTATGCTTAGCTGCGAATATCAATTAAGTTTATGTTTATTATAGAGATTTGTTTCCTAGCGCTATCATGTAGTTCCGTGAATTTCATTTTAGTATCGATGACTTCTGCAGACTATCGAATGATACCCCGTGTAGTTCATCGAATATCACGCCATCTATCACTCCATCCGTCACATTATTCACATGCCTAAGATCTCATCACCATCACTCACATGTCTCATCGCTGTCAAAACTTCAAACCTAAAGTCACAGCCGTAAACCTACGCTCCCCACCTTTTCTCTTAAAAATCTTTGCTTTTCCTGGTTTCCGAGGCCTCATCGCACATTGGTAACCCCCCACTTAACGCCTCCGTCACCATCAGATCACACGAATACGCGTATCAGCCAAATTCTATGTAATTCTATGTACGCTTACGAACTCTATTTCCGTATTTCCATCACCGGCGACTAACGCATATCTATGCATCTCTCGATCTCTAGTCTGCTTAGAGTAGCCAGCCGGAGACTTTCCAGGGACTTGCCTGGCTTTTCCAGGCTTTGCCAAGAACAAGAGATCATAGGGATCATCAACCTGATACATACCGTACATCTCCTCTCATCACATTGATTTATCTCGATATGCCGAATAAACTTCGAGCCTAGTGCAAGAGCTGCAGTAGCTGGAAATTGGTGGACTTTATGATACTGCAACCAGCTACATATGTACCTTGAAGGTTACACAACTAAGGCTGCATCATGACTTGTCACTGCCAAACAGCCTTTCCGCAGACTTGCAGCGAGGTATCAAAGTCCGCGTGGGTGGATTGGATACCAAAGGATTGGGATTGGGGACGCCTTAGGCTCGCTTAGGATTTCAAGTCCGTGAGGGTGGAGGTGAAGCTTTACGACGGTGGCTTGAGAATTGTGGGGCCTGCTTGTGGTTCCTTGTTCTCTACTCTAGGGTTCAAATGAACTACATACAGTGGCGGATGAGCGTGATGGTATGGACGTTATGAGGCTCGGAAAATGGCTGAAGCATGATACTATACAGGAGTTCAGAGTCTAATTTCCTTGATTCCCTTGGTTATTACGCTTCCCCTTGGTTCCTCTGGTTACCCTTGGTTAATATAAGTACAAACGAGAATGTGATTGTGGCTGCTTTCGAAACTGCTTCTGAGGGTGAAGCTTAAATGATAATTCGTTGAGAATACTGGCTTGGTGATGGAACATATCAACAATGAATGGTGATTTGTAGTGACTTGACATGAGAATTGATTCATATGTCCGGTACAAACAAGTGTTAATTTACAGCCTGGGTTTGAAACATAAGATGATCTACTAAGTTCGTATAGAGGCTGTCTAGTTCAGTCATCGGATTATGCAGAGTAAATTAATTATTTCATGCTGATTTCATGCTGGCTATGGTCTCATGGTCCCATGGTCCGCTTCCCTAAGTTTCCTGCAGACCCCACTTCACCTTACAAGTTCGAGTCTTCGAGTCTTTGGCCTCAAGGCTCACAAGCTACCACACGAAAGCCTAGACTGCCTAGCTGAAGGTCACTACTACCCTAGATACCCCACTTCAATAGTGCAGCGGGATTTAAAATCTTATGGTTTGTCGATACTAGATATCTATTCGCTGTACATCTTCACCAGTAGTTCCAAATCCTCTCCAGCCACAAATAGCAATATCGTCTCTCCTCCTAGTGTCAGAAGGTGGGGTGCAGATGAACTTCAAAGCTGTAGGGATCAGGATCCCAATTTCTGTCATATGTAAGTACACATCTAAGTAGGAAGAGCTACAGCAACCTACACCGGTTGTAGCCTGCGGTATATACCCCTCCGTGATGATCTGGCAGGTTAAGGAGTTAATTCGTACTTTAGTTTCGCAGCTGGTAGTAAAGATCATCGATATAAACTGGAGTTGATACGAGTCGCAGATATCTGCACCATAGGGACTAAACAACTGGAATGTAGAGTAATCCTAATCGACATTCAAAGCAAGGCTCGGACAGCACCGACAACTCGGGACCGGCGCAAAAATACAAGATGCCGGCGCGCGAACTATCCATCCGTTGCCCTAAACACGAAGCTAACTTCGGCATTCCAGGTAACAAGCAGCAAGTGCTTACAATACATACCGATAGTTTAGCCCCGTATAGGGCGGCTTCTAGAAGCCCGGTGTCTGGCATTAGTCACATGCCGTAGGGCCATGAAAATGATATGCATTACTGCTGTCACGGGTACCGGAGTTTTAGCTAGTTTTTTGCTATGATTTTGACGAACTATGGTTAGAGCCTTAAAAAGGGCAATTTTAGTCTCTTTTTATGGCTAATTTTTCATCCCCCTAGTTGACAGGTCCGGTTAGTAGCAAATAAAATACTGCAAAGAAATGCAAGCAATGCAAGATATTTGCGTTCACGATGATCTGGCATCTGCACTGCGCGCGTTGCGTGGACGCATGCAAACCAGACGAACCATAAAGAGATCATCGACCGGGCAACGGAGACGAGATCAGATTTTCTCTCGGTGAGTTGTGGAGTGTGAATCAATCATCAATCGACCATTTAATCTAGTGTTAGTACCTATGGTAAGCAATGTGTAAGACGACTATCAAGACTATCATTGTTCTCCGGTTTTGAATCAAGTAGTTCCTTCATCTATTTACCTTGCATTTCAAAACATAACAAATCTCATCGATTGAACACTTCACATGTCCAAGAATCGGGAATTAATTTGTGAGCAGATCGTGGACAACTCTGCACTTAACGGTTGTGGTCGGGAAAGAAATAATACATACGTACCAAAGGTTAAAAATCAGGTTACGCGATTATGCGTTTGCTGTACCAAGCGGCCATCGATGCTCCATCTAAGACACCGAGAAAAAAGTACTCATAAAAAATTCATCACAAATTATGATTCGCCATGATTCTCCCGGGCACTGTAGCCACAACAACACCACTGGTCCGTATCTCCGGTGGGTGGGTTGGTGGGGGACCATAATCCGCATGAAAATCCGCCCGCATAAATCCGCAGTCCGCCCATAAAAAATCTGCACCCCGTCAACAAATAACATCACATCTTTTTACGCGTAAAAAACTACCCCATACCAGCGTGACCAGGCTGAGCGTTTGCACGCGTCTGTAGTCTGGGAACTAGATACTCTAGAGACACCTTCACGGGGATCCGCGATCATGCAGATGCAGGTAACAGAATTAGGGTTCGCCACGTCTACCCTACCAATTACGAATTGATCTCTAATTCCTCGTAGAGAAATTTATTCATGGTATGGTCATAGATATAGTTTGAGTCGTTAATGATTCGTCATATCTGCCGCCATTTTCCGTATTTTCCAATTTGCTCCCCCGAGGCCGGCATAATGTATCGCGTGCCCGTAAGGCGGATGAAGCTCCCGTCGAACCAAAACTTGCTACTGCTGCTAGCGAAGCTCGAAGCTAAAGTCACGATCCCGCTCTCTCTCTCTACTTACATGCGCCGCTGACACCACAAATTCGCCACCGCTTCCACGAGGTAAATGTGGCTTTTCCTCGCTCACGCGTACAAGGCGAATCCGAAACCTTCGGGCACTAATATTCGACAATTAGTCCCCGCTGTTGTTCCTTTGGTTGGACCCCTCTCCCGCTCTCATCCTCGCCTTACTTAGGCTCCCATTGTTAGCCAGCTCTCCTTTACTTAACTCGTGCTCTGTTATGAGCCAACGGGAACCAAAGGAGGGGAAAAGGCCAAAGAGACCTAGAGTAACGAGCCCACGTATTGCCGACCCTTCCGCGCCACAAGCCGAAGAACCGAAAGTAGAAGTATGTAATACTCGAGTCTCGGAATGATTTCGTGGGACGGGTTGTACTTGGGTAACCGAATTGTTGGGTTGTTTTGTGGCTGCGGCGTTCCACTAGCTATTTACTTTGTACGCCGGAGAACTTTGCGGCTTTGCGGGATCCTTTCCTTCCTTGAGACCCTCCTTGAGGCCTAGCGACCAATGTCTAGCGCTGTGGATCTCCCGCTGTCATCTTGTCATAGGGGCTTACCACACCAAAACCCATTGGAACCCCCTCACCAGAAGTAGAGCCCGACGATTGTCAAGATGACTGGAAAACAATTTTTCGGGCTCGCCGATATGCTTCTAGGGGAAGCTGAATGTGCTCCCAGGGCTCCCAACACAATGGAGACGGACGGCCACCAACCATCCGCTCCTATGGAATTCCGCAGTGCTGGGAAATTGAATGTCTCGACGCCGTGATAGATCGAATCCAGCAATCTAGCATATCCGGGGTATTGGGAAGGGCTCGTGGGGGGTCTTTTTTTTTTGCACAAGCACCAAGCACAAGGAACCAATCATACCGATGGGTTGTTTAATATCCCACTGAGTAGCTTGGCCCTGCCCTTAGCCCTGTTTGGGGGTCCGGGCGATGGCTTCTCCGACCTTTAGTGCCCGAAAATCGGAGATGGAGATTGATTTTAGGATAACTTTAGGATAACTTTAGGATAGCTAGGATAACTAGGGGCGGCTCGTAGGGGCGGCTCGTCCCTTGGCCTTCCTTTGGCCCTGTAGAATTCGTCAGAGCTACTCAGAGTTGAAGATATTGATGGATCAATAAGTGGACGTTTTAGGGTACCCGTGAGGACCCCGTCAGGTTTGGGGGCTCCTTGTGGTCCCTGCGGATTCTGCACTCTATCATAGTGATGTTTCGGCTGTTTGCAAGTTTGCCAGTTCTTGTAGATCTCTAGAAAACGGTTCAAGAGTTCTCAAGTCAATCATTGAGTTTAAACAGCCGTGATACGATGCCGACTCTGGAGTTCCCGAAGCTTAAAGGACGCTCCGAGAGTGGAATTCCAGTGATTGGCCCATCTATGTCCATCCCTAAGGTTACGCAAAATTTAAGCTTGATCAATCTTGATCAAAGCAGATTCGTAGATTACTAGAAACGCAGGGGAACCGCGAATCTAGCAAACTGAATTGCGGTGGATATAGGGGTACACCGATTTGAAACTATTGAAAGCTAGAGATGATCATATTGTGATATGTCTAAGGATACAGATCCACTTCGGCTATGAAGTTAATTATTCGGGGATTCAGATCTAGGGTTTCGCGGTTCCTTTGGCTCCTTCTGGCTCCTACGGGTCTACGACTCCCTACGGTTCCTTCGTATGAGGCTTGGAGGCTTGGTGGATATGTATGGGACATGAAGCCAAGACAGGGGTACGTCATCTACCAAGGTGAAGTTTGAATCATCATGAAACGATGATAAGCAATCCCTATTGTGCTGATATGAACTCGGCATACAAGGTAACGATAAACAAATATAAGCACTTTGTTTCTCGTGAGATTAGATAAGACCCAAACGCTTAATGGGAAAAGATCCCTCTGGCCTCAGCGAACATTGTTCACCACGGTGCTTGGTTTACATACTCAGGTCAATGCATTCATTCAAGCTCCGGTCAGTGATTATCAGCGCCATCAGCTTCTCGAAGCCTTTGGGCCCTATATTATCCGCCTTACACGGCAGCAAAGAGGTCCTACTCCTTTCCCCAGGTCACCTCCGCAATATATTCATGATCCGCCTCTTCCCGATAACTTACCGCCGAATCCAAATGAAACCTGAGCATTAACTTGAAGACGCAAAGCACAGTCCCTCTCCTCTGATAGATCAATTTCTACGTGCATAATTTGTTTTTTTACCGGTAGATATTTTGCTCATTGCTTATGTTTAAGCCCCAAAATCTTTAGGGGATCAGTGATTCGGGCTCACGGATATCTCCATATTGTTGTCATAATAATTGTCTTCATGCAGCTGAAGAGATGGGATGAAGGGACTCAGACAGCCGGATTGTAAACGGGTTGGTGATTGCCGCAAGATCCAGGCCCGCTCCGCAAAAGTAACAAACAAGAAGCAATACCTAGAATTATATTCCCGTCGGGTGTTTATTCACTCAAGTTTCATGAACGAGCACTGCCTCTTGATGTTCCAGTTTATTGCTCAATCCCTCAATCCAAATTTATGCATGATATGCCCTAAGAGCCTGAAGAAAAAAATCGTCCCTCCAGCGCCCATTTTCTGCATCCCTTGGAGTAGTCACGCTATTTCTCAAGATCGCACCGGAAGCGCGCCTTCCCGTGTGGTGAAGGTCTGTGCTTTACCTTTCTTAACCAATGTTCACGCAGCAAAGCGCAGCAAAGCATAGCAAAGCCAACCTCACCGGACTGTCGATCCCCATTTCTTTCTTCTTCAACCGTCATTTCTTTTTGTGCCTCGCCGCTTTAACGAACCCTAGGCAAGCATAACAAAATTCCCCAAACTCATCTAGAGTAGTGATGCTAGCTATGTAGAGATGCTTAGGATCCACAAAAATTATCGCTGTGTATCGGACGTTAGAGCAATTATATGCCTTCATGACAAGCTGTCCTATCCATATGACTGTACTGTATTTACTAGAGACTATCCATGGATCCCCAAGGAGTCTCCGCTGACTACTAAACTTCGTCGAGGTTCAATACGAGCTGCGCATAAAAAACGCCTACTAGGACAAGCAACTAGAGCCTCTAAAACCAAACTAAAAAGACTTTAGTTAAGATTTTGGCTTGCTGCTCGCTGCGCTCGCCGTCACAGGACTGACAGGCGACAGGGCTCAGGACCCCGGAATCGCGAAGTCAGCGATTGGATGGCCAGACGAGGGGGCTTTCGCCCCCGCCTCTTTCGTTGGCTTCGCTTCGTCTCCAAGGCCGGGATGTTCCCGGCGGCCAGCAGCCAGCTTCTGTCGATGCGCTCGCTCACGCGGTTTCGATATCAAAGCTCCTAACAAGCTCTAAAGGGTCCAATGGGTACCTCGTTTGTTAATTGTTGCCTTACGTTGCCTCACCATTTTAAACGCTGGATTTATTGGAAGATCGTTGGATTAAAGTATGGAACGGGCAGTTACATCAATGGGCAGTTAGGTACTCTGGTATGACTCAATCCGAAAAGCAGCAAAGTACGGGGTCATGATCTTCCGTAAAGTGCACACTGTTATCATTCACCACGACCCCTCACGGTTGTCCGAAGGCCTGAGGCCGACGGTAACCTCCCCGCTGGTAGGGTAATTTGTCTCCATTCTCTTCAGCGCCGGTCTGATCGGTGAAGTACAAGTTGCTGCCTACTCAGCTTACCCTTAATTATCTGCAGTTCGCTAGATTCTCGCTTCCGATCTACAGGCGTGACCATAGATCGCTAGAGTTTAGTTGGAGATAAAATGTCTTGATACGTTGACGTTCGCATGCGCATGACGATTCGGATCTCCCCTCTAGAATTGTGATCTTGCTGCGGGTTCTGCGTCATCGTGTTTTGTGTGGTATCTGTATCTCAAGTAACTACTGGCCCAAACAATCAGATTATTGTCCCTGTATAATTTCTGTGATTTTTGAATCTGAAGTAACTACTGGCCCAAATAATAAAATTATCTATTGTCCAATCCATCATCCGCTAGCTAGATTCGCTGAGCTTCATCGCTTTGCCATCGCCTAGTCTCGCTTCACTTTCCCGCCAACTCGCGTCGTTCGGTCGTGCCACAGTGCCCGTCCTCTTTATCATCACTCTTATTCCCATTGTTCGACGCATTATTCGGTTAGTGCAACGGGCTGTGGGGTCCACACATGTTTGTGAGTCCGTTAGGAGTCCGTGGTATATTCATTAATTGCAGCTCAAGATTGGGGTCTTTTTTTGTTGCATTTGCGCAGTAGCAGTTGCATCAAACGGTTGAACCAGCCCACCCACCCCCCCCCCCCCCACCCCTTGTTGAATTGTACTCTATTCTACCAACTCCTCGCTCTCCTGACCTCGAGAGACTTCCGAACGATCGCCAACCGCTTCGCTACTTCGCCTTCGCCTTCGCTCGACCGACGAACAACTTCGATCACCCGACCGCTTCCTCAGTTCTCTGCTTCGCTGCTTCACCGCACCAAACTGCAACCAGCACCATACAGCACCTATCTACCCACCCTACCGCTACCGGCTACTCCATACGTTTGAGCAAGTGAGAAAGTCAGAGCCGCCGAATACCATACCTACCACCGCGCGCACAGGAGCAAATCACAGAACCACCAAGGGATCCAGCGTAACGTTTCCATCAGACGACTACGAAATCCTTGCACCTTGCACATAAGGATCACCGGTTT
Organism: Pyronema domesticum; assembly: GCA_024516145.1. Taxonomy (NCBI): domain Eukaryota; kingdom Fungi; phylum Ascomycota; class Pezizomycetes; order Pezizales; family Pyronemataceae; genus Pyronema; species Pyronema domesticum. The sequence continues at coordinate 346,323 of JAJJXL010000006.1, read as the reverse complement.
TCCCAGAGTCAGAGTCAGATTGAAAGAGTTCCAAAGTTCGAAGCGAGAGAGAGGTAGAGTTAGTGAGCGCTGCGACACCGACCCAACCAGAACAAAGCAAGAAGCGAACCCGGCATATTGAGCGCGACGATTCCTCAGCTCCTCATTTCAGCTCAGCCAGCCCTGTCACTCAGCGACAAGCTATATCCCGACTTTGCGCCATCTTTGCGCCTGAATCTTGCGACTTTCAGCGACACCTTCTGCGAGTGCTATATTTGCGCCAGAACACCAGCCGACCTTACTTCTTGCGACTGACAACCTGCGCTTGAATCCCCGACTGCGACTTCGCAACTGAACCTTATCCACCTCTCGCAATTCCGCGACTCGGCAGCAAAAAGACCGATACCATGCAGCCCAGGTGAGCCTCTAATTGCCATTCCCACGGGTGATATGATATGGCTATGGTGTTTTCCGGCGCAGCTGTGACTCCTTCCGGACTGCAGCGTATCCAAAAACTCAGCTATCTTTGCTACCTCCGCTTTCCCCTCTCTCTCTCTTTCCGGTCCAGTATTAGATCGTAGATCGTAGGCTAAACATCTTTTTAGGCGAGAATATAATATTGTTGTTTTAGGAGCCGGTAAATAAGCGTTTTCTTTTATCTCTTTTCCCCCCATCTTCTCTCCCAAGGGCAACGGTGCTTCGGTCTTCGGAACTTCCAGGATCCGGGGTTCAACCAGCAAATTTTTCCAGGATTGTTTTTTTTTCGCAAGAATCAGAAAACCTGAGGAATATATAAATTGCATAAAGAGAGCTTGGGAAAAATCCGAATATTATATTCCATAAGAAAGAAATGGGCCCGACTAAACTTTCCGGGGTGTTATTATAGGTGGAGTTGGAAAAAGTTGTTTGACAGGTATGTTCCCGCCCGCTCCCGCCCGTGTGATCGGCTACATCCCCGCCAGCTTGCAGGAAGCTAATGGAAATAAACAGCACAATTCGTCCAAAATGTCTGGATTGAATCATATGACCCAACAATTGAAGATTCATATAGGAAGGTCGTTGATGTTGATGTAAGCAACCTGTTAAATCCTGCAAGCATATCGGTACGATAGCTAACGGCGACATAGGGAAAATCAACAGTATTAGAGATGTAAGCAGGCCCGCTGCTTTCATAAGCAAAGAATCTAGGAATCCGGGACGAATCTAACATCTATTTTCGCAATTAGTCTTGACACAGCAGGAACAGAACAATTCAGTTAGTAGTCCTCAATCCATATCTGTGATACCTGCTAACCCTTATCAGCATCAATGAGGTAACCACCAATCACATGCGATTCGGGCATATAGTTTTACTTACTGATATGATTTCATCTATAGAGAAATATATTTAAAATCTGGTATATATTCCCGTCCTCCTTGCTGTTATTGTAATGTAAAATCTGACTGTGTGTAGGCCAGGTAACGCCTGCCCTTTGCGCATCTCCTTACCCAAGATTTACCCCTTCCCGCGCGCCTGTCTAATCTCTTTAAGCTTGCCCGGTTACTGACTTGCGCAGGGTTTTCTCCTCGTCTACTCAATCACCTCCCTTAGCTCCTTCAACGAACTTGCACCTATTCGCGACGCCATCCTCCGTATCAAAGAAGTCGACGAGGTTCCCATGGTAATTTGCGGTAACAAATCCGATCTCGAAGGCGACCGACAAGTTTCGAAGAACCGCGCCAATCACATATCGAAAAAGTGGGGAAATGTACCGTTGTATGAGTCGTCAGCAAAGAAGAGACTGCATGTCGATGATGCATTTATGAATTTAACTAGACAGATGATTAGAATGATGGGAGCGACGGGAACACAGAAGGAGGGTGATAAGAAAGAGGAGAGTCATCAGGAGAGATCAGGGAGCCAGGGTGGAGATATGGGTAAAGGCAAGGGAAAGAAGAGATTATGTACAATTTTGTAAGGGAAAGGCACGGAAATGGTAGCAATAGATTGGAAAGGGACAAGAGGAGGAGTTTGTTTACTCAGCGGGTGGTAAAAATTTGGATATCCATGGTGCGTATTTTCGTTATTTTGTCGGGAAGATATGGGTGGAATACTATAATGCAGCAGTTAGGGGTGGTATATTTTTTGTCTTTGTTATTGTCAGTTTGTACAGGAGTTTTGTTAGGCACAAGGTTGTACTCTAAAGTTGGAACTTTCTTAGGGCCCGCTATTTCGAAGGCCTATTCTTAGTACGGTTGTTCCCCGGACTTGAAAAGTGATATCATGTGTGAGAAGACCGAATAGAATATTCCAGGCGGCTACCACATTGGGGTCTTCCCTAGCGGTTCTAGTTTGTCGGCGCGTCCATAAGCTCCACCATCGGAATGCTTCATTATTCGCCGGCCTCATCGCAATTAGTCCGCCAGTCTCTCTGTCCGCCTTGTTGTCAAAAATCATAATAGAATCGTCGGCCGGTAAGGCTAGCAGTCTTCCGTAGAACGACCATAGAAGACACCATGACTAATGCCGCGCGATAGTTGTCCACGATGTTCGCAAAACTACCCGCACACTGAGAAGTCAGTCCCGATTCTGGTATTCGAACCGTAGAAATTTTATCGTGCTACACTTGTGTCTAGGCTCGATCCTCGAGGGCTGGCAGCCTTGCGTCGGTGACGTCAGTAGTGCAGGTGTAGAGTTATGCTGGAGTGCTGTTCCGCTTCAAATGATTTGATAATCGATGATCGATAAGCAAAAGGTAACGAAAAAGGAATCTGAAGCTCAACCTATGACACAGGAAGTGTAAACGTAGGGTCATCGAGCCTTGTAGGATGGTGTCCACAAGGTGGTTGGATTTCCAATAATTCTCAAGACCATTATGTCAGTAAAACCAGAATAACTTCCTCATTCGAGTTAAATTCGCGCGTACCGCGGACACCAATTCTTGGAACTGCAATACACTTATCACAAACTGGCGTACCACTATATTTCCAAGGAAAACCGTTTGCTGCCCGGCATCGGACGCAGCTATGTCTCCTATAGACTAAACCCTCTTTTAACGGGTAAAGTCTAGATGGATCCACCAAAGAGGTAGAAGTATGGAGCAAGACTGGTTGTGGGGCTGACCTTGAGAAGGTTCGAGGCTGTGAAAAAACTTGCGGGCACCACGTAGACCCTGCCCGATGTGTATTACAGTGGTACTTGTGGTCATGTAGATGCCCGGATAGCCTTTTTGACACGATCCTGCACGTTCAAATGCCTCATTCCATAGCACAAATTGAGTTACCCAAGCCTGAAGTCTGTCGTTGTTCATTCAATCCAGGGACTGTGACCATATTTTGTGTCTTCAAGGGCCAAATGTACATGGCATGGCAGCCCTGTTGCTGTCAACTTGACAGTCGGTGGCGACAAAACCACATATCCACCACGAGACAAGATGATCTGTCGCTGCACAGAAAGTGATAGGTATACGTGGAAGAGGGCGTTGTCTGCATATATCGATCGAGACCGTTATATAGATTTGGCGTAGAACTTCCTTCTCCGGTGAATCCTCTCTGATCTGGCCTTTCGAAGTCACCCCGTACATCGGAAGTGACCCTTTCCCGAGACATTTATCATTTGCTATCCGGGAGTCGGGACCTGATCATCTGCTCTGAGCTTACTTTCATTAGCTTCGTGTCAATTCGAAGGACAGGTTGTACTCATACGACTGACGGATGCTCCTCCGTTAAATCTGATATCGGAGTGGACGAAAGATCTGGTGATAAATATAGAAAATCGGGTGGTCAGTCAACATGGAGGGTAAGGTTAGCGGGATGTCCGAGTGTATGTCAAAGATTTGGCCGTGCCGATCGGTAGTATTTGTCGAGCAGCTGGTATGTCGGGGCATCTCCTTTCGGCAACACCATTCTCCGTCTGGTCAAAGATAACGCCTTCAGTTAGGGATGTCAACTCTAACTTTTTTTTTGACCCAGTTCTACCCAAACGTCAGTGTCAGTGCACAATGTAAACGCACAAACCCAAGGGATTAATGCATCGTCGCTCACTCGTATTGGGATGATAGTCGAGAAACAGAAAAAAGTGGAGGTGGAGCTCAATTGATCGAGGAAAGGGTGAAGCGGGGTTGTCACGATGCTGGAGCGTGTTTATTGACGTTGCCAAGACCAAACGTCGTTGACCTCATCGCTGCGGATTGGCCCAGGGTCCTCTGTTCTTCAGGGCCATCATACATACTCTACACCAGAATGCTTGCAAAAATGTATGAAATCTATTATAATTGTGATGATATTATTCGATACGGTATACCTGTCTTCATAGTACCCCCTAATTATATATTACCATGGGCTAGAAGTTGAAATTCTAACTTCTTTCTCGGCTAGAGGCTCCTCGGAAAGCATAAGCAACGACACTCAAATTGATCTCTCACAATCAGCTCATACTTTGCCACTTCATTCTACATCACATTTACTGTCCCACTTTTTCATAAAATTTCTTTGTATTAATCCACATCTGCATCCGAATGTGCACTGGTGATTCAGCGTCGTTCTCCCGTCAGGGATATGGTATCAATTCCCGCAGTCTGTCACGCGTTGCAGCTGCCATTTGCCTCATCTTGTGTATGCAGACTCTCATCCAACAAGCAGTCCTATCCTTCTCCACACTTTCCAATTCCACACACTTTGCTGACTGGACCACGATCTTCCCATCCCAGCCCTGTCCGGCTTACATGCATGATCGACGTCTCGCTTGTATGTTCGAGCACGTGTCTATATTTGTGGAAGCAAGTGTGCCCCTCCGCGGATTGCTACCTGGTGCAATCTATTTCAGCATTCCCGGTTGATTTTCGCCGAGAAATCCCTAAAAAATTCGGCGTGAATCACGAAAATCACCATCGAGATCCCGTCCCGTCGGTTCGAGTTGTCTTACAACACAACCGGACCGCGTCGGACACACATCCGAATCCCTGGAGGAAGCCAGAGTGACCTTCGGTTCCAGGCCCCCGCCCTCGGTTGCGGTCTCATCGACGCGTCAGCCAAATTGGTGTATCCAGCGCGTATGTGGCTACCGCTAGACACAGGTTGACAGGATGCAGTATCCAAATATGGTAATGGATTAGTCAGGCACATGGTACTTATCCGAGATCGCGATTAAGCGGCGCTAAACTGTCCTACAGTTCACGGCTAGACACTCCACCCGGATGGATAATTTGGTCTTTGCGGTGAGAGACATTTTGGGAATCATAACAAACCGGTAGAAGATCATGGCTCGCTTAAGGAAACTCGGTTGGCTCGGCAGTATCGGTAACGGAGGGGCGAACAGACGCAAGTAGAGCGTTGAAGAAGCGCATGTTTCGCAGCTGTACTCGATCTCGCGATGTATGTTATGTAGATATTATATCTGGTGGGGTCACACCGGTATTGATAGATTACCGACGTCTACGAATGGCCAATTGCTATTCTGGTTGCGTCTCCGCAATATAGCCATGATCTCGATCACAAGGACGTACATCCTTCAGTGACGTGTACCGATTCCGCATATGATGAGCTCGCGAACCCCGGAGTTCGGCATTTCCGAGTACCGTGATCATGTTCCGAATCACAAAGTAAAATCCGACCACTGACAAATGCTGTACATACCGATCTTCACGGAGTGAGCCTGCGGGATCGGATCACTTTTGCATCAACAACGCAGCCAATCTGAACCGACCAGTCACATCCGACATACAGGATCAATGCATAGGGTAAATATGATAAGGTGCAGATTCTTAACCTAGCCATGGAGATCTGTACATGTTCTATGGCAAATTCTTCCGGCCATGCTTCTGTTGTTCGTTGGACGTCTTTGATCAGTGATTGGTTATCCTTGTTGCCTGCTGGTCTTGGCGTGATTCCCTCGTGCCGTCGAAGGTTCCAACGTTCGTCTAGTTTGTTTCTTTCTGTTTCTGAGGAAAACGATACTCCATCTCCACTTTTCCATCCATTTCGACATCCAACACTCCTGGACGACGATCTTTCTAGGCGATAACACTATCTCCAGCCTATCCTCATGACACTTCGTATCATGGATCATATGATTTTCCTTGGTATTTGTACTTGATTAGGAGCACTCGGTTACTCAATTCCAATTCCCGTAAATAGCACTTTCACTGACGGTGGCAAGGCCGGAGACGGGACGAAAAGCTCTTCCTAGAAAATCATGGAAATCACCGGGGTCATTTAGGATAGTCCATGCCATTCCTACAGCCTACGACCACCGGCGTGTTCACGGTGCATTTTCCGGCCCGCAGGTACAAGCTGATGTGCATGCTGACTCGGCCATGGCAGCGCAAATCAGTCGGCCCGTTCTACCAGCTAAAACGCTCCAAACTGGCGTACCGAAGATCCCTAGGCCTAGTACACACACACCGACTGGAAGTTTCTGCGCCGGGGAAGGAAATCATATTTAATTGATAACTAAGGGTTTCCAGGATGGAACCGCTGGGACGCCTTATGGGGTTGTAGGTTAAAAACCATGGCTCGTTCCGTGTGGGTCGGAAACTTCAGCCCTCGGAACGTTTGGTACAGCCTTGCCGGGAACGAAGCCGGTAGCGGGAACCCACGGTCAACAGCAAAACGATAGTTCGACCCAAGATTTCCGTTCCATCCCCGGGTTGCATACTTTGCTCTATGTCGGTCTTATCCGAGCCATAGGCCGAATAAAAATGTTCCTGAAGACGGCAAAAGGATATTCCGTTACGGGGAATTGAACCCCGGTCTGGCCGGTTTAATGCTCTGCTTGAGAGCGGCCGATGCTAGCCACTACACCATAACGGATAATATCTCAACCCAAAACTTACAAATTTGAAAGCATTTAAAACACCGTCGGAGGTCGGCCGGATGGATAAGCGGTCGTGAAGGCCACATCGCGGTCTGTGCTGCACATGGCATAGTATGTGGCCTATGCAGCTATGGCTGCTATGCCGAGGTATAGCTTTACTTTAGCGGTGGCTCTCGCGGAGTATTCTTGGTTCGTGGGGGAAAGAACCCTAGGGAAAGTGGCGACACATCGTCTCTTTCTGGTATAGACGGCTACATATCTATGCGGAAGGCGGAGGCGGACAACTGTCAACGTGTGGCCGGCGGTCATAGCATATCCCTGTAAGTAGCCCACGGGAGCTGCCCCACATTTCGGCAGGAACTGTGGGCTTGGAGAAACCGGGCGCTGATCACTGGAAACCCCCACACCTAACCCTCCGTGGGCTGTGCGGCGCGGCGGCGATGGTGGGATTTTTATGTGGGATTTTGATTTGGTATTTTTTGCGCTGCAAGGAGAAAAAAATTATCGAGACGAACTTTTTGCATGCAGGAACAGGAGTTTTGGGGGTTCGGTTACGATGGCCAAACGGAGGGAGTCCCAATGCACGCGATATACGTGGAGATAGAGAGGCTTGTACCGTGGCGGACTACTGGATTTCAACGACCGATTTATCTGCGATTTGATGCAATTACGATCACGGTCAAGGCAAGGGTTCGTTAGGCGAAAGTTCTTAATTTTTAATTTTCGGAGCCTTGTAGGTCGTTGAGGTCCGTTACGGGTGTTTGATTCGGTCGTTCCCCGCAGAATCGCGCCGGTCCTTCGCTTCGCCTGCTTCACTGCTTCGCCTCGGACATCGGTGGTAGTTGCTGGCACCGCTTGCAAACCAAAAAAAGCCCACTTGTGCTTATAGGGAGGAGTTCATCAAACAGCAGAACGAGGCTCGCAGTGTCGGGAATAGCGTGTGTGATCCGCTGCATTTTATGGTCGATAATCCATGACTGCCATCGGGCGACGTCACTGAACCAAAGGAAACACAGGCAAAACTCGACTCACCGACAACAACAGATGAGATGACAGCTTCTAGGCGCGCAATGCCGCCGATAATTCATCCCACACCGCATCTGAGTTGGCCAGACATGACGAGAGGAGCGGAATTCCGACAGGCAACCGTCATGATACAGCCATAGCACAAAAAAAGACACCATCGTCGTACAGCCACGACCAACAGTTGTTTGAAGATGATGTCTTTCCCCGCTTCGTCATCATACTACGAGGAATGGACCCCTTGTTTATGACGAACATTTTTTTTCTTTCTGTTTTCCTTTGCTCCCTGCTGACGATGATGTGCTGCTGTCAAAATCAGTACCTACAAGTGTACATACCGCAAGTGTCTTGCGGGCGGGAGCAGGCATGCTCAGTCATGTAGACTGCCGCGACGGGTATCTTAATGCGGCTATTGAAGTGAGAAAGTGGGATTGGAAAAGTCACCACCACTGTCCTTGCCATGCCATGTTACTCTAAGTGAGGGGCTTTACTTTGCTCGGCGGTGATGGGACGATTGCCAGACACATCTAGCTAAATCCTTCCAAGCGGGCGAACCCAAGCGGCTTCCATCCAAAGGAAGTTGCCTCCAGTAGACGTGCAGTAGAGGGGACCAGGCCCAATCTAACTGAATCGGTTTTAATGGTACGCTAAGCCCTTTTGATTTACAGAGCAGCCAACGTTAACGACCACCATTCACGCATGGAGACGGTTCGTTCCTCGTCGACTGACTCGAACTCCTTCCAAGCAGTCCGGTCTAAATGTCCAGTCAAAACGTCTGAACGTCTGAACGTCTCGCTTTGAGGAGAATCACTGCCAATCGTGCGGTGTCTCAGTCTCTGACGGACGATGGATGGATAGTTCACTATCTGTGAGCAATATAATTCTGGACAAGAAGGAACCTCTCATTCTCGAGCAACATTCCCATCCAAACTAGAAAAATTCACATTCCCACGCTAGCTCAGCACGCTCTCCGGAAAGCTATCTGCCCTCGCTTGTGCTCCCGTGTATAGACATAGATGCGGATTCTGATCGACTCCTGCAGTCGAACTTCCTTTGCCAGTTCCTACTGCTGAGCGTGCATGAACCGCAGCTGTAAGGACCTCCAGCTACCCAACGGTTTGTTGGCTGTGGACTTGAGGCTTGCCCTGTGGGACCCGCTGTGATAGCTAGCCCATGGACTCTGCATGGCCTTTGGTCACGGCTCAGCGCAGATGGGATGGGCTTGGAATCGCAGCAGTCTGCACTTGCATCTTGCGGCTACAGGAGAGACAGGTTGACTTAATAGAGCACGATAGACTCCGGTGGATATGTTGTATATCACGATTGATTGATGGATTGGTATCTATGGATGGTGTTGGCTATGGCTATGGTACTTTCGGTCTCTGGCAGGCTATGGTGATCATGGTTAGGCGGGCTTTTAGCAGAGACATGGCGGCCTCACTAGAGGTCCATGGCTTGCTGCTCGCTGCTAGATTGAACGACCGCCGCACTACACAGCTGCAACCCAAACTGCGGCCTTCCTCGCATGCAGCAACATCACCATCTTCCGGGCACTTCCCGGGCCACCTACCGTTCCACACTAAACCCGCTTTCCCAATTAACCCACGCCATCAGTCCAAATGGAAGCCTGCACCAGGAATGCGGGCTTCAACACTGACAGTCGAGGGCGTTTTGCTTTGAGTAACCCCATTTCTGGATTAAAAAATTGCACACAAGAAACTAACGCGAGTCTGGCATATCCCTCGATTACCATCCCACCTTTCCATACATATCAACAACACATCTCGTGGTAAGCCGACATTGGTTGGAGCCGGACCATGCGAACGTCCAATGCTGTCGCCCCATTTGCACTGGCCACTGCCTAAGCTCTGTGGCTGCTACTTCTTGCTACTGCTGCACCTCTGCACGCTGCACCTGGGATTTTACTACCCTCGCATTGCGTTGGCTGGTGGCCATCAGGCGCGCGACGGCGGATGGCCATTCCATTTTGCTCTGGGTGTGGGATTCTTTTCCGATGAAGAACAAGCTCGCAGATGCATGCTTAATGGCACTCAATGTGACTTGCAGGGTTTCGGCGTCCGCTTCAGACCTTCGTCAGACTTCGTCAAGATCTTGATAGCTTGCCGGGGTGGGCAGAGGGGGGGGGGGGTACGAGGGGGGGAGTTAGCTGCGGCGTGTGGTTTATATATCGATAGCGGCGGCATCAAGCGGTTGCACTTTTTTTACCTTTCTTTGGACGCGCATTTTTTTATCGAGGAAATTACATTCGCTACATACAGTTTACAGATACACCTTATATTTTACGAACCTATCGGGACCCACTAAAAACTATTGGAGTTTTACGTTTACAGCGTCATAATCTGGAGCCCTCATTAGTAGCCACAGGATATTTCGAAACCTCAACTCTGGAAGAGCTACAACCTGGACCCAGCGTTCCGAATCAAAAAGCCCTGGACGTCCCATAACAACCACTGCACAATCGACATTCTATAAATCGAAAAGATGTGTTCTAGATGGTGTTTGAGTTTGTGCTGTAAGCCAAAGGGACTTTTCCGCTGCTTTAGATCCAGCAAGCACAAGAAGACCCACAAAAGCGAACACAGCGACGGCTCCGACAACGCGCGGATTGTATCCGAGAAGCGTCACCGGGATCGTAGCGAGAAAAAAACCGGACATGGACATGGACGGGCAGAGCGGGAACGGGAACGGCCAGGAGTACGAACTGAGCCCCGTGAGAGCAGGGAAGTTCGTGAGCGCAGTGAGCACCGCCATGTCGGAGAAAGCGGACACGTCCGCAGCACCAGCGGTGTTCGTGAGCAGTACGGCGCCCAGAAAAAGCGACGCAGCCATTCCGCGGGTCGGGAAAAGCGCAAAAAGCCTTCACCAGTTCCAACTCCAACAAGCAGTTCCACAGCTACCGTAACAGGAGTACCAGCAAATTCCAGTGCCGCCTTGGTCCCCGGAGTTTTGATTCCAGCACCTCCAGCACCGACTACTTTTGTTCCGCCCGCACCCTCGGCACCACCAGTAATCCGCAATATTCCAACTCCACCGCCTTCCCGTCCCGAAACCAGTGTTGCTAGCCCTCAAACTCCAACCAGGACTCGCCCAGCACCAATCATGGCAACCCCTCCGGCACCTATCAAAGTATCAAGACCCCCACAAAATGCACCATCAACGCCCACCCGCCCAGCACCTCTTATTGAAGGCAAGGTTATGGATGGTCAGATTCTGCGAAAACACAGCCCGCCTCCCCAGACTCCTGTGATAACTCACCAAACTGTGGTACCTACTCGACACAACATTATCACTCCACCCGAATTGGCTCAGTATCTCGTACCTCCCTCCACCATTGGACCATTGGAAGACGACACACCAGTAGCTCAGCAACCAGTAACGCCCGAGGATACCGCCACTACCGACCTCTCCTACTTCCCTCCCGTTTCCCCTGGCAGATATGTCGAAACTGAGATTTTTGCCTCTCCTTCCGGTCGGAGGGAGAGAAGCGTTTCTAGGGTTCGCAGTGAAAGGTCAAGGCGACGGAGTAGCTCAAGACCGAGGAGTAGTTACGGTCCTCCACGGGATTTCAGGGACTCGCAATTCTCGCTTTACAGTGATGCGAGCAGACGGGGGGATGATAGCGACGGAAGTGCACCCAGTGTTCCCCCGTTGCCGAGTCCAGGAGAAAGATCAATGTTTATTGGAGGACATGGTAGGAGAAGGAATAGTAGACAGGAAAACCGGATTGTGATTGGAACCCCACCAAAAAGCGCCGGAAGAGACGAGACAGATAGCTCAGAAGATTGGATTAGCAATGTTGAGAGTATGGCAAAGGAGGCTTTGAAGGAAGAGATGAAGCCGAAACGGTACTGTCCTGTGAGGGAGAATCGGGCAAGACAGGAGAGGGAGGAAGAAGTGCGCAGGGAAATTATGGAGGCTGAAATGGAGAGGGAGAAGCTTGCTCAGCAGCTTACTCCCAGCCGTAGAGCTAGTGAAAAGAAAAAGAACCAAGAAGGCGGTTGTGGGCGTGGAAAAAAGGCAGGAGCAGGAAAGCCAATTCCTCAAGCGGTAAATATCACCATAACCCGTACCACGACGATCAGCAGACGTCCAAAGAACTCAAGTAACGAGTCTGTTTCCTCCGGGAATTTACAGACTACCCTTTTGCACCAACAACCACCCAGTCAGTTGTTGATTTCCAACCACGAATACCACCCTACAACTCCTCCGGAGTCTCCTTTGTTCCCTCCGGCGGATGGTGAGGAAGGCGGTGAATTAGTTTCCTATGTTCCGAGACAATACCCGAAACTGTCCTTCGCCTACGACGAAAATGTTTGTCCCCGTTCCCGGCGCCGCCTTTAGGAAGTCGGCCAGCTGACATTCCGCAGGGCCCGCTCCCCCGCACCTATAAAGAGCTTCGCGAGCATCTTTCAACCCACATCGTCTCCAGCGGTCTCGACTCCGTCATTCCTGCCGATTCTCCGGACCCAATTGCGATTGCCCGTCAAGCCGAAGCCGAGGCCGACCGCATCTGCCGTTCTCTTGGAATCAGTGAATACGCCACCCCAGACCTTACAAAGGTCGCTTTGTACGACGTTATTGTTTTCTGCGACGACTCCGGAAGCATGTTGAACGACCACCGCTTCGATGAGCAGCGCGGAATTGTCCAGAGGATTTCTAGGATCGCACAGACATACAACAAGAGCGGAGTTTCATTGCGTTTTATCAACTTCTTGGAGGACAATGGCTACAACAACCTGAAGCACACCGACATCAACGGTGCAGTTTCCAGTGTTTTCCCCGCCGGAACCACCAGAATCGGTACCAAGCTTTTGGAGAAGGTCGTTTTACCTTTTGTTGTCGAGCCTGCTAGGCGCGGAACTCTTCGTCGGCCCGTTTTAATCTCCATCATCACTGATGGCGAGGTATGTTCCAATTGTATATTTCTTCACATTTGATCACTCGCTAACATTTCCTTGCAGCCGACTGAAGAAAACATCGATACACTTAAATGGGCGATCCTAGCTTGCAAGCACGAATTGAGCAAAAACGTCTCCCCTAGAACTGGCCAGGCTTACGGAAAATCTGCGGTTACCTTCCAGATCAGCAGAATCGGAAACTCACCGGAATCGAAGCGGTACTTGGACAGACTTGCAAACGACCCTGATATTGGAGATTTGATTATGTGTGTGGATGAGACTTTAGACGCGGCAGTTAGAACTGCGGGTCCAGACTCTGGAAAGTTGATGACTTGGTTGACGAAGTTGTTGGCGGGAGCAGTGGCGGCGATGTAAGGGATGAGAGAGGAGAGGAGAAGAAAAGGGGACGAGGAGTTCGGAAGATGAAGAAACAGGGATGATAGGGAGAGGAACGGATAGAGAGGAGGATAAACGAATGCATAATAACGAACGGAACGGGTGGGGAAGTGCATATATTGGGCGGTGATTTTGATTTTCAGCAGGAAGAAGGAGCGCATCACATCGGGAGGATAGCATTTTTACACACGACTACACGATCATTACAACGAACTTTTCCTTTGTTTTTTTATTCCGTTACAACGGATGACTTGTTTAGACACGACGGCGCGATGCCTGCAAGTATATACATACTACACTCTTTTTTATGTCCATACTACATAGTATTAGTGGATAGGATTATTGGATAGGATAGCATAGTTAGCTAGGTACACTTGAAGTACAATAGTAATGATAGTACTAGATACATGAGCGTTTTGTTCTTCGTGATTCGAACTTTTCTCAGGGGTCGATCGTGATCATGTGGACATCAAGAACCAAGATCTTCCGCATCTTAGTTTATTCTCGTTCCGACCAACCTGCAACCTCCTGCATCTTTCGCGAGAGAGATCCGTGGGAGGAAGTACTTTAGGTATCTTCTTTAGTTACCGCAGGTCCAGAGAATCTAAAGAACTTGACAGTCGAGCCGAGTTGTGTGCAGCGCGAACTGGGACCGTGCCTTGCATGCATGAAGCCATCGCGAACCTAGGGAACCTAAGGAACCAAGTGAACCACAAAAACGTACATACACCTAAACAAGCCATCGTACCAGAACCCATGATCACGCCTTCGGTACTTATTTTGCCATTCTAGGGATCCTAGGAAATTTACCAAGATATGCAGCGGAAGCTTCTCCGTGACCCCCACAATGCAACGGGGAGAATAACGGCTTCTACCGAGGGGCCTAACACAGTCGTTCATCGCTTCTCACCCGTGGAGATTTTAACCAACACCGACGACATCATAACATAGGCTTTGACCAACACGGCAATTCATCACATTTAAACTCAAGGAGATGATTATGAGGAGTATCAGGGAAGAAACTACAGCCGGAAAATAACATTCTTGACAGCGGACCCGACGGGAAGCGCAGCTATGTAACTACATGACTAGCCAACGGTCCACAGGCTGGTAGGCTAGTAACCGAGATTCCGGATAAACAGGAGACCGACAGAATAGACTCTACCGGCGATGGGATGTATGTAGTGTTGACATCGGAGTTCTCGCCGAAGGCCGCCGTGAGTACCTATGCATAGCCGAACCATAGTAGAAACGGTTGAAGTATAGGTTATGTAGGTTGATCAGTCAAAGAATGATTTCCGTTGTGTAACAGAAAATCAATAGTAAAGTTGACAGGTCGATTCATTACCTGTCACCCGAACATAGTGAACACTTCTGAGAACTGATTATTGGGTTACCAACCGGTTGGCTTGGATGACTATGTACTTGGAAGTTCCCGAATGATCGGCAGTTTTTTCGCTGTCAAAAATGGGAGGCTTTGTACAGCTGTCATGACTCATGTTCTCTGGAGTGCGTAGGGTGCTTTTTGGTGGTTTTGTGGTGGAGAAGTGTACTTAAAGACGTAAGGGGTTGGCACTCTTTGAAGCGTTCTTGGCTTGAGAACTTCTTGTGGAAGACGGATATCCTCGGGGCTTCGGGGCTTCGGGGATCTAGCCGAAGGTATGTAATGGAGAATGGCAAAAAAAAGTGTAACGAGAATTTGATGACAGATGGCAAAGTTGACATGTCAATTGACTAAACTTAGATGCGACCCGAACGAAGAGATGCGTTCCGAGGATTGATAATTGGATCGTTAACCGGTCGGCTCGGATGATTAGGTTGCTCTTTCCTTATCGCGGATCTTAGGCTCGGATAACAACAAGATCGGCATTCTGCAATGCTAGCTATGTAAAGTTGTGAATATGATATATCTATCACCTTCGAGAAGTCTATTTTAATTTCATTGGATCTTCATCAACATATATGGCGGCTTAAAGTAAGGGATGATCCTCAAAACAAGCTTCCGGAATCTTAGCGAAGAAGCCGAAGAAAGATGAAAGAATAGACGTATGTAGTGAACCGATTGAGAGGCTGAAAGCTTGATAGGTTAAACTCAACTCTGGATTCCCACGGAAGGAGTTTATCTCGCCTGACACGTGCGCATGCGTATTGTACCTTACCGATGTCTTCCGAGAACTTGAAATCGGACTCCGGAGAACCAATGGTTAGACCACTAGCCGATATCGGCTCGGGTAACTAGACCTCCGAAATTGGTATTCTTGCCGTGCGTTGTTGTGCCAGCAAATACAGTAATCATTGATTTACATGTGTTTCTGCAGTCTCAGTTTTGTAACTTCATGCTTTTCTCAGGAGAATTCTGTTTGTAAACGTAAGGGACCATGAGTCCTTGAGTCCAAGTCATCAAGTCCAAAAATCTACAGGTCTATGAAATTTCAAGTCCTCAAGGCCCTGACTCTAAAGATCCAACGCCTCTAAACTTTAAAGGCTGGCTTTTTTTTCTACAACCCTGAATCGTGAAGCCTCATGCAATTTGCATATTAAAAATTCGACACGGCTTGACACGTCGATTCCTTACTCACCGGTAGTTCATGAATTACACGTGGATTATTCACTCAATTATTCACTCTATAATAATCTATTGTATTATACACACTAATTCTTCATCCTCCGGTAGTTCATCAGATGATTCACATCAATTCTTCACTCCACACTAATTCACCAAATCTCACCCGCCTCCTTACATCATTACGATTGGCTACCTAACCGACATCGGCTAAGGATAAGGTTTTAACTTCCCTTTCAAGAACGTTCCGACGTGTCCCCTCGTAGATCAGACAAAATATCAGCAGGGGGCTTAGGCCTTAGTAGATATTTACCTCTTGCATACAAAAAAATAATCTTTACAAAGTTAAGGACACTTGTCGATAATTCCTCTGTTACCTGTATAAAGGTTTTTGCTTTTTCCATAAGGGTCCGTAAGGGTCCTTTAGAGCCAGGGCTCCCCTGGTACCCATAAAAACCCCCAGGGCCCGCACTCCTTGGGTCCCAACGTTTCGCCGGTTCCTGATTCGGAGCATAAATTTTTGGTACATGCACAACCGCGACTCGGAAACGTTACGGACCTTACGGTTGCAATGCCCTTTCTATGTACCTCATACATGCTCTAAACCCGACGAACCCTAGGTCCCTCGCATAAGAAGACCCTGAACCTGCGATGAAAATCCTGTTTCAGGAATCAAAATACGCACAACGCATTGCGCATCATTTTCCAGAGGCTGGTCCGCTGGAGTAAGTATCCGATTTTGAGGAAGATTTCCGAAGATTTTCCGAACCGGGCGGTGACTCGGTGGCTAATGAGAATTTTGATTTTTGGATTTCCATGGAGCTACATAATAGGAGCGGTTAAGGTTGTAGAGTAGATTTATGATTGCATGAACAGAATCACGCTTACTCATCTTCAGTTCCGTTTTCAATGTACTGACCGATCGAATTTCAGCTGAAGAAAATCCGATCCATGACCTGAAGCTGACCGAAAACTTAAAAAAGCCACACAATATCATGGGGCTTTATGCTGGTGTATGGATGCTGGTGGTGATTGGAGTTTAATGGATGCTTTGAGAGTGGGGTGGGTGGTGGAATTTTATCCTATGAGATCCGAGGAAAATTACATGAGGGATAATGGTTCATGGCATGATAGCCGAAGGGACTAGATTGCGAAACGGAGGTTTTTTTGCCCTGTGGTTTTGATTGATCATTGGCGTTTTCATCAATGAAAGCTGTTGATAAAGTAACCGAAACATGTGATGCGGACTGTTTTGAGCACGACTGATGGTGCTTATAGGGAGCCATGTGGATTGAATGACCTCTGTGGATTTCCTTACTATCATTGGTTATCATTAAGGCCGAATGAAGTGACAGTTACTTACACCCGATCGTGAAACGGGTTACGGTAGTTGGTTTACCTAATGTTTATTGATTGGCGTGTCTATTAGTTAAGACTGTCGATACAATAAACGAAACATGCGATGCGAACTATTGGAAGATATTTTGGCAAAGATAAGAGAATAGGTATTAGGTAGTCACATAAATAGAATGATCGCAACAGATTGCCTGTCATTTGACAAATTCTTATCATCAAGGTTGAGTGTATGTAGTGATCATGATAGTCTACAACACCAAAGATGGCGAAACATTTGTTTGTCTACCCTATGGTTATTAATTAGCGTTCCTATTATCTAAGTTTTCACGATAAGCAAACCATGACATGGGCTGCTGGATCAGAAATCACATGATAGGTAGACTAGTGTGCTGTTCAGAAGGTGATCTCTGATTGGTACATTAAAATTACAGAAGAGATGTGTGATATTAGATGATCCCACTTATCAGTGAAGCACTAATTGAAACATTTAACGAAGTACGTAGATGATAACAGTACCCGTCAGTCAGACGGTTATTCATTTTATTCATTTGCCCCATAGGCTGTTGTTATCGATCGGCATTCCTCATCAAAGGTGATGCGATAAACAACCCATTTCATGCGAAGACTGAAGTTCGAACTGTTTAAGGTCATACGATAGGGATCCCGGATCTACATACATGAGATGATTGTCAAGTATCCCTCTATGGTTGGCTCTGATCTATCATTAAGGTTGGTACTAAAGACTAGCGAAACAAAGAATGTTCTGCAGCTTGAAACATCAAAACCCTGCGGACATCAGACGTCGCTAGCTTTGATGATCGTTGATGGAAACGCGGGGATGCTTGCCCTACGGTTAGCTTGGAAAACATCGAACACATGTGCGGTGGTTTTTATTCCCGATTCCCGGCTACGAATGAATAATGTATGTCTGTTGTGGATATAGATGCCGTTAATGATTGTTACTGATTGAAAAAAAGTGATAGAAGTATTACAAAAACATCAATCACTAGCAACTGTCATGCGTGATTTTTTGTGACGGCCCCGTGATTGGGGGTCGTGATACGGCTTGGCATTTAGTCAGGAAGTAAAAAAAAAACTACAGTATCCGGGATTCCCGTCTGGTCACCCACGACAGTACTAGCCGGACGATATCATGCTTAAATAGCGCAGAGCGGACGGGATGCGCTGTATTCATAATTCTATGACCGTAGCTGCTATCTGCCAACCTTATAAAATTATAATCAAACTGTTAGAAAACTTCAAGCTCCACACTCGACTGACCACTCAGCCGTCGCAGCTGCTTGATCATTCCAGGCTGAATGTACATCACCACCACGGCTCCGTTGTGGTCAGGCTAAAACCTACGTACATACTGGAAGCAGTTCAGGCAATCCTCATCATGCTCGCCGTTCCAAGTCAAGCGAGACAAGCGTTATCATCCGCATCCATGGCATCCGCCTCTCCCGTCTTTCCGCGGGGTTTAAGTCCGGACGCGGAACGGTAAAGCGTGATTGCGTAGGTACCCGTTATTGAAAACGGCTGAAGCCAAAGGCTTTTCGGACGAAAAAGCTTATATTTCCTAAGTTAAGCCTCGTATCGTATTGAGCAATGCATCTCTTGGAAGAATCTTTTTATCAGTGATGTGTTGAGGCGGATGAGATGAGGTGGGTGAACTGGATGAGGCAGCTGAAACATCTCCACTTAGCTAACTAGCTTAAACTGTCTTTAAAATCTACCGTAGCGCTGTGCTTCTAGAGCTTTGCAAGCTTTGAAACAGGAGGTTCAACTGCCCTTGTTGCTAGCTCGCTTGCCCTACGATTAGTTTTTCCAGAACGACAGAGCTGTCATGGCAAC
This sequence comes from Pyronema domesticum, assembly GCA_024516145.1. NCBI lineage: Eukaryota > Fungi > Ascomycota > Pezizomycetes > Pezizales > Pyronemataceae > Pyronema > Pyronema domesticum. Next base: position 327,440 of record JAJJXL010000006.1, on the reverse strand, counting down.
ACTAATCAAAAGGTTATCGGACTCGGAACAAGCTAACGATTACAATTTTATCGCTGTTGAAGGCATGAGGTTATTCCATGATCATTAAAAGAAACCTTGAGCTTGAGCTTGAGCTGGTTTTGCTTACGGAGAAACACGGAGGAAATAAAGGAGACTCGTGAGGTTTTGTATCACGCCGGGAATGCCAAGGGAATTGTCTTTTGTGCCTCAGAAATATTTTTGCCTGCGTCATGAGGTTCCACTCTGTCGCACGTTGTGAACTGTAAAATTGTCCGATTTCCCTAAGCTCCCGATGGTTCCCTAATATTCGGGGTCCGAGGGCGGTGCTGTAATAGCAAGCTGTCAGAGGCTGCATTGCGAGTTGCGACCGGTGAAGATAGGGAGGCCACTGGTTGTCAATTGAGCCTCGGACACGGTGAGTATACATATTCTGGAAGATTCTTGGTGCTCAGAATAGTGATAAGTATGTCATGTAGGCGCAGTTTGTGGTGGTGGAGATGAGGGTGACGTTACAGACAAGGCGTCTGCAAGTGAGCATGAGATGGTCTAAGCGGCGTTTTGTGTTATGTTTTGTTTTGGTCTATTTGGAGATGATCATCGCCTGACAGTTTATCCAGTTTTTCAAGAAGGAATAGACTTCACATTCATGTATCTTTTATGTTCTCACGGCGTCTGTATCGGAATTGATTTATCTTCACACCCCTCGAAACAGCCGTTTCAACATCTAGCATCTATCCATCCACGTGACTTCCACCGGCTCCTCTCGCGCAAGGACGCCCCTGCTGTCGCGATCTGAAGGATTCCCCGGCCGCGTTTTCAGAGATCTTCAAAAAACGAAACAGCTCTGCTTCCGCCACAGCACTCCCGCCATGCCGAGACCAGCAGTTCTATTTTAACCGGACCCAATACAATCAGCGCAAGCAATGACGCGTCATTCCCGAAACGGGGGAGGAAGTGTATCGGAGTCAAGATAGATATGATGCCTTCCCACTCGCTGCTCGTCTCCAAATACACCATCACTACACTTGCTGCCCGCCCGCCCGCCGCCATTCTACTGTGCCGCGTGAACGAAGCTAAGTGCACAAGACACCATCAGTACCGGGGTCCATATAGAAAAGCTGTCCTTCGACTACCACCTCCTCAACCATCAGAACAACCTACGAAACACACAAGAAACAGCGTGCAACCACACTCCTTCATCACGAATCGACGCAAACATCCACGGGCAGAGCATCTTGCACAACGTTACATCCGTAGCAAGTTCTCTCCCGTGGCAGCTTTGACGAATCGTTGACAACACCTTTCAACATTCTACGTCTCCTGGACGACACAACACCTCCACAATGATCTCCCTCCGTCGATACGCCGTAATTGCGGCCTGCCTTCTCTTGACGATATTCTACCTCCTACCACGCTCCTCCCGGCCGTCTCCACTAGATCGGAAGCCTTCAAAGGCTACGGCCTCTACAACAGCACCCGTAAAGGCTGCTCCATCTCCAATCATCGCCGCGTCAGGGAGTGCAATGGGTCAACAGAAGCTCTCAATTGCCAAGGTTCTCGATCTTCCAGTTCCCAAGCAGCTCGAATACCACTTTCCCTACGATGTGACTTCGAAATTCCCCGCCTTCATCTGGCAAACCTGGAAATACACACCCGCCTCTGCAAAATTTTCGGAAAAGTTTCGACCTACAGAAGCAAGCTGGTCGGAAAAACATCCCACCTTCGTGCATGAGGTACGTTATGTTTCGCCCCTAGCTCCGTAGCTGCATTGGGAAGTTCGGCGATTACCTCTTAGCTGGAGAATTTTCGCGGAAAAGTTGACCAGGCTAATAAAGTTGTTACGCGTACTATAGGTGATTACTGATGATATCGCCCTGCACCTCATTCATCATCTATACTCCGCCGTCCCGGAGGTCCTCGAAGCTTACCTTGCTATGCCGCTTCCGATCCTAAAAGCCGACTTCTTCCGTTACCTTATCTTGCTCGCCCGCGGAGGAATCTATGCCGATATCGATACCTTTGCCCTAAAGCCCGCTCAGGAATGGATCCCCCAGGGATTGGATACAAAGAGCATCGGATTAATTATCGGAATTGAGGCAGACCCTGACAGACCGGATTGGGCCGAGTGGTACTCCCGCCGTATCCAATTCTGTCAGTGGACCATTCAGTCGAAGCCGGGACATCCGGTCTTGATTGACATTGTGTCCAAAATTACTGCCGAGACTTTGAAGAGGAAGCGGGAAGGAACATTGAAGGCGGATCACGAGGGCGTTGTTGAATTCACTGGGCCAGCGGTCTGGACCGATTCCGTTTTTAAGTACTTCAACGACCCCGAGTATTTCGACATGAAGAGCTCGAGTGGAAATATCACCTTCAAGAACTTTACCGGAATGAACCAAAGCAAGAGAGTCGGAGATGTGTTGGTTCTGCCGATTACCAGTTTCTCTCCCGGAATTGGACACAGTGGTGCAGGACCGGTAGATGATCCCATGGCGTTTGTTGAGCACAAGTTTGAGGGTAAGCGACATTCTATGGACATATTTCATTGAATGAAGAATGTATCTAACGATTTGACTAGGATCATGGAAACCCGAGAATGAACGCATAATCGAGCCTCAAGAACTTAAAGACGCCAAGGCGAAAGAGGAGCTTGAGAAGAAGCTCAAGGCGGCTGAATAATAACCATCATCTGCAACAATTTTCTTTTTTTTTTCCTGGGTCTACTTTTCTCATGTAAAAGTCATAGAGGATATCCGGTGTTTTTGATGTTTTGTTTTTTGTTTTTCCTACATGGGTTTTAGTAAAGTGGGTTTTTTGTCACAATCGATTCATATGGATACCCGAATTTCGCGATTGCTTGGGAAGCGATGCATAGGGAAGGGGTATGTGCTTGGATGTTTTTTCGGCGTATGAGGTTGTTTCTAATGTCAATGGAATGGTCTTGAGCATATCGGATATGCGGTTTACCGTGGAATTGAGACATATATATGTCCGTAGGTTGTTCTAGATGCTGTTTATTAATATTGTTTCACATGATTCAAATTCAAATATATCGTGATATACCATGACCTCGGTCCGACCGCCAAGCCGCCTTCGGACATCGTGCATCACGTCTCACGTCGCGTAGCTCTCCGAAGCTCAGCTCCGCTTCGATCTCCGCGTTCAACTTCTCCGCGTTCAACTTCTCCGCCCAGCTTCACCCCACCACAACGATGGTCGAAATTCTCCCGCACGCCTCCCCCGTAGAGCTCGCTCTCCCCGCACACATCTCCCCTCCACCAACCGTCGATTCAACAACCCCCCAAGACACCGCCGACGCGACCCTAAGCACCCTCCAAACCCGCCTCCGAAGAATCGAATACCTCCTCGCCGGGACCTCCCAAACCGCTCTTTCCACCCCTCGCGATGCCTCCGTCCGATCCCAGCTTAATACCCTCCTTCTCGAGCTCCAAGGATTGAAAAAGAAATCCCGTACCATCGCTGAAATGTTGGCAATTCGTATGTGCCCGTCGATCCTCATTCCCGGGGACCCCCATATCCCATCACTCGTATGATAGACTTTTACTGATGATATACAGATCAAGGCCACCCCACTCTCTTCTCCACAATCCCCGCCGCTTCCGCCCCTTCCCCAACAGCCGACGACACTCCCACAACAACAAAGCTCACCTTGCTCTCAAACTCCCTACCGTTATTCCAATCCACATCCTCCCAGCTTTCTGCGATATCTGATGCCCCGATTCCTTCACCAGCGCTGTCTGCTTCCCTCGTTAACCTGCTTCCTCGGCTACAGAGACTGGAGGTTCTACAAGCTGCACAAGAGAAGCGGATTGCGGAATTGAGGGCAAGGAGTGCAAGGGTGCTTGAAGAATGGTATTTAGTCGGTGTGGAGGGGACTAATGAATGCTTTGCTGAGTGGGATCAGAGGCTGGAGAGGACGGAGAGGGAGGTTAATAGAAGGCGGGGAGTGGAGGATCAAGTTTTTGGAGATGAGGATGGGGATGAGGAACAGAAGATGGCGGCGGGGGAGGTAGTGGAGAGTAAGAAGGAGGAGGTTAAGGAGGAGGGGGAGGCTGTGTTAGGGGATGATGAGGAGGAGGAGGAAGAGGAAGAGGAGTTACAGGAGACGGCTGAGCCAGAAAGGCTGGTTATGCAGGAGGAGACGGTGTTGGGGGATGATGATTCCGAAGATGAAGAAGAGATGCAGGAATCGACGGCTGCTACTACTGGGGAGAGGGCGGTTTTGGGGGATGAGTAAAGGGATGGGGTTATGAATGGTAGCTTAATGATGGTGGTTTAATGATGGGAAGAGATGATTGTAGATACTTACGTACTTTTATGCAGTGGATTTTGGCGGTGATACCCGAGTTATACTTATTATGATAGATGGTTTTTTTTAGCGAATACTATTTCCTGTAACAAGCTAAATATATCGTGAGGCAGTGTTTTAAAGAACTCAGACTGTAAACGTACATGTAAGTAGGTGCTGCATGGAAGAAGATGGAGAAGAAGAGGGAGCCGAGAGAATCGAAGAATTGGAGATGTTTACCCGGCGCTTTTTTACTCTAGATAAGATGGGCCGAATCTTGCGGCATCCGAAGCATGACAGCCAGAGACACACGATGCCCGACCTCCACCTCCACAAGCAGTTTTTTCACATCGCTTTGATTCAAGCCAACTGTCAAGCCACATGGTGAGGATCTTGAACATCTGTTCAATCTTCTTGAATTCAAGTGTTTTGGCTAATGTAAATGTCAGGATTCATAGGGCATGGAAAGCTGGCTGGAGCTAGCTATGGCATCACCACATCTCAGCTAAATTATTCGACTGGTCCGAGGTACTTGTCTACTCGGGTCTCTGTCTAACATCAAAGTACTCCCGGATTCTCAATGTCGCCTCTTCATTACCTTAAGCTGTAGGTTATAATTACTCGGCAGCTCCAAAATTCCTTAATCATACATTTTTAATTGTGGGCTTATCGAAATATACGTGTAGCATTAAGCAGTTTCGGTATTGACTAATGCGCTGTGATTACGTATGACAGAGTACTTACAGCACATGCTCACCAATCAGGCGCCTACCCCTCACCATCTGGCAAGTGTGTGCGCCTTCAACGAACACTCATATTGTTTCAACGGACACAGTACTCCATCTTCGACGTACTCTATCATCGAGCATCGCCATCCGATACGACGATAGCAGCCATGGATCCCCTTTCCATTTGCGCCGGAGTAGCTGGCTTCCTCAGCCTAGCTGTGGAGATTTCAAAGATCCTGTCAGTCTACATTGGAGATGCGAAATCTGCGCCCAAGGAAGCACAGTGTCTTCTTATGGAAGTTGATTCCCTCTGTCTCGTTTTGGACCAGCTCGTCAAGCTTCTTCGTGAAGATGTCAAGGACGACTTCAAAGAAACATCAGCCCTGCTTACTATCATTACGGCTTGCCATGACTAGATCAAAGATCTTTACAAGAAACTCGAAAGCATCCGCTTTCCGCGCGAAAAGAAGATCCTGGATGTTGTTCAGCGTATGAAGTGGCCCCTTCGCAAGGACGATTATCACAATACGATTGTAACGTTGCAGCGATTTACGCAAACATTTCAATTCTCTTTAACTGTTTCCAATTGGTAAGTTCCAACTTGCATATGTTCAATTAACTCTACATAAGGCAATTCGTTAATTGCCTTCGGCAGTGAACTGCTTTCGAAATCATCTACCGAGGTCTTATCCGAATTCGAAGACAAGAAACATCAACTACAGAAAACTATCGAGAGTTTTAAGTCCATGCAATTACCTTTCGAAGAATTGACAATTGCATCCAAGAAACAATCAGATACTTTTGATGCCATCGGTGCAATGATCCAGCTGGGACTGAACATACAGAGTAAAATCTTGCTTTGTGTCCAAAGCATAGAAGGAAAGGCTAATGGTTAGTTACTGTTATTCTTATTTCCATACCCCATGAGCTAATGAGATGTTTGATTAGACCAAGAGATTGAAGGGTTACTTCGATGGATATCCCCGTTGGAACCACAAACTAGACACCAAGATATTCGGCTGAAGCACCTCGCAAATACTGGGAATTGGTTCTTGGAGATGGAGGTATTTAGGAACTGGTGTGAGAATGATGACAGGTCTTCTGTACTTGGGTGCTACGGAATTCCTGGGGCTGGGAAAACTGTTATCAGGTAGGGCGAGAAAATGTGGCTCTTAGTGGGTTCAAGCTAATAGTTGGGTATTATTTTAGTTCACTGGTGATTGATCATTTGTCCACCAAATTCACCGGAGAGAATGTCTTTGTTGCGTTTCTGTACTGCGACTATCGGGATAGGGAGCAGCAAAGTGCTGTGAATCTGATCGGTGGGCTCCTCAAGCAAGCTCTGGTCCCAGCCAAGAAAGCCCTTGAAGAGATCATAGGTTCCTTAAGAAAAGTCAAGAAGGATAGGAAAAACTTGCAACTCAGCCACATCCGTCAGGCTCTATCTCTGACTCTTCAAACATTCGACCGAGTTTACCTGTGTATTGACGCACTTGACGAATGTGACGAAGGAGAGAGAGGGTGTTTCATTGACTGCATAAAAGAGTTGCTCCCCGCGGATATCATAAACTCGCAACCCATAAAGCTATTTTTCACTGCGAGACCACAGGTCAAGGATTATATCGTCACACGTCCTTCGATCTCCTCGCTGGACTCGCTATCTGTGACATTGGAAGCAAATTCAGGGGACATTGCTGCATATGTCACCTATAAACTTGAAAAGGACAGTAGAGTGAAGATGGAAGATGAGTTCAAGAGGACAATTGTTGCTGAGATCGTCGCCAATTCGGAGGGAATTTAAGTAATCTACCGGCTATCGACGTTACGTATGCTAACATGATGCTTGAAGGTTCTTGCTACCTGCGCTCCAAATCGAAGCTGTCCTGGACGAGCCAACGGTTAAAAAGCGACGGAAAGCACTTCGAGAAATGCCCAGAGCTCTTCACGATGCCTTTAAGGTCACCATTGATAGAATCAAATCCCAGAAGCCGGTCATTGTAAAGCAAGCAATGGACATTCTTAAATGGGTTTTCCTCGCGAATGAGCCACTATCTATCGAAGAATTACGACATGCCCTTGCAGTAGAGCCAGGAGATAAAAACCTTGACTGGGACAATTTTGTAGACGCACAGTTTCTACTACAGTGCTGTCTTGGTCTAGTCATAGTCGATGAATCAACCTTAACTGTCCGCTTAGTCCACAAGTCGCTCCAGGACTATCTCAAAAGTCAATACGACCAACCCCTCCTATTCGAGGAAGGACATGATGAAATTGCCCATATATGTGTAACGTATGTGGCTTTCTCTAGCTATAAACTCGAAGTTGAAACGCTGAACAAAGCCATTTTTGAAAGATATACCTTGCTCGGGTACGCAACTCGTAATTGGGCTTATCACGCAAGGACTGCAGAGGCTTCACGTTCAACAATTGAAGAAACTATCATCGCACTTATCGAAGCCGATGGACGTCCAGATTTGATTTTTCGAGATCTTATAACATGGCTTGGTGCTCGAAGTCATAGTATTAGGGGTTCTAAGAATTATTATTGGCCAAGATGGAGCACCGAAATTTGCCAGGCGAATAGTGGCTTTAGGAAGACTGGGTATTCGCTACTCCATTTAATAGCGTTTGCCGACTTACCACAGGTCTTTTCTCAGTTATTCAAATCAATCGTCTATGCAAATATCAACGACCAAGACAATTACGTTCGGCAGACTCCTCTGCATATAGCTGCTTTAATGGGCTACGAGGAGCTGGTCAAGCTTATCTTGAGCAAATACAATGTTAATGTAAATGTTTTGGACAATGTTTTTGACACGCCTCTACATGTTGCGGTTAGACGTAATCATGCGGGCGTAGTAACTTTACTCTTGGAAAGAGATGACATCGAGCTCAACTGTGTAACTTATACATCCGTGGGGCAGTGGAACGTTAGACTCAACCCTTTGTCGTTTGCAGCCCGTCATGGAAACGCGAATATAGTGGAGTTATTCTTGAAAAGAGGTGGCTTTGATGGACGTAAACCGCAAGGATATATTTGGCGAAACACCATTATCAATAGTATTGAGTAGAGGACAGTGGTTTTGGGACCATAAGGGACTCGATATTCTCGAGATTCTAAAGATGCTTCTGGCAAGAAAAGATCTTGACATTAACTATAAATCAAATGTCGGAAAAACACCATTGTCTTTAGCCATACAGCATGGTCATCATGACGCGGTGGAGCTTTTGAGGGTATACGGGGCTGTCGAAGGATAATTAGAGAAGCTCGAACAATTTCCTAATCAATTGTACTCTTTTATTCTCTGTATGGGATTAGCTAAATGTAACTTTCTTTCTGTATCCCTATTTCGCCTTCAATCTCAACACGACGCCATTATTTTCTCTCAAGATACACCTACATCAAACCCCCATTACCTCCATAACAACATCTCAATTCAACACTCCATCGCGACTATCATATTATCCCCAACAAACTTTCCTACCTAACGACTAATACAACACGGATACCGTTCCCATCAATCCTCCCTCAATCCATACACTCACACCACATCACCACATCACCACAAAAATGAGTCCACCAAACAACGGTTCCGGCTATAAATGCGGCTGCAATGGCGATATCTGAGCTTGCTGTACCAGCTGTGGTTGCGGCGGGATAGAGCCGAGGAAGTAGTTGAGTTTTCTCGTTCTTCTTGAAGGCTTGCGGGAAGGCATTACAGGTCGGGGTTGAGAAGGAGAGGGGTTTATTATGGATGATTTGGATGGGAGTGAGTTCTAAGCCTGGGAGGAGTGGAATTTTGATGCATGTTCGTAGCGTTTGTTTATGGATATTTTTTCTTTGAATGATCAGAATTTGAAGGGGGTTTGAAGGATTGATGGGGCTTTGGGGGCTGTGATTCTAGCTGCTGGGTGGCGAGTGATGAAAATGGGATTCAAGTTAGGGACTGGTTCCATGTAATGTTACCCGAATTATGGCATAATGAATGTTTCACTATACTTGTTTGGGGTCTAATTCATACGGTGTATCTTGTTTTTCACTCAACGAAATACTTAGTTTGACATGTCTCACATGTTTGAATTGAGTATCTCAACGGTACATGTCTCCAAAAGTTTTTGGATGTTTTCAAAGTAACTGGAGTAAGCAACGGCAAAGTCCAAGCACAACATCTGTTCCGCACCCAGCAGTCGTTAAAAGTAATCCAGTCATATTCTCCAGCAATCGTCGCTCCGTAGTCCAAATCAAAGCAGCAAACCAAATCGATTCCATGACACTCGAAGTAGCTTCCGCGTAGTAGTCGTCGGGTGATGACTGATGTTCTGTTCGGAATTCCTCAACAGTGGGGTCTAGAGTAAAGGCCTTCTATCACTTCTTTAACTCCATTAGGATTAAGGGATGTACTAAAGCACGATACGGGGACGACAAGTCTTCCTCGACGACAGCCTGGAGGAAAGAAGCGGCCACAGCAATGACGGCAACAATGACAAATGTTGTTCCGAGCATTTTCTTTCGGGAGCAGTTAGATGAGATGTAGTTGTGGATTTCGGCTGAGTTGAAGTTGTAATGGGACTGAAGATTGTTGCGGTAGTGTTGGTGGTAGTTCGATTTATGGAATTGGAAGGAAGATCAATTGGAGAGGAGTTTTGTAGGTTGGGGTTAAGATGGTTGGGCTCAAAGGGGTTGAATTGATGCTTTTGAATTCTTCATAATGACCGATGCGATGGCGAAGAGTTAATGGTTGATGATAGTAAAAAACGGGTTTAAGGGCCCGTTTTGTAGTACCCGAATATTGCAATATTGAATCTATCGTGCGAGTTTTGTGACCCCATTCCTGATAGGTTGATATTGAAATATTGATCTGAATATCGCAATTTTGAAAATACTGCTCTTGACCTGTTTTTTCAATATCAAATATTAAATATCACAGACTCGCAACTCCCTCACCCGCAACAAGCCGACTTATGAGCTTGTGAAGTTCGAATCCGGGACCATTTTGGCCTTCATTTGGGGCGACTTCGGAAAATTTTAGGGTAGAAATCTACACCATAATTGGTTGTGAATGATAATTTGTAGAGTATGAAAGTCCAAGGTTGAGAGCTGTTGTACACTAGCACAATATCACGATAACCAATCGTAACGAACGCAAAAAAGCCCCACTCCCTCGCGAGAAGGGAATGGGGCTTTCTTTGCGGGATTAGCTCTCGCCAATCCTAAGAATAATTTCCATGATGACCCAAAAATCCTACATGGAAAAACCCCCCACCTCCATCTCATAAGACTGTAGCACAACAGTCAGATGAAATGAAAGTGGGGGGGAAACCTTTATTTTTCTGGCTCTATGGCCCGAGCTGGGAAGAATACTCATACATGGGGATTAAGAATGCAAAGAGTAGAGAAGAGTGGGAGATTTGGAGAGTTTATATACTCATAAGCGGCCAAATCTTTGGGTCTTTGGATATGGGTCGAAGCTTCTGCAGATCGTATCGGTTACCTAGAGCCGGTAACAGTCTTTGGATCTAACGCTATTTGCCTCCCGGTATTCATTATCTGCTCATATGTTATATATAAGATATTTTTAGAATCCAGATATCACTGTAGCTCCGGCTCGCGCTGTTACAATGAGCTGGGTTTTTTTTGTAGAATCGCCGCGCCCCATACCCGGTCCGTCACTCGGAATACGGACTGAGTGAGATATCACGACACAATCAACGCTACCCATTACTCCGTGCCTATTGCCGTTAGTTAATTGACTCATGGCATCTCCGGTACCCGATGGTCTGTCCAGGAGAAGCTTCGACCCATATCCAAAGACCCAAAGATTTGGCCGCTCATGAGTATATAAACTCTCCAAATCCCCCACCCTTCTCTACTCTTTGCATTCTTAATCCCCATGTATGAGTATTCTTCCCAGCTCGGGCCATAGAGGCAGAAAAATAAAGGTTTTCCCCCCACTTTCATTTCATCTGACTGTTGTGCTACAGTCTTATGAGATGGAGGTGGGGGTTTTTCCATGTCGGATTTTTGCATCATGGAAATTATTCTTAGGATTGGCGAGAGCTAATCCCGCAAAAAAACCCCACTCTCTCTTCACGAGGCCACCATCCGCAACACGACTCAATCCCACCCTCACCGTGTCCATTACAACAACCAGCGTACCTACAACTCCCATATCTTCCACGGTACACCAATCAAATCCACCCTCACTGTGTCGATTACAAAACACTGGAATACGGGGGTCAAGATTGTCTACGGTAGGCATTATTAGCGTACATTGAGTTTTGCGGGTCTGCCAAACACCCCGAAATATTGGTGCAAGGTTTGCTAATTTGCAATATTGTAAAATCTTGCGGTTTCTCAATATTGCACCTCTTCCTGCGCGGTGCTACCAAACGCACCCTATGTACACAGTCCTGTACCACATACTCGACTAGACCCCACGCGTCGGTTTTTAGTCTCAGTTGTGGGTCGGGCTGGGAACGAGCAGGACGCAAAGATTTACCCCCATACTCATGCATAACGATGCACAGTCCATCAAATTTGTTGATACATGCATGGAAATGATATCATAGTTTCTCACCAAATCACATCACACATCTTCCCCGCAAAATGTTACTTCGCACGACGATCACTCTCACACTTAAATTCAGTTTCATTCTCACTCGGTCCTGCTCGGTGCTATTTCCTGCCAAGAATCGCTAAAATAAGCTTATTTCAAAACCCTTCCGCTTTCGGCCTAAACAAATGGCTTCCTTTGCCGCTTCGCCTCGCTCCCCTTCGGTTCAATTCCCTTTCCTTTGGTTCCCTTTGGTTCGGCACAGTTGCCGTTTCGCTTCCGCATATTCCGCGAATTCCGATCACCTCGGCTTCATCTTCCATCACCCTAAGCACAATCTTTGAAGCCTATTTCCTCTCACAACATTACCCAATAACACAAGCATATCCTTAAAACGCACAAAACTCCCAATAAGATATCACAGACATAAACAAAGCAAAAATAAAAAAACGCCCTCAAAACCCCCTAACTGAATGCAGCAATAAAAAGACAACCAGATGACAAAAAAGGTTGACAAGAAATCAAAACAAATGAAAATATAGTGGAGATATTCCATGAAATGTTCAAAAACACTTTTTCGTAATGGTAGATGTGGCGGGTTGTCAGGCCCTAGAAAGGTCAAGAAGGTCTTTTGATGGATCTTTTGCCAAATTGGTTACCCACCTAGAGGAGGTATGTCTGTCGTTTGTGTAGTGTATCGCCGTCAACGACCGCGATAGTTATCTTCCCCGCAACCCAACTCCCATGTGTAATCTCATCTCGTCTGACGTTGTCACTGTACTCTTCCCTTTCCCTTGCCCCTCCCTGATGATTCGACCTTCGCCGAAGTCTCCTTTCCCCTTCCCTTGATATCCTTCTTCTCCTCCTTCTCCATCTTTCCCTCCTTTCCCTGAGAGTTCCTCGCACTCTCAATCAACAATGTCAGCTGGCTCTTCTGCCTCGGTAAGACTGGCCTCGATGCAGCAGCCGCCTTCGAAAACTCCCCGAAACTCGACGCAGCACTACCTGCAGCCGAAGTACCACTCGCAACACTTCCCGCCAACGAAGCCGTCTCGCCCCGTATCGAAGACCTACTAGCTACACTCTCCGAAAATGCAAACTCAGTCGAAACCGCAGTCGTCGGTAAAGCCTGGCTAAGCTTAAGCTTCTGGTCGATATTGAACTTTGACCGGAAATCAGGGTCGACAATCCAACCACCAGTCGCAGCTCTGGGCTTCGCTTGCTTACTCTGCTCCGCAGCCGCAATCTGGGCGGCGATACCGGAGGTTGTGGCAACGCGTTTGGCAGGTGCTGGGGCGGCTGTTGATGCTGCAGGCGCAACAGTCTTGAGGAGTGTAGCAGTGGGAAGCTTGTTGAACTTCTCGGGTGCTTTACCTTGAGCCTTGGAGGGGGCCTTCTCTTTCGATGAGGTCTTCTCCGCAGCGGCTGCTTTCGCCGATGATTTAGCCGGTGCTTTCTCCACTTCCACTTTCTTCTCCGACTTCTGCGACTTCTCCGCCTTCTTCTCCACCTCCACCTCCGGCTTGACGACCTTTGCCGGTGGAGCTGCAGGCTCCGTAAAGTCTTCCACCTCCTCGACATCATCATCCGCCTCAACTGTATTCCTTCGCACCGGTGGCGCAAGACCTTTAAGCTTACGGCCGACAACCTTCTTTCCTCCGGCGACACGACCAGCCTTGTTTCGGAGTGCGCTACGGACGGTAGGAACTTTCGTTGTACCACCGTTGCGACTACCCCGTGAGTCATTGGATTTGTAGCTGGTCGAGAAATCGGTTTTATCGACTTTCGACCGGTCGGCTTTAATCACGGCGGCGATGGCGGTCGTGATACCGGATGTGACTGGTGATGCTGCCTTTCCGGGCTTTGTGACGGGCTTGGTGGGCATCGGGTCCTTCGCCATTGCTGCAACTGCTGCGTCTGCTACGCCGACTGCACCGACGGCTTCTGGCTTGTGTTCTGCTTTTGTTTCTGGAACAGTATCCAGAGTCATAATAGGGTTTGGAGATGGGGAAGATCGAAGCTTCTTTGGTGATGCTGGGACTGGCGATAATGCCATAGCCAACGGAGCAGCTAGTAACACCACTGGGGATTGTACAACCGGTGGTGATGGGAGAGGGTTTTGTAGAGTTTTCTGCAGTGATAGAGTGAGTTGCGATAGCTCAGGTTGCTTCGATAACCAACTATGAGTTGCGAACTGCATGGAGTTCGGAACTGGACTAGGCGGGGGTGTGGGTGGGCATTCTGTTCTTGGAGGAGTCGGGAACGCATATTCTTTAGAGTATTTTGCTGCGGTCGGCGGGGTTGCCAATGTGCCCGGAGATTGAGCCGGTTGGTCCCGGGGTGATATATTTTTGATTGCTACTGCGGGAGTTGCAATTGGTGATGGTTGCCGTGCGCGATATGGTGGAATGATGTTTTCTTCTGCGCGGTGGATTCGCATAAATATTGCTGATACTACCGCCCCAGAAAATGGTCGCCCCGTTCGCTCGCTGCTCCATATTCGCCAGAATAGGTTCTCTAATCGCCGGCCGTGGTCCACGGATGTCCTGCTAACTGAATATACTGAAGGATACAGTCAGCATATGGCGACTAAGAAAAGGATACCAAACCCATGGCGAACTGTCGCCCGTGACGGATTTCATTATGCTGAGCCAAGAGAAGGGTGAGTAGTAAGTGTAAGGTATTGAGGAAGAAAAAAAAAGATAATTTGATGAATCCCATGTTATATTAATTATCAAGCGGTAATTGTGCGGCATCATAAATGGGAACACAAAGTCGAAAGGCAGTTGAATTTGTAGAAAGAAAAAGAAAAAGAAAAATTGAGAAATATAGAAAGAAAAGAAAAAAACCATCCTGATTTTTGTTTCGACATACCCTTCCATAATTGCTTCAGAACCTCTGTTGTAAAAGTATCAACTTGTTGAAAATGATTTGGGATGGACGCTTTGTGGGTCACGATCCCGTCAATTCCCTTCATTGAATCAAATGGCTACGGAAGCGGGAGAAGAAGGAAAAAGGGCCTGCTTCGCGGCGATGGAGACGCGCCGGCCTCGGTGGTGGCGGCTGCGAAATTTTTGCGGTGTGATGAAAAATAAGACGAAGGCGGTTACTCGGGAACGGAAGGGCCCTGTATGATGAACTTTCACTCTCGCGGCGAAAAGCAACGGCGGGCGGGCGGCGGCGGGAGTGCTGGGCTCGTCGGCTGATGGAATGTTGCAGCTCGTGTTGTATATATATCCGACGTCCTGGGCCTCGCTGATAGAATGATCCGCTGATGGAATGAACCGAAAGAACCGCTGATGAATGAACGGACGCTCTTCTCCTCGTCCCTTTCTTCGCTGTGGGTGTAGTCCAGTTAAAGCTTTGTGAGTGCTCAGCAGCAGAGGTCTCCGGCGCGCGGTAGGATGTGAACTAGTTCTTCCCTTAGCCTTGTCAAGTTGCCTCGTTCTTCCTGTCTGGTTCTGTCTGGTTTCGTGCGTAGCGCTGGGTTACCTCCTCTTAGTCCGCTGCAGATTCGAGGTAAGCAAATAATCCTTGAGCCTTAACGATGCCAACAGCCGGACTGGGAAAACGCTGTCAACTAGGAACTGTGACCTTAGAAGAACGACAAGCAAGACAGTTTCCTCTAGAGGCCTTTAGTCCTGGTAGGCGTCCCGCAGGTGGGTTTGGGGTTTTCGAGCGCTCGAGGATCCCCTGTGTGTATAAGTACGAGCAAGTACGGACAAATGGTATGGTGGGTGCTCCTGGTCGCCGGTGTGTTCCTGGAAACCCGATATATATCCCCCAGTTACTGCTGTCTCGCAATATGGGGTCGGGCCGGATAAAGTAGACTTCTAGAAGATGGACGCAAGCGCGACGGCCATGAGCAGGAATGTACCAAATGCCCTAAATCTCCCTAAGCGTCCCTTATGTGCTGGTTGTGAGCTGCGCTCGGACCGCTGACTGTAAAAGACCACCCAGACAGCCTTTGTTGGGACAGGTTATCCTCGTAACTTTTGTTAGATCAACAAAGAAGATGCCACCATCAAAAGTGCAACGTGCAAATGAGTACAACCCCAGCGGCAGCTAAGCAACGATGTGGCGTTACGGTGGACTTGGATCGCCAGCGAGATACCGATTTCACGGTTAGAGCCAGCTTTAGTTCGCGTTCTAAACCGTGGGAACACTTCTACGGCTGGGGTAGAGAAGGAAATATTTTGTGCGAGACAGTAGAAAGGAGATGAGCCGAAATGAGTGCAAAAAAATTTCGCCGCTCGCCGCCAGAGGTTTTTGCTGGTGGGAGAAACGAGGACGTAGCTTGGGAGCGCCCTGACCGCAAGAAAGGCCAGGGAAACGCTGTTATCTTTTTCTTCTTATTTTTTTCCTTTGTTCAGCAGCGGCAGGAGTAACAGAGGTGGCGGGATTTCATGGAAATGTAGCAACAGCCGTGGAAAAAAACGATGCCGATGGATGTAAGGTCTGTTGGGTTGGATTTGGTTGGTCTGTTTCTCGTGTGCTATGGCACCCTACGAGGCTCAGGCGGCGGAGAGAAATACTAGTGTGGAGAGAGGACTAGAGCGGGGGATAGTTGGGATAGTTTCTCGATAGTGCGGAGAGTAGTCGAACAAGTGAACTGTGAGCTTTGGGAACTAAAAACTTGCGGAGAGTTTCGCGGGTAGACGCTGGACTTTACTACTTGCTCCGATATGTACTGATGTTTGAAATGCGTCCAGGCTGCGGGTACTCCATACATATGGCGGATATCGAGTAGAGCTGGTCGATAGTCTCCCACGTGAGGCCCCAATTCCTCCCCAAAGGCTGCCTTCCGTGTCATGTCACTTTTCCAGTTCGCAAATATGCTCCACGTGTACATACTTCGCGGGGCATGTTTCCTTTTTTCCTGTCAATTGAGCGGAAGCCGGATGCCCACCTAACCTCCCCCACGAAGGAGATGCGAATATAGATGCTCTTCCACAAGATTTGATGATGAAGCTTCAAACCGTAACCAAATATACAAAGGTTGTACCCGCGGTTCCATAAAGATGTTTAAGGTATCTCCGTCAATTGCAACCACATCGTCCATGCAGCTTCGATTTGCACCCACCTTCTGAGATTCAGATGATCGATATGAATTGCCATACTCTACACGAGTGCGTTGTTCTGCCTGTGCAGTTAAAGATGAGCCTCGCCCCTTCTAAAGCCGATACAACGAATGGGATCTGCCGCGGAGTTTCGAGGCTATAAACAGGCTGATTGCCACCCCCTCTGTCGTTAGCTATTTGTTGGCTTTGCTGATTCGCCGCCCTCTTTGTGTGTTTGTCCGGTATGTTTGGGGGTGTTTTGCACCGGTGGTCCACAGGGAAGCTCTACGCCACCCGCCCCCGCTCGTGCCGATATATTGCGGAGAGTTAACCGAGGCGGCGGCTTTGCGGCCTGAGGGAGGGCTGTTTGTCGGCAGGGTAGTTGCCAGGATGGCTGATGAGATCTAGATGATGGTTTGCTTCCAGGCCAGGCCCCCAGGTGATCCGCGTGCGGGGATATGATGTGCTGTACCACGGTGACAAGCTGATTGGTGGTGAGTAGGCGCAAGGCGCAAGAAAATGCGAGAAAATGCTGGCTCTGGAGAATTGACCAGCTGCTTGAATTTTACATTTCGACCGCGGGGTTGGCTGCTTGCAGAATTGCCCATGTCCCTCCATAGGCTCAAAATCAATGATTATCTGCCGTCGAAAGGTCAGCAGATCGCGGGTATGAAAGACTCTTTGGTATTAAAATCAGTCACAATCGTTCAGGTGATCCCGTCAGGGACGGCTTTGTGCGTCCTGTTGCCTCAGCAGCAGATGGTTCATGGAACAAACCAAATCCTCAGCGCCCTAATGGCGCGGAGATGGAAGCCTCGATGTCGTTTGTGAACTGACATCGGAGGTTGCAGATGTCGTGCCGTGTCTTTCCTTTTCCCCGCACATTACAATTCAGCCAGTGCTTTCTGGCTTGCGGACTAATGGAGTAGAAAAACAGACGAATTAGCAGGCATATAACTGTTGAGAACAATTGCGTGGCTTCCTTTGAGGCGAGAATTGCTCTTACGAATGGGTATCAGGGTTCGAATCTACCGCCGGAAATAAAGTTCGGGAACGAAAAAATAAACGTACCCAGGCAATTATGGATCCTTAGGCTCGATCATGACTTGATTAAATTGGTCATATGGCCATCAAGTGCAAAATCACACATTCGTTTTGAAAAAGTTGAACTTCAACAAACACTCCGTATCTTGTTTTAAAATTCAGTAAATATCCGAGCCGACCCGTACACGAGCTCTGAGACCGACTGAAGATAAGTTATGCTTTTGATGTGTATAAAAAAGATCAGAAACGGGCAACAACACCCAAGACATGTCAACTGTGAGCCGAATAAGGCGAACTGGAAGATGTACGGTGCATAAACAGCTCCCAGTTCGCGACGGGCGAGTATGTAGCTGCACCCCGGGAGGAAAGGCCGTTACTATGATCAGGTAAAGCTTAATCTTCAACTTCCCGCTAGATACGAGGATACATAAAACTGCTGCCGTGAGCATCCAAAGGCCAACCGCGAAAATCATACGGATCCTGCTCATGCATGTCATCTCCGCGAATAATGATGGCACTCTGAATCAATTGCCAACGCCAATCCCAATCATCCATGGGGCTGGCCCATATATAATCGAGTTGCTTTATTTAACAGTTCACATTGAGTATTGGGTTGTCGTAGACGATATGCGCCTTCAATACTTACGCGAGTATCAGTTGCAGCATGCAGATCCACATTTGCAGTGTAGAACGAGCTCTATGTCTCCGGAATGGGATGATGTGCGAGCTTGCATAGATTCCTCCTCCTATCAACAACGACAGTCAACAGGGACGTGGAGTAAGCAAGGAGCTATTTAGTATTCATCTCAATGCAGGAAAATGAATCATCTGCCACTTTTTCCAAGGAGTTTTTAAACATCGTACACTTCGGCTGCAGATAGTTGTACAGCTGTCGTTCGTTGTTGGACAAATATCCTGAACATGCGCAAAAAAAGACGGCGTTTTCATTAGGCAGCTGCCAGTATGGGTTGAGAAATCACGGGCCCAAAATCGTCCGGCACCAGTGCCGCCGCCGCACCCCACTTTTTCGTCTAATAAGACTTTGAAACATCGGTTTTCGGCGAAGAATGTCTCAGAAACCATCAAATTTGACCGCAAGAAACATCTCCTGGTGGAGAACCAACACCGCCAAATTCGGCCCAAAATATCATTTAAGGCTTCTCCAGGTTTCTATCGAATCCCTACTCATGCATACCAGCAGTAGGAAGGTAGTAAGTATTAGCGTACTGCAATGCATACAGACGTCCGTCGGTAAATCTCGAATCGTTCGCAGGTTTGGCCTTAACGGTTCAACCTGCAATGGCATAAACCGCCCGGAAAGTATCGTAAAGCCATACCGCCCGGAGAGTCTCGTTCAAGTATCTGGATCCCATCAGCATCCACATAGATATCAGCCTCCGGCTCACCCGTTCCAACGGATGAAGATACTACTCCGCAGAACCAACTCACATGCAACCATCAGAATATTTTTAAAGTCAAGTAGCTATGCATCTTAGAAGCGCTTTTCCACCACCCTCAACAACTCATCCCGGCTCAGCTTTGGAGAACTGCTCGGCTGTACCTGACAGAACTGTCTCAACCGAACCCAAGTAAAGACAAGTCTCGATGTTCCTGATAACCGGCATCGTATAGTCTGATAAGAATCGAGTGTCCAACAAGCTAGCAGTCTTTCTACCCCTCAGAGAGTAGCTGCGTACCAATCCTAGATACCCGCAGTCAGTGCACCCGCAGTGTCGGGCGTCCCGTTATCAAACCAGAGAGGTGTACAACGCAGGCATCTGAAGCAGCTGCTGAGACAGCTAAGTGGATGGAAAATATTTCTAGCTTTGGGTCTAAACAAAATCTTCAACGCTTCAAACGCGCACAAGGAAAAAACTTCGCAGAGCTGGGGTAAACTCGGCTTGGGAGGTGGTGAAGAACGTTGGGTGAAAATCACTCAAAGTTAAAGTCCTCCGGACCAAACTAAATTGAGTATAAAGCGAACTGTAGCCCACTTGGGCTAGACTGCGGGGCTCGCTAAAAATAACCGGCCAGCCTAGACACAGGGCAGCTGAAAAACAGTGCCTCTAAACTTCCCGGCGTTCAAGACTGAACCATCTTGGATTCAAAACACACAAAACGATTCAAGCTTCCGACGACGAACGACCGCCGACAACAAAGAGTGAGTTTTGGAGTCACGTAACGGTGATGCGGGGATGAAACCGTAGCTTGTTTCCACGAATCTACGGCCAGCAACCGGATTACATCTGTTAGGTCAAGACTATCTGTAAGTCAACCGATACTCGGAGTAATAAACATATCCTTACGATCGCAGCTCCTAGAATCCTGAGAAGGCAACAGCAGCCGCAATGTTTCTCCCCGATGAGCCATATGACCCATCGTAGCTTTTTTATGACAGCACTAAGCACCGTGCTTTTCATCAATTCGACCCATGAATTACAATTCCGACTTGTCCTCACTCGAATCCTACGGACCGAGCTCCATTGCGTGATCCGAAGCCAAATCGAAGATACCAGAACATCAAATCCCGTGGCAACCCGATATATCTTGGATAAATTTCAGCCTTCTGCTAAATCGTATTCGGGTTCCGCATGGCCTTTCTGACTCGGGACGCTCGAGGCGAGATTCCGGATCCACGCCGCGCGTATTAAGCGCGAGGGGGGAACTGTCCTCCTCCACCACCGGCCCCCTTTGTTACCATCAACCAATCTATTAATCCATCAACTGGCACCGCAGAATTCAACACGTGTATGTTGATTTGTCCCGGTTTTTGAATCTTGAACCCAACAGCTGCTCAATATCGCAAGTATCTAGAAGACGTGTGCTTCTAGGGCGATGGAACTTGCGATATCAAATTCGCCGAAGATATGAACCGCAGACATGGCGGGGAGCTAAAGGAGTATTGAAGTCGCACTTACGCAGGAGTAGGTTTTTTCAGATTCTTCTGGAATCACCGCGGAAGTCTTTGTCGAAAATTTGCACCGGCTCAATACTCAGCACCGGCATACGTACATCTCTTCTCAATGAGACACGACTTATTTCTGCTAAAGATGTTTCAGATCTCGGGGACATGGATGCCAAGGATCTAGAGAAGAGGACTCGACAGGTTTTTACCGGTCTTTTGCGGGCTTGAACTCAGCTTACACAACAGACATGTGAAGCTGAGTCGAAGCGTCATTGATACCGAAGGCCAAAGACCTCTATATTCTTCAAGTGGGAATTGATCCGACATTTTCAGCTCGCTTCAGCGTACCTTTTACCCCGGACCCCATCCGCAGCTGAACGCCGAAATCCGCATATGACAACTTTCCCGATCAATATGCCAAATCCAGAGTTCGAATCAAACCGCTGTACAGCGCCCAGCTTCTGCCTACAAGAGTCGAGAGATGATACCCGGTTGCTACAATTTCCAAGACCAACAAGTTTGTAGAAACTTAAAAGTCGTACAACAAGCCACATCCCAACGTTAACTTTACACCAATATATGTGGCGTCATTGAATCGGTATGGGCACCTTAAATTGCAGGCCGATCCCAGTTACTATACATGTCGGGACAAGCTAGGTTTATGATTATTGCACCGCATATTCACCGAGAGGTATCTAGAGCGGAATGCTGCACAAGCTTTTCTTCAGCGGTGTGAGTTCGACCGGTAGACTTTTACGGCTCCTTATGGAATGTCTCATCCGTCCAGCCGGGAGTACCTGACAGGACATTGCGCCTCAAAAACGCACGTTCTCTTTCGAAGTTACACTTTTGATCTTGTTTCACCAGATTACGGGGCTGTCAGTAACATGGTAGCACTTATTCCTATATTCCAGATTCCTACATTCCACGAGGACGTACCCTGTCTTACACGGACAGCATCTCATTTCTTCTAGAATGACTCCATCGCCATGATCTGACTGATCCAAAGACTGAAACCCCTTAGCCTGGAAAAATTCTCCACAGGGGCAGCCGAAATCGTACCTGCAGAGTTTGCGCTAGCAATAACCCGGAACGTTGGCAAGGGAAAAGCTTGAGGTCTGCGCCATGAAACGATGGTATGTACGCCGATGCGAAATGAAACCGGGGTTGTTCTTGGTTTGTTCTAGACTACTCATAATTTCTCACTCGATGATTTCAGGCTCGGCGAGAATTGAATGATTAGAAACATTCGTGTGCAACATTGTACCTTTGCGCAGATGACCTTCCCTTATGACTTGATTTACTTTCTTCGATTAACTTGAGCCTCGGTGTCGCATTGACGCGGTAGTTGTTGAGTAGCAATTTATTCGGGATACCCGGTGTGTGTTGATACCAACGACATAAGCCATCACGAGCGCCTTTCTAAATAAAATAACAGATCAAAGGAAGTATTTCCTTGTATCCGTAATCCTCCACAATTCTCATGAAGCTGTTACAGCAAACTCGGTATTCACCATCTCTGGTTACACTTGTTGTAAGCAACGGCCCATGACTTCGGCGCGTCTTACGGCTGTCCCAACATCCAACGACTTTCGTACCTTCCAGAAGGTATTCATGACCTCGGTGTAGTCGCTGTAGTAAGCCGTCAGTTGCGGGGCGCCCCCACGAACCCCCATGGTGTTCTTAACGTAGTGGGGTCTCACTGCTTCCGGATAAAATTTCCGAGCACGTTTCAGGCAAGGTCATGTGCAGCTTCCGTACCTGGGCTTACCAGGGCGATCATGGTTGGTCACCCGGGTATATGTAGGATGGATCTTGAACCACTCTAGTGTGTTCTCGTCCATAATTCACCGGGAGGAATCCGGACTCCGATCGCACCGACTCCATGGAAAAGACTTTTACCGGGTAAAATATTAAAGTTTAATGAATGCTTTAATTATCTATGTATCTACCTACCAATAACATAGACCGCCTCTTCTTCTACGGTAATGATCTGGGTCGCTAGTTGTGAATAAGTACTTTACAAACGCGTTCCCGCCATAAGATTCAAATACTGTGAAAACTGCTGCCTGCGGTAGGTGAAAGACCGCGAACTCGCGAATGGACGGTAACCTAATCAATCCACCAATCGCAGATAAATAACTGTACAGTCCGTAACTTATATTCACGGTCATAGCATATTTAAATACAACATATCCGCAAAAATTTCATCATCATCACCTAGCTCTCTGATTTCATTCTCCCCCCCACTAGGGAGCAGAGAGATGAGGAAAGGGATGAAATTAATGGATGGCTGGAGTTAATGGAGCATCAATGGGAAGACGAGGAAGGGTTAGACGTAGAGCACGAGGAGGAGGAACTGATGGCTTGGGATGGAGAGAGCCAGAGTCATGTAATGGGCGAGAGGGGTAGTGGATAGGCGTTTTACTTTTTGTTTTTATGTTTACATGAAGTTAGAGAGAAGGCATGTAAAGGAACGAGTGTGGTTAACGCAAAGGGGACGAATTTGCGATTAATATAATGCCCAGAGGAAGCGAAAAGCTATCTGATGGGCAACACGAAGAGACTGGAGAGACGAGAAAGGATGATTAAAAAGCAGTTTTTATTGCGATTAGTTAGTTTGATGTATATTATCGTGCCCCGGACTGGGGACAGCTAATTGAATGATCCCATCAAAAAAAAAATCATTCTCCCCTCCCGATATATCGCTATTTACAGATCCGCATAATCGCGCATTGATTTTGCGCTGGCACATCAGGCGATAAAGCATGCACTATCGTGAAATTTCTGACGAAGAGGTGTCGTGAAAGTTGTCAGTCTCTGCGAGAATACGTGGTAACGGTGACTGATGGTGGGTGACAACTCATTCAGCGACGAGTCATGAGGAGTCACGTCCGGTTCTTCAATCAAATGTTTTTTTTGTTACATCATTTATTATTCTGTCCCTAGCCCGGGGCACGTTAACTGCTTCTTTCCTAGCTACTCGCAAGCTCTGTGCTCCTGTTAGGAATAGATGACCCTCCAGGCGTACATGGCGTAGTCGCCCATCTTCACCTTCTTCTAAGACTCATGTCAGTTCCCTTGGTTCCAGCCTGAGGTAGTTTTACTTGTGTATACATTCCAGACTGGTGAATTGACGCAAGTATATCTTGCGGCCGTCCAGCGTGTCGATTAAGGCCTGCAAGACGCAGGTGGGGGGGAAGACGGTTCTAATATCTATTATCCACCTCATGCGGCTGTGAAGCGTGAAGTTAGTGTTCACCGTTTATCGGCTTTGAACTGTGGGATGAGGAATAGGATCCTAAGCAGCAGGAGGAACTTGCGTAGGATGGGCAGAGAACCGGCCAGGTGTAACAGAAGGATTGAGTTGTAGACATGTTTGACGTCAAGTGATAGGTTACGCCGAGTGATTATCGCCCATCCTGGTCGATAGGATGGAGGGAAGGTGTTCCAGGCTGCCAGGCAAGAAACAATCGAAGTTGCTGCAAATTGAGGTTGACGCTCCCGAGTCCATGACCCAGGCTTCGATCTCCAAACGCTTCTGAGCCTCATTAGTTCAGGCCCTACCATTCAGAGCAGTCTTACGTATGTACTTACAACGAAATGGAACTCGGAGAATATTGCCTGACTGCCGTCGAGATTGATTGTTATTGCTCGGAATACACAGGTGTGGGGCCAAATAGTGGCAATGTCCTCAACGTCGCCGGGCTGGGCAAATGTAGAGTTAGTGCTCCTGTATTCATTGCTTGGACCTAGGATCTGATGAACTTACGACAGAGGCACCCGGAAAGAACCCGCGAGCGGGAAGTAGAAGGACTGAGTCATAGTATAGACATTATGTCGAGTGCTGTGTTGAGGCGAGTTGATGATGAAATCTTACGATAGAGGAAGCAGGTAAGACACCCGCGAGCGGGAAGTAGAAAGATTGAGTCATAGTTAGTAGACATTATGTCGAGTAGTGGGGTAAGTGAGTTATGAACTGAAATGTTGTCTGTTAGATGATGATGAGGTCTGGGAGAGAAGAATCCGAGAACGAAAGAAAAGTAGATGATCCAACATTGGATATTTCCAGTAGAAAACACAGCAGTGTTTTACATCATTCCAAACCCTTTACCACTTTGAAGTTCCAGGTGGGCAGCATACTCTTCATTGGTAGGGCGATCGATGCTCTTGAGGGGGTGTTGGTCGAGCATCCGTTCCAGTTGAAACTGGTTAAAAAATCCCTCTTGCTCTTTTGGCCTGAGTCTACAATCTTCATTTCTGTGACCACGTAGAGGCCATCATACCGAAACCCGCTACAGGGATAAAGTCCGCCCTTGGACGGTCCCTTGCGAATGACGCGGACCGGTTTCTGAGGCCGAGCATAAACCGAAGCCTGCATAATCGCGCTGGCGTTGGTGAGATCAACCGAGGTGTATCGTGTCTCCATCGACGACATCAGGCCCAACGGTTCCAGACCCAGAGTAGTAGAGTACCTCTCCGGTATCTTCATCTTGAAGGCTGGCCGTGGTACGCAGCAGTGTCGGAGGCCACAACAATCGAGTACTACACCAGGGATTAGCAATCCAATCCGTAACTCCACAGCAGTTACAAAAGGCAACAAGAAACTTACAGCTCCCGTTTCTTTATCCCTATCCCCAGGAATACTACCCCACCCTGGGAAGACCCATGGGCACCGTCGCGGAGTAGAAATAACTGATAAGGCCATCAGCTAAACACATGAACCCGTTAGTTCAATCTTTTCTTCAGGCATCAGAAAGCTGTACTTACTCTCCAACAGTCAATCCATTATGGCCATAAACGTTAGGACTCCTTCTAGGAAACTGAGGATCCAGTCTCAAAACCGCCGAACCTTTCGGGTGTCTGTGTCCAAGGAGAGCACGGACGATGTATTTAACCATGCCATTCCACTCGGGTCCAACTGGATGATAGAAATAGCTCTGGATATCAACTCTTTGACAGTCAATCCATAAAACCTTAGGACTCCTTCTAGGAAACTGCAACAAGCCATCAGTATCCAACATCCCAACGGCTCCGGATGGGGCTTGCTTTGGAGCAGCGCGAGAAAGGATATCGCAGTCTGGGTCATCAGGACCCGAAAAAACTGGATGATGGGCGTCTAGAACTGGAGGAGTGGCGGCATTGGAGCTTATATCGTTGTTGTTGTGGTGCCCCGGTCTTCGAGAGACGTAGAGTACAGTCGCTCGGGTTCACAGGTGTGATTACTTATTAGTCTCATCTACGTTTTCTTGTTAGACAAAGCTTTTCGCCCTTGTATACTGTGAATATCATTAATGAGACGAAGGAACTTACGGTTGAGTTGATCCAAAGCTGGATTGTCAGGAGCGACGCGGACGAACAGACGGAACAGATAGTTTTGAGGGTCCCCGAAGACTGTATACGCGTCAGTATCAGAGTAACAATCCGGTGAATACTTCGAAAGAACAGACATACACTTATCACAGGTTTCGGCGCTTCAAATCCATAAAATCCATAGCTGGATGCCATGATGCCGAATCGTTGATAATGAATTGATGATAGAGTCGTAGTTGGTGAAGTCGAGAAAGGTGTGGGGAGGGAGAGAAGCAGTAGACACACGCGTGGCGGGTGATCAAATAATTTCCCTTCTTCGATTTCGATTCGACCCTGCGGGGTTGACAAAACACCGTTACACGTTGTCTTTTGGTGTCACTCGTGGACCCTGGGCCTGTTCTCGACTTGGTAGTAACTAAACTTTGGTAGGCTACTGTAGGCTTATCGATATCTCATCACTAGCATCCGCTGTTCGCACAGATGAGGATTGATGAAGAAGTGTGGGTGATACCTTATGAATAGAATTTAGATACTGTTGTCGGAAGGCGACAGGACTGTAGTAAGTAGCAAGCTTGACACCGCTAGATATCTCATGTGGGCTATCTATCAGAAAGTAAAACTAGAACTGGATTGACGATTGAGTGCCGCGATAGTGATAAACAATTATATTATGGACATGCATGCGAAAAATCGGGGGATGTTCACTTCGCTCACGGAAAAAAATGATGATTTCACCCAGGCTCGATCTGGGGACCTTCAGTGTGTTAGACTGATGTGATAACCAACTACACCATGAAACCATTTGTATATGCTTTGTTAATTTAAAAAATCAAAATGTTTAAATTACGGAAGGCACGGTTGAGGTGCGAGTAATGGATAACCGCCATTGTTGAATCTAAATAAAGAGTTCGACGTAGCATATGTACCCGTCTATGGAGTTAACTTAGTTAATAACAGAGCCCCAAGTTATATTTTCACAGCAGTCGAAAAAAAAAACGGTAAACCCAAAGATGTGTTATAAAAAATACGTGTTATCATTATCATCACCCTCCCCCAATTCCTTTTTCCTTTCCTAACTTGAATAGCACCTGACCGCCCAATATATATATACAACCCCATCCTATATCCCTCCCATCTCAAAACACACCATTCGAAAAAATCCGACTTAAACAAGATTTTAACACGCTCAAAAAAACCCAACATGCATGCAAAAAACTGACAACTACATGCTATAGATAAAGAAAAAAAAAGCAAAATCGATCCTTAAAACAATCCCAACCCACCATACCACCCACCCTTTTTCTCCTTCCTATTACTAATAACACTCTGCAAAAATCCTCCCGACTTTTTCTCCCCCTCGACTTTAGAACCTCCTTCCCCATTCCCCTTCTCCCTCCTCTCTTTTTCCTCCTGTTCTTTCTCTTTCGCCTTAATAAACTCCATCGACCTTCTCCTCTCCAACCTCCTCTCCTCCACTTCCAACCTCTCATTCTCCTCCCTCATAACCCTCTCCGCATCCCTAACCCTCTTCAACCTCTCCATCTCCTCCAATTCCTCCGCCTGCCTCTTCTCCTCCGCCAGCTCCTCCAGACTCCTTTGCGCAACCACCACTCTCGGAGTCCATAACGCATTATGACTTCCGGAGTTAATCCTTACCACCTGAACTTTATGCCCATCCTGCTGATCTCCCTCCTCAATACTGCTATCAGAAATCGTAGAGCCCGGTGAGATAGAAGCCGGCTGTCCCAGAGTGGGTGAAGGGGTCCTCATCCGTCTCGGTACCTGAGCCGTCATAATCCTTCCTCCTACTGAGATTGCAAACTGGGGTTCCTGCTGTTCTGACTCCTCTCTACTAACAGCCCTTAAAGTCCTACTACTCTTTGCCCTTCTAACCACCGGCCTGTCCTCCTGCTGCTCCTGTGTCTCATTCCAAAGTGCCCCGGATGCAACCTGGACGGCGTTTCCTCCTCTCATTTTTTTCGCTACTATAACTCCTTTAACAGGAGGTTGGGTGGTGGTGCGGGAGGCGGTATGTTTACTCCATGTAAAACTGGGTAAGATAGGACTGGCTAAACGGACCGGAGAAGCGGGAGGAGACCATAAGGTTTCCTTTAAGTTGAGAGGTGCAGGGGGTGTTGCGCGCTCGGTGTGGTAATCGCCGAATTCAGTGGAAGTTGATGAAGAGGTGAGGAGATGGATTTTGTTGTGCGCGATAGTGACGTTGTAATTTGCCGGAATCACATCCCTTGGGTCGGAACTGCCGGGGGAAGTAGGCGTCCAAAGGGAGGGGCGACGTTGCGGGGATGAAGCGCGGGATACTGCTCTCGAAGGATTACGGCTAGGTGTGATAATTCTGCCGGCGACGCGGAGGGGTGCGGGGGCTGGGGTGCTGTCTTCCGAAAGTGCAACGATGGTTCGACTTGAGGTTTGACGGCGGAGAATAGCGGGTTGTTGTTCGAGGGCTGGTTGTAAGTGGGAGTTGACGAGTTCCTCAGAAACAATAATGCGACCCTTTTTGATGGTGATTTGCCGGTTCTGCCAGAGGGAGCCGGTAGCTTTTGGTAGATCAATTGGTGCTTTCCGAGGGGCTGTCTGGACGCGCTCAGGGACGGCGGAGGTGGTGCGGGAGGCGGTGGAGGCGGCCCAGAGTGGGGATTGAGGTTCTGAAACGGCGACTGGGGCTGCGGGTAGGGCGGCGGTCCAGAGGCGGCCGGCGACTTTGACGGTGGCTACTTGCTGAACTGGAGTATCGATGACGAGCGGAGTCAATGTAATGCGAGACTTCGATTTCCTGATGACCGGCGCATGCTCCTCCACCGGCTTCGTCCATAAGGCGAGAGGGTTGACAACGACGGAATGCTTCTTGACAACGACATCCTGGGCCTTCCAGAGGGAACCGGTGGCTTTTGGAGGATGGGTAGCTTTTCGAGGGGCGGTGTTGACGCGCTCAGGAACGGCGGTGGTTGTGCGGGAGGCGGTGTGCGGTGCCCAGAGAGGAACCGGAGCGTGGATAATCACTGGAGGAGGGACGGCGGCAGTCCAGAGTCGGCCGGCGACGCTGATTTCGAGCTTTTTGGGTTCGACTGGTGCTACCTCCACGGGGATGACGGTGACGCTGGATTTCTGACGGCGGAGAACGGGTCGAGAAGTATTACCCCACAGAGCGGGGAGGAGATGCGGCGTAGGTGTAACCACAACTTTACCCTTCTTTACCACCACATCCCTTCCGCTCCATAGTGATCCCGTAGCTTTCGGCAAGTCGACGCTCATTTTTCGTGGGGCTGTTACGACGCGCTCAGGAAGGGCGGTGGTGGTTCTTTTTGCGGTTTCCTTGGACCATAGCGGCGATGGCGGGGTGGTGATCTTTGGGGCCGGAGGTTCCACTCGCGCAGTCCATAATCTTCCGGCGACCTTAACCTCAATGGCCGCCCGGACCTCCTCCTTTTCCACAGGAATGACTGTAATGCTTGACGTAGACCTCCGTAATGCGGGTCGCGCTGCTGCTTCGTTGTGACTCCAGAGACTCATAGAAGAATTGACCACCACCTTTCCTTTCCTGACGATAATATCGCGTCCATCCCACAGCGAACCCTCTGCTTTTGGTACGGTCAGTGACTCACTTGTGGGAGTGACTTTCTTTTGCGGGGCAGGGATACGGGCGGGGCTGGCGTCGGTCGTGCGGGAGGCTGTGGCCGACGACCACAGGGGTATGTTTAGTTGAGCGGCGGGAATTTCCGGTTGTTTGGGAGTTTCGGCAATCCAGAGTCTTCCTGCGACTTGTACTTCAATCTTCGGATGGTTGTCTTCATCTTGCACTGCTATCAATGTCCGGCTTGATTTCGAATGTCTCAACACCGGGGCGGCTTCCGTTGCGATATCCGATCCATCCCAGAGAGCAGAATCAACAACAACCTTTCCCTTCTTGACGACAACACTCCTACCCTCCCATAGCGATCCAGTAGCCTTCGGAAGCTCAGCAGTTGTCTTTCTCGGCACCACAATTCCTCGTTCCGGCACTGCAGTCGTCGTTCGTTTAGCAGTATCCTTAACCCACAGTGGTGCAGCTTGATCCGTCGGTGGTGCCGGAGACTGAGGCCGCTTCAACGACGCCGTCCATAGTCTTCCTGCCACTTTTACCTCGACAGTTTCCACATCATCCTTGGCATCCGTCATTTCAATTCCTCGGACGGTGATACTGGAAGTTGTTCTCCGGAGTGCGTGTGGTGCATGCGATTCTTCATCATGTGTCCAGAGTCCCTCTGATCCAGATCCGGAAACAACAACCTTACCCTTCTTGACGACAATATCCTCAGGCAATTGAAGATTCCATAATGATCCTGTGGCTTTGGGAAGGTCTATACTTTGCTTGCGTGGGGCGGTGATGGTGCGTTCCGGCGTCGCGGTAGTAGTGCGAGATGCAGCTTCCGGAGTCCACAACGGTACGGCGGTGGTGGAGGAGGTGGTAGTCGTGGTAGTCGTGGTGGTGGTATCGCGTGGCGGGGTAACAATCTCAGGTACTAACGTAGTCCACAGAGCGCGCGTATCTTCAGTCGCGAGGACAGTTCTCTTGTTTGTTTGTCTGAATACTGGTCGGGGTGGTTGTTGCGATGCTGATTCGGGGGCATTCCAAAGCTGCTCTGCTGATACGACGACCCTTCCCTTGCGAACGACGATATTTCGGTTCTCCCACATGTTGCCTGATGCTGGTGTAACTGTAGTGGATGTCTTTCTTTGTGCGGTCGCTCCTCGTTCTGGTCTTGCTTCGGTGGTTCGTGATGCTGTTTCTCTGATCCACACAGGTGGAGGTGGCATTGAGGTCTTGGATGATTCTTGGTTGTAGTCGGCGTTCTCTCTTTCAATGGGTGGTGACACAGCAGCAGCAGCAGTCGCGGTCCACAAGCGCCCTTTGAGTCCTGGGTGTCTGGCTACTACTACTTTGACCTCTGGTTGTACGTGTGCTGGGTTAATTTCGTCGGAAATATTGGACTTGATTAATATCCGGTTGCTTTGTTGCTTTGACTGTTCCAAAATAGCCGGCGATGGATGTTCGGAGTTGTTGGAATCCTTCTGAATTTCGGAGTTATTTTTCTTATTTTCCTTCTGGACATTGTCTGTTTTTCCGGACTCCTGTGCGGCGACTGAAACTACACCCTTCATCCAACTCCGCTCGGCTTCCACGTGCCTCGGCTGCCTCTCCCACAGCCCGCCGTGAACCTGAACCTCTGCTCGCTTGGTAAGCCTGGTAAGCTCAGCAGATCTCGTGATCGGCTTGTTGACGGCCGACGAAGCTGATGGAGCCTGCAAAGACCGAGCTTGCTTCGACTTTGACGGAGCCAACATCTGCGCTTGTAAAGTCTTTGAAGACAGCTCAGAAGCCGCCTTCCTGTCCTGTGCTGGTTTTACATCGGTCTTTCTCCACAATTTACCCCCCGCATGATACTCCTGTAAATGCACAAGCAAAGGTGCATCCTTCCAAAGTCCCTTTACAGAAATTGATCTGCTACTTTTCCACAGCTGTGGTTTAGGGCTTGAATGGTTGTGGTTGATATCCAGGGTCCAGAGCGATTCGGGCTTTGGCATGTCTTCCGCGGAGATAACGGGTCTCGGCCGATGCGCTGGGTTGAATGCATCGGAGCTAGTAAAGTTGGAGAACGGGAAACCTGGTGCATCTGCATCGGAACTGCTGAGTGTCCATAGGGTTTGGTGAGTTGGGGATTCCATTGATTTCGATGAATTCCATCTTGAATTTGTTGATGAGGATGATGATGACTTGGCCGATGCACCTGACACCCAGAGATGTTTTGTCCCGCTGCTGCCTCCGCTTCTCAACGATTCAGATTCACCCAGTAGTGCAGATTTCGTCATCGAATCCTCCAAAAGTGAACCCATGAAGTTTGTGGGGATCGCAGATAAGTCCGAAACTGTTGATCTTAGCGTGCGTGATTCAAAGACCCTTCCAGCCACTTTGATCACAAATCGCTGGTGCCTCTTTATCTCATCCTCATCAACACCCTTCATCTCAACCTTTACAATTCTTGCCCTTCGCTTATGGGCTGAATTCTGCACCCTCTGAAATTGTTGCACCTCTGCTTGGAATTGTTGGGGGGCTCCCCGGGCTCCCGGGGCAACATGTTCTAGCACCTGTGGAGATGAAGCGGGCTGCAAGGGTGACTTGTGCCTGAATTGCTGCCATAAACCCGTACCCTTAGCGCTGCTAGGTACCTTCTCGAACCTCTCAGCCGCCTTCCAAAGCGCCGCGCCTCTGCCAACCAGGGAGTCGGAGTCGGGAACGGCGCTTGGGGGGCTTGGCTTCCTTCGCTGGGTTGGAAGCGCGGTTATCTTGATGTTTCCATGAAGTGGTGCGCGGGATTGTGCGTTTGTCCATAGCAACGAAGTTGGGGTTTCTTTTCCTTCAGATCTCAAGATCCCGTGTGGCCATAACGGACTCGGTTTCTCTGCCTTTGCCCACAGCTTTGCATCATTTTTCCCCCACAAACCCGTGGTGGCTGCAGTAAACTCTACCACCTCCATCTGCGGTTGGATCTTGGTGTTTCCTGTTTTCTGCCTTGCTGCGGCGGTTAAGTGGAGGTTCCCACGCGGGGGCGGACGGGATTGTGTGAACATCCACAAGAATGAAGTTTCTTGAGTTTGTTTCGCGAGGGTTCCGTGTGGCCATAATGCATTCACCTCTTTCTTTTTCCACAGCTCGTTCTTGTTACCAAGTTTCCACAGCGACGAGGATGCATCGAAGCTCACAACAGCCTCCTCCTGTACTCTCGCCCTCTTTCCCCTCGTCATAGTATCCTTAATCTCCACATTCAGAGCCTCAGCAGCCGGCCAAAGTCTACTCCTCCTTCCTACACCTACCCTAACCGATTTCCTTGGCTGCTGCCAGAGATAACTCTTCGGTCTAGAAACCATGACTGGTAACGAGGGAAGCGCGCGGAGTGAATAGCGGGCTGTTATTACCCTGTCTAAAGCTTTATCGAGGTGGGAGGTTGCAGTTCCGTTGGTGGTGCTGGGGACAGGAGCCTGAGCAGGGATCGGGGGTGTTCCGGATGCATGTAATTTGATCACGGGACTTGGGTTACTTGGGTTCATACGGATGGGAACGGCGGGGAAGTTGTCGAGATTGACAGCACGGGGATTGGCGCGCGGATTTGTGATAGCCATATGCACTGCGGGTCGCGGGAACGAAGGAATAGATGTTACTAAGGAAAAAAATATTTGTCAGTATTTGTACATTATTCACAAAAAAACAGGAAACTAGAAATTAATGAGATGTAGATAGGAAACACAAATAATCCGTCCGGGGAAACATTGGATCTGAGATAAATCTGAGATCAACAGAATCTTGCGAAAGCTGAAACCAAAGATCCAGATGAAGAAGATCCAGAAGACCCGGGGAATCTCAGGGACCGCCAGAAAAAATCCACCGGGAATTTCCACAAGGAAAACCGAGGAAAACAATCAAACACCAAACCAAGGAAACCAAGGGAACCGTATGTGCAACACAAGAAACTCCACCCCAATCATACAAATCCACCATCTTTCAACACAGGCAATTCCAAAGCAAAAAAAGGAAAAAGGAAATCCTTCACTAACCCATCACATCACCCCCTGTGTTCACTCCATCCGGTAAAACCGGAACCGGAACAGCTCCATCATCATCAATCCTAAACGTAACCCTCCTCCTCGAACCACTCCTCTTCACACTCCCATCTCTCGCCAAAATACTCTTCGGCCTAAAATTCGGATCCCTCCATAATCCCCCCCTCTTGACCTGCGTATCTGTTGCTCTTCGAGGTGCTTTTTGCCATAGCTTATTTGATTCCAAAATCATTGGCTGAAACTCCAATCCTGTCCTTTTAATTTTGATAGGCCTAGTCGTAACTGCGGCCGGAGAAAGCCCACTCCCTCTTGATTTCAAATGCGAGGTGGCCACGGATGATGACGGGCTCCAGAGTAATGAATTGGAAGCACTTGAGGATTTGGAAGGGAGGATGCTGGCAGGAAGGGGTTTCCACATGATACTAGTCTTGGGAGAACATAATATATCCATCGCTAATATCTCGGAATACATTTCACTGTGCCTCATCTCTGGTAACTCCACAGATGCCACAGCAAGCTTCGATGAATCGCCGGATATCATCGAGTTCCGTACCAGTACATCCCCATCCATAGGAGGAGTTTGGGGGGGTGTTGGAAGCGGCGAAGGCACGGGGGATAGGATGATGGTTGGGTTTATGTAGACTGTTGCTGGGAGGGGTGATATCCTCTCTTGTTCGATATCGCTAGCTTCGCCGGCTGAGGGGAGTTGGAGATGTCCTTGTCCTAGTGATAGGAATCTATTGTTGTTGATGTCCTCTTCCTCTTCTTCTTCATCTTCATCGTCATCTGAATCCTCGTCGCTTAGGATCACCACATCGAATTCCGATCCATCCCCCTGACCTGGAGTTCTGAATGGATCATCCAAGGGGGAATGGTTAAGTTTTCCTCTCAACACAGCTTCATCACGAAGGTATTCTGCTTGTGCGGCTGCTAATTGTTTCTGCCAATTATCTGCGCCGGAAACTAAGGTACTGGTATCCCTCTCTGCCATTGATGCAACCGTAACCATAGAAAGCCTTCTCTCCATCGTCGTCGTCGTCTTTTGCTGCAGCCCGCTATTCTTCCGCGCATTTACCAAAGAAGTCCTCCGAGTATCAACAGACCCCAACCCACTATCAACAGAGATAAAAGAATCCCGATTAATAAGCAAAGTTTGTCGCATACCCTTCCATTGGGTTTCTAGAAGGCCGGCTTCGGCTTCTAGGTGCTGGAGGAGGGAGTTGCGATGCGAATCGACGGGGGATGATTTGGCGGCTGGAATCATCGGCGGGATTAGGGCGGTGGAGGATTGGATCAGTGATTTGCTATGGATCATTGTTAACCGGGCTTGTATTGCGTCGGTTTTAACTGTTGATGCCGACGGTGGTGCAATAGTTGATGATGGTGGGGCTGGAGAAATCTGACGAGGCGGCTCTAGGATTTCTGGTAAAGTTGAGACTCTTCGCTCTACTACCCTTTGCATTGGCACCCCTCCTGCTATCACCGCAACAGCGGGGACAGGCTTCGATGCACGGTCAGGAATCGGAGGAGGTGGGGGAGGGGGGCGATTGTCTCGTAAAGGAACCATTCCCAAGGGGGCCGGGGGCTGTTTACGGCGTCCATAGCCCCTGGGTTTGGAGGTGAAGGTGGGAATAGGGTCTCCTAGTTTAAAGTGTTTTGGTAGGCTGGGTTTCTTCCTTGATACAGGAACACCGAAGCTGGCGCGGCCAGGTGATAGGAATTGGGAGGAAGAGGAGGTTTGGTAAGCGCCTTGGAAGGGTGGTAAGGAGGATTGAAGGGCTTCTAGTTCGATAGCTGAGGAAAGGGCGGAGATGATTATACTTTCGGTTGCGGAAGAGGGGGAGAGGTTGAAGAGTTGTACCCCATCTCCGTCATCGTAGCTGTCCGCATCCCGATCTTCAGGGGAGGGGAAGGTGTTGCTTGATGA
Organism: Pyronema domesticum; assembly: GCA_024516145.1. Taxonomy (NCBI): domain Eukaryota; kingdom Fungi; phylum Ascomycota; class Pezizomycetes; order Pezizales; family Pyronemataceae; genus Pyronema; species Pyronema domesticum. The sequence continues at coordinate 291,989 of JAJJXL010000006.1, read as the reverse complement.
GGTTGATTCCGTGGTGCGGGATAGGGAGGGTGCGTCTTGTGATGAGGAGTTGGATTCTTTTCTTCCACCTTGAGATAGAGTAATGTGGATATCTTCTGCTGCTGAGTTGTTGAGAGTGCTACCAGTTGCAAGATCCACTGTCTCCATAGTTTCCGGTTCGATACCCCGAGTGATGGTTGTTGATTGAATAGGCTGAGTGACTGCTGATGACAATAGCATAGTTGAAGAAGCAGACCCCTTTCGCCCATGTGTCTCGACCATCTTTAGCCCATTGTTTCCCACAGGCGCCATATTCTCCACCCACGCCTTTGCCGTTTCATAAGGCGTCATGGGAGACTTCTCCTGTCCCTGGGCCACCATCCCCATACCTCCATTAAACGCACTCTGCGGCGGCGGATTAACAGCCAGTGAACTCTTTCTCACTGGCAACACCTGTATCGGCTCCGGCACCGGCTTTCTCTGTACTCTCCTCGTTGTCGATAGAATTGGACTCGTTGGCAACGGCTCATCAGATTGAGGTCTTACTGTGACTGTTGTCGACTTGAGGGATTTAGTGGATTTCGGTCGGTTGCGGGGTGGGGAGGGGAATTCTATATCTCGAGGGAATAAGACCCGTTCAGAGTCCCGTTGGCTGAATGTACCGCTGGGGTGTTTACGGTGGATAATTGGTGTTAAGCGTCCTTTGGGGACCTCGGAGGCTTGTAACGCCTTTGAATCCTGCGAACCCTGCGACGCGTTCTGGGAAAATGAAGTAGTTGGTAAAACAGGGGATTCCTTCTCCGTATCACTCTGCGCCTTGGGAGAATGATTCCGACTTCCGCTTGGTGACCTCCGTAAGACTCCGTTGATTTGTGTAGCGAACCCGGTCGCGCGGGCTGCTGCCTGCAGTGCGCCACTGGATTCTAGGGAACGGATTAAGGCAGGGTTATCGTAGCTGATGCGGTTCAGGAAGAGGACTCTTTGCTCTCCTGGTGCCATCCTTGAATCTCCAATCATCTGCTCTCCCATCCTCGGGTCTTCAGGGCTAAGTGGCATACTGGGAATCGATCTATCCGCAGCGAAACCTTGACCCGGAGGAGGAGGAGCTAAAGCAAAGCCAGCTTGGGACATGGTGTATCGGCCCGATGATTCGGTGGAGTAAGTATTCCGGTATTGCTTATCCTGCTCACTACCCTCAAAATCAGGCGGAAGAACTGCAACCATCGGTGGTCGGGGCCCTGGCATTCCCATCCCCGGTATAACCACCGACCCAGGAACTGGGACTCGGGGTATCGATGGTCTCCGACTCGAGTTGCTGCCTAGAGTTCTCGAAGGCCGAGAGCTGGTAGTGGTGATGCTGTGTGTGCTTACTGATTCTGCATATCCCGCTCCTCCAACTCCTGGCATCGGCGGCATACCCTGCTCTGGTAGTCCCGCGAAGCTTGCTATCGTTCTAGGAGTGCCAGTGCTTTCAGATACCGATAATCCGGTACGGGAAGCAAGTCTGTATGTCTCCTCCTCTTCTCGTAATAATATCGCATCAACCCTTTCTCTCTCCCTATTCGCAGCCGCCCCCAGTGAGACGGTCCTTACATCTCGGCCTCCCATGCCGGAGCTTTGGGAGATTAATACCCCGTTTGTCAACATTGGCCCACTGATATTTGGGCGGCCACCGGCATGGGAAGGGTGGTGAGTTTCTATCAAGTTGGGATGGGAGATGGAGTTGTGTGACGGGGGGGTTGTCCAGCTTGCGGGACCCCTGGATTCGAGGTCGCGATGAGATCCAGGACCGGGGAAGGACCGCACCTCCGAGGCATCGCTGTTGAGACGTTGGAGTCGAGGGTCAGAGACAGAGCCACTACCCATACCGGCAACACGGAGGGAGATCTCGGATTGTTGCTGGAGGAGGAAGAAGGAGTTGGGGAAACGTTTCAAAAGTTCTACATCGCATCATGTTAGCATCACTCGTCTGATCGTCTCATTTTTCAATCCCAAGGGTCAGCCCTAATAACTCCCGAACTTACCGAGCAAAATAGCTAGCATCACTGATCCCGGAAATAGTCTCAAAAAGATACTCCCCACTCTAAGCTGCCCCGGAACGGCAGCCACCGCCCATCCCCATCCAGCAATCGTAACTCCCAGTAACCCAAGCTCCTGCTTTCCTCCCACATTTCCCGCCGCCTTTCTCGCCCCCCTCCAAACCCCCGCCGCTCTCAACACTGTAACCACCATAATCATCCCATCAAACGCCAATACCGTAACCCCGGCACTTCTTCCATGTTCTCTATGTTCCGCCTCCGGAAAACAAACCGGTATGAAAGCTGATCGGGTGAATCCTGCTACTGTTGCGCCGAGAACAAAACGGAGGGCTATTAAGACGTAGACTATGGCTTTTTCGGGGGTTGCTAAAGGAGGAGGGCGGACCGCGAAGAGGAGAAGGGTGAGTAGCAGGAAACGGCTGAGTTGATCGAAGAGGGAAGTGAGAATGGAGAGAACGTTGCAGGATACGGGAGATAATAGCAGTAAAGTGGTGAATTGGAATATCAGCCACAAGAGAAGGGAGATGAGAAAGAGGAGGTGGGTTAAGCGGAGGGGGCAGCTGGGGGAGAAATGAGGGGTTGTGGGGAGTAATGAGAGGGTGCTCGAGAGGAGGAAACCGAGCCCGAGGACGGCGGTGAGAACTCCTGCGGCTTCCATTGGTTGGACGGAGAGACTGAAAATGATGTTAGTGATAGACTTGAAAATGGAGGTAAGGGGAATTAGGTACTTGAGATATTATACAGTGAGCAGAAATGCTCGATCTTCGGTTGAGTTCGTCGTCTTCGTAGTAAAATAAACCAGCGCAGCTGTATATATAAAAAAAGATATTAAACAAAGAAACGAACCTTCGCGCCCGGCGGTAATATGAATGTAAAAAATGACAGAAAAAAAAAAACGGAAGTCGTTTACTCGCCGTACGTGATCTACGAACCGGGAGAAAAGCTACAAAAGAGGGCTTTGGGGGAATGGATGGTTTTAACCATTCTCCTGCCAGGGAGCTTGTCAGGACGTTGTCAGGCAACAGGCGCAAGAAGAAACCCTAGGCGTTCAGGGCTCCCAGGGCATCTACAAGGGCTCACAGCCGGTCTATGGCGATTCCGCCAGGGTATCTACATTGCTTTGCGAGTTTTGTATACACTGCTTTGCCGGTTTTTGGCCAGATTCGCAAGGTGCTTCTACAGGGCCCCGAAGCGAAACAGCTCCAACGTCACAGAAAACCGCGATGACAGCTCGGTGGCACAACAAAGCATAAGCCTAGACGAAGTCGGAGCAAATCCAGCAAAGTCGAGCGAGGTACCGTTTCAAACCGCCATTCCGCCGCAGGTCCCGGGTAGCCCGTAGGAATTACGGAAGGTGACAGGGATGTCGATATTAGCGACATGGGATTCGCGCGGTAACAGCAGGTTTCAGGTTATTGAGCCAGTATCATGATGCGTTTCAGACGCCAGTTAGACTAATGTTTAAAGAATACCGGAAGAGTGGAAGTCCTGTTGGGTTGCGAACGAGAAAAAGCGAACGAGAAAAAGAATGTTCAGAGTCGGTTGAGATCTTGTCATGTCAGGTACGGATTCTCTATGCCAATGGGAGTGTGTGCAGGGATGGGTTTTGCGCAAAGATCTGGACGATGAAGCGCTTATCTAGTTTTGACTCGGTCGCCAATCTCTTAAGAATTGCCGCCTGGATATTCTTAGCTTGATGGTCGCGTCATGGCTTGTCGCGTGGGGATGCCGGCCATAATGCATCACTCAGCTTGGGAAATCTGGGTGGACGCGATGTTGATATCTAATGTGGTGCGAAGTGGTAAGTATCACTCGGACGCCGAATGCCTCTACACGTTCCGATGCCTGTCGCCGAGAGTCGAAAAGTTGAATGCGAACACGCATTTTATTTAAATTTTAATTGGTTATAATTACAATACGCATCAATGGTTTCATGGTGTAGTTGGTTATCACATCAGTCTAACACACTGAAGGTCCCCAGATCGAGCCTGGGTGAAATCATCTTTTTTTCGTGAGCACCCCAATTTTTGCTCACTGGTTTAGCAGTCTGTCATCACTCATGGACTCACTTTTTCATTCGCAATTCGCACAGAATGGGATAGATAAGCTTTGTGTTGGTACAGTAGGAGAAAGAAACAGAGCTAGGTGACTGGAGAGATAAGTATCACTCGTGTCGCAACGGTATTCAGCTACCCAGTGTTGCATAGTAAATCCTCCGATCACGGCGTCGAAGGTAAGGTTCCGCGTTGACGTGATTATTTTCATTACCCCGTCCCAACCCCCGAAACCACAAATAGTATCTGCTATTAAACCTACAAATCCCCTAAAATCATGTCAAAATCACCAGCGGTGTATATTATTCCCTTCAAATCGCAACTTTGTCTTCCGATATTTCCTACCAACGCTCCTTCACCAAGCCATCGCACCAGCCGCTGGTGCAATCTCAAGTTAACTACCGAGGAAAACTCGGATGCCTATCCAAATGCGTATACGTTAGCAAGTTCCTTCTCCTCTTCATTGGTATTATAGAAGCTTACGCTGCAACTTCACGAACCAAACCTCGGATTATGTATACCGAAAAAAAGATGTACATGAAGACGAAAAGAACCGCATACATCTTTGGCATTGCCGAAACATCAACGGCCTCTCCAGAGTCTGAATGAAAGGGTAGTGTTGGGGGGAGCATGGAAGTGGTTGCAAAGAGGATGATGTGCGATTGTTCGTGCGCGGGATGTTTGTGGCGATGGACGAGAACTCATCGAGTTTGTGGACGGAAAAGGGATGGAGGACAGAGAGAGAAGGGAAGGGAAAGATGAAAGAGAGAAGATAGAAAGAAGAGTAGGGACTCTGGGCTTGTTGGTCGACAAAGCCCACTCTTCCAATCCAAGTTCGCCAAAAACGAGGGGAGTGCAACCGGGACTGTGTCCGAAGTCGGATCACAGGAGAAAGAAAATTCGAGGGCGGAGGAGACGGAGGAAGGCGAAGAGACATCTCGAAGGCGGACTTTGTCTGGGTAGACAAAGCCACTCAGTCCGGGATTTTATATTTGGATGAAGAAACGGAAAGCTAAGAATCGGGACTGTGTCCGAAGTCGGATCACAGAAACGAAGGCCGAAGGGAGACCCGGGAAAGCCAGGGCAGAACAGAAATTAAGGAAACGTCTCGATTTCAAAGGACTCAAACGGATTCGCCTTCTCTACTGTGTGGACGGAGGCGGAAGGCTCTTTTGTTGTTGGACGCAATGGGATCGATTCAAAGTTGGATGACGGTGGGGATTGGGACCCGGTCTGAAAATGGTTTCAAGCTTGGATCCGACAAGCTTTGGCGTTCTCGAAGGAGAGGGAAATTCTCACTGGAGAAGTTTTCCTTTCGAGGACGTCGTTCCAGAGTCGGATCGTAAGGAGGGAGGAGGTTGTGTCCGAAGTCGGATCACAAGAGGAAAAGAAGTCCGCGGGGGATCCGGGAAATCGAGGCGGAGAAAACAACAACAGAAAGGCCAGCTCAATAGAGCTTCAGGAGGAGGAAGGAAAGCTTTGTCGTCCGCCGCAGTCGGCTTGATCCAAAGTTGGATTTGGCGGGGTGAAGGGCAGGGAGGAGGGCGGGTATCGTATCCATCGTCGGATGACAGCAGAAGTCCGACGTCAAGATCAAAATCGATAGAAATGAGAGCAACGACGGCATCAAAAGAAAACTTCAGCTGCCCCAGGAAGGAGGCTCAAAATACTGACGAGGATCACAGTTCATCTCAGTTCCTTGCAAGTGCAACTCCCCGGCGAACCCTAGCGGCCACAGCGGGGATTAGGGTACTATCTAGAACCGTTACACGATTTTGTGACGCTTTTTCTTGGGGTAGGAACGCCCACAGATCATACAGCATATGCTGCATCCACCTCGTAAGTTGCGGTGGGGTTGAGCACGATGTTTTTGGAGGGGAGAGGAGCAGGGTGGGACGCACTTCGGCATAGATTGTAGGGTGATAGGCTATGAGTCGGCGCATTTCGGGCTACGAACAGGAAGTTGGGACAAGCAAGCTATCGTGCTGCCGACGAGTCTATGCCTTGATAACGGACTCAAATCCGAAATTTAGTCTATTGCAACAAACGAACAGATTTTCCTTTATTCGAATTTCGCGTCAAGCACCGCTCCATAGACTCCAGTACGACCAGCAACCACTCGTCCGAACTTCCGACTCCGGCTCGCCCAGAACGACAGAATTGATGCACGTCCCATATATATATGCACGGGCAGCGATCCATCACAAGCTCCCAAGATACCTTCAAGCCTCTTCATATGCCAGTTGATTGCTACTTTGAGTTAAAGCACTCACGCCCCAACACCTCACTCGCCATCGGCCTCTTTATCCGGCTTACCAGAATCCGCCTGAGAACTTGTGACTGCTTCGCGTCTTCGTTTGCCAAGTCTACTTGCTTATGGGTGCTTATGAGGTTGCTGGTCTAAGGATCACGCGTTTCTCGCTGTCCTTCCGGTGGTGGATCGGGGGCGGGACGCGAAGTGGAGGTGGAACGAAGTAGGACGAAGTGGAATGAAATTTAAGGACAAGCTGATGGGCAAGAGGGGTGTTGTAAGTACTCAAGAGGGGACTTGAAAACAAGCATGGCAATACTTATGAAGGTATGTGCTGGTTGTCCCTTGTGTTTTTATTCAATATCCTGCCCCGCATAACCGAGATTTGCAGAATTTTGCCACATTTGATAGCGCCTCGCTTGTGGCCGTTGACAGTTTATATTAGCGGCAGTCGCCATGATACTGTGCACGGCTAGACGAGCTTGAGCTCTAAACTGCAAACGGTAACAAGCGAGGCGCTATCAAATTTTAAAAGTCTCGGTAATGCGAGGGATACTTTACCCGGCGTAAAATAGTTTCAGTCACTCGAAAAGCCATGCTCAACCGCTTTTCATTTCCTCCATACTAGGCACTAACTAAGTGGAGGACTTCCCGTGAGGCTATAGCAACACTTTTGCTATTGCGTTTTGCAGCAAAACTCAACACCGACCGATCGATTTAAGAGTTGTAATTCTCAAATTACCTAGGCAAGGGGGTCAGGGACACCTTCAATTAACATAAAGAAATTCGAAAAAATTTATGGTTGCGTTTTTCTGTAAAATGCAATAGCAAAAGCGTTGCTATAGCTTTACGGGAAGTCCTCCAGTATTGGTACCAAGATCCGCCGCCCCAAGATCTAACCCTAAATCTATAAATATCGCCTTCGAAAATCATCCACCATCCCAGCAGCCGGTGCATATCATTTCATCTCTCAATTCAAACCGATACAAATCCCTTCAGTCGACAGTTGACCCACGCCTCTTTCCCCGGCCGGCGTTAACGGTATCTCTCCGGAGCCCAAAGTGTAATATTATAGACACGCCGGTCCCAGGGATTTAGGATGCCTATGTAAACATTCCCATCGTTAGCAAACTCTGTTAACTCCACAAGTCACTCAATACGGTAACACGGTCCACAGCTATAGCATTATTGGAACGCTCCACGGATGGAAATGCAAGGAATGATACACAAGGGAGCCATACGCAAGTGATAAATACGGTATGGAGGGTAAAGCCATATACCGAAAAAATAGTAACGAGAAAGCTTCCTGAGAAGTCGTCTCAACATGTAGACGCAAGCAAAGATGTATAGGAGGCGGAAGAGGGTAACGTAGTACTTTGGAAGTCGCCAGGCTAAGTCGGTGAAAAAGCGTTCCGGAAGGTGGATTGGCGGCATTGTTATTGGTGTACCGCGGTGATGGGGTGTGAGAGAGGGCGGTTAGAAGGGGAGATGATCGGCGTGTTGTCGTAGGATCTGTCGTGTGCTTCTCTGTGACCTGTGTAATATGTGTCATAGGTGGTGAGTGCAGTGATGGGTTGTGACTGGTCGTGCAGGAGGGTCAATTGACGCGACGTGGAAATGGAACCAGCGGGTAACAGATTACGGAGAGGGGTTTCGTATGAGGGGAATGTTGAGTAAATGTTCGGCAATATGAAGATGTGGGTATTTACTCTTTGGATATAGTAAACGATTGGAGGTTTTGAAAGTTTAATGGTTCGAACTTCATACCGTTAGGAAGTACATATTACCTTATTCGTTTTTTCGGAGAATAGCGAACTGAAGCACTCGATAGCATCTACCTGGTTAGTTCGTCTATAGTTTTTAGGCAGAATTCACTCTGGAAAAGAACTGGATGATATTCCGGTCACTCGAAAAAGCCATGCTCAACCGCTTTCAGTACCTCCTACCTATCCCCCACTATCTGACCCCAATATCCAACCGTAAATCTCTAAATTTCATCTTCCCTTCGACAACACCCCCATTGAAACAGCCGGTGTATGCATCTTCTCCAATCCAACAAGCCCTGTTTCCCATATCTCAAACCTGATCAGCCGAAGCCGGTCGTCTAAGAAACCCCGGATTTCTAGAATATCCCCTCGTCAGCAAACATCTCCAAGATTCCTCACCACAACATCGTATCCGTGCTCAACCGCCTTATCCAACGGCACAGTTAATAAACACTCAACAAGGGAAACTAACGCTGAAACCTCCCGAATTAATCCTTTAACCGTAAAGGCACAGAAACAGATGTAGCCAATAGCGGTGATCACGATATAGATTTTGGGGGTGGTTGAGAAAATTTGGGCAAGGTGGGTGAGGTGGGAGCTTTGAATGTCCGGGTTGGGGTCTTGGGGGAGAGTTGGGGGTAGCATCGTGATAGGTTTGATGAGTGACGATGTGCGGGTGGTGGGTGAGTAGTTGTGCGCGGAAGTGTTGAGGACGGTGGGGAAGAGGCAGAGCATGCGAGATGGAGGTGGATCAAGATGGAACAAAGTGGAACGAGAGGACAAGAGTCGCGCAGGAGCGTGGGGGTATTTATCGAGTGGATTTGAGCGGGGTTATGTGAGTTCGACGATGAGAGGAGGGTGGATATCGAAGAAAATGGAAAGGGCAAACGAATGAGAGTATGGGCATTGCAAGGGTTTATGGTTCGGTAGTTGCGTGGGGGTTCATCATGAGAGCTCGAGTAGGGTATGAACTGCATGATGTGCAAATACGGCTGTTTAAATACTCAGATAGGGAGGAAGAGGTATACGATCGGGTATTTTCTATGTGGGGTGTTGTTTTTTGGTGTTTTGGATTTCGTCACTCGTGGATGTCTAGGTCTCAAAGGCTCGGTTAAGCACAGCGTCTAAGTGGCAGTTCAACCCCTAGTCAAGTACATAGAGCTAGAGGATCAAGACTCGCCTCGAATTAAGAGGTACGTTGCCCATAAGTTTCCACCAGGCCAAGCGATAGGGCCTATGATAGCATTGTTGTTTTCTCCCGCATATATCCCTAGATACCTACAAAGCCTCTCCGGATAACGCTTCCCAGACCGTCTCATCAAGTACCCCAAGTTCCAGCAACACAACTACCGCAAGAGAATTCACTATCACACCGGTGACCGGTCAATAACCTCGGTGTTTATTACAATTGTCCAGCTGGAGTACGCACGAATCCTAGGGGGCCTACTTATTCGCAAGATCAAAGTTAGTATCTCCGTCACATTACTTGGGAATCTTCGTTGAGTTGTTGACGAACCGACATGCCATCCTAAGGAGCATCCTAATGATAAGTATCATCATGAGGAGTCCCATACAAAGAATGGTGTAGAAAAGTAGCATCATAGACGTAGATGCGGCTTGGGATATTGGCTCTATAGTGTTGCGGTTGACCATGGCGTAGCGGGTTGTGTGCGTAATGAGAGTGATTGGAGTGGTTGGGTGTTGATAAAGTTGTCGATGACAGTTCGTAGCCGGGAGATAGGAGTAGCTTATTATAGTGTAGCCAGGAGTCAGATGATGGTTAAGCAAGGGAGAGGATGAGGTGGCTACGTTGTAAGAGATGGGTTGAGACTGGACAGGCTACGGAGTTGTCGAGTTCCACAATTTCTTCTTGGCAGTGAAAGGCTACGAATTACATTGATGATCGGGTGCGGTGATTTGGTGTTCTGTCACGGAGGGGTCGAGTTGGGAGTTCTGAGTGGGTGACAAGCTATGACGCGGATTGGTGTAGCGTGGTCACAAAAGAATGCATAGTGTGCCTAAGAGAGATGACGTATCACGAAATCACTGTTCAACGCCTACAAAGCTGCTACTACTTAGTCTTTTAGTAACGATTTGGGAAACTATTCTCTGATTGGAAAAAAACTTCGTTTCTTCGAGCGCTACCAGGCGACAATCAAGATCTTGTAAATTTAAGACCATCCAAAATAACACAGTTTACCCAGTGTAACAACAAGAACAGAACAGGCGTCACGAATCCCTTTGCGTGCACACCATCGAACATGATCCATGGACCTCAGGCGGTACAGCACCATTTTTCACCACCGCTTGTCTCCAGAATCTAAGGCTAAACTGCGGATGGTCTTGTCAAATTGTCAGCATCGTATCAAAAGACCATAGTGCAGACGGTATCAGTATGTAGTCAAAACTTACCGGATAAGCAACCTAGCAATAACCATCACCACGATAGCCCCCACAATGAGGATAATGGAGAACAGTAGTGTCGGGTTAATCATTGTTGTGAGTGGAAGTAACGATGGGTAATAAGTATCGCTAAGTTCGAGTGATGATGGCAACCGTAATATTTGAGTAGTGTAGAGGTTGCGGTATGTGATGGTGTTGGAGGTTACTTAGAGTGGAGCCTGGAGCAGATGAAGATGGACTGAGAGAATGTAGCGCTTATGATAGAGCTAGCTTCAAAGACTCGAATGTCCTTGGGATTGTCGAGTTCGACTATGAATTTTGGCAGCGAGAATCTAGAGGTATTATTGAAGATTGGGGGTCGTGATTTAGTTTTTTGTCGCGGAGGGGTTGGCCAGTGAGGATTGTGGAGTAGGTGATAGTCTATGAGGCACGTCGTGTGCTACACAGTTGTGTTGTAGAGGTTCCATAACGTTTAGATCTACTGCTTATTAGCATTAGAGAAAGAAATATCGGAGCTTATATAACATCTCTTGGCGAAGACATGTGTGTAGCAATCCAGAGAACAAACCCCATCTCCAGTTTGTTTGACCACGCCGAGGGTCGAATTCACTGACGGACCGGAGAGCTGGGGACGCATGTTGTCCATGAGAACTTGTGGTACGGGTAGTTCTTTCTAAGCCCCAACAACTTAAACTGCCAAACACCATTCTCATTACTATCCCGCTTAAGATCTGTACAATCAACGGCCGACCCACAGTAAATACCACGAAACTCGTGAGAACTAAAAGTATCCACCATGGCCGGCCGGGGGCCCAGACCAACACCACTCAGCCTATGGCCTAAACCCCGGGCGTCTTCTCAATGCATCAGTATGATTCCGACAATCTAGCTGCTGCTGAAAACGAACCTATAAATCATCCTAATCAAACCCCTCAAAACCACCATAGACACGATGAAGCCAATACAAAGGACCACATAGAAAAGGAGCAATCCTGGCGTCGAAGCTGCTTGGGAAAGCGATTTCGGTTCTTGACGGTTGGTCATTGTGACGTTGGTGATGGGTGATTTCTGTTGTCGGAGCCGCGGTGAGGTAGGACCCAGGGATGGAGATGAATGAGGCCGGAAGTTGAGATGGAGAAAGACGAAGATGGAGGTATAAATGGAGGTGGAGGATGAGGGAAGTGGAAGAAGGTGGAGATGATGTGTAAGCCTGTAAGTCCGGAGATGGGTCATGGACTCATTGTTAAAGGTGGTACAAAGTTGGTTATGAGTCATGAGTCATGATAATAGCTGGATATCTCCTCTTTCGAACAGTATTACAGCATGTTATGGGAAACTTGTGGTGGAAGAGGAAACTGGTAGCCTTCATGGAGGGTTTGTTTTGGGGGTTGAAGCATAGGAAGTATGGGGGCCGGAGGAACGAGCGGATTGGGTATCACGATTCATGATTACGCGGAGAATTTACAGCGAGCGCTGAACAAAGAACGGAGTTAAGAGATGAAATCTAGGTTTTATTGGGTAAATGCCATTTGCCTAATACATGAATGCAGGGAATAAGAGCATGACAGACAGTAGGGCTGACACTCCGTCGATCACCCGGTCAGAAACGGTGAGAGAATAACTTCAGCAGACTGCAGCATTCATCATTGCAAGTAGACATAAAGTATGATGCATAGTGGCGGGTTTAACAATAGTAGATCGCCGAACAAAAGACAACGAACATGGCGACACAGACGGAGGTGAGTGCAATGAACATTTTCGTTATTGGGAGGGTGTTAGGTAAGGTTTTGATAGTCAGGCGGGATCGTGGGCTGTAGAGAAGGCTGGTTCTGGATTCCGGGTCGAGTGGTGTGGATTGTAGGGCCCAAGGGGGTGGAGGATGGGTTTTTTCAGATGTGGGGATGGGACGGATGACTGCTGATGACGGGTCCAATTCTATTGAGAGGGCGTTCGAGATGTTTGAGTAAGGTTGAGATTGGCCCGATAGATTTGAATAGCATGCGGAAGCCTCTATGGTTGAGAAGGGTTGTAGAAAGATCAGGCTTGAAAAAACGCTCCGCTCTTTTGAGCCGCGGTTTATGTTTACGACGAAATGAAAGCTACATCACGGAACGTCGCGATATAGGGCTTTAACACTCTTTATTCACATTTCGTATGCAATGATAAACCCAAGTTCTGTCGTCCTCCACTCGTTCAAATTGACTCTTCTCTCGATGCCTCCCGTTTGGTTGTAGCCATGGATGTCGTGCAGACTCGTGCTCTAGAAGATCCATCCAGTTAGCCGTGGCTTCATCTCCATCGGCCTGAAGTATACTGTAGAGTAACGTACCAGTAGATGGTTACCGTCTTGGCATGAGAATGTAATAGAATGTGATAGTAGTAACAATGGCGAGCACTATATATTGGCGGAATTTGCGCAACATCTCTCCGGAACTCGAAATTGCCGCTCGTAGTGGACGCGTTGTAATCGATGGACGTTATGGGTGGTTGGGGTTCTGGAGCGGGTGGTGATTTTGATTGGTGTTCTGGAGCGAGCGTGTCGTGATTTTTCGCGGTTGGTATTGGATTCGAAGTTTCAACTCAGAAGAAAAAGTTTGCAGCTTATCTGCGGGTTTAAATATTGCAATTTGCCCATCATTCATCACGACCACCATGGCAAGTTACAGCCATCTAACATATTTGACCCGGGTCTAAACATTCACCATCCCGATTTCCTCAACACGAAGGTTTCCCAGCAAAACATCCGTTCGAGCGCGCATCTGATGAAATTGGAATTTAAGCCCTTGTTCATGTGCACAATGTCGGAAAAGAGCAGGCAGCGTACCTGTTGGATCAACGTGAAGAACAGTGCTAGGACTGAGACTGCTATGCCGATGTCTAAAATCAGATTGATGAAGATGGCGGAGATTCTGGGAGCGAAGTATTGAGGCATTTCGAAAGTTATGTGATTCGTGACTGAGATGTCGCGAAGGGTATGTAGCGATGATGTTGAGATAGGCTCGCCGCCCGTCGACTTGTGTGTTGTTGTCGGACGGGAGTGCTGTATTCGACAGTTTTTGGGGGTGAACTGAATACTCGGGGTTGAATTCACCTCTCCAGTATGGCCAACAAGCTCCGAGTTCGAGATGCCAAGGTTGGCTAGAATGAAATATCCAAAGCCAAATTAATTACAGCAAGTAATCTGATACTTTTCAGAGTATCAGGAAATAGAATGTTCATGATGAACAAGCCTGCCGTTCAAGTTGAAAACTGGGTGTTGAAGTATAATCGTGATGTATCACTCGACTTGAACCCCTGCCATAGTGGCATTTCCTTGGCGTCGACATTAACATGAGCCGGTCGGAGTGGTAACAGTAGGACGTCTTCGGGGGAAGGAAGTAATCCTATCCTGCCTGATAGTCGCCGGTTGCGTTTTCGGAGGTGGCTGAAGAAACTTTCCTTGGGAGCAGTAGGCGAAGTGACGTGTCCAGAGTTACCATTAAGCTTGCCGGATGTCCACGGCCTGTTGTACCCCGTTTGTGTATCTGTATCCGTCTTGGGAGTTCTTAGACGCCACAGATGTCTGAGAGCTGCCTCCCGATTTCTTTTGGCGACCTTTTCTTCTTTCCGTCTCTCCTTGTCGTCGATTGCAGCTTGTACACTTACCGCATCGTTAAGGCGGGAAACGGAACGAACTGAATAGGAATTAAGGGAAGAATCATCGTTGAGGAACCATTGCCAAGCTTAGGAGCATGCCACGTAAGGAGTCGGAAACCTTCTAACCATGGTGAGTACTGGAGCTATGTAGCTTCTAAGGTTCTTGTCGAATCGAGACTTGTAGAAAGAGGCTCCAGGTTCCATGTTCCATTTACTCCCGGTTGTTTCGCAATTACCAACACTCCACCCAACAACACACATCGAGCGCGAATATCCTGTGTGTAGGGAAAAGGCGACGAGCTTTCAACATCGGCTCCTTGGATAGTCGTGTAAGTGGAGGCATTAGAAGCAAAGAATAACCGTAAGGTTGTTGAGCTCGTCAACAAGTATAACTGTCGTATACGTAAGAGATGGATCGCAAGGCGCGCAGAAACCTTCCGAGCCAGTATCCTCCAGATACCAAGAAAGATGTATCCGAAAAGGAAAATGAAAATCAATCCGTCGATGTTGGGTAGTCACCGGGTAGTGTTTGTAATGCGGAATTCGCATACGTAAGTCGGCGGGGGCTATTGAACGCGGACCCGGGACGCTACAGGATCATGAAGCGTTTCCTGAGACGGTGACCGGTCCATCAAACGATTATGCTATCCCACAAGCTCTGTCAGCAATGTGTCGTCACTTGTGGATTTTTCTAGTGGAGAGAGACAGAGAACTTACTTGTTGCAACGCGTAATGCTGAGGGTTGAGAAGATTGAGCGGAAGGAGCTTTGATTTGTGGATTCCTGGATTTTCGACTGACAAGTTTCCAAACGGAGCCATGAACACTCTCGATTGTTGGTATCGTTGGTTAGATGATGGATTCAATGGTACTTAATGGGCTTCGCATGGTTGCGTTGAGACTGGTGAGTTTGTTGAAGGATGATGGCTGATGAGCATGGTGCACCAAGTGGTGTTTGAGATGGGATGTAGCTGGGAGAAAGGAGTACAGGAGAAGGAGAGGAATGAAGGAAGGGATAATTGTCTTTGGCTGGATGACTAAAACCGCCCCGAGGAAAATTTCATGAGATTCTCAGCGGTTGAATGCGGATGTTCACAGTCCATCACACGGAGTTTGTTCGGGCACTAGACAGGACCCTAACGAAACGCGAATGCATTTCAAGCCCAGACAGAGACACACGCGACTCATCAATAAAGTTAGACCGCATCCTCGATGTATTCCATCTTCTACCTCATGCCCCGTTTTGGCTCTGCTGGTTTGTCCTTGCTCCCTTTTTCTGGACAGCTAATTTCTATGACAAGCCTCTACAACACCTGTTTCGATTCACCGTGTCTACGGATACAAACGAAATACAGCACCTTTTTTCCGTCGCTATTTCGCTCTACGACACATCAGCTACAAGCACTCCGGGCTACGCTCCCCAACGCAATGATGACATAACCACAGCTCGAGACCTTTGGAATGCATTTCGATCCGGTCCGATTATAAAGCTGCATCTATCCACGACTCGGCAATATTTTTACTCAAACGGGATATGGAGGAATGGAGTAGAGTTACTCTAGCATCTGTAGCCTTCCATGGATGTGTAGACATCTTGCAGTATCTACCTAACGTAAGGCTGCATAAGGCCGAAGGGAACTGGAGATCAGCACATGTGCTTTTATACTGTGCGGTACACGATAAATTCCAACAGAGGGTAGACAACTGAGGCTGGGGAAAAGTGTAGTCAGTTCATATCTTGCGAATCAGGTTGTGTTTTAGAAGAGTAGGCGGAACGTGACGGAGTTTGAGGCAGCGATCCAGGAATATCAATGCGCAATGCGCAAGATGCAGAGTCAACATCATGTCAGTTTAGGTGCACGGCTAGTTGAGCATTTGATGCATGCACTCTGGTTTTATACCCCAGATGACTCCTCAAACTCCAAGCCCGTTTACACCCGCAAATTTCGCCATTTATCTTTGGGTTGAGGACATCTAATATCATTTCAGGGTTCAGCACTTTGAGTTAATAACCAATTTTGCCCTTCTTCCAGAAGCGGGGCAGCCCATCAATTCAAGGGAAAACTCGGGAAGAAACATGTTTGCTCACACGCAACCGAAAAAAAGCACTCAGGCTGTGATAAAATTCTGCAAAGTGAACCAGTCGCTGTTGTCGTTTGGTTGACGAACAAGTAGACTTGGCGCCGTTAAGCTTTATCTTGGCTTATCGGTTGGTTCCTGCACCGCTGTCACGGCCTTATTCAACGATGGAGCTTCGCCCGTGGAACGTCAACAAGGAAATCTTCAAACGTTGTCTCTATGCCATTGGGGATCACGAAATCACCTCATCGCATCGCGAATTCTTTGTGTCTTGTGACTGCATGCCCATCTCGAGAATCGAGGCTGAAAAAGGCTAGCTGGGCTTTAAAGTAGGCGGCAGTTGGGTTGCCCTGCGTGGGCAGCATGCGCCCGGCGTAACCGCAGCGGTGCCCATTAGTAGCCAGCAGGGTGTCCACTCTCAAAGCTACACCAAGTTTATCCGTCCGAGCGCTGAGGTGAAACTGCCCATAGCTTCTCACTCCACAAAGCCTTAAGCCTTATCTTCCACGAGTCGGTCACTACAAAATCCAAACAATTCTCCCCCCCCCCCCTTTTGTGCTTTCTGTCATTCACCTCTTTACTCATCTTATACGGATTTTTAACAACACATTTACGACAGCTATGGGTAACTCTCACTCGAAACGTTCAAAAACTATCACATACCCCGTCGCGCGCAAGAGCAAGCCAGCACCTTCTAGAGACTCAGATGTCACTCTTACGGATTCCATTTGCGATCCCTCCCCTACTGTTAACATCTCCAACGTTTGCAAGTGGGAGGATAAGCTTCTCTCCGACCCCAAGGTACGAATATCAAGTTCACATGGAGAGCAAACAACACCTAACAAGATCCTCAATAGAACCGTCTAGCACTCGGTGCACTCACTACCCATGCGGCAACTGCTATTCTCCAGAACCCATCCATCCTTCTACAAGATACCCATATCTTCAGCAACAAGCTCGACATGGGAGCTCCAGTGACGAACCAACGTTCCTCCGGACGCTGTTGGTTGTTTGCAGCTACAAACGTCTTCCGAGTTGGCTTGATCAGGAAGTACAAACTCAACGGATTTGAGCTATCCCAGAGCTACCTTTTCTTCTGGGACAAGCTTGAGAAAGCAAACTTCTTTCTCGAGCGTATGTTTACCTCCCCTGAATTAACATCGAAATGCGGCTAACATACCCTTCTAGAAATCATCGACACTGTAAAAGAACCCCTCGACAGTCGACTAATTCAGTACCTAATGCATGGTCCCGTCGGAGACGGTGGACAATGGGACATGGTCGTCAACCTAGTCGAGAAATATGGTCTTGTCCCGCAGGCTATCTACCCGGATTCATTTAACGCGAAAGCGTCGGGTGGGTTTCCCCCATCTCGCATACCGCTTCCTAGCTTAGTAAGCTAACGCACTCATCTTTAGGTCGGATCAACTGGTTGATCACCGCCAAGCTCCGGGAGGCTGCTCTACACCTTCGTCAACTCGCCAATGCGAAAGAAAAGGTTTCCTCCGACCTAATCTATAGATACAAAGCCAAAGTGATGCAAGAAATCTATGGAGTTCTTGTCCTATCCTTAGGAGCACCACCAAAACCAAATGATACCTTCACTTGGATCTTCGTCGATAAAGACCAGAAACATCAAACTATCACTACTACCCCCCTGGAGTTTTATCACGCAAATGTCGGCGCTGTATCAAACCTCGCTACCTTGTCTCAACCTCTACATATCCCCGCTCTCACCAACTTGGCACCCGCTGGTGGGAGGGGTGGTGTTAAAAACCGCTTCTCGCTTGTCAATGACCCCAGAAACCCTTACATGCGTCTTCTTACCGTCGAACGGTTAGGAAACATCTACGGCGGAAAGGGAGTCGAGTATGTAAACGTCGACATGGAAACCATCAAGGCAGCCGCTATCTCCATGATCAAGGCAGGCCAGCCTATCTTTTTCGGCTGCGATGTCGGAAAATACTCCGACCCCCAGAAGGGAATTCTCGACACGGCACAATTCGACTACGAGCTTGGCTTCAACATTACTTTGAACCTTACCAAAGCCCAGCGTTTAGAAACTGGAGAGAGCTCTATGACGCATGCTATGGTTCTTAGTGGTGTTAATCTGGTCGATGATAAGCCGACTAAATGGAGAGTTGAGAACTCTTGGGGTGACGCAAATGGTGACAAAGGTTATCTTGTTATGTCTGATGCGTGGTTTGACGAGTTTGTTTATCAAATCGTTGTGTCGCCGGATTTTGTAGACGAGGAGGTTGTGAAGGTGTTGGATCAGGACCCTATTACGCTGCCGATTTGGGATCCTATGGGAAGCTTGGCGTAGCTTGGGGCTACGGAAGAAGGTGTAATGATTGCGGGATATGATACCACTATTTCGGGAGTTTTTGTTATGGCGTGCTTTTTGCTTTTTTTTGCATATTTGTATATTGATCGTGTTTTTTTTGCATGGGATACCATTGGGATGCTTGGACGAGGTTTATTTACTATAGTTAATGATTACTTACTCTACTTGAATGAATGAAGCGGATATACTTGCTGTAAAGGTTACTTACTCTAAGGATGCGAGATTGACAGATATAGTTGCTGATTTGTTATGATTATCTCCCGTCGGCTGGTTCCTGACCCGAACCACGGTCCGGTGTTGGAACTTGGGGCTAAGTTATGCGGGGGCGGCGCCGGCGGTCACCAGTGAAACCGGTGAAGCCGCCAAGTGCATACTCTGACGCAACGCGATGCGACGCGGCGACAGTAGTATAGAAATAAGCCTTATATAATTGTATTAAATAAGGTCACAAGACATTCATCAAACATCCGTTATGGTGTAGTGGCTAGCATCGGCCGCTCTCATGTAGAGCATCAAACCGGCCAGACCGGGGTTCAATTCCCCGTAACGGAATATTTTTTTGCCGTCAATGTTTTTGTGGCAGTGACCGAGTGAGATATCTATCGCGCTTCCTTCGCCATAATTATGCCATAGGTATGGGGCGCGTATTTTTGTTAAGAGGAAATGGGTTTACGGTTTGCGCTGGTGAAGGCAGCGGTGATTGCAGCGGCGGTGGGTGTTGCATAGGGAAAGAGCAGGCGATTGACTCGTGGAAGCGGTAAGGTAGATGGGGATACTGGTTATACCCGTTCGGTGGGTCCAGTTGATAGATGAATCATTGTTTGATGAAGTACCTCCTTTTCTATCGCACTTCGGGGGCATTGTCGCTGAAGACTGTCCAGGTCGCGCCGAAGCAACGCAGATAACAGATTCACAGAGTCTCACACGACACAGAGCGGAGAGTGGCCTACCGTGACCGGTATCAGTCGGTAACGGTAATAGCAATATCTCACCTTTACAGACTTGAAGAACTTTGATAATCTGCGATGACGCCTACCAATGGCTACCATAGAACATTCGGAATCTCCTTGCCTTGCTGAGCTCAGGCCGCGCTGGGTCGTGATGAAGTTTGAACAATCCCTCATACCGTGAAACCCTGGCTCTCGTCTGCGTTTCATAGTAAGTGTACTTACCATCTCTGAGGCACGATAGGCTCATTTATTATTCCCGGAGTCCCAATCGTGCATACTGCACAGTGAGTTTTCATGATTCTTCGGATTTCTTCCCCGGCCTCAAAACTTCGCGAGTCACGCATTTGTCTTACGAACTGGACAACATCCTTAACCCCACAAGCCTTAAAATGTACTGTCAAACCCCATGGATGTGGTAGCAAGTTCAAGAACACAATAAAGCGAGGTCTCGCCGTAATACATGTACTTATGTAAAACATTTTCAGGCGGGGTGGCGTCATGCTGCATCACTCACGCTGAAATGTGACAGCATGCTCGCTACTATGTTTTTAATGGTAGATGATTGGTGACATGCTCGATACTATTCTTTAACATGCCATTGAAGGTGGAATTCTCGGGTTGAGTAATAGTATGGCAAAGCCTAAAGAAGAATCACGGTGTATCACGCATGTTTGAATCAACGTATGGAATGTCACGATGATGCTTATGGTTGTTTTTCCATATCCGCTAGATTGCAGATACTACGATTGATTTGAAGCAGCTTGGAATATTATGGGAACCGGTATAACCTTAGATTACTTAACCTGATTATGATAGAAAAGGTATCGATCTGGAGAGCAGAAACCCAATGGGAGCAAAAAGCTATCCGGATGGTGACACGAAGAGAATGGAAGCGAAAGAAGAAAAGAAAAGGAACGCCTGTAGTAGTTAGGAAGGTGGTTAGCGTGCGCCGGACTGGGGGCAGAATACTGAATGATGTTAAAACAAGAAAATCAATTGTAAATCAATTCTGAAGAGCGGAGTTTCTCAATGGGGTATCACGCATGTTCGAAGGGATATGTGAAATGTGAAGGTGTTACGGCTCTCGGTCTAGCGTTTGCTATAGAGTGGAATTTTCAGTTGAAAGAGCGATGGAGTGTTATGTGTTATGTTAAGATGAAGGTACTTACTCAGGACTGAGATCGATGATCAAGGGAGGGAGAGCCGTAGCTGCAAAATATATACATAGACAGATATAAATGCCAAATTATAACAAGTACGTATGTGGATCATCAGTTAACAAAGTTTACATGACGCACGGGTTTATCCACAAAAAATTGGGACGACAGGACGTGGATTCGAGTGACATCCATGAAGGAGAAATAGCCCAGAACTGTTAAGATAAATCGGGTTTCTAGAATACCAGCACACAAAGGACAGTCAATAGTCTATAAAGATAATTTTTTTGACGTGTGTGGGATTCTGACTTGAGATGTTGACTGATGGGTGGACACGGCCAATGTTGGAGCAAATGCCATATTATGACATTGTAACAAGCTTTCGAGCTCCAACCCATGAGCTCCCCGCGCAAGAGCTTCGCTTGGCCGAGATTATCCATACTCAACATTCAACATCCATGATAGCCCAACCTTGAACGTAGCTCACATCACATCACATTGAACCTCTTCTACCGGCCGAGCACCATATCCCGCCACTTCATATCCTTCATTATCGCCAAGTCGCTGCTGAATCGTAGTAATATGTAACAGGTGAATTTTCTGGTAACAACATATATCGCCGTATCTGCCCTTCTATACAACACACCACTTCTCCTCCATTTTGAGCATTTACTGGGGGTCGTCGAACTCGGTGGGCACGGCTTCCCGCTTACGGTTGGGGACTACGCAACTGTTAGCCCAATTCCAATCCTACAGACTTCCGGCGTATCGCGAATTGTCCAGAATCCATGCCGGTAACATACTGGGCCAGGTGGTAGGGACCGGGGAGTGGTCCTTGTAGCCGAGAGCGCGGCGGACGGGAATGGCGACGGGAACGGCCAAAGCGAAGGCACCGAGAACGACGGAGTAGAAGCGGGCAGGGTAGTTGCGAGCTGCCCAGCGGCAGTACCGCATAGGCTGTGAGACAAGGCTGGGGGCGGCGGCGACGGGCATTTTGGTCGGTAAGCTGAAGATGAGGTCAGTCGCGGGACAATCGTTAGAGGTCGGATGCGGAGTGCCGGGTAAAAGCTTGAGCCTCAGAGGGAAGAGCCGCACCGCACCCATGGGTCAGGGTTCTCGTTGCTGCGTTTAGAGCTTTTGCCCCACCATCGCGTTTCCCTCGACACGAACCCCGCGAAATACGATGCCCCGACGAAAAAATCTTTCGAAGAATATCCAGTTGTCGGATGATGGCTGGGCAATTATCCCCGGTCGAAATCGCGCCCCGATGCGACTTACACTCGAAGATCAGCTCGAAAAATTAAGCATCACTGCAACTGAAGCTGACCATGCGCGCCTCGATCGGGAACTCGTCAAAGCTTCAGGCGAAATTCGGGAAGAGGCCACTCTGTCTTCGCTTCGCGATGCTGTTCGCGCACTCAAACAGATTACGAAACGGGTGCTTGTTCTGGGATTAGGGAGTCTAGTGGGAGCTACCGCCAGCAGCTCCATGCTACAGCTTGCCATGGTCGTGGAGGTCCTGGAGCTTCTTGGTCGCAAGGAGGAGATTGATGTAGTTTTCCGAGACCCCGCCTTTACCGGTGTTGATGTTGCGTTCCTTGAAAAGCATGAGAGATGGACTGTTGAGGATGCCTTGAAGAAGCACGCAAAGGATTTAGAAACTACACCGACTGTACTAATTGCCCCACATCTCGACTTTGATGTTTTAGCAGCCCACCTTGGATCCACACATCTACCGATTCTACTCTTGTCTAACGACTTGCAACATTATATGGACTTGTTAGTATACTGGCAGGTAGGTACGGAAGGGTCCGCTAATCTCAGCATAGGCGTATCGGCGATGCAAAAGAGTTCGACGTATTCACTAAGTTCTACGCCAGCCAGGGCGATTATGTTGAAAAATTACTTGTTGTTCAGGATAAAGGAGGCTCAGGTATTGGGCGAGCGTTTAATGACCTCGGGGTTTACTGGAGGAAGGATGCTGTTCGGGAAGATGAGGTGAAAAATAAGAGTCCGTAAACCAACACCGTGCAACGAATATTGTGAGGTATCCGCTGGGTAAGTACAAGCACAAAGTAAGCCACCAATGTGGCTTGAGTATGGATCATTCTGGTCATACGCTATCACTAAGAGTTAGCTGCTCTTTTAATTGCTGGTTAGACTGGATGGTCATGTTTAAAACGCCGTAAAGATGCATTATCACTTGGTGTGTACTGCTCGTAGAGTATTCCTATAAGATGAGGATCATATATAGGCTTCCTCGTCTTCCATTGCCGGACCCACATCCCTCCTGTTGAACCCACCTCCGTACTCCACATCCACTTCAATTTTGGCCTCATGTCACAACCTACACTCTCACGAACCCCCTCTCGCCGTTCAATTTCAATCCTTCGAAGATCAAATACGGTTACCTCTACTGCTCCCACGAGATCTGAACTACTTCGCCCTCACGAAAAGCAGAAGCAGGCGGTAACTGCAGCTCAACACGCCTTCAGAGAAGAAGCCGAACGCCGTATCCATGGCTCACAGTCTTCCTCAGATATGCGGCATCGTTTGTCTGAGAGAAATCTCAATCACTTGCAAATGCAACGACGGCCCAGCAATAGATGCCCACCGGTTCAAGTTCGCCAGCCAACCGGTCTATCCAGCTTGTCTAGCGGCTATCCGGCTTCAGACGACTACGCATGTTCGAGGGCATCATCTGTAACTTATGATGATCCACGGTACTACGCCTACGAGGAAGACAATACCGATGCAGAGGACTATGAAAACATCTTTGTACGAAGACGGAAGAGCATGCAATGGCACCAAGAAAATATGACGCCTGCACCTCGAGGCCAATCAGTTGCCAGACCGATGGAATCAGAAACTCCTCGTCCTATGGCTCGAGATTACTCCCCGGCGGATCCTAGGTGTTCAACCCCCTCTTCTTATCGACGTATTCGAAAGTCTCAATCAGCCTTTGTTGTTAGTCCAACTAGAACACGTCCTCCTTTGAGCCAGATGGACGACTACTCTTCTGCTGTCTTCACCGATGAGCGTTCGCCCCGGAAAAGCACTTCCGAAATGCCTCCTTTAAGAGACAACAGTCGACGATCCATGTCTTTTCTTCGTGGCGGGTCAGAATTTCTCGGCGAAGGAAAATCCAGGGAACGACGATCATACTACATGGAATCTTCTCAGCGCAAAGCCTACCCTCTAATCGTTCCGGACGTTGGAAAGTACAAAGGGAAGAACACCAAAGGAGAATGGGGTGCTATGAGATATTCGATGAAGAAGAAGGCACGAAAGATCTCGGAATCTGTTTTTGGCTCCATGAGAAGAGTTTTGGGAATATCCTGCGGTGACAACACTACTATCAATGCGGTAATTCCAGAGCAGCATATTACCTCAACCAGGCCCCATTTCAGGGACTATGTCACTGTCACACAGGAAGAGGCCTTTGGAGAACGAGAGCCCTCAATTCCGAGACGATTTGGATCTGCAAAGAAGGAACCAGCGGAGAAGCCCAAGATCCGTGCTCACTATGTCATCTCGAAGCCGCCTACCATACACTTGGTTCCGTCACAGGAAATGATTCGTTCAGATGTTGGTAGTATCCGGGAGGCAACTCCACAGATCAATCTTGGTGATAGAAAGTCTTCTGCAACAAGTATGGGAACGATTTCAACCGGAGTCTGGAATTCGACTGTTGCCAGCCGTGTAACAAACAAAACGATACGGGGCCATAGGGCGGGTTCTTCACCAGATAATGACGCTGAATACTTTGAGATGCCGCCAAAGCGGGAGCGGTACAACATTGATGCTCGACAAGTGTATTCTGCACTGGTGGAAAGACTAAACCAGCTGGAAGTTAGCAATCGCGGCGCGCCTGTTGAAGATGGTTACTACATGACGCCAGGAATTGGTCTTTTGCCTAGTGAAGAGGGACTTTTCGAACCCAACTCAAGAACTGGATCACGTCCTTCCAGTCTGCGGAAGAAGTCCTCTGATGCTACACTCAGACAGGAGCCCGAGCCGGAATACGAGGAGTCTCAACCATCAAGCCCTGCTCCACCGGTGCCAAAGATCCCGGAGATCTATCTACAAGAAGCGGCACGAAGATCCAACCACCGTCTTCAGAGAACCAAATCAACGTGTTCTCTAAAGAAGCCAGCATACACTGAGCAGTCTCCACAAACTCCAGAGCCTACGAATGCATCTTCGACCGCAGTATACCGGAGGAGATCGATGGCATCCAGAAACACCTCTTTCAGCAGACCAACAAAAGAAGAGACTAGTGCACGTGTGCCCGATAATTTCCCTCTTTCAACCGATGCAGCACTCTCTCCTTGTCATCAACAGGTTATGGAGCTACGACGTGGACCCCGGCAATCTCCCAGCATTGAAACTCTTACAAAGGGACCTATGGACAACATTCAGCGTTCCCCATCCGTTCTTGGTTATCGTCGATCTTTGGACCAGTCAGCAGTGGACCGTGCCAATACACCACTCGGATTTCCCAGGAGACCACTGTCTCGTGCCAGCATGAGCGTTTCACGTACTGGGTTGAGGCCAATTGATACCAATCAGCAAGCCTCACCCGTGGTTGGATCTTCTGAGATTTCCCAGGGTTTTTTGAAGAGAGCTAGCAGGACTAGTTTGAGCGGGCGTGTGAGCAGAGCGAGTATGAGAGAGGGAGATGCTGGGTGTACAGCACCACGACAGTTTGGAGCGGTTTCTCAACAGGTTGATCAGAGGAGGTTCCTACCGTATGGTGTTTATTCAAAGAGGAATTTCGCAGAGACGAAGGAGAGTGTTGGAGGGGATTATGATAAAGCGTTTTTGTAACATTTTTTGGTATTAAACTTGTCGGACTACTTATTGGCTTTTATTATCTGCATTATCAAAAGAATTTGGACTGGTGGATAAGAGGATTCTTTACTATTGATTGTAACGTGTTTGATATCATGCCGGAAATGGTTTTAAAGGTTTTAGGGTTTAGCTCAGAAGGATAATGTAATCATAACTTACACTTTGTATGACTTTAGAGGAATAATTGACCCGTAGGGGCTTATTGGATAACTTATTTTTGGCAAGGCTCCCTTTATTGACATATCTCTTATCTCTTCGTGGTCTACATGAACCTCATGATCCCAATCGCACGAGAAGTTGGTACTTATTTATGGCATCAGTTTTGAGGCTTTCCATAATGATAACACTGAATTCTATGCAGAAATCCTGAAGAAGATCTTCAGGGCGCCGTGCGCAGAATCATAATCCGGGAACGGGATACCCGTATTACCTGCAAGGCGGAGTCAAGCTTCGTGTGACTACTCATGATTCACCTTTGGCATAGCCATTGGTTAGAAACACTGCTCTGCCTTGCCCATTCGCTAATCATGTTGTTCTGAGCACGCGACATAGAGGGGCTATGCATGCAGCATGCTCACTGCGCAGTGAGTTACCTGCATGTTCACGGTTTCATGGGTTTTCACTGGATTTGTGGATTTCAGGTGGGATTGTACAAATGTACATGCGCAAAAACTAGAACGCCCGATAGCACTCTTCCTAGGACCCACTTGACACGTTTCTTGGTTGAGATACCAATGATACAGGTGTAATACTCTACGCGTACTGCGCATGTCGCATGTTACTCCACTAAATCACTATGAGTACATCACTACATAGCACAAGCTAACTGGAGGGAGGGCCAGAGGGCCAGAGTCGACTATGAGATTATCCGGATACGAATGCCGCGACGGCGTTCGATAAGCGAGTGCAAGCCAATGACCCATTGTAGTCTGCGCATTCTTGGCTCCTGGCTCCTCGGTACGCACATAGCATCCCCCGGTCCCTTGTCGGGAGTCGCCGACTTGCCGAATAGCACCATCGCCGAGTTACGCCATCCAGCCATCAAGCCTCGCGCCGCCCGCCGACGCCGAGGAACAAGCGAGCCTTCCCGGCGCCGAGAAGCGCGAGAAAGCTCGTCCCGGAGTTGTGAGTGCTTATTTTGCTCGGCGCTCGGCGCTCGGTGGCTCGGCCAGCTTGACATCAGTGGCTTCCGTCGCAGCCAAGTGAAAGAGAGATACATATCGCCATCCAATGCCTTACCGCCAACACTGCCAGGAGAAATTAAGCTTTGTGGGCGTTGTGGGCTTGGGGAAAGAAGAAAATATTGATCCTGTAATATTACTCTAGATACGCCGAAGAAAAGAAAATATGGTGGCATACGGTTGGAGGAAAAGAAAGGATGATGTTCGCGTTCCACGGATGTTCTTGGAGGCTGTGCGGCATCAAGAGGAGGAGTGTCAGTTGAGAGGCACAGGTTACATACGAAGTACCAAGCCCGCAGTCCAAGAAATCGGAGTTACTTCCGTGCCTGGATAGCCTGCATAACATACGAGCTTTCTGTTTCCCTCGCATGTCCTCCATACCTCATGTTTACTTTATCCCACCTTGACCTACATAAAGCCCCAGACTTTTATGGCCTTTAAACATTCAGCCGGAAAGCTGATCCTCTGGTAGGCCGGCATCGCCGTTTTTCACCGCTGATAGCCGCTCTGCTTTACCTTCGCCAAGAAGCGAGATGTTCGGAGTGCTCCGATGGTCGGCCAGCGAGGAAGGAAGGATGAGGAAACCACGCAGGGAAACCTGGGGGCGACGGGATGTGCCTCGGGATCCCTGTCTTGCAATCACATCTCTGGCAACCAGGCAACCCTCGGCAAGGCAAAAGATAACAAGATCGGAGGAAGATATGGACGGAGTGACAAGTCCTGAGCTCCGTTATCTCGGGGACCGATAGGCACCCTATGTTTGTTCCGGTATCGGAGGAGCGTATCGGTATCAGTGACAAGCAGCGGGGGCCCACGTACCGACTGTGCGTACTTTGTTTCGGAAAAACTCGATGGACTAAACATTCCAGACTAGCAGCTAAACCTTAGTTTTAGACGGGGCCCTTAGCGCATCTGAAAAAGTGGAGACGGAACGCCCAACGCCACTGTTTCAACTTCATCTGACGTTGATGCTTTGAATATACCAAAGCAGAAGAGTGAAATGACGACGATGCAGAAGTTTGCTGTTCTGTGTTCACACACACCGCAAATGTGAAGCACAGTGAAGCTGCTTTGCGAGCCTCGGCTAGACTGCCTATGTATGCACAGTCTCGCAGGACAAAAGATGGGGCCTTCCTCCTCTGCATAGAGAAGTGCAACGGCATTGAGCGAACCGCACAAGCCCCGGCACCCATACAGCATGGTTTCTTACCCCGCAAATTAACCACGCCTTTTGTTTTTTGCTTTTTGGATTGGTAAATCTGCCTTCCGCCATCATCATCGTGAGTTAATTGACCAAGGGTTCCAGGGTTTCCCCAAGGCCTGGATATGCGGGCAGGCCCATCACCTCCAGGGAGTATGCATAGAGTAGAGAGCAACTGGCGCCAATCCGCGTCGCTGGAAGTGTTTCACAGGATCAACTGGAATGTCCGGATCAACTGGAATGTCCGGGGCAGAGGAGGAGTAGTGTCTCGTGAGAAGCTTTGCTTTCGAGGTAACAGTTCTAAATTATCTCCACGGCGTGTTGCGTATTTTCGCTGCGCACGGCGTACTAAAAGGCATCGGCGTACGGCTTTTGAAGCTGTGCAGACTCGACACGAGCTAGGCGTTCTCTCAACTCCCCAACTAGCAGCTACTCCTAGCTCTTCGTACAGCCTTATCTTGCAGGCGTCAGACATCACGAAGCTCATCTCATCCAATAGTAAGGGCTCCCAGGACTACCAGGGCTCCGAGGGGTGCATCACACAGCCCCGCTAGTTACCAGTCTGCATTGCATCACACATGGAAGCAGTTCTTTCACGGACACCACCTTCTTCGCTCTCCGTCACGAAACACCTTTCCCGGAAGGAAGTAAACTCCCGCTTGTACGACGAACCCTGGGAAAGAGGTTAAGGTATTTAACTACCTGTACCGCGTCGTCTTTTCCATTTCTCACTTTCGAAGGGACCTTCCGTTTTACACGAGTGTGTGGGGATACCGATATACCAGGTTACAAAGAATCTGGATCTATCTACTCGTCAGTAACCTCGACTGACACCGAACGAGCTTCGACTTCAACACCAACGGCCCACGATGAGTCGACGAAATGTTCACGAATACCAAGGGGACCCGCCAATGGCCGGAGACGCCGAGAAGGGTGGAAACCTGAAGCCAGCAGACGAGCAGGAGATTCGGTTGGCCGATGTTCACCATGATTTGACCAGAGGATTGCAGGCGAGACACATTACCATGATTGCTATTGGGGGAGCTATTGGTACTGGATTGATTATTGGAACGTGAGTTTTACCTTGAGGGAAGCTGGGAATGCTGTGGAAATCACGGAGATACATGGAGATGAAGGCTGACTTTTTTGAAGTGGTTCTGCGCTTGCTCAAGCTGGTCCTGCTGCGGTCTTGATCTCTTACTCGATTGTTGGATTCCTCGTTTACCTCGTCATGTGCGCTCTCGGTGAAATGGCTGCTTGGCTTCCTCTTGGTTCTGGATTTACCGGATATGCTGCACGATTCTGCGACCCTGCTCTTGGGTTTGCTTTGGGATGGACGTATTGGTTCAAGTTAGTTTTGTCCTACGTGGGCGCTTTGATTGTTCTGGGTTCAAATATGCTGACATCAAATCTACCGGGATTAGATATATTATCGTAACACCTAATCAGCTTACCGCCGCTTCCCTAGTTCTGCAGTACTGGGTTGATAGAAAGAAGGTCAATCCCGGTATTTGGATTACCATTTTTCTGATTACGATTCTGTTGATCAATTACTTTGGTATCAGATTGTTTGGTGAAATCGAGTTTTGGTTGTCAAGTTTTAAGGTTGTCACGATTGTGGCTCTTATTATCTTGTCACTCATTCTCGCACTCGGAGGAGGTCCGGATCATGACCGCAAGGGATTCAGATACTGGGAGAACCCCGGAGCTTTCAGAACCTACATAGCTCAAGGACCGAAAGGGTATTTTCTTCACTTTCCCAGCGTAAACCCATAATAACAACTTCATAGCCACTTCCTCGCCGTCTGGTCCGTCTTCGTAATGGCAACCTTCGCCTACCTCGGAACCGAATTAGTCGGAGTCACCGTGGGAGAAGCCCAAAACCCCCGTCGTACAATCCCCCGAGCCATCCGTCTGACCTTCTACCGCATTCTCTTCTTCTACATCCTCTCCGTCTTCCTCCTCGGATTGATCGTCCCCTACAACTCCCCCAGATTCCCCTACAACTCCAACGACCCCAAAATCAAATCATCCGTCGGAGCTTCCGCATCTCCCTACGTCGTCGCCATTGAGCTTGCCGGAATCAATGGACTTCCCCACGTCTTAAACGCTTGCATTTTGGTCTTCGTCTTCTCCGCCTCCAACTCTGATCTTTACATCGCATCTCGAACTCTCTACGGATTAGCGCTGGAAGGAAAGGCGCCTAAGATCTTCGCTAGAACCGATCGCCGAGGTGTCCCCATCTACGCCCTCGGAACCTCTGCGCTCTTTGCTCTCCTCGCCTACATGAACGTAGCCGAGGAGTCGACAACCGTCTTCAAGTACTTCGTCAACCTCACCACGATCTTCGGAATTCTTACCTGGATCTCAATTCTCGTCACCCATATCTGGTTCTTAAAAGCCCGCCGCGCTCAGGGAGTAACAAATGACCAAATGCCATATGTTTCACCCTTTGGAATGGGAGGTTCTATCGGGGCTCTTATCGGGTGCTGCTTAATTGCGGTTTTTAAGAACTTTAGTGTTTTTACTTACGATAAGAGTTATGGGAATTTTGATTATAAGAACTTCATCACGGGTTACTTGGGGATTCCACTGTATTTGGGGCTCATTGCTGGGTATAAGATTTGGTATAGACAACCGGGTATTGCCCCGATGGAGGCGGATCTGTTTGGTGGGAAGGAGGCGATTGATCGAGAGGAGGAGGAGTTTTTGAGGCAGCAAGCTGCTAAGGGACCGGGAACGCCGACACAGCAGTTTTATAAGAAGTGGGTGTCGTGGTTGTTCTAAGGAATTTGAAACGGCGGAGGATCAAGGTCCTACGAAGGAGAAAAAGGGATGGGATCTGGGGATTCTACGGAAATATGATTTTATGATAGATGCACAGGCAGCACAGAGATTCTTTTTATGAAATGTATTTACTGCTGAGATTAGTAATGGAACACTGGACAATGATGATTCTTAACTTCTATGGGAGGCTGAAGCGTGGATTGTACAGTTACATGGCGATCTCATGCCGCATGCGAGTAACGGATGATGATGGCCGCAAGTGACTACCCGTATGGCATCTAAATAAACAGATACGAAGAATGCGGGTTCCCACAGCATGAGGCGATACAATCTCCGTCATGACATGACAAAGTTTCACGTTCAGGCATCCTTCTTGTGCTGGTAGCCGAAACCCATTGCAACATGCTGCTATAAATATTTCACAAAGGCTATGAGAGGATCAGATGGTGTATTAATTGATGGAGAACTTTAACAAAGCCTCAAAGTGATAATCCCCGGGCAATCGATGAACTCAAATGCACACCCGCATAACCCTAAGGTTACAAGCTATAATGAAATATAAATAAATAAATAAACATGCACACCCGCCGGATTAGTGGATGGATGCATCATGAAAACTCACCACCACCGTGGGAGTGGTGCCTTGGGTAGTGGTTGGGATGGAGTACTCGTCACTTCTTGCTCTTGTCCGCTGTTCTCTGTAGCTTGTCGAAACTCGCCCTTTTGCTGAGATAGGCAGCTCGTGTAGCTACAGTTTCGGCCACAAACCCAAGCCTCCAATTCACTTCTATAACATTTTGCCTCATAAAACGCGGCACTAATCACGAGCAGCTCAACACCGGTATTCAGATTCACTACTACCTTCAACAAAGACGATGATATCCTTGTAAACTGCAGCAGATAAGCTCACGTGCTCATCTGCTCAGGATGTCTTGGTGATGGCATCATGGAATATCACTGCAGCCACGGGAATTTGTTTTGAATGCAATTTGATTCATGCGATGTCCACTCCTCACTGAGTATGTAGCCACCCGCCTGCTAGTTGATTCTATATCCTATAGACTGCCCTTATGAGCATCAACTGTGGCACCCTTCTTCCCAACACTCCTTTAACTAAACTTTGCCACTCTACTCCTCTTCTCAGAATACACCTCCAGCATCTCTATGCCTCGCTCTCCACATTGCGTTCTTGTTGCTGCGCTCTTGGCCCTCCATGGCCAGTCATCTTTCCGACCCCAGTCTTTTGTAAAAATTCCAGTGCTGCCTTCTCTGTTTTCCCTTCAGTAAACACCTTCACTATGGACTTCCATTTAGCTCTCTGCTAGCCCATATCTCTGCCTACATTCCTCCATAGATATTGGATTTGTTCTTTCCATTTCTTACATTCCTTAAATGAGGGCTTGCTCCTCTCTATCCTTCCTGTGCTGTATGACAAACACTGTTCTGAGTGTCTCTTTTTTTTTTTTTGATTCATTTTTAGGTGTGGTGTAAGTACTTGGTGGCCTGTCATCAATCAAAATCACCTCACCACAACTGCCTTCTTTTCTGTCTTTAGAATCTTTATCATGCCTTGCCATGCTTTCACTGCTTTAACTTTCTCCTAAATCCACCTTTTGGTTTTTGTCTTCTTCTCTTCTGAGGTTAGTGTCACAGCTCAACAAATCTTCTGCTCTTTTATCCATTATCTCCTACTATTCTGTTATGTGGCTTATGCGTGTGGCTTACCTGTGTGGCTGCGCTCTTGGCAGCAAGCCCCATCAACCAGGATGGATGTGCAGCCACATCTGTTTGGGAGGCTAAGGGTGGCTGTGTTGATCAGTCAAGGGTTAAGGGTTTAGGGTCTGCTAGTTTAGTGTCTTGGCATGGAAGGAGAAAATGTGTATATAAGGGGACTTGTCCTCCCAGCATTCTGTTTCCTTTCCTTTTCTCCTTACACAGTTTTTTGTTCATCTCACCAAATAAATATTTGGAACCTCTTCAGTTCTTGCCCTCGTCCTTGCTACTGCCTCTGTCTCTGTCTCAGTTCTTGATCCCCTGGCCTCTGTTCTCTTTGCTCTGTTTTCCCTGATCCTGTCCCTTGGCTCATCTCTGCTCCTAAACATGGATTATCCATAGTTATTGCACATCACAGCTTTAGGTATCCAACATTGGTGCTCTCCAAGAGATCCTGTCTTGTGTTCATGATCATTGTCAACAAGCCTAGTGTAATGGCGGTTGTGGACAAGGTAATTGACAGAGAACCTGAGGGCTCTAGGCTTGTTGACAGTGATCGTGAATACAAGACAGAACCTCTTGGAAAGCACCAACGTTGGATGTCTGAAGCTGTGACATGCAATAACTGTAACGGCGGTCGTGGACAAGGTAATTGATGGAGAACCTGAGGGCTCTAGGCTTGTTGACAATGATTGTGAATGCAAGACAGAACCTTTTGGAAAGCACCAATGTTGGATGTCTGAAGCTGTGACATGCAACAACTATAGATGATCTGTGTTTAGGAGCAGAGATAGGTCAAGGAACAGGATCAGGAAAACAGAGCAGAGAGAATGGAGGTCAGAGGATCGAAGACTGAGGCAGTGTTAACTGGGGGTTGTCTTGTGACCAACGGCTGGGTAACTCAAGATTTCTGAAAAGAAAAAAATGAGAAGTAATAATTGCAATGATGGGAATCATTTACTTCTCTGGGGATTCTCGTAGAAATGAGTAATAACGTGTTATAATCTTAAACTCTCCTGCTTATCTCAGGGAGCATTTTGAGATTGTCGGTGGAAATTGCGTTCAAGTTTGAACAGCAATCTGCGAGGGTCTTATTGTTCGAGGAGGGTCTTGGTTGTATTGTTGTGTAGGTCTCTCGAGTATTGTGTAAATAGTCGAGTATGAGGTACTAATATCTTTCTGGGACTTGCTTGTAATTGATGGGACGATTGTGGGTCTTTTGCTGGATGATCACTTCTTGTCACACCCTATAATGTGTGATAATAGATTGGGTAACATGTATAACTTGAGAGAGAACATGGCAAACTCGACTGGAGAATGAATATTATCAATCAGCAAT
Source organism: Pyronema domesticum (assembly GCA_024516145.1). NCBI lineage: Eukaryota > Fungi > Ascomycota > Pezizomycetes > Pezizales > Pyronemataceae > Pyronema > Pyronema domesticum. The sequence continues at coordinate 258,255 of JAJJXL010000006.1, read as the reverse complement.
TCGGGCCGGAACCCTCCGAAGATCCGGCAAGCGAAGTCACGTGACCCGTGACCCCAGAATGAGACCTCATGAAGGTCCCGGCCCAAGACGTCGCACCTATTGAACGTCAGCAGGGGCAAGATCAGGAAGGAGAAGGGAAGGACTTACCTCAATGATGGCACTTCAGCCATAAGATGAGTGTTGGCAACGATGATGGAGAGACAAAGACGAGGGCGAACAACACCTACTTATACATGAGGAGGTGCTCAGCAACCAACGGATACCAAGAGGGCTTGCACGGAGGAGAGCTCCATGGCATGTGCAAGGCATTGCGAAATCATCATTCAACATATCTGCATTCGGAGTTAGTTGACCAAGGCAGAGTCTAGTCGGTGAACAGGAGTGGCGCTGAGTACAAGGGTCAAGACTGCACAGCATGAGACAACGTACAACAAGCAAGGAACCCACTCAAGGAACCTGTTCAAAGGAACCCAATATGATGTGACCGTCAGCTAGGGAACACTCCATAGGGAATTGTTGGGATTGCGTTCACACCAGGGTGTGGCTGTGCACAGGTGAGCGCAGGTGGGGGACTCATGACATCACACGGAAAGTGCTAGAATCGCACGAGTGATAGGGCATGATTGTCACCTCACAAGCAATCAAGATTTCCTTAGGGAATCTATGATGACGCAGCTCAGAAGGAAAATGGCTCATTGTCATTCCCGGATGAGTTATTGCATTACGCGGCCAGACAGGGATTGAATCCTGTTATGATCGCTAATCCCTTACCTTATGGGAAGGTGTGGTATCATGGTGAGGAATTTTCAAGAATTAACTCGAAGATGGTGGTCAGCATGCAAGTGAGTGATTAATGCAATCATGAGCTTGCGCTGACGCAATCTATCCAAGATTATTGTTGGAAATGACTCACGTCTTATCTCCTAAACTCGTTTTCAGCAGTACCATCCTGGGGGATGATTAGACGAAGTTGGAAGTCCAAAAGTCTATAAAGAGGTCTATGTCTCCCACAGTCTCCAAGATCATCAGCAACGAAAATCCTCCTCAAGACAAGTTACCAGAACAATCCCACCGAACCTCAGAAGACACCCCTTAAGTTTATTCCGCCTTGTGATCGATAGTTCGAATAAACTTCCTAGCTTTATCTGAGAGCAACAACCGAACCTTCGAATTCAACGAAACGAATTATCGAAACCCCCTCCGCATAGCAGAAACTGTGCCCAGGGTCACACTATAAACTTAAGGCACAAGCTACCAAGTTTATCACTCGAACACAAAAACGAAAAGACCCTCTTCTAGGGCAAAAAGATACTCTACTCCTGAAACAATCAATTATTCCACCATGTCCCACTACCGAACCATCGAGTCCCCCACTGCTGGACCAGCCGAAGATGTCCAAATGGGCAATACTGTCGAAATCTATCGCCCCAAGACTTGGGACCAGCTCAAGAATCAACGAGCCCCCACTTTTACTGAAACGGCTACAGTCAGCAAAGACCAGCTTCCTCAATGGTTCATCCGAATGGTGGAACGAATGAATGTCACTGAGAGGGACATCCAAGGATTATTTCAGGCTCTCCAGAGAGAAGGAGCCACAGCACAGGCCAATGTCAGTGAGATGAAGGCCTTATACCAGGAGATGGCAGCAACAATGCAAAATGCATATGATGTTGTCATCAAGAAGGGGAACATCGACCAAGAAATCAACCATGCAGCCATCGTGTGCCTTGTTCAGGCTAGCAACGAATTTGGGTCTCAGGTCTGGCAGACAATTGGAGGCCTGGCCACAGATATTCAGCAAAAGCAAGAGGCAAACCAAGAGGCTGCAGAAAGGCTCACTACTGGAGTCCAAATTATCAATGATGTCCTGGAAGGTTTTGCAACCTACCAAGCAAATTGGAATAAGAATGTTGAGAATTGGGCATCCGAGAAGGAGGATAATGACAGAAGGCGTGATAAAAGAATCAGGGACCTTGCTAGAGCTGAGGAACGCCACCAACGACGGCAGCTGGAATATGAAGCTGCAAGAGAGCAAGAAAGGAAAGAACTTATAGACAAGGTCATCCAGACTGTCACCGATCGATTGGCCAAGCAACAACCAATTGATGCACGATCCCTCACCGAGGCCATACAGGAAAGAGAACCCTCATCTGAGATACTTAATGTAGCAATCGGAACAGCACTACCTGCATCCTCAACCAATTCAGAAAGAGGAGCATCAGCAGGGAAGGGTGGAAATGGTGGCAGACCTCCAAAGCCCAGGACAGGACTGCCCCCCTCAGTCCCCTCAGACTCCTCCTCATCAGATGATGACTCAGGTTCTGGAAGAAGAACCTTGGATAGCTTCCGCAGAAGGCAAAAGGAACGAAGAGAAGAAAAGGAACGAGAGGTCAAAGTTACAGAGTTCTTTGAAACCTTGGTGGACAGGTTGAAGGAGCCTGCCCCAGCAGACCTACATAAGAAACCCAAGATGCCTGAAATGAAGGCTCCTCAGATCTTCACTGGCAAGGATAAAACTCTTTTCCGCGCTTGGTGGATGTCAGTTCAGGACTACATTGAGACATACTCCTCGTCCTTCCCTGATGAGGATGCACAGGTCAAATGGGTTGGGAGCCTATTCTCCCACAAGGCCCTCAGTTGGCATCAAGAGCGTCGAAAGGCAATCAAGAGCCAAGGGCTGAAGGACAACTGGGCTGCTTTTTCAAGCGCCATTGAAACACGATTTATGGACAGAAGAGAAGTCCAGAAAGATGAACGCCGAATCCGAGAACTCCAATACGAAGGAGATATCGACGACTACATTACGAAATTGGAAGACCTCAACATGAGAGTAGGGGCATCAGGCCCCATGTACAGAGCAGTTATCTGGGATGCGATGACCCCAGAAATCAAGAAGATGGTGTACCAGACCTTCAAAGGGATCCCTAGAGACGATGATGCGATGATCGAGGCAGTAAAGGAAGCTGCATACATTGTGGAGAACATCGATGAAGAGATAAAGGGTCCCAAGAAGAGAACATTGGAATTACGGGACACTCGTCCCCCCAAGGAAGCTGCTCGTCCTCGTGAGATGCAGCAGAAGGACCGAAAGGTCAAGGAAAAGAATGGAGACAAGAAAGGTTCTTCTGGGAAGAAGACAGACAAGCTTGCAATTTTTGCCTCAGGAAGGGAGGCCTTACAGAATGTTCCTCAGAATGAGATTGATAAGCACAAGAAGGATAAAGCAGACTGTTGGAGATGCGGACGGTCAGGTCACAAGATGTATGACTGTTATGCAAAGAAAACAGTAGGAGGGACAGAGTTATCAAATGGAGGCAAGACAGCCTCAGCAGGCAAGAGAAAGAGGGATGATGATGAGGAAGAAGACAATGGGCAAGAGAAGCCCAAGGACAAGAAGAAGGCCAAGACGGCAGCTGCTAAGCAGGACAATGAGGACACTGAGATGCCAGATGCTCAGCCTAGATCTTGGGAGATCGAAGACAGCGAGGATTTGGAATCGGATTTTTAGAGTCCTCTAGGGAGGCGTCACCCGAGGAGGAAGACAGTTCTGACGCACAAGTGCATAAGTGTGCAGGAGTCAAGAGAAAGGCCCCAGACAACCTCCTGTCGATCAGGACAAAGAATCGACGAACAGACAATGGAACCTCAACCCAAGCTACACAAAGGGAAGACTCGGTTCCCCCTCATCATGGACCCAGACCAATCATTGATATGGTTCTGACCTGGTCCAAGACCCAACAACGAATGGTGAGAGTCCTGCTTGATACAGGATCCACTGCAGCTCTTCTGGACAAAGGATTTGTTCAGAAATTCAAAATTCCAACCATAAAGAGGGACACTCCACTCCAAATTCGTAACTTCAACAATGAGGTAGTTGCTGGAGCAGGCGAATTCTTTACGGTTCCTTTCATATTGCAGCACAAGAAGCACTTTGCTGCCGAATCTTTTGAGGTCGCACCTCTAGACAGCGACTGCGATGTCATTCTTCCATATTGGTGGATGACAAAACACCAGCCATGCAACTTATGGGGAGACAAGAACAACATCTCATTCACTACTCCACGTTGCACAGAAAAATGCACAAAGGCTGAGGCTAGTGCATTCTCGCTTAAGGTCGACAAAAGAGTGCTCGACCACCCAGAGGCCTCAGTTATAGGTCACATATCCACTGCCACCACAAAGGAGGAATTATCAGATGCACTTGAACAGGTACCTGAGAAATTCCGAAAATGGACCAACATCATGACCAAGGAAGCGGCAGACAGACTCCCAGACCACAAGCCATATGACCATGCAATCGACTTGAAGGAAGGAGAGACTCCTCCCTGGGGCCCAGTCTATGCGCTGAATGAAGTTGAACTGGAAACCCTGAGGGAATGGTTGAAGGAAATGCTGAGGACAGGCAAGATTAGACCATCAAAATCTCCTGCCGCAGCTCACATCCTTTTTGTACCTAAACCTCATGGTCGAGGTCTAAGGCTATGTGTTGATTACCGAGGGATCAACAAGATAACCATTGCAAATCGTTATCCTCTACCACTGATGTCGGAACTTCAGGATAGAGTGAGAGGTGCAAAAGTCTTCACTAAAATGGACTTAAAAAATGGTTATCGTTTGATTCGAATCAAAGAAGGCGATGAGTGGAAAACTGCCTTCAGATGTCGTTATGGTCTCTATGAATTTTTGGTCATGCCCTTTGGGTTATCTAATGCACCGGCAACCTTCCAAAATATGATGAATCATATCTTTAGAGATATGTTACATCAGGGAGTGATTGTCTACATTGACGATGTACTCATCTATGCAGAAACAGAGGAAAAGCATGATGAGATAGTCAAGGAGGTGTTGAAAAGACTCGAAGAGAATGGGCTGGCAATTTCCCCAGAAAAGTGTGTCTGGGCGAAAAACAGAGTGGACTTTCTGGGGTACATCATAAGCGAGAAAGGGATTGAGATGGCACAGGACGAGGTGGAAACTGTGCTGGATTGGGAACCTCCAAGATCCTTGAAGGACACTCAAGCATTTCTTGGGTTCGCCAATTTTTATCGCCGATTCATAAAGGACTTCTCGAAAATATGTCGTCCACTCACAGAATCAACAAAAGGCGATGCAAGAAAATGGGAATGGACAGTGGCCATGGAGTTGGCTTTTGACGAGCTCAAGCAACGTTTCACTAAGGCCCCTATCTTAGGACATTTTGATCCTAGAAAGGTGTGCATAGTAGAAACAGATGCTTCGGATTTTGCCCTTGGAGCTGTCTTATCCCAAAAAGGAGAAGATGGAAAGCTGCACCCCATTGCCTTCCATTCGAGAAAATTCACTCCGGCTGAGATAAATTAAGAGATCCATGACAAGGAGCTACTGGCTATTGTGGACTCATTTAAAGTCTGGAGAAGATATCTGGAAGGAGCAATGCACACTGTCCAAGTCTTCAGCGACCACCAGAACCTTGAGTATTTTACCACAACGAAAGTACTCAATCGACGCCAAGCAAGATGGGCTCAGGAGCTCGCTGGCATTGATTTCAAGATTTTCTATCGACCAGGAGTTAAGAATGGGAAACCAGATGCATTATCAAGGCGTCCGGAGTTTCGCCCTGAAGAGGGGGGAGGTGAAGATCAGCCGATTACGACGATCCTGCATAAGGAACATTTTTCAAATGCAGCTATCTCCTCAATCAGCAGTGGTGGAGAAGGAACAATCTTTATTGCCTCTTCATCACGACTCTCCTCAATTCCTGCAGTCAAATGGTCAGCAGAATTCTTGAAAATGGTCAGAGATGCTGGACTACAGGACAAAGAATATCAGGATGCAGTTAAGAGAATCAAAGAACCTTTGATGATGGAGAATGGCATACTCTATCGGAAGTTGAAATTATGGGTACCAAAGGGTTTAGTCAAGGCAGTCTTGGAATCGGAGCATGACTCAAAGATTGCAGGTCACTTTGGACAAGACAAAACGATTGAGTTAATTCGACGGAATTTCTGGTGGCCAAAGATGGATCAATCAATTATTGAGTATATACAAAGCTGCATGGAATGTCAGAAGGACAAAGCAGCTCGCCATCAGAAATACGGATTACTCCAAACTTTGGAATTGCCTTATGCCCCATGGCAATCAATTGCTATGGATTTTATTACCGACCTACCAGATTCCAGTGGATGTGACCCACTATGGGTAGTAGTTGATCGATTCACAAAAATGGCCCACTTCATTCCACTGCAAAAAGAGGGCAAGACAACGAATGACCTTGCTAAGATCTTTGCGAAGGAAATTTGGAAGTTACATGGCCTACCAACAGACATAGTGTCGGACAGAGACTCCAGGTTTACAAGCACCACCTGGAAGGAATTTATTGGAACCTTGGGAATTAAGCCAAGGATGTCCACAGCATTCCACCCACAGACGGATGGACAAACAGAACGACTCAATCAGACAATTGAAGCATATCTACGCTCTTTTGTCAACTACGAGATAGATAATTGGGTTGACCTCTTACCAATGGCTGAGTTTGCATACAACAACTCAGTAACCAGCGCTACAGGACTATCTCCATTCTATGCGAATTATGGTTACCACCCCATTGCAAGCAACCCTACGACAACTGCTGTGCGCAATCCTGCCAGCAAAGCCTATGCCCACTGGATGCATACAGTTCATGAAGAAACAAAACTCTCACTGGAAAAGGCCAGAGAGCGAATGAAGAAGTATGCAGACCAACATCGAGAGGGCGCACCAATATACCAAGTAGGAGACTTGGTGATGCTTGATGGAAGAAACATAAAAACAAGACGACCATCAAGAAAGCTGGACCACAAGTTGCATGGTCCTTTTCAAGTCGAGAAAGTCATTTCCCCATCAGCAGTCAGGCTCACACTACCTCGCAAATGGAAGATCCATAATGCTTTCCATGTATCTCTGATTGAGCCATTCTGGGCCGGAACAAGAGCTCCACCAGATCCAAGGAAAATTTTGAGGGAAGCTGATGATGTTGAGGGGAGCGAGGAGTACGATATCGATGAAGTCATGAGCAGTTACAAGTCTGGCAATCGAGTACTCTATCTCGTTAAATGGCTTGGGTGGCCGAACAAAAAGGATTGGACGGCTGAACCTTATGACAATTTTTCAGTAGGAGGTCTGGAGAAATTAAGAGAATTTCACCTCAAGTACCCAGACTCTCCGAGGGACTACCGACTCACAGACTAAAAGCTTAAGGGTTTTTTCCCATGTGGTTTTACCTTAGGCCGAGTAGGTAGTAGGATGTAGGGGCTGGAGGACTACATCTAAATTTGATCACTAGTCACTAGGCTATGGCGTAGTGCGATCACAGAGGCATGAACTAGAGCTTCGGGACGAAGCTTGAAGAGGGGAGAGGTGGTGTCACACCCTATAATGTGTGATAATAGATTGGGTAACATGTATAACTTGAGAGAGAACATGGCAAACTCGACTGGAGAATGAATATTATCAATCAGCAATTCGGGCCGGAACCCTCCGAAGATCCGGCAAGCGAAGTCACGTGACCCGTGACCCCAGAATGAGACCTCATGAAGGTCCCGGCCCAAGACGTCGCACCTATTGAACGTCAGCAGGGGCAAGATCAGGAAGGAGAAGGGAAGGACTTACCTCAATGATGGCACTTCAGCCATAAGATGAGTGTTGGCGACGATGATGGAGAGACAAAGACGAGGGCGAACAGTACCTACTTATACATGAGGAGGTGCTCAGCAACCAACGGATACCAAGAGGGCTTGCACGGAGGAGAGCTCCATGGCATGTGCAAGGCATTGCGAAATCATCATTCAACATATCTGCATTCGGAGTTAGTTGACCAAGGCAGAGTCTAGTTGGTGAACAGGAGTGGCGCTGAGTACAAGGGTCAAGACTGCACAGCATGAGACAACGTACAACAAGCAAGGAACCCACTCAAGGAACCTGTTCAAAGGAACCCGATATGATGTGACCGTCAGCTAGGGAACACTCCATAGGGAATTGTTGGGATTGCATTCACACCAGGGTGTGGCTGCGCACAGGTGAGCGCAGGTGGGGGACTCATGACATCACATGGAAAGTGCTAGAATCGCACGAGTGATAGGGCATGATTGTCACCTCACAAGCAATCAAGATTTCCTTAGGGAATCTATGATGACGCAGCTCAGAAGGAAAATGGCTCATTGTCATTCCCGGATGAGTTATTGCATTACGCGGCCAGACAGGGATTGAATCCTGTGATGATCGCTAATCCCTTACCTTATGGGAAGGTGTGGTATCATGGCGAGGAATTTTCAAGAATTAACTCGAAGATGGTGGTCAGCATGCAAGTGAGTGATTAATGCAATCATGAGCTTGCGCTGACGCAATCTATCCAAGATTATTGTTGGAAATGACTCACGTCTTATCTCCTAAACTCGTTTTCAGCAGTACCATCCTGGGGGATGATTAGACGAAGTTGGAAGTCCAAAAGTCTATAAAGAGGTCTATGTCTCCCACAGTCTCCAAGATCATCAGCAACGAAAATCCTCCTCAAGACAAGTTACCAGAACAATCCCACCGAACCTCAGAAGACACCCCTTAAGTTTATTCCGCCTTGTGATCGATAGTTCGAATAAACTTCCTAGCTTTATCTGAGAGCAACAACCGAACCTTCGAATTCAACGAAACGAATTATCGAAACCCCCTCCGCATAGCAGAAACTGTGCCCAGGGTCACACTTCTTCGAGTAGGGGCTTTTTGATATTTTATGTTTTCTGACTTGAGCTCCCCACTCATATACCCACCGAGTACGTTGCAGTGGTCGGAACACCAAGTACTGGTTGACGTTGGTGGAGAGCATACAAACATGATATTTTTCGCATACAAATTCCATATTTTGAATTTTTCCATGCAAACGCTCCAAATCATTCCCAAACCAATCGGATGACTCTTGGTGATCCTCTCGGCCATATCGTGCATGCGCTGTTGCTAAACCCATCATTTGCTAATATATTCTGTCTAATAATATGATCTCCATAGGGCATTTGAGCACATATCTCATCTCATGCATGCATTGTCAGCTTGGCTGAAGTGTTTGTCCTTAGTTGTCGGATTTCCTGATCCATCCTTATCTAGGGCTGCGGCTTCCTGTGCTGTCTGTATGCCTTGCCAAGACTTCACCATGGTAGACGTCATCTGGGCCTCCTGTGGCTTCCAATAGGATCCAACTTCCATATCCATTTGTCTATCTGCACTTATTCTCATCATATTGCTCTACTGAAGGTTGTCTGCAAGATAAGGTTTCCTGTATTGTCGGCTGCCTCAGGGCCACTGTGCCACGTATTGGTCATTACTGCCTATGACGATCCTTATCTCCTTCGGCCAGCTAGACTCCGTTATTGCATGTCTTATCTTAATGACATTCGGTAATGTTCCTTCAGTTTTCCGATCATCTCTGCTGAGCTTCCTCGGTAACATATGATTCTTGATTTGGACTTGGCACTCAGTCGTAGCGTACATTCAATTCATTCTTAAATACCTAACATTGTTCTCCTTATCCATCACTTCCTCATCCTCATTGTCATCCTGGGCTTCCTCCAGCCTTCATCTATGGTCGATTACAGCAGACTCAGTCGTATATGGTGAACTCCTCCTCTCACATTTCTCTTCTCCTTATCCTGCTGCCTTTCTTTGTCCCAGCCCCTTCTATGACTGCCTGTTGGGGTCGTCCTGTATGACACAGCACAATGTTCGAATACGGTGAAATGCATATGGCAAAGGGTAGTTCCTCTGTGGACTTGTGGCCCATAAGAACCACAGTGGCCCAGGCTATAAGTATTCCAGGTTTTTGTCAACATCAGCGGTATGTTCCCCAGGATACGGCTGGGCATTAGAAACCTCAGCCGTTGATCACAAACTGTCCCTCCTGAGGCTACCCTGGGTTTCCAACCCTTTATGATGAACTGACTTTTTTCCTGGCCCCCCATTATCCTACTTCCTGTGGGAAGTGGATGAAGGGTGGTTAGTAGTGGCTCTTGCTTTAGGGCTTGAGTCATTACTTAGTAAGAATCCCCATTTTTAAAATGTGTCTTAAAGGTGGGGTATGACAGCTGAGCTTCCATGGTAACATATGATTCTTAATTTTGGACTTGGCACTCAGTCATATGGTACATTCAATTCATTCTTAAATACCTAACTGTTCCTCTCATTCATGGATTCCTCATCCTCATTACCAACCTCAACTTCCTCCAACCTTCATCTATGGTCGATCATGGTGGACTCGGTCGTATATGGCAAACTCCTCCTTTTTACATTCCTCTTCTCCTTATCCTTCTGCCTTTCCTTGTCCCAGCCCCTTCTCTGTCTGCCTGTTGGGGTGGTCCTGTATGACACAGCACAACGTTCAGATATGGTGAAATGCATATGGCAGAGGGTAGTCACTTTTTGGGCTTGTGGCTAGAAAGAACCACAGTGGCCCAGGCTATAAGTATTCCAGGTTTTTGTCAACATCAGTGGTATGTTCCCCAGGATATGGCTGGGCATTAGAAACCTCAGCCGTTGATCAGAAACTGTCCATCCTGAGGCTACCCCGGGTTTCTAACCCTTTCTGATGAACTGACTTTTTTCCTGGCCCACCATTATCCTACTTCCTGAGGGAAGTGGATGAAGGGTGGTTAGTAATGGCTCTTGCCTTATGGCTTGAGTCATTACTTAGTAAGAATCCCCATTCATAAAATGTGTCTTAAAGGTGGGGTATGACAGGCAGGGACAGAGACAGTGGTGAAGATGAGAACAAGAACTGGAGAGGATCCAAATATTTATTCGGTGAGATGAACAAATAACTGTGTAAGGAGAAAAGGAAAGGGAAACCCAATGCTGGGAGGACAAGTCCTCTTATATACACATTTTTCTCCTTCCACGCTGAGACACTAAACTAGCAGGCCCTAAACCCTCAACCCTTAACTAACCATGCACAGCCACCACAAACATTCCAAACAAATGCGGCTGAGCATTTACCATAGTCTGTGGGGCTCATTGCCAAGAGCACAGCCACCCAGATGAGCCACACATTAAACTGAGTGATGATAGATGAACGATGGGAAAAGGGGAGGAATTTGTCGAGCCATGACAGGATCCCCCTGTTTGGGCTGAGCTCCGGCGAAGTAGATCTTATGTTGTGTCTTGTAGGGGTCCTGGTTTGTCTGGGTACTTTCCGTGGAAGTGGTCAACAGCTTGGCTGTCGGCATGGAGTTCAGCAGGTTCCCATTCTGGCATATTGTAACCAACCCACTTGACCAGATATTGGAGTCTGCGGCGATGTAGTCAGGAGTCCAAGATTGCCTCGATGAAGTATTCATCTTCTCCATCTATTTCCACTGGTGGAGGTGCATCTGGTCATTGTCCTGGATATGGATCGTCTGCAGCTAATTCCAGGAGGGATACATGTTGGACATTGTGGCATTTCATTGTCGGGGGCAGTTCAAGTTGGTAAGCATATGGGGATATCTTAGCAACCACGTTGAATGGTCCATGGCATTTGTTGTCGAGTTTTCATGATGGTCGGCATGTTTTCCAATTTCTTGCATCCAGCCAGACATGATCTCCTGGTTGATAGTTCGGTGATGGTAACCGGTGTCTGTCAGCATTGTCTTGGTATCAGAGGTTGGCTCGATTGATCTCAGCTCGCAGATGACTATGGATTTCTGAAAGGGTCTCGGATGTTGTCAGGGCACGGCGATCATTGACATCATTTATAGCTGCAGGTGTGAGATCAAATTGGCATCGAGGGTCAAATCCTTTATTGGTGAAAAATGGGGATGTGCCTGCTGTCTCGGATGCTTGGTTGTTTGCAGCAAACTCAGCCAGGGGCAACCATTCTTCCCAGTCATCCTGTAGGTAGTTAACATGTGGGCACAAGTATTGTTCCATGATTGCATTCATTTGTTCAGTTTGGCCATCTGTTTGTGGGTGGAAGGCAGTTGAGAATCATGGGTCAATTCCCAAATGGCGACATAAGTGTTTCCAGAACAGTGCAGCAAATTGGGGCCCCCGTTCAGATATGATTGTCAGGGGCAGTCCATGGAGTCGGAAGACATGGCTAATGAATAGGTTGGCGAGTTCCTTGGCATCAACATCTGTACGGCGAGGTACAAGGTGGCGTTCCTTCAACCGTTGGTCCACCACAACCCAGATCACATCATATCCATTGGACCATGGTAACCCCATTACAAAGTCCATTGATATATCCTGCCAAGGTCTGTCTGGCATAGGTAGTGGTCATAGGATGCCGAATCGGGCATGTCTGCTAGATTTCGAGCCTTGGCAGGTATGGCAGTTGTGAGTGTAGCAGTCAACATCTCTGTGCATCTTGGGCCAGGTATATGTTCTCGACAGGTATTTGAGTGTCTTTGATCTGCCAGGGTGACCTGCAGTAGGAGTCTCATGATGTTGTTGCATAAGGTGCAGTCTTAGTGGTTCATAGTCTGGAACCCAGATTCGTTGTTGGTACAAGAGGAGGTTGTCACGGTTCTCGCATTCAGCCAGTGTAATGTCTTTACATTGTTTTGTTCCATTGCTGAGGAACTGGAGGATCTTGTTCGGGAAGGGGTTGATAGCATATCCTTTGTGGAAGAGTCGGCTTAGTGTAGGGGCATCTGGGGAGAATGTTGGTGGGGTAGTATCAGGTTGGTCGGACACGGTTGTGGCCAGGGCATGGAGGATGTTTTCAGGTTTAATTATGGTGGTTTGGTTTTCCAGGGAGCGGTCATCCCCCTCTTGAGGCAGATCTCCGGATCATCTAGTCAGTGCATCTGGTTTCCCTCCAGCAGTTCCTGGGTGGTAGACAATCTTGAAATTGAATTGGGACAGAAATTGTGACCATTGGGCTTGTCTTCAGTTGAGGAGTTTTGTTGTGGTAAAATATTCCAAATTCTTATGGTCAGATAGGACATGGATTGGGTTGATAACAGACTGTAATTCCGGTCTCCATTCCTCAAATGCATGCACAATTGCCATTAGTTCCTTGTCATAAATCTCGTAGTTGCATTCTGCTGGAGAGTGCTTTTTAGAGAAATATGCCACTAGGTGTAGGATGCCATCATCATCATATTGTGACAGTACTCCAGCAGATACGTAGTCTGAAGCATCGGTTTCAACAATGACATCGTGGTCGTGGTCAAATTGGGCAAGGACAGGTGCAGATGTAAATGTGGTTTTTAACTCATCAAATGCATTTTGTTGTTCCTCCTTCCAGGCAAATGGTATTCCTTTTCATGTCAGGAGTGTAAGTGGTTGCACAATTTTGGAATAATTTCAGACAAAGCAGTGGTAAAAGTTGGAGAACCCCAGGAAGGCACAGACATCTTTTAGGTTGCGGGCTGGTTCCCAGTGCTGGACTGCTGTAAATTTTTCGGGATCCATCTTAATTCCCTCTGTACTGATGATAAGGCCCAAGTATTTGACTTCCTGGCAGTGGAACTCACATTTTTCTGGTTTCAGGTGTAAGCCTGCTTTCTCAAAGGCCTCTAGTACAAGGTTCACATGTTGTTGATGTTCTTCGAAGGTGTCAGAATAGATCAGTGTGTCATCCAGGTATGCAGTGCAGAAACAGTCCAAATACGGGGCCAGGACATCATTGATAAAATTCTGGAAAGTTGCAGGGGCATTGGTGAGACCAAATGGCATTACTAATGATTCAAAAAGACCATAGCAGGTGCAGAAGGCAGTTTTTCATTCTTCTCCCTCTGCCATTCAGATGAGGTTATAGGCCCCCCTAATGTCAAGTTTTGTGAACCACTTTGCATGAGAGATGTTCATCAGAGTATCTTGCATGAGTGGGAGAGGGTAGCAGTTTTTGATTGTTCCTTCATTAATTCCTCGATAATCTACAACTAGGCATAGAGAACCATCCCCTTTCTTGACAAACAAGATTGGTGCAGCGGCTGGGGAGGATGATGCTCGAATGAATCCTTTGCTCATGTTTTTGTTGATCCACTGCTTTAGTTCCTCCAGTTCGGGCCATGAGAGGGAGTAGAGTGGGCCAAAGGGGGGTTTGAACCCATCCTCTAAGGGGATCTTGTGGTCACAGGGGTGGTGAGGGGGCAGTTTGTTGGCATTGACCTTTTCGAAAATCTTGAGGTATTTGTGGTATTCTTGTGGCATGCTTGTTTTGAGGTCTGGCTTGTGATTTTTTGGTTCTTGCAAGGCAGTGTTGATTCCGTTAAGTGATAGGCTGAACTGTTCGACCTTGCCATACCATTGGTTGCTATTGTTGACAGTTCATTTAAAGGTTGTATCCGAGATAGCACAGATCTTATTTTTTCATTCTGGTGTCAGGCCCCTGATTGGTGTGGCATTAACCATAGTGTGATGTGGGAGGCATTGGGGGGAGCAGAATTGGATATCATTTTTTGCAAAGTTGATGGTAACATCATGTTTCTTAAGCCAAGGGATTCCAAGGACTAGAGGGTAGTGGCCAAGAGAGGTGATATATGCATGTAGTGTTTCATGGTGATCGCTGATGGTGCATTGGATTTCGACATACTCAGTGATGTCACCTGAAGAGATTGGTTGGCCATCAATTACTTCAACTGTTTTTGTGGTTTTTAACTGGTAATGGGGGAGTTTGTGTTGGTGTGTGAAAGCCTCATTCATAATTGAGAGTCCAGTACATCCACAATCCACAAGTGCATGGGTGTCAATTTTGGTGTCACAGTCGGTCAAGGTGCAAGGTACGACTAAGTGACTTCCATCCATTTCATTTTCTTGATTAACTGACAAAGAACCTGCTGATACATAGAAGATTTCCTGTGATAATACAAATGAAGAGGCAGGGGCAGGTCCACCAAGAGAGCCAATGGGCTGCTGGTGGACTACTCTTTTCCCGAGCTGGGCTCAGGGGCATGGGCAGGGTCTGTGGTTGTTGTCAAAACTTCGGCAGCAGCAAGGCGCATGTTTCAGGAGTTGTTAGCTGCTAAGGTTGGGCATTCATTTTTAAAATAGTCAGCTGATCCACAGTACCGGCATAGCCCCTTTGCCATGTGTTCATCACATCGGCATTGGTTCTGTGCCTTTTGGGAAGCTGATAGGTACATGGGTGCCATGCTGTAATTGCCGCTGTTGGTGCTAGTTGGGTGGGCAGCCAGTCGGGCTGGGGTGGGGCTTGCATGTGGGGTAACTGGTGTGACTTGGCGCTTGGTCACATCTGCATGTGCTCAGATGCGATAGTCAAGTTTCATGCATAGATCAATGAACTTTGCAAAGTCTTGAGGTTCATCGGCTTGGTACACTGAACTTGCTTGTAGTTCTCTGGACAGGCCTTGCTTCAAAGCAGCCTTCTTTGCATTTGCATTGAAGTCAAGAATCGCCATGAGGCATTGGAATTCAGCATAATAGATACTAAATTCTTGTTGCCTTGGTTGAGTTTGTTGAGTTCCGCAGAGGCAGTTCCTACTTGGTCTGGGTCCCCAAATGCAGATTCGAGGATGGCAATCAATTCTTCTATGTCCTTGACATTGATCTTGTCTGCAAGGACATAGGGTTGGACCTGGTTCTGAGCATTGCCTTTGAGGTAGCCATAAGTGTAGCAAAGTTTGTGTTGGTCATCAATGAAGCAGGAGGAGTCTCCAGCTAGCTTGGACCTAACTTTTGAAATGAAGTTAAGCAGGTCCTTGCAATCCCTGGAGTACTCTGGTGGGTGGGGTAATTTGATTGGTCTAGTTGCTGGGTGTGCGGAGTTTCCGGTAAGGGCTTGCAGTAGTCAGATTGTGGCATTAGCTGATCCAAGGTCACGTTCCAGATTGGTGATACATTTTGCATAGTCGGAGTTGTCTTTCTGAGATTCTTTTAGTTGCACCTGGAGGTCGACCAACTTTTGGCAATCGCAGTTGTATTCCTTGATGGCATTGTATAATCCTGTGATTTTGGATGGGTCTTTGTTGACCTCACCTCTTTCGGCTGCAGTGAGGTACAGGACTACGATGACTTCTTCGGACATGGTGTTTGGATTTCAGTGTCGGTGCCAGGTAAGGATTTGATTGTTGAAGGTAATTCATGATGCAGAAATTTCGTTTCCGATTTGGAGGGTGATTTCAACTTCATTGATAATAGCGGGGTTTCCCAAGGACAGGAATTTCGGTATGAGGCTTATGAACTGATAGAACCAGAGGTTGTGGAGCATAGATGTGGAGGGTGGTAATCAAGGGTACATGGTACAGCTGGCAGGTACTTGATTACACAGTTATGTTGTAACGGCGGTCATGGACAAGGCAATTGACAGAGAACCTGAGGGCTCTAGGCTTGTTGACAATGATCGTGAACACAAGTAGAACCTCTTGGAAAGCACCAACATTGGATGTCTGACGCTGTGACGTGCAACAACTATAGATGATCTGTGTTTAGGAGCAGAGATATGTCAAGGAACAGGATCAGGAAAACAGAGCAGGGAGAACAGAGGTCAGAGGATCGAAGACTGAGGCAGGGACAGAGACAGTGGCGAAGATTCGGACAAGAACTGGAGAGGATCCAAATATTTATTCAGTGAGATGAACAAATAACTGTGTAAGGAGAAAAGGAAAGGAAACAGAATGCTGGGAGGACAAGTCCTCTTATATACACATTTTTCTCCTTCCATGCCGAGACACAAAACTAGCAGGCCCTAAACCCTCAACCCTTAACTAACCATGCACAGCCACCACAAACATTCCAAACAAATGCAGCTGAGCATTTACCCTAGTCTGTGGGGCTCATTGCCAAGAGCACAGCCACCGAGATGAGCCACACATTAAACTGACTGATGATAGATCAATGATGGGCAAAGGGGAGGAATTTGTCGAGCCATGACAACAACTATGGGTAATCCATGTTTAGGAGCAGAGATAGGTCAAGGAACAGGATCAGGAAAACAGAGCGGAGAGGACAGAGGTCAGAGGATCGAAGACTGAGGCAGTGATAAAGACAGTGGCGAAGATGAGGACAAGAACTGGAGAGGATCCAAATATTTATTCGGTGAGATGAACAAATAACTGTGTAAGGAGAAAAGGAAAGGAAACAGAATGCTGGGAGGACAAGTCCTCTTATATATACATTTTTGTCCTTCCACGCCAAGACACTAAACTAGCAGGCCCTAAACCCTCAACCCTTAACTAACCATGCACAGCCACCACAAACATTCCAACAAATGCAGCTGACCATTTACCCTAGTTTGTGGGGCTCATTGCCAAGAGCACAGCCACCCAGATGAGCCACACATTAAACTGAGTGATGATAGATGAATGATGGGAAAAGGGGAGGAATTTGTTGAGCCGTGACACCTAGAGCCCTCAGGTTCTCTGCCGAATACCCCATCCATGACTGCCATTACAGTTAGCCTTTTTATGTATACTAGAATCATCCTACTCTCTATTCCCTCAGCTCTTCCTTTTCTCACTTTGATGCCATTTGGGCTCTGAAATCCACTACTTTATTTCCTTCTACTCTCATGTGCTGGTACAGACCCAAGGTTCACTCAGCATCCATTATTGGTGAGTTTGGGGCTTCTATTGGTAATCACTCTGGCCAGGGCTTATTATCTTTGCATCATTGGATGTCTGATTTCCAACTATTGATGATAGTGTAGTGTCAGTTGTCTTCAGCTCTACTGGCAAAGTGTTGTATTGCTGGTTTAATAGCATGCAGTTCTGCATCATAAACATCTCAACAGGCTTCATGGTCTGTTCCTTCTTCTTTTCATCTTCATTTGGGGTCCTTTGATACTATGTTGCAGCCAGCACTCCCATCCTCCAATCAAGATTTGTCAGTCCATATGGTATTTTCCCAGTCCTTCCATTTTTCAGCAATATTCTTGGCTTGGAGTTCCTTAATGTCTGGCATTATATCCCCATCAAACTTGAATTATTCACTCTTTCCCAGTCTCAAAATCATTGGACTTTGTCTTGTACCATTTGCATTGCATTTCTTGACATTACATATCCAAGGAAATCAATTAGGGATGTCAACCAAAATCATTTGTCCTGGGATATGGCTAGGCCATGTTCTGCTAAGTGCTTTAATACCTCTGTGACAATGTGATCATGTTCTTCAATGTATTGAGCATAGATCAGAATGTAATCTATAGAGGCAATCAACCCTAAGTCTAACAGGTCTGGCAATATCTGATTTATCATTGTCTGAAAGGTTTCTAGGGTATTGGATAGCCCAAAAGTCATGACCATGTATTTATATAAACCATATCATCTCTTGAATATTATCTTCCATTCCCCACTGGGTTTTATTCCAATGAGGCTATAGTCATTGTTGTGATCAATCTTTGTAAATATCTTTGCTCCTTTAAATTTATGTTGTAATTTGAACATCATTGGTTATGTGTGTTGATTGGTGATGGTGACCTTGGTCAAACCTTGGTAATCAATGTAAAATGTCAGTCCTTGACCATGGGCTTTCAGTATAAAGATTGGTGCTGTGGCAGGAGAATGGATGGGTAGAGCTTGCCATACTCCATTATTTCTTCTAGGAAAGTCCTTAATGCTTGTAACTGCTTCTTTTAGGGGGTACATTGGTCCCCAAGGTGCTTGTTCTCCACCTTTCAGATCAATAGCATGATGTCAAAACCCAAGGAATATACATGGACAACAGGCGATACAATTTGCAGACTGCTATGCAGTTGGGTTTGGCTCCAGGCTTCTTTAGGTAAGTTAGTCATGAGCTCAGGCAGTACTTACTTCATACACAGGATGTCCCTGCAGCAATGCCTTCTGGGTTAATGTTGGCTAGATGTTATTTGTCGAGGGAGTAGGGTAAGGGGATAGGATGGGAACTGGAAGTGGTAATGGAAACCGGGTATTGTTCACTGGTTGAATGATGAGGGCTCTTGTGTGTAGATAGGGTTGTGTGAATGAATAATTGATTGCATGCTAAACTAATGAAATACAATTGTCCCTTCTTATACCTTCATTCCTGTGCCCATGTGATTCCCTCCTATCTGCTCTGCAGATATCCAACCCTCCATGAGACACCCTTCATCTCATTGTGACCCTTTCCCAGATGTAGGCAAAACAAGATATAAAACACAATGGAGACATAACTCAAACATACACAAAACATAATTCCAAACATAAGTCAAATGAAATTCCAAACATAGATCAAACAAAATTCCAAACACAAAAGAAACCCACTACATTCCATCCTGAAACCCTTCTTCATCATCCCTGCTCATTCCTCCTGGTAAACCCTAACTCTGCCCTTTTCCCTAAACCCTAACTGTGACATAAGCCATCCCCAATGTCACCCCTATGAACCACAGCCAGGCTGTGGTCATAGTTCCTCCCAGAAGCATATCCTTAGCAGTTCATGACTGTAGCTCCACCTGCCAGGCCAAGACTCAGATGAGGCTTGTCTAGGGTTCACTGTGGGGGCAGACCCAAGGTCGAGATTGTCATAGGTGTGTCATTCAGATTCCTTGTTCAGGGGAATGAAGTAGATGGGGACATATTTTTTCTCCATCAAAGTCCCATTTGAGCTTTCCGAGGCCAGCTCAGGTTTGTTTGGAGACTGTTCCTTGGCATGGTATTCTTGGTCCTCTTCAAGGGTGGGAGTTGGCACATTAGGCATCTGGGTGGTGGGTGGAGAAGAAAGGGCTAGTCCTGCAGCACCGCACCTGGTGCCATGAGCATCCATGTTCACCAGGAACCCACAGTCATAGCAAACTCCCTTCCCACATTGCCAGGCTCTACAGGCCTTTCGAATGTTCAAGTGTTTCTTCCAGATCACTGATTCCAATTCAGGATCATGTGTCCTCCCACAGTTGCATTCATCAGTTTGTCATTGCAGGGAATCCTTCCAATCCAGCAGTTGGGAAATAGTTGTGATTCTCCTTTGATTGGAGGTGTGTGGTGCAGTAGTCATCATAGCAAAAGGTCCAGTGTTGGCCATTGTGTGGGGTATATGTTATTATTGGGAGGGGGGTGTCCTGGCAGTACCAGCTACCAGAGTGTTGGTCATTCTCAGTGTTCATGGGGCTAGCCATGGTTTCATAATCTTGGGGCTGGTTTTCATGGGTTGGTAGTATGGAAAAGTCAGATAGCATCAGTGGAGTTCATGAAGTTCTCTGCTGTGTACCTAGTTCGATCATTGTCTGGGAATCCTGTCTACCATATGCTGTATTGGAGTATATTTCGATGGTAGCAGGAATCAACAATTTCCTCCACCTCCCATTCTTCTTTGTCTTCTATAATGATTGGTGGGGGAGGAGGTTGTAAGTGACCAGGGATTGGTGTGAGGATAGGTTGAGCCAGCTTGAGGAAGGAGATGTGGAATACTGGATAGATCTTTATGCTGGCGGGGAGGTCCTGTTTATGAGCTCTTGATCCCACATGCACAAGGATGCTGTAAGGTCTGATTAGTTTGTTGTCCAACTTGCTGGATGGCTGAGCTGTCTTCACATTCTTCTTCCATAACTATACCTTATCCCCCTCTCTCAACACTGGGTCTGGGTGCTTATTCCGATTTGCCTGTTCTGCCTGGGCAGCATGTGCATACTTGATTTCTGCCTGAAGTTCTCAAGGGAGGTCAGTTAAAGTTGAGACATATTCCGATACCTCCAGAAATCTATCTTCTATTTGGCTGAGGCTTGGTGTAAACTGAGGATGGTATCCATAATTGGCGAAGAATGGTGTACCTTTTATGGTTTCGGATTGTGTATTGTTGTAGCAGAACTCTGCCATTGGGCTTAGCTTTTCCCAATCATCCTGTTGGTAATTGCAGTATGCCTGCAGGTACTGTTTGAGGGTAGCATTTGTGTATTCGGTCTGTCCATCCATTTCCAGATGAATTGCAGTGCTGAGTTTCCTGGTTGTTCCCATTGCCTCAATCACTTGTTTCCAAAATGTCAATGTAAAGAGTGACCCGCGGTCTGAGACAACATCATTAGGGAGTCCATGGCCCTGACCACATGCTTCAAAAATCTGTCTGCCAATTCCCTCAGCCCCATGGTGTGCATACAGGCTATGAAATGAGCCATTTTTGTAAATCAATCAATGATTACCCATAGGGCATTATTTCCTCCCTTTGATGGAAGTCCAGTTATGAATTCCATGGACACTGAATCCCACATCCTTGCTGGTGGTTGTAGTGGTTTCAGGAGCCCAAAAGGAGCATGCCTCATTGGCTTGATCCTTCTGCAGGTGTCGCAGCAGTCTACATACCGCTTGACATACTGGCATTACTGAGGCCAATAGTAATTCTAGCTGAGAAGTTCCAAGGTCCTTTCCCACCCCAGGCACCCAGCAATGAATGCATCATGATGGTTGTGTACTAGCTGTAACCATAATTCATGATTGTTGGGTATCCATATCAGTCCTTCATATAACAACAGCCCCTCTCATTTCTCATACAGTCCCAATGCTACCTTCCTGTCTATTCTTCCCCCAGTCTGCAATTTCCCCAATACTTCCTGTATCTCCTGATCCTCCTCTGTTTTCTTCCTGATTTCCCACAATAATTCCTCGTTGACCTGTAATTCCATGACCTTGGTAGAGCTGATCCAGAAAGTCTGTGATGGCAAAAGTATTCATCCCCTATTTTGCCAGTGTTTCAGTTCCCCTTCCCAGGGAGAATCTCCTGATTCTCTTGAAAGGATGTCGGGCTTTCCTGCAAGTTTACTAGGTCGATAGGTCATTGTAAAGTTATAATTTGCTAATAGTTCTGCCAATCTTGCCTGCCATAGATTTAGATCTTTCTTCATTGTCCAATATTCCAAATTTTTATGGTCTGTCAATGTTGTAATTTTATGTCAGGTACTCTTGCAGTATGGGCTCCATTTGCTTAATGCATTGATGATGGCGAGGAGTTCCTGGTCATGTATGTCATAATTTACTTCTGGGTCCTTGAGTTTTTGTGAAAAATATCCTAATGGGTGTAAAATGTTCAAGTCATCTGGTTGTGAGCAGACTGCCTCAATGGCATAGTCCAATGCATCTGTTTCAAGGGTTAAAGGTTTAGCAGGGTTGAAATGTTATAGAATCAGTTCTGAGGTCATTGCCCATTTCAGTAGTTCGAATGCTGATTTAGCCACATTATCCCATTTCCATGTATTGTCCTCTCTTGTCAATCTCGTCAGGGGTGTTGTTATTTTGCTAAAGTCCCAGATAAACCTTCTGTAGCAGTTGGCGAATCCTATGAAACTTTGTATCCCTTTCATGTTCACCAGTTCCCTCCATTCTGCCACTGCTTTTACTTTCTCCAGATCCATCCATATCCCTGTTGGTGATATCATATATCCCAAATACTCTGTCTCTGTTGTATGAAATTTGCATTTCAAGGCTTTGAGCCTTAGTTTCACCTTGTCCACCCATTCCAAAACTCTTCAAACATGCTATCAGTGTTGCTGGATGTCCTCAGAGTAAATCAAGATATTATCAAGATATGCCAGGCAGAAGATATCTAAGTAATCACTTGGGACTTCATTCATCCACCTCTGGAATGATGCAGGAGTGTTCATCAGGACAAATGGCATGACCAGATATTCGAAAAGGCCATATTTTATCTGAAAAGCAGTCTTCCAATCATCCACCTTTGCAATCCACAGATTGTCATAAGTATCACGGACATCTAGTTTTGTATATATTTTTGCATTGGATAGGTGGTCCAGTGCTTCCCCTATCAGCAGGAGTGGCGTCCTGTCTTTTACTGTCATCTCATTGAGTCCCCAGTAGTCTACACAGAGTCTTAGTGTACCATCCTTCTTTTTGACAAAATGTATCAGGGCCCCTGCCAGTGATGTTGAGCAGCATATCCATCCTTTTTCAAGGCTGGTATCCAAGTATTCTTTCAATGACTTCAACCTTCCCTGATCCAATGCTTGAAGGGGTTCAAATGGTGGAACCCTTCCTTTCATCAGCAGAATCCAGTGGTCATGATGTCAGTGTGGTGGTCACCCTGATGCTTCTCCCTCATTGAATACATGAAGGAAATCATGGTATTCAGTTGGGACAATAACCTTGGCCAAACCTGGGGTTGGTTCTTGCTGTTGTGACTTGACTACCCCTAGGGGTGATGTGATTCACAGTGATGGGATTCAAAAAGGGTCATCTTGGGTGCCCTGCAGCAAATCTTGGCCCGTGGCATCATAGGCAGTCCAGTCTGAGGTCCCTGCTCATCGTTTTTCATGGTCCCCATAAACCCCCATTTGAAAAGGATCATCTTGGTCATTACTTTGGACCCCTTTTCATTCCTCCTCTTGTTCCTCCCCTCCATGGTCCTCATTGATCCCCATTCGAAAAGGATCATCTTGGATGACCCCTCTTCTTTCCTCCTCTTCTTGATTCTCTCTGTGATCCCTATAGATCCCGATTTCAAAAGAATGATTTTGGGTATTTTGTTCCTCCTCCCTTGTCCACTCATCCCTGGTCCCTTTTTCTTCCTCCATTGTTTGGTGCATACATGTCGCACATGCTCTCTCATCCCTGGCTGTTTCGAGCACAGTGTCATGTTGATATTCTCACGTAGCAGCATCTTCCGTCACCATGGTTGTGTTTGGTGAGGTCCTTAAGCACTTCTTAGTGCAGCATGTTGAGTGAACCATGACTATTCTGTCATTCCAGTCAATACTGGGGTTGTGTATCCAGAGCCATGGGAGTCCAACAATAATAGATGAGTTTCCGATCGTGATGCACTGTAGTTTGATGTCCTCCTGATGGTCATTGATTTGCAGTTTCACCATAGCTTCATGGGTGACCAGCCCACTCACTATTTCTCACCCATCCACTGCTAACACTCTTTGTGGGACTTTCTTTTTGTTCAATGGAATCCAAATCCTTTCCACATATTCTTCGTCGATGAAGTTTTCTGTCACACCACTGTTCACCATTGCTGTCATAGTGTGTTCTCGATTATCTTTTCCTGTTACTAACACTTTCAGTATGGTTTTTTCATCTCACTGGTATGGTCCTATGCTCAATATCATGTAGGCTGGTTCTGGGTTGTCAGGTTCGGTGGGATCTTTCATCCCCAGGAGTTCACCTTGTTCTTCTACTCCTGGGGATTCTCTTTTCCCACCATCTCCTCAACAGGTTATTTGTCCATGTTGGTCTCAACTGCACAGTAGGGTCTCTGTTCTCCCCTTGGTTCCTTGTGGGGACACTTTGCAGCATAGTGACCTGTCTTACTACAGTTATAACATTCATTGTTTCTGCATTGCTTTTGTTCTTCTGCCTTGTCCCTAGGTTTGCCCCTCCATGTGGCATCCAACTCCATTGGCTCTGGTTCTGAGAAGGTTGATCCCTGGTGGTTATTCTTCTGGTGGAATTTTGATATTGGGGTTCATATTGATTTCGGAGAGTCCAGAAATTGAACAATCATTTGTTCAATGCCATTGCCTGGTTCGCAAAATTGATTACCTTTGTAGGGCAGGTATCAAGGATGGTGTCACACCCTACAATGTGTGATAATAGATTGGGTAACATGTATAACTTGAGAGAGAACATGGCAAACTTGACAGGAGAATGAATATTAAGATTTGCAATTCAGGCTGGAACCCTTGGAAGCTCCGACAAGCGAAGTCACGTGACTTGTGACCCCCCGAATGAGACCTCATGAAGGTCCTGGCCCAAGATGTCGCACCTATTGAATGTTAGCAAGGGCACGATCAGGAAGGAGAAAGGGAAGGACGTACCTCATGGCAACTCAGCCATGAGATGACTGTTGGCCACAATGATGAAGAGACAATGACAAGTGTGAACAGTACCTACTTATACATGAGGAGGTGCTCAGTAACCATCATATACCAAGAGGGCTTGCACAGAGAAGAGCTCCATGGCATGTACAAGGCATTGCGAAATCATCATTCAACGTACCTGCATTTGGAGATAGTTGACCAAGGCAGAGTCTAGTCAGGGAACAGGAGTGGTGCTGCGTACAAGGGTCAAGACTGCACAGCATGAGACAACGTACGATAAGCAAGGAACCCACTCAAGGAACCTGTTCAAAGGAACCCGATATGATGTGACCGTCAGCTAGGGAACACTCCGTAGGGAATTGTTGGGATTGCATTCACACCAAGGTGTGGCTGCGCACAGGTGAGCACAGGTGGGGGACTCATGACATCACATGCAAAGTGCTAGAATCGCACGAGTGATAGGGCATGATTGTCACCACACAAGCAATCATGATTTTCTTAGGGATTCTATGATGATGCAGCTCAGAAGGAAAATGGCTCATTGTCATTCCCTGATGAGTTATTGCATTACGCAGCCAGATGGGGATTGAATCCTGTTATGATCACTAATCCCTTACCTTATGGGAAGGTGTGGTATCATGGTGAGAAATTTTCAAGAATTAACTCGAAGATGGTGGTCAGCATGCAAGTGAGTGATTAATGTAATCATCAGCTTGTGATGACGCAATCCATCCAAGATTATTGTTGGAAATGACTCACATCTTATCTCCTAAACTCGTTTTCAGCAGTACCATCCTGGGGGATGGTTAGACGAAGTTGGAAGTCCAAAAGTCTATAAAGAGGTCTATGTCTCCCACAGTCTCCAAGATCATCAGCAACGAAATCCTCCTCAAGACAAGTTACCAGAACAATCCCACCGAACCTCAGAAGACACCCCTGAAGTTTATTCCGCCTTGTGATCAATAGTTCAAATAAACTTCCTAGCTATATCTGAGAGCAACAAACGAACCTTCGAATTCAAATGAAACGAATTATCGAAACCCCCTCTGCATGGCAGAAACTGTGCCCAGGGTCACAGATGAGCATGCGGACACCCCCAATGATTAAAAAAAAAAAAAAAAAAAAAAAATGGAAAGAAGACAAGAGAAGGAGAGGAGGAACAGAGTGGTCGGGATGGATGATGGTGGTGAGGGGCGATGGGCTGGAGGTGGGGAGATGAAGGGGCGGGCTTCGCAAGAGGGGGTACCGGGGGGAGCGAGGCAGTGCAAGGCGCGCGAGTGAGAGATCATGATGGAGGACAGAGAGCCAGGTGGAAAAAGAAGGCGGACAGATGGAATGCAGGGAAAGGGGAGAATGGAGAGCGAGGAGGGAAGTTGAAGTGGGGAGAGATAAAGACGAGAGAGGGGAGGAGCAGGAGGCAGAGGCGGCCGGGCAGAGTTTTACTTCTTTCTTTTGTTTGTTTTTGGTGTGTGGAGGAAATAAAGGCAGGAAAATGGTTAAATATGGGAGGGGAAGGGTGGACGAAATGGGGGAACGACCCGGCGTGGTGGCCTCCGAGCATACAGGGCTCCTGGATCCAACGACGCGAGATGGAAGAAAGTACAATGAGGCTTGGGGGACTACAACCCCACACCCAATGACAGCTCTGGGGCCTATCCCAGTGAGAACTGGGTGTATCAACCTGGTCCTTAACTTTGTATTTTAACTGTAGATGCTGCCATAACCTTACGGTTGGATGTGAGTATGAGTTAATAAGTAAATAAATAAATAACTACAACCCCACACATGAAGACTGCTCTGGGGCATATCCCAGTGGGGACCTGGGGTAACAGCCAGGCCCTCAAGTATGTACTGAATTTGTAGCCTCTGCCATAACCTTACGGTTGGATGTGAGTATGAGGAAACAAATAAATAAATAAATAAGGCATAGGTAAGAAATTGATTTCCATTGGCTCGGGCATCGTTTTTCTGTTTGGTGGTTCTGTATTTCTTGTAGGACGTCTCTCAATACACTCGGTGAGGCATTGAGTAAGATTATAGGGTTAACCGGGGGTTGTCTCGTGACTGACGACCGGGTAACTCAAGACTTCCAAAAGAAAAAAATGAGAAATAATAATTCCAATGATGGGAATTATTTACTTCTCTGGGGATTCTCATAGAAATGAGTAATAATGTGTTATAATCTTAAACTCTCCTGCTTATCTCAGGGAGCATTTTGAGATCGTCGGTGGAAATTGCATTCAAGTGTGAACAGCAATCTGCGAGGGTCTTATTGTTCGAGTAGGGTCTTGATGGTATTGTTGTGTAGCTCTTTCGAGTATTGTGTAAATAGTCGAGTATGAGGTACTAATATCTTTCTGGGACTTGCTTGTAATTGATGGGATGATTGTGGGTCTTTTGCTGGATGATCACTTCTTTGAGTGGGGGCTTTTCGATACTTTATGTTTGCTGACTTGAGCTCCCCACTCATATACCCACCGGGGACATTGCAGTGGTCGGAATGCCATGTACTGGTTGACATTGGTAGAGAGCATGCAAACATGATATTTTTCGCATACAAATTCTGTATTTCGAATTTTTCAATGCAAACGCTCCAAATCATTCCCAAACCAATCGGATGACTCTTGGTGATCCTCTCGGCCATATCGTGCATGTGCTATTGCTAAACCCGTCATGTGTCAATATATTATGTCGAATAATATGACCTCTGTGGGGCATTTGAGCACACATCTCATCTCATGCATGTGTCATCAGCTCAGGTGAAGTGTTTGTCCTTAGTTGTCAGATTTCCTGATCTGTCCTTCTCTGGGGCTGTGGCTTCCTGTGCCGTCTGTATGCCTTGCCAACACTTCACCACGGTAGATGTCATCTGGGCCTCCTGTGGCTTCTGATAGGATCCAACTTCCATATCCGTTTGTCTATCTGTGCTTATTCTCATCATATCGGGCTAACCAAAGGTTGTCTGCAAGATAAGGTTTCCTGTGTTGTCGGCTGCCTCAGGGCTGCTGTGCCACGTATTGGTCTTTACTGCATATGACAATCCTTATCTCCTTCGGCTGACTAGACTCCATTATTGCATGTCTTATCTTAATGACATTCGGTATTGTTCCTTCAGTTTTCCGATCATCTCTGCTGAGCTTCCTTGGTAACATATGATTCTTGATTTGGACTTGGCACTCACTCATAGGGTACATTCAATTGATTCTTAAATACCTAACACTGTTCTCCTTATCCATCACTTCCTCATCCTCATTATCGACCTTGACTTCCTCCAGCCTTCATCTATGGTCGATTATGGCAGACTCAGTCGCATATGTCAAACTCCTCCTCTTACATTTCTCTTCTCCTTATCCTTCTGCCTTTCTTTGTCCCAGCCCCTTCTATGCCTGCCTGTTGGGGTGGTCCTGTATGACACGGCACAATCTTCCAATATGGCAAAATGCATACAGTGAAGGGTAGTTCCTCTGTGGACTTGTGGCCCGTAAGAACCACAGTGGCCCAGGCCATAAGTATTCCAGGTTTTTGTCAACATCAGTGGTATGTTCCCCAGGATATGGCTGGGCATTAGACACCTCAGCCATTGATGAGAAACCGTCCCTCCTGAGGCTACCCCGGGTTTCCAACCCTTTACGATGAACTGACTTTTTTCCTGGCCCCCCATTATCCTACTTCCTGCAGGAAGTGGATGAAGGGTGGTTAGTAATGGCTCTTGCTTTATGGCTTGTTATTTATTTATTTATTTATTCCTACATGCATCCAACCATAAGGTTATGGTAGAATATACAGTTAAGTACAAGGGTAAGGACTGGCTGTTACCCTGAGTTCCCACTTGGATAAGCCCCAGAGCTTTCGTTGGGTGTGGGGTTGTAGTCCCCCAACACTGATAATGCTTTCATCCATGTAGCATCTTCTGATCCAGGAGCCCTGTGCGCTCAGAGGCCACCTCGCCGGGTCATTCCCCCATTTCCTCCACCCTTCCCCTCCCATATTTAATCCATTATTCCGCCTTGATTTCCTCCAAATGCAAAAAAAAAACAAGAACAAAAGAAAAGGTAAATGCCTCTGGGCTTCTGCTGCCCCACCTTCTCTCCATGCTTCCTCTTCCTGCTCTCCTTCTTCAACTTTGCACTCTCCACTCCCCCTCTCCCCCGCACCCCTGCCATGCACCCTCCATTCTTCCTTCTCCTCGCTCCCCTTCACCCACTCAGACTCACCTCTCTGTGCTGCTCCAGTCCCTCCTCCTGCATCCGTCCCCAAGTTCACCAGCTCACTCCATCCACCCTAAACCAAACGAAAAACAAATAGAAAACCAACCCCTCATCTCTCCGCTTCTCGTCCTCTCTCCCTCCATCCCTTTCCTCCTCCGTTCGTCTCAACTTCCCTACCTCTCTTCTCTTTGTTTTTTTGTTTTTTTTTTTTAATTATCATTGGGGGGATCCACGTGCTCTTCCACCAGGTCCAGCAGCATCCCCCAGCCTACAGTTAGTGCAACAGGTGTGTCCTCCTCAGCATGGGCTCTTCTTAACTTCGAGTGTGCCCATTGGGCACTCGTGATTTTAGTCTCCGAGATCATGGTAGACAGAGCTTTGGTCCCGGCAGTCATGTCGAGGATGGTCAGTAGTGTGAATTGATGATGACGGGGGAGTTTAAGTATCCATCTGAGTTCGGTCCGATTGGGGGTGTAGAATGGGCAGGAGAGGAGAAGGTGTTTTGGTGTTTGTGGGGGGTGGAGCAGGCAGGAGCATGAGCAGGAGGGGTATTGGGCAGTGGGGGGGTGTACAAGGCAGTCCAGAAAGTATCCATGGCTGGTGCAAAGCCCCAATATAGTGGTGGAAAGATTGTGTGGCAGGGCGGTGTATGCGTGGTCAAGGCATTGTCGGTGAGGGGCATCGTACATCTTGGGTTTCGGTTCTGAGGTATACCACTCAGTCCAGTCATGAACATACTGTTTGTGGACCTGTTACAAGAGCCAAGAGAGGGAGATCGGGAATGTAGCATTGGGAGGTGCTTCAATGGCCGCCTTCGCGAGGAGGTCTGCCACATCGTTGCCATGTATGTTGGTATGTCCAGGGACCCAGTGAAGAGTGATGAATAATCGTGATGATCGGAGAGAGGAGGTAGTGTTGTGGATGAGGAGTGCTACTTCCTGGCCACGACTGGGAGTTACTCAGGACATGCGGAGGATTGCTGCCTGGTTGTCGGTGAAGATGTGGATGTGGCGTCTTCGTAGGCAGTTGTGGGTAATGCATTTCAGTCAGGCAAGGAGGCATTCGTGAATCACATGATGTTCAGCATTGAATACTTCTGTCATATCACCCATGGGGATGGCTTCGCTGATCTGCTTTGGTAGTCCATCAGTAATGCAGTACCCGGCACCTGTCCTGCTGGCGAGTCTGGATCTGTCAGTGTATGCGATAATGTTTGACGGTCATCAGCGGAGTTTCTGTAGGAGGGCAGCATGGGCGATGGCGGCTTCAGGTTTAGGTATCGAAGGTATGTCTGTTGTGATGTGGTTTGGTTTCCATGGGGCAGAGGTGGGGTGTGCAGTGTCTTCGATCTCGTCATTTGGTAGCTTTTATTTATTTATTTATTTCCTCATACTCGCATCCAACCATAAGGTTATGGCAGAGGCTACAAATTAAATACATACATGAGGGCCTGGCTGTTACCCCAGGTCCCCACTGGGACATGCCCCAGAGCAGTCTTCATGTGTGGGGTTGTAGTCCCCGAAGTCTCGTTTGGTTCATAATCCATCTCGTGTCATCTGTTCCTGGAGCCCTGTGCACTCCGAGGCCCCCTCGCTGGGTCGTTCCCCCATTTCCTCCACCCTTCCCCTTTCTTTTTTAACCATTTTCCACCTTTATTTCCTCCCACATCATTTGGTAGCACCCAGCAGTTTAACTTACTGAGCATACTGACAAGGTGGGAGGGGGGATGGTTGGGTGCCTGCCATGGGTGGTTGTATTCTTCGGGATTGCACATAGAGGTGTAGAAGTGATTGTGTATGGGAAAGGAGGATGGGCAACGTCTAACTACATGATGGGAAGGGGGTAGGGAGAGGATGTGAAGAACGTATTTTCGTTCGCAGTGGTGTAACCTAACTGAGATGGGGAGGATTGCTGTTTCATTGTGTAGGGCGATGTTGGGCATCAAGCGAAAGGCATTCAGGATGCATCGTAGGGTGGAGTTTTGTTGCATTTGTAGTTTTCAGGCCAGGGTTTTTTGCCCAGTCCACCGGATATCAGAGCCAAAATCGGACCTAGAAATTACACATGCTTGGTAGAGAGTACAGGTCACTGAGGGGGACAGACCTGTCTCATGCTGCACGAGGCTGTTGAGGGCATTGAGGGACCTGGCGGCGGCCATTAGCTTAAGGTTTACATGATGGGAAAACAATAGCTTGCGGTCGAAATAAATTAGTATCCACTGGATGACATCCCTTCATCCTCCTTTCATTCCAGGGGTCACAATGGTTCTGTTTGGCAGGCGGACATTTGTGGCTGCTGAGTGGGTGTCATTGCGAGCGTGGTGAAAGTTCAGCAATTCTGACTTGGAGTCATCAAATGCTCTGGCGTTTTTCTATGGCATGGGCGTTCTCCTCCCTTGTACAACCATGGGCGACAAGGGTGACGTTCTCTATGTAACTCAGCGTCCATGTTAACCGGGGGTTGTCTCGTGACTGACGGCCGGGTAACTCAAGATTTCCAAAAGAAAAAATTGAGAAGTAATAATTCCAATGATGGGAATTATTTACTTCTCTGGGGATTCTCGTAGAAATATGTAATAACATGTTATAATCTTAAACTCTCCTGCTTATCTCAGGGAGCATTTCGAGATTGTCGATGGAAATTGCGTTCAAGTGTGAACAGCAATCTGTGAGGGTCTTATTGTTCGAAGAGGGTCTTGGTGGTATTGTTGTATAGGTTTTTCGAGTATTGTGTAAATAGTTGAGTATGAGGTACTAATATCTTTCTGGGACTTGCTTGTAATTGATGGGACGATTGTGGGTCTTTTGCTGGATGATGGCTTCTTCGAGTGGGGGCTTTTTTGTATTTTATGTTTTCTCACTTGAGCTCCCCACTCATATACCCACCGGGTACGTTGCGGTGGTCGGAACGCCAAGTACTGGTTGACGTTGGTAGAGAGCATGCAAACATGATATTTTTCGCATACAATTTCCGTATTTCGAATTTTTCCATGCAAACGCTCCAAATCGTTCCCAAACCAATCGGATGACTCTTGGTGATCCTCACGGCCGTATCGTGCATGCGCTGTTGCTAAACCCGTCGTTTGCCAATATATTATGTCTGATAATATGACCTCCGTAGGGCATTTGAGCACATATCCCATCTTATGCATGCGTCGTCAGCTCAGGTGAAGTGTTTGTCCTTAGTTGCCGGATTTCCTGATCGGTCCTTATCTGGGCTGCGGCTTCCTGTGCCGTCTGTGTGCCTTGCCAACACTTCACCATGGTAGACGTCATCTGGGCCTCCTGTGGCTTCCAATAGGATCCAACTTCCATATCCATTTGTCTATCTGCACTTATTCTCATCATATCGCTCTACTGAAGGTTGTCTGCAAGATAAGGTTTCCTGTATTGTCGGCTGCCTCAGGGCCGCTATGCCACATATTGGTCTTTATCGCCTATGACAATCCTCATTTCCTTCAGCCAACTAGACTCCGTTATTGCATGTCTTATCTTAATGGAATTCGGTATTGTTCCTTCGGTCTTCCGATCATCTCCGCTGAGCTTCCTCGGTAACATATGATTCTTGATTTGGACTTGGCACTCAGTCGTAGGGTACATTCAATTCATTCTTAAATACCTAACTGTTCCTCTCATCCATCAATTCCTCATCCTCATTACCAACTCCAACTTCCTCCAGCCTTCGTCTACAGTCGATCACGGCAGACTCGGTCATATACGGCGAACTCCTCCTTTTTACATTCTTCTTATTCCTTCTGCCTTTCTTTGTCCCAGCCCCTTCTCTGTCTGCCTGTTGGGGTGGTCCTGTATGACACGGCAAACCGTTCAATTACGGCAGCTCACATACGGCAGAGGGTATTCCCTTTGTGGACTTGTGGCAAGTAAGAACCACAGTGGCCTAGGCTATAAGTATTCCAGGTTTTTTGTCAACATCAGCGGTACGTTCCCCAGGATACGGCTGGGCATTAGAAACCTCAGCCGTTGATCGGAAACTGTCCCTCCTGAGGCTACCCCGGGTTCCTAACCCTTTATGATGCTGACCTTTTTTCCTGGCCCCCCATTATCCTACTTCCTGCGGGAAGTGGATGAAGGGTGGTTAGTAATGGCTCTTGCCTTATGGCTTGAGTCATTACTTAGTAAGAATCCCCATTCGTAAAATGTGTCTTAAAGGTGGGGTATGACACTACCTCCCCCCTTATAAGATTTCGACCCGAAATCATTAACTTAGATTCTTGGCTTATGAATTCTTAGCTATATGATTATGAAACGGGATTTTTGATGAAGTCCTCCAACCCCTTCATCCACCAACATGTTTTCTATCCCAAGACCATTAAAACCTCAGAGAGGAAAGGTATCTTGAGATAGTTGGTTGTTGAAACACATTGGTCCCTCGGCATGCCTGGATTCCTTGAGTGGAACTCTGGGAGTGACTGCAGGCCACCTACTATGAAGCATTCATACGGTTCTTCTGTATGATCCTTCTCAAGTGGATATCCTTTCCATCTGACTCGGTAAAGGACCTTTCCCTTGACTTTCCTGCTCGATAAGATTTCCTCAATCTCCCATTCCTCATTGCCTTCAATGTCATCACATTCATCGATAATCTTTAGTAAATCCGGCGGAGGTCTGGTTCCATCGTGGTATGGTTCGAGTAGAGATACATGGAAGGTGTTATGTATCTTCCACTTTCTTGGTAGGGATAGTCGCATGGCTGTTGGCGAGATTACTTTCTCTATCGCAAAGGGTCCATGCTTCTTGTGGTCGAGTTTATGTTTTGGTCGTCTGGTTTGAATGTTCCTTCCATCTAGCATGATAAGGTCCCCAACTTTGAATTCTGGGGCATCCTTGCGTTTATTGTCTGCATACTTTTTCATTCTTTCCTGGGTTGCCTTTAGGTTCTTTGTAACTAGACTTTGAACTGAAAGGATGTGATTGATGTATCCCTCCTGAGTGTCTTCACTACTTGGCATTGTGCTTGGATTGGTGCAACCCGGGTGTCGGCCATAGTTGGCGAAGAAGGGTGACATGCCAGTGGCTTGAGTTACTGAATTGTTGTAGGCAAACTCAGCCATTGGTAGGAGTCCAACCCAATCATCCATCTCATAGTTTGTGAATGACCGTAGGTATGCCTCGATTGTCTGGTTGATCCTTTCTGTTTGGCCACCTGTTTGTGGGTGAAAAGATGTACTCATTCGTGGTCGTATCCCCAGTATCCCAAGGAATTGTTTCCATTCTGTGGAGGTAAAGCGGGAGTCGCGGTCCGAGATAATGTCGGTTGGGATACCATGGAATCTCCATATTTCCCGAGCAAATATCTTTACCAGGTGTTCTGCTGTCTTTTGATCCTTCTTGAGTGGTATGAAGTGGGCCATCTTCGTAAACCTGTCTACGATGACCCAGAGTTGGTCACAGTCCTCTGACAAGGGGAGGTCAGTGATGAAGTCCATGGCAATTGATGTCCATGGTGCATATGGGAGCTCTAATGGTCAGAGCAGGCCATATGGCTTGTGGCATGATGCCTTGTCCTTCTGACATTCTAAACAACTTCTGACATATTCGATAATTTCTTGGTCCATCTTAGGCCACCAGAAGTTACGTCAGATCAGCTCGATCGTTTTGTCTTGACCAAAGTGTCCGGCTACTGCGCTGTTGTGCTCAGTATGTAAAATCGCCTGTCGTGCATTCTCTGGGACCCAAAGCAATCCCTTGCGATATAGTAATCCATCCTGTAGTTCCAAAATCCTTTCCTTTCCTTCTACTTCTTGTTCGCTTCCACTCAGTTCCTCTAAGGCCTGGTAGTATGCTGCATCCTGTTGTCCTGACTCTCTTACTACCTGCTCAAATTCCTTTGTCCATTTTGATACTGATGATGCCAGATAAGCAAGCTGAACTGCTGAGCAACAGAACACCATTCCTTCTCCTCCAGTACTGATTGCTGAGATTGTGTCGAAGTGTTTTTCATGCAATACAGTCTGTATCAGCTGGTTTCCACCTCCCCCCTTTTCAGGGCGATACTCCGGGTGCCTAGATAATGCATCTGGCTTGCCATTACTTGTTCCTTTCCTATAAAAAATTTTGAAGTCCACGCCAGCCAGTTCCTGAGCCCAGCGTGCCTGCCTTCTTTTGAGAACCTTGGTTGTCATGAAATACTCAAGGTTTTTGTGGTCGGTAAATACCTGGACCGTGTGAAGTGATCCTTCCAAATATCTTCGCCATGTCTTAAAACAATCAACTATTGCCAGTAATTCCTTGTCATGAATTTCGTAGTTGGTTTCGGCTGGTGAGCACTTTCTGGAGTGGAAGGCAACTGGGTGTAGTTTTTTGTCCTCTGCATTTTGTGACAATGTGCCACCCAGTGCAAAGTCAGATGCATCTGTCTCGACGATGCATTCTTGTTGTGGGTTGAAGTGTGTCAGGATAGGTGCAGTCGTAAAGCAGTGTTTTAGTTGCTCGAATGCTTCTGTCATCACATCTGTCCAGATCCAGTCTTTTGGTGACCCTTTTGTTGTATCGCTGAGGGGTTTAGCGATTTTTGAGAATTCTCTGATAAATCGTCTATAAAATTCCCAAAGCCAATAAATGACTGTACATCCCTTAGACTTCTTGGTCGTTCCCAATCCCGAATGCATTGAACTTTGTCTTGGGCCATTTCGATACCATCCTTTGAGATAACATACCCCAGGAAGTCGACTCAGTTGGTTGACCAAACACATTTGTCCTGGGATATGGCTAGCCCATTCTCTGCTAGACGTTTCAACACTTCCATGACAATGCGGTCATGTTCCTCTTCTGTTTTGGCATAGATCAGGATGTCGTCCAAGTATACAATCAATCCTTGGTCCAGCAAGTCTCTAAAGATATGGTTCATCATATTCTGGAAGGTTGCAGGGGCATTGGATAACCCAAAGGGCATGACAGTGTATTCGTACAGTCCATACCGTGTCTTGAATGCTGTTTTCCATTCGTCTCCAGGTTTGATCCGAATCAAGTTGTATCCATTCTTGAGGTCAATCTTGGTGAATATTTTTGCACCTCTGACCCTGTCTTGGAGTTCGGACATAATTGGTAATGGGTATCGATTGGCGATGGTTACTTTATTCAAGCCCTGGTAATCGACACATAACCTGAGGCCTCGACCATGGGCCTTTGGGACAAAGATGATTGGTGCTGCTGCAGGGGATTTCGAAGGGCGGATCTTTCCTAATTCCAACATTTCCTTGAGGTAATCCCGCAGCGCTTGTAATTCTGTTTCATTTAGGGGGTACATTGGTCCCCATGGTGGTTGTTCGCATTCTTTCAGGTCTATCGCATGATCATAGGGTTTGTGGTCTGGGAGTTTATCTGCGAGCTCCTTGCCTAGGACTTCGACATATTGTCGGAACTTTTGTGGTGCAATTGTTGCGGGGTTGACTTCATTGGTCTCAGAGTTGACTGCAGCAATGTAACCAATGATTGTTGCATCATAGTGGTGTAGGATGTTTCTATCCATAGTGAGGGACAATTCTTGTGCCGCTGCCTTGGTGCAGTGCTGTTTACAGAATTCGGAATCTACGGTGATATCTTCTGGTTTTCCCCAGAACCTGTTGGGTTGATGCTTTGCCATCCACCAACAGAGTAGGATTATGTCGGTACCTGATTCTAGAGGCATAACCTCGAAGGTTTCTCTGGTGTAGTGGTATTTGTACTGAAGCAGTAAGGAATGTGTAAATGCTTCCCCGGCTCCTAATAATGGACGCCCATCTGCTCCATTGATTCGTAGTGCTGTATCGCGAGTAATCATTGGTAGGTTGTTGTCTTTAATGAACTTGGAACTGATAATAGGTATAGCTGCTCCAGTATCGAACATTGCCTGTACCCCAAATGTCTCTTGTCCTGGTACTGAAAGATACATTTGGACTATTGGCCTGGAACCAACTTGGGGTGGTCTACTGTTGGCCAGTTGTAACTTCGCCTCCAGTTCTTTTTTATTAGGTTTTGATTTTTTGAATTGTTTTTGGTGTTCTTGGTTTTTGGTACGTTTGACTCCAGCCACTGATATCCTCTGAGAACCTGATACGTCTTCTTCTTCTTGGATGCCTCTGCATATCTTACGAGGCTTTCCTAGTTTAAATCCAAGAGGTCTGAGGTCTCTACTTCCCAACCTCTTTTTGCTGGCTTTGGGTCTGGTTCTGATACTGTCTGGGTTACAGTGGCAACATTCTTCGGCCGCTTGGTTACTGGTTCCTTAGCAACATCCTCATCATCATCCGAGTCTTCTGAAGGTCGTTGGCGTTTAGCCTTTTTTGTGACAGCTGCTACTGTGGCAACTAATTCAGTTCCCTTTGAAGTCTTTTTCGCAAAGCATTCTAAAGTATGGTGGCTGTTATGGCCACAGCGCCAGCAGGAGGCCTTGTCTGTTTTGTGTTGGTGGATTTCAGCCTGGGGGACCCCGGCCAATACTTCGTGGTTGTTTTGGAATTTCTTTTCTTGGTCGCCCTTGGGTGTGCGAGTGGTCTCTTCAGTTTTACCATGGTTGGATTTTTTGTCTTCATCTCGCTTCCGTTTCTCCTTCTCTTGTTTGGGTTCTGAGGAGGCCTGATAAATGTGGAGCAATGGCTTTTCATGCATGTTCCGATGTTCTTCTTTTGTGGTTGCAAGTTTAATGAGTCTGGCCTTGAAACACTCATACTTTGGGTCATCCATGTCCTGAACATCTGTCCATTCCTGGCAGGCCAGATCCTCTGGGAACGCCTGGTCGTAAATTTCTCTCAGGACTTCTCCTTCGACTTGGGCCTTCTCTTGGTAGATGGCCATCCTGATTCCCCATTGATCTGCTGGAAGGCCAGTCTTATGGCATCCCGGTTTGTACTTCCAATGCAACCTGGCCATCTTGTTGGTGTAGTTGCGCTTCTGATGGGGGTCACGGAAATAGTGGTCCATTGCTGCAGTGTATGAGGGCCAGGTATCAGGGCATAATTCCTTTTCAGTAGTGTCGACACGGTTTTGGTGCCATTGGCGGGCATCACCCTTTAGGAGGGACCCCAACCAGTGAATTCGGGTGGCATCAGTGTTAAAGTCGATAGATCGCACAGTCATATATTCCTTGACTGCTTTCATCCATGGGATGTAATTTTCTCTATCCCCATCGAAAACCTCTGGTTCCTTCATCTTGGGAGCTTTTCCTAGGACAATTGCTTCTGGTCACTTGGTGATGCGATTCTTTTTGTCCTTCTTCCATAGGGCACGAATGAGTTTTGATATCTCATTCCCTAGATCCTTTGGTCTATCTGATTCTGAGTCTGAACTGGAAGAGCTGGAACTGCTTCCTCCTGGTGGAGGTCCTGGGGGTGGTATCACTCCACCTGGTGGACTGCTGCCCCTAGACTCTGTCGCTCTTGAACGTCTACTTGATCGGTCACTGGGTGGTAGGGGAGGAAGGTCGCTGTCTGACTCCATCCCATCACTACTTGGGAGGGGAATTCTCCCCTGTCAAGCATGTTGCTCTAAGATGCTATCAATGACCGACTTTACATCTATATCCTTTGGGGACTGTTGGGCTAATTGGAACTGGGTTTTTAAATCTTCTCCAATGGCCTGAAGCTCCTCCCGGAATGATCGTCGCATGTCTTCTCGTTCTTGCTGAGAAATCGCAGATGCATTGGCCTGGTTCTGTTGGAGTTGTGACTGGAGACGCTTCAATTTCCGTAGGTCCTCCTTGACCTTCTCCTGGTCAACTCTTGCCCTGGCTTCTCAGGCATTCATTTCTGCAGCCCATCGTTGGCAATCATTGTTGAACTTCTCCTGCTTAACTGCCTGGTCTTTGTGGTATGCGATCCAGACATTTTGGTTGGCTTCCATTTGTTGCGTGAAATCCTGAAGCAACTTCTGTCTTCGGTCTTCGCTTTCTGCCGCATTGATGGTAATCGTCTCTACATGTCTTCTTAGGGCCATGTGGGCAGCTGCCACTTCCGCAAATTGCATGGTGGTGAGGTTGAAGTGAGCACTGGTAGCATCTGCAGCATGCTGCTGGGCCTGAACAATCGCAAGGTTTAAGTTGGATTCAATTTTGCGATAATCATTCTGCATTTGCATAAAAATACGGTATGCCTCTGTTTCATCCCCTTGGATTTGTCCCCGGAGGCTGTTGATTTCAACTGCAGTATGGTGTAGTTGATTCATAAGGGTATGTCCCCACTCAGGGACAGAGTGCAATTTGATGGGTTCGATAGGTGGGATATTCTCTGATCCCCCATTGTTGGTGCTAACTAGTGCCCAGGAAGGCATAGGCAAGAAATCGATTTTCATTGGCTCAGGCATCATTTTTCTGTTTGGTGGTTCTGTCTTTCTTGTAGGACGTCTCTCAATACGCTTGGTGAGGCGTTGAGTAAGATTATAGTGTTAACTGCGGGTTGTCTCGTGACTGATGGCTGGGTAACTCAAGATTTCCAAAAGAAAAAATTGAGAAGTAATAATTCCAATGATGGGAATTATTTACTTCTCTGGGGATTCTCGTAGAAATGAGTAATAACACGTTATAATCTTAAACTCTCCTGCTTATCTCAGGGAGCGTTTCGAGATAGTCGATGGAAATTGCGTTCAAGTGTCAACAGCAATCTGTGAGGGTCTTATTGTTCGAAGAGGGTCTTGGTGGTATTGTTGTATAGGTTTTTCGAGTATTGTGTAAATAGTCGAGTATGAGGTACTAATATCTTTCTGGGACTTGCTTGTAATTGATGGGACGATTGTGGGTCTTTTGCTGGATGATGGCTTCTTCGAGTGGGGGCTTTTTTGTATTTTATGTTTTCTGACTTGAGCTCCCCACTCATATACCCACCGGGTACGTTGCGGTGGTCGGAACACCAAGTACTGGTTGACGTTGGTAGAGAGCATGCAAACATGATATTTTTCGCATACAATTTCCGTATTTCGAATTTTTCCATGCAAACGCTCCAAATCATTCCGAAACCAATCGGATGACTCTTGGTGATCCTCTCGGCCGTATCGTGCATGCGCTGTTGCTAAACCCGTCGTTTGCCAATATATTATGTCTAATAATATGACCTCCATAGGGCATTTGAGCACATATCCCATCTTATGCATGCGTCGTCAGCTCAGGTGAAGTGTTTGTCCTTAGTTGCCGGATTTCCTGATCCGTCCTTATCTGGGCTGCGGCTTTCTGTGCCGTCTGTGTGCCTTGCCAGCACTTCACCATGGTAGATGTCATCTGGGCCTCCTGTGGCTTCCGATAGGATCCAACATTCATATCCGTTTGTCCATATGCGCTTATTTTCGTCATATCGGGCTAACCGAAGGTTTGTCTGCAAGATAATGTTTCCTGTATTGTCGGCTGCCTCAGGGCCGCTATGCCACATATTGGACTTTATCGCCTATGACAATCCTCATCTCCTTCAGCCAACTAGACTCCGTTCTTGCATGTCTTATCTTAATGGCATTCGGTATTCTCCGCTGAGCTTCCTCGGTAACATATGATTCTTGATTTGGACTTGGCACTCAGTCGTAGGGTACATTCAATTCATTCTTAAAAACCTAACTGTTCCTCTCATCCATCGATTCCTCATCCTGATTACCAACTGCGACTTCCTCCAGCCTTCGTCTACGGTCGATCACGGCAGACTCGGTCGTATACGGCGAACTCCTCCTTTTTACATTCTTCTTATTCCTTCTGCCTTTCTTTGTCCCAGCCCCTTCTCTGTCTGCCTGTTGGGGTGGTCCTGTATGACACGGCACAACGTTCGAATACGGCAGCTCGCATATGGCAGAGGGTAGTCCCTTTGTGGACTTGTGGCAAGTAAGAACCACAGTGGCCCAGGCTATAAGTATTCCAGGTTTTTTGTCAACATCAGCAGTACGTTCCCCAGGATACGGCTGGGCATTAGAAACCTCAGCCGATGATCAGAAACTGTCCCTCCTGAGGCTACCCCGGGTTCCTAACCCTTTATGATGCTGACCTGTTTTCCTGGCCCCCCATTATCCTACTTCCTGCAGGAAGTGGATGAAGGGTGGTTAGTAATGGCTCTTGCCTTATGGCTTGAGTCATTACTTATAAGAATCCCCATTCTTAAAATGTGTCTTAAAGGTGGGGTATGACAGTCCAGATGGTGGGGTGTGTTCGTTGGAGGGAATCGAAGAGGGGGCGGAGATAGATTAGGAATAAGACGGGCAAGGCGGGGGATCGTTGTGGGATTCCAGTTTGGATCAGGGCTGTCCATCTGTCTGCCCGTCAAATGATAGTGCTGTCATATGGTTGCTGAGGAAGCAGGAGCACCTCACCATCACTTC
Organism: Pyronema domesticum; assembly: GCA_024516145.1. Taxonomy (NCBI): domain Eukaryota; kingdom Fungi; phylum Ascomycota; class Pezizomycetes; order Pezizales; family Pyronemataceae; genus Pyronema; species Pyronema domesticum. Next base: position 217,129 of record JAJJXL010000006.1, on the reverse strand, counting down.
TTTTGGGCAGCCAAGCATGTGCATTGTAGTGATTAGGCAGGCAGAGGAGACATTGTCAAAGGCTCCTCGTACATCTGAAAATAGGGATGATGTAAGGAAGCGGCGCCTTGCATTCGCTTCCACATCATGCAATAGCACCATTGCAGCATCAATATCCGATTGCTTTGGGCAGCCTCCAATTTGATCGGCATGCAGAATGTCGTGCGACTCCGCCATAAGGCTGAGTTGGGTCGCCATCAGTTTTTCCAATACCTTGCCCATGCAGTTGAGGAGGGTGATAGGGCGGTACGCTTTGTTGGAGCTGTAATCGGGCTTATTGGGCTTCGGTATGATGATGGTGGTCGCCTTGTGCCAACAGCATGGTTGGTATCCCTTCTTACCGAGTGTGGAGTACAGCACATTGAAGTGTACAGGAATGGCATCGTATGCTTTCCTGAGGCACGCGAAGGTGATGGTGTCTGGTCCAGGGGCTTTCTTGGGGGAGGAGGAGTGGATTGCGTGACGGATTTCCACGGGGGTAAAGGTATGCCAAGGGATAGTGGGGGAATGGTTTGGGATTTGGGCAGGGGTGGTGATCAGGGGGGGTGGGAATAGCGCCTGAGAAGCATGGACTTTGCTTGTGAAGTCCACGCTGAGGTGGTCCTGTCCTCCTACCTGAGTTCTGATGGGTGGGGTAAGTTGGGGTCTGCGGGGGTTGGTATAGTGAAATGCAGCCCATATGTCTGGACCCTCGAGTGCTGTGAGGTAGGCCTTCCACATGGAGTCCTTTGCACGGCGAACTTTGTGGTAGTGAGTATTGCATAGTCTCCGGTATTCCTCACGGTGTTCAGCAAGGCATGTTTGTTTCCACTTACAACGAGCGCCTGTCATGGCTGCCCGCATTCTACTTACTTCCTCCGTCCACCATGGGTGTCGGCCATAGTTGGCGAAGAAGGGTGACATGCCAGTGGCCTGGGTTGCTGAATTATTGTTTGCGAACTCAGCCATGGGTAGGAGTCTAACCCAATCATCCATTTCGTAGTTGGTGAATGATCGTAAGTATGCCTCGATTGTCTGGTTGATCCTTTCTGTTTGGCCATCTTTCAAGTAGTTCCTTCTCATGTATTTCATAGTTGATTTTGGCTGGTGAGAATTTTCTGGAGTGGAAGGCAACTGGGTGTAGTTTCTTGTCCTGTGTGGTTTGGGACAATGTGCCACCCAGTGCAAAGTCTGATGCATCTGTTTCGACAATACATTCTTGTTGTGGGTCGAAGTGGGTGAGGATTGGTGCAGTCATTACGCAGTGTTTTAGCTGCTCGAATGCTTCTGTCATTGCTTCTGTCCAGATCCAGTCCTTTGGTGATCCTTTTGTTGAATTGCTGAGAGGTTTAGTGATTTTTGAGAATTCTCTTATAAATCGACAATAAAAATTCGCGAAGCCAATAAATGACTGTACATCCCTTAAACTTCTTGGTCGTTCCCACTCCTGAATGCATTGAACTTTGTCCTGGGCCATTTCGATACCATCCTTTGAAATAACATAACCCAGGAAGTCAACTCGGGTGGTGGACCAAAAACATTTGTCCTGTGATATGGCTAGCCCATTTTCTGCTAGGCATTTCAATACCTCTGTGACAATGCGATCATGTTCTTCCTCTGTTTCTGCACAAATGAGGATGTCGTCCAAATATACAATTAATCCTAAGTCTAACAAATCTTGAAAAATATGATTCATCATATTTTGGAAGGTTGCTGGGGCATTTGACAACCCAAATGGCATGACAGTGTATTCGTATAGTCCATACCATGTCTTGAATGCCGTCTTCCATTTGTCTCCAGGTTTGATCTGAATCAAGTTGTATCCATTCTTGAGGTCAATCTTGGTGAATATTTTTGCACCTCTGACCCTATTATGAAGTTCAGACATAATTGGTAGAGGGTATCGAATGGCGATGGTGACTTTGTTTAAACTGCGATAATCGACACATAATCTGAGTCCTCAGCCATGGGCCTTAGGTACAAAGATGATTGGTGCTGCAGCGGGGGATTTGGATGGCCTGATTTTTCCTAACTCCAACATTTCTTTGAGATAATCCCTCAGAGCTTGCAATTCTGTTTCATTGAGGGGGTACATTGGTCCCCATGGTGGTTGCTCACCCTCTTTCAGATCTATTGCATGATCATAGGGTTTGTGATTTGGGAGCTTATCTGTGAGTTCCTTGCCTAGGACTTCGACATATTGTCGGAACTTTTGTGGTACCACTGTAGCTGGGTCTACCTCATTTGTGTCTGAGTTGACTGATGCAATACACCCAATTACTGTTGCATCATAGTGGTGTAGGATATCTTTATCCATCATGAGGGAGAATTCTTGTGCTGCGGCTTTGGTGCAGTGTTGTTTACAGAATTCGGAGTCTAAGGTGATGTCTTGTGGTTTTCCCCAAAACTTGTTGGGTTGGTGTTTTGCCATCCACCAGCAAGGTAAGATTATGTCTGTTCCTGATTCTAGAGGCATGATCTTGAAGGTCTCTCTTGTATAGTGGGATTTGTATTGAAGTAGTAGGGAATGTGTACAGGCCTCTCCAGCCACTGATAAAGGCTTACCATCTGCTCCATTGATTCATAGTGCTGTGGCACGAGTAACCATTGGCAGGTTGTTTTCCTTAATGAATTGGGAACTGATGATAGGTATGGCTGTGCCGGTGTCAAACATGACTAGGACACGAATTGTCCTTTGTCCAGGTACTGAAGGATACATTTGGATGATTGGCCTGGGACGAACTCGGGGTGGCCTGCTGTTGGCCAACTGCAATTTCATCTCGGGTTCTTTTTTATTAGGTTTTGATTTTTTGGATTGTTCTTGGTTTTCTTGGATTTTGGTGCATTTACCTTCAGCAACTGATATCTTCTGAGACCCTGATATGTGTTCCTTTTCTTGGATGCCTCTGCATATCCTATGAGGCTTTCCTAGTTTAAATCCGAGAGATCTGAGGTCTCTACTTCCCACACACTTCTTGCTGGTTTAGGGGCTGGCTCTGATACTGTCTGGGTCACTGTGGCGACATTCTGTGGCTGCTTGGATACTGGTTCATCTGTCTCCTCTTTTTCATCTTTGGAATCTTCTGATGGTCATTGGCATTTAGCCTTCTTTGTGACTGCAGCCACTGTGGTAGTCAATTCAGTTCCTTTTGAGGTCTTTTGTGCAAAGCATTCCAGGGTGTGGTGGCTATTTCGGCCACAGTGCCAGCAAGAGGCCTTGTCTGCTTTGTGCTGGTCGATTTCAGCCTGGGGAACCCCAGCTAATGCTTCACAGTTGTTTTGGAATTTCTTTTCTCAGTCGCTTTTAGGTGTGGGGGTAGTTTTCCTAGCCTTACCTGGGTTGGAATTCTTTTCCTCATCCCTCTTCCGATTTTCCTTTTCCTGCTTGGGCTCTGAGGTGGTTTGATATATGTCGAGCAGTGGCTTTTTGTGCATGTTCCGATGTTCTTCTTTTGCAGTTGCAAGAGTGATGAGTCTGGCCTTGAAATGCTCATACTTTGGGTCATCAACGTCCTGGACATCTGTCCATGCCTGACAGGCCAGATCCTCCAGGAATGCCTGATCATAAATTTCTCTTAGGACCTCTCCTTTGACTTGGGCCTTCTCCTAGTAGATGGCCATTCTGATTCCCCATTGGTCTGCTGGGAGGCCAGTCTTGTGGCATCTGGGTTTATATTTCCAATGCAACCAGGCCATCTTGTTGGTGTAATTGTGCTTCTGGTGGGGATTATGGAAGTAGTGGTCCATTGCTGCAGTGTATGAGGCCCATGTATCAGGGCGTAATTCCTTCTCAGTAGTATCAATGTGATTTTGGTGCCATTGGCAGGCATCACCCTTTAGGAGGGAACCCAACCAGTGGATTCGGGGTGCATTGGTGTTGAAGTCAATAGATCATAGAGTCATATATTCCTTGACTGCTTTCATATATGGGATGTAATTTTCCCTATCCCCATCAAATACCTCAGGTTCTTTCATTTTAGGGGCGTTTGCTAGGAAGATTGCCTCTGGTCACTTCGTTATGTGATTCTTTTTGTCCTTCTTCCGAAGTGCCCGAATGAGTTTGGATATCTCATTCCCTAGATCCCTGGGTCTATCTGATTCTGAGTCTGAACTGCAGGAGCTGGAACTGTCTCCTCTGGGTGGGAGTCCTGGAGGTGGTATCACTCCACCTGGTGGACTGCTGCCCCTGGACTCTGGTGCTCTTCCCAGTCAAGTTGAGGGTCTATGTGATCAATCACTGGGTGGTAGAGGAGGGAGGTCACAATCTGACTCCATCCCATCACTACTTGGGAGGGGAATTCTCCCCTGCTGGGCATGTTGCTCTAAGATGCTATCAATGACCGAGGTTACATCTATATCCTTTGGGGACTGTTGGGCTAATTTATTTATTTATTTATTTATTTCCTCATACTCACATCCAACTGTAAGGTTATGGCGGAGGCTACAAATTAAATACATACTTGAGGGCCTGTCTGTTACCCCAGGTCCCCACTGGGATGTGCCCCAGAGCAGTCTTCATGTGTGGGGTTGTAGTCCCCCAAGTCTCGTTTGGTTCATAATCCATCTCGCGTCATCTGTTCCAGGAGCCCTGTGCGCTCGGAGGCCACCTCACCGGGTCGTTCCCCCATTTCCTCCACCCTTCCCCTTCCCTTTTTAACAATTTTTCTGCCTTTATTTCCTCCCAAACAACAAGAATCAGATAACCCCTCCCGGCCACCTGTGCCCCTCCCCTCCTCCCTTCTCTCCCCTTTCAGTGCCCTTCTGGCCACTCTTACTTGCCACTCCCTGCTCCTCGTCTCCCCGCCTTGCCCCTCTTTGGTCCCTTTTTCCTCTGTCCTTACCCATCATCACCTCTCACTCATCCCCGTTACTCCTCTGTTACCACTACTATAGAGCCTGCATATCGATACAAGCCCAACTCAAAAACACAGAACAAATTCCAATCGTAACCTCATGCCCCCCGTCTGCCTCCATTATATAGTTCTTCACTCTGGTTTTTTTTTTTTTTTTACTAGTTGGGGGTATCTGCATGCTCGTCGTCCTCGTCCAGCAGAGTCCCCCAGCCTATGGTCAGTGTTTCAGGTGTGTCCTCCCCGTTGGGGTGCTTACTTAACTTAGTATGTGCCCATTCGGCAGTCGCAATTTTGGTTGCTGAGATCATAGTGGAAAGGGCTTTGGTTCTGGTGGTCATGTGGAGGATGGTTGGTGTCATGAGCCAGCGATGGCAGGGGATTTTCAGTGTCTGTCTTAGCTCAGTCCGATGGGTTGTGTAAATTGGGCAGGAGAGGAGGAGGTGCTTAGGGGTCTCTGGGGGGTGGAGTGGGCAGGGGCATGAGTGGGAAGGGTAGTGGGCAGTGGGGGGGTGTGCAAGGCAGTCCAAAATGTATCCGTGGCCTGTACAAAGGCCAAGGATGGCTGTGGAGAGTTTGCGCGGCAAAGCTGTGTATGCGTGGTCAAGGCAGCGGCGGTGAGGTGCATCGTAAGTTTTGGGTTTTCGTTCGGAGTTGTACCATGTTGCCCAGTCTGCGACATATTGTTCGTGGATTTGTCTCCGGAGCCAGGACAGGGAGATCGTGATCAGAGTGGTGGGGGGTAGTTCTGTGGCAGCTTTTGCCAGGAGGTCAGCTTCATCATTAACAGCGATGTCGGTGTGTCCAGGTACCCAATGTTGTGTTATGGGCACACTGAGGGAATGTAGGGAGGTGGCGGTGTCGTGTGTCATGCGGGCGAGCTCTTGGCCGGGGCCGGTGCTGAGGCGGGAGGCGCATAGGATTGCAGATTGGTTGTCAGTGAAGAGGTGGATGCATTGGTTTCAAAGGCAGTTGTTGGTGATGTACCGCAGGCAGGCGAGGAGGCATTCGTGTATGGCTCTGAGTTCTGCGTCAAAAACCTCAGTGGTGTCGCCCATGGGGATGATGGCGCGGACCTCACATGGCAGTCCATTGGAGATGTAGTATCCTGCCCCTGTGTTGATGGTGAGCTGTGAGCCGTCTGTGTATCTGATGATGTTTGTGTTGTAGCGGCAGAGTCGTCGTCGGAGCGAGGAGTGTTCGGTGGCTGCTTTGTCTTTGGGCAGCAAGGGTATGTCTGTTGCGATGGGGGTGGGCTCTGACGGGGTGGTGATCAGGTGTGCTGTGTCTTCTATGAAGTCATCCGGAAGGACCCATGGGCTCATCTTACCAAGCATACCTACTAGTTGGGAGGGGTGGTGTAATGCCGGTGGTGGACAAGGTAATCGACAGAGAACCTGAGGGCTCTAGGCTTGTTGACAGTGATCGTGAACACAAGACAGAACCTCTTGGAGAGCACCAATGTTGGATGTCTGAACCTGTGACGTGCAACAACTATAGATAATCCATGTTTAGGAGCAGAGGTAGGTCAAGAGACAGGATCAGGGGAAACAGAGCGAAGAGGACAAAGGCCAGAGGATCGAAGACAGAAACAAGGACAGAGGCAGAGGCGAAGACGAGGACAAGGAGTGGAGAGGATCCAAATATTTATTCGGTGAGATGAACAAATAACTGTGTAAGGAGAAAAGGAAAAGAAACAGAACGCTGGGAGGACAAGTCCTCTTATATACATATTTTCTGCTTCCACGTCGAGACACTAAACTAGCAGACCCTAAACCCTTAACCCTTAACTAACCAGCACAGCCACCCCAACCATTCCAAACATATGCGGCTGAGCAATTATCCCAGTCCATGGGGCTCATTGCCAAGAGCACAGCCACCCAGATAAGCCACCTGATAAATGAGGGATGACAAGTGATAGGTGAGAAGTGAATGAATTTCTTGAGCCGTGACAGGTGGCATCTGGCTGTTTGCCACTGACAGTCATATTCGTGAGGGTCGCACATAGAGGTGTAGAAATGATTAGGGATGGGGAAGGAGGATGGGCATCTTCTAACTACGGGGTGTGAGGGGGGTAGGGAAAGGATGCGGAGGATGTATTCGCATTGCTTGTATTGTAGGCAGACCAAGTCAGGGGGGAGTGTGGCTTCGTTATGGAGGGCAAGTGTTGGTGTGGAATGAAATGCATTGAGTATGCGGCAGAGGGCAGAGTTTTGCTGTGTTTGTAGTTTGCAGGCCAGGCCTTTCTGTCCAGTCCACCAGATCTAAGAGCCAAAATCGGACCTAGAAATAACACATGCATGGTAAAGTGTGCGGGTCACGGAGGGGGACAGACCTGTTTCGTACCTGACTAGGCTGCAGAGGGCGTTGAGGGACCTGGATGCGGCTGTTAGCCTGAGGTGGACGTGTTGGGTGAAGGAGAGTTTGCGGTTGAAATAGAGGCCTATCCAACTGACCATGTCTCGTCGTCTGTCCTTTGTACCGGGGGTGTCGACGGTGCCGTTGGGCAGGTGGACGTTGGTGTCTGCAGTGTGACTGTCATCACGAGCATGATGGCAGTGCAGGAGCTCCGACTTGGAGTCGTCGAAGGTGACAGCGTTGTTTTGCACAGGGGAAGGCCATGCGGGCTGCAGCCTCCTTGGCTCGGGTGTGTTCTTCGCGTGTTCGACCGTGGGTTACGAGGGCGATGTTGTCGATGTAGCTTGGCATCCAGAGGGTCGGGTGCGCTGCGTTGAGGGCATTGAAGAGGGGGCGGAGGTATAGATGGAAAAGGATCGGTGAGGCAGGGGACCCTTGGGGGATACCAGTGTTGATCGGGCGCTGGCTATCAGTTCTCCCATCAAAGGATAGTGCTGTGGTTCATTTGTTTAGGAAAGATGTGCACCAGGAGAGGACAGCGTTGGGGCAGCCGAGGGTGCGCATTGTGTGGAGCAGGCATGTTGAGGAGACATTGTCGAAGGCACCTCTAACATCTAAAATTAGCGATGACATTATGAGGCAGCGCCCTGCATTTGCTTCGACATCGTGCGTTAGTGCCATCATGGCATCGATTGCCAAGCACTTAGGGCGACCTCCAATTTGGTCATCGTGCAGGAGGTCGTGTGACTCCGCCATTGGGCTCAGCCATGTTGCCATTAGTTTTTCGAGGACTTTACCCATGCAATTGAGGAGTGCTATAGGGCAGGAGGCTTTAAGCAAGCTGTAATCGGGTTTGTTCAGCTTTGGAATGATGACTGTAGTTGCTTCTCGCGAACATCGGGGGTGGTAGCCTGTCTTACCGAGTGTACAGTACAGCGCATCAATGTGATCCAGGATGGCGTCATATGCTTTTCTGAGGCAGGCGAAGGTGATGGCATCGGGGCCGGGGGCTTTCTTCCTTTCTGGCCGGGGCATTCTGCGCATTGGTGGTAATCAGTGGGGGTGGATGCCCGTGCACATTGTGCAGGTAGGTCCTCGGTCTGCAGTGCAGGTGGCATGGTGATGTCCAAATTTCTGACATCTGCGGCATTGGTCAACAGACCGGGCGGTACAGAATTCTGTTACCTTGCCCTGCTCAAAGGGTACCACCACCTTGGTCCGTTTGAGGGCGTTGTATTCTTCGACTGAATGCAGTGCTATCATCACACTGGACGCCAACTTACCGGTGCGTTTGTCGGGGTGGGAGATTTATCTGTGGGGTTGGGTGAGGTGGATGGGGTGGTTGCCCTCGATTTCCTTTTGGAGGTGCTCCATCCCCACGGCGTCATCGGGGAAGTGATTGATAGGTATGCCATTGATGGCCAGCTTGGAACATTTCTCATTTAGTCTAGGAGTTAGGAGGGATGACTGTGCAGAGCGGGCTGCTTCATGAATGAGGGGGAGGTGGGCGAGGAGGTCAGATGCAGGAGTGTGGGGGGAGGGGATGAGAAGGTGATTGCCGGAGATATTCTTTCTGACCTTCATGATGGCCATGGTATCAGGCACCTTGGCTTCATGGAGGGCTGCGTTGATGGCTATTCCAACCTCAATCTTTGCACTGTCCGGGAATGTGCAGTGGTCAGAGCATGGGATAACTATGTCCTGGGTACGGGAGGGGTTCTTCTTAGGGGTAGGGGCTTTCGGGGTTTTCAGGGATGGTTGATGTGGGGTAGGGACAGCGTCGGGGAAGAGGGTGTTGGCTGATGGGATACCAGTCCAGGGTTTGGCAGGTCGGGAGGTGGGCTTCGTGGAGGGGGTGGGGGTGGCAAGGTTATGCTTTTTGAGCTCAGATTCTGAGGCGAGGCATCATTGCTTCCAGTAGTCGATGGAGGAGGTCATCAGGAAGGTCGGGGTGGGCGGTGTGGTCAGTGAGGGAGGGTGTAACATCGGGCACTGGGGGTGAAGTTTCGTCGGTGGGGAGAAGCGTGGGTACTAGTTGTTTCAGGAGGTGGTGCATTTCCCGGATGAGGGAGCGGGCGCGGTCCATGACCTGGAAGGCCTTGGTAATCCGGTCATTTGTTATTTTGTCGGCATGTCGGTGCATGTCAGAGGCAGTAGCCAGGTTGCGCTGGAGTTGGTCAAGGTATGTTTCGATGTCATTTTGGCGGGTAAAGGTGCTGTCAGGTGCATGACATTTGATTCCAGCTTTGGTAGGGGCTGAGCCGGGGCCAGATTGCACTGAGTGGGCGGTGGAGGTAGCATTGTGTTTAAGGTTGGCTATTTTCTTCTGCATGCCACTGGTGGTGCCGATGGTGTGTCCGGGGGTGTTTGTAAGTATGGGGTCAGGGGAGAAGTCAATGAAAACATTGCCGTCAAACAGTCTGGGTGTTGGGAGGTGATGGGGGGAGGGGCATTGTTGCGGGGGGTGGGTGATGGGGAGCTGTCACATGGGGAGGACATGTCGTTGTCACTTTCGCTTTCGATGATGTCAAAGTCGATGTGCATCGCATCGCCATTCGCGTCGCATGCCTGCATGTCGTGCAGCTCTGCGCTAGCATGTTTGCTGGTAGCGAGGTCGCATGTGGGCGGTTTGTCAGGAGGCAAAGGGTGTTTCTCCACAACGGAGGAGCAGGGAGGCATCGGAATGTCGGGATAGGTAGTGTTTGCGGGTGCTACAAGGGTTCTGCCGGAACATCGATGATTTTTGGTGGTTGTGGGGGGGGGGGTTTTGATGACTGTGCCGCTGGACTTTTTCAGGGGCCTGGAGATCTCCATTTCACCATGTAACACGTTGAAAAAGAGATGGCCTGGACTGAAAATCTTGCGGAAAGGTAAATTGGGGGCGCTGAACAATAATCCGCTCGAAAATCTCGCGGTTACCAGGTGGTTGTTGACAATGCCAGGGGGGGGGGGGGGGGGGGGGGGGGGGTTGTTGCATGCCTTGCCAACTCTTCACCATGGTAGATGTCATCTGGGCCTCCTGTGGCTTCTGATAGGATCCAACTTCCATATCCGTTTGTCTATCTGCCCTCTTTCTCATCATATCGGGCTAACCGAAGGTTGTCTGCAGGATAAGGTTTCCTGTATTGTCGGCTGCCTCTGGGCCGCTGTGCCATGAATTGGTCTTTACTGCCTATGACAATCCTTATCTCCTTTGGCCGACTAGACTCTGTTATTGCATGTCTTATCTTGATGATGTTCAGTTTTGTTCCTTCGGTTTTCTGATCATCTCCACTGAGCTTCCTCGGTATCATATGATTCTTGATTTGAACTTGGCACTCAGTCGTAGGGTACATTCAATTCAGTGTTAAATACCTAACACTGTTCTCCTCATCAATCCATTCCTCATCCTGATTATCAAATCACTCGACTACCCCCCCCCCCCTGCATTCTCAACAACCACCCGGCAATCGCCAGATTTTCAAGCGGATTATTGTTCAGCGCCCCCAATTTACCTATCCGCAACATTTTCAGCCCAGGCCCTCTCTTTTTCATCGGGTTACACGGTGAAAAAGGGATCTCTGGGCCCCTGAAGAAGTCCAGCAGACAGGTCATCAACACCCCACCCCACAAACAACAAAAATCATCGATATTCTGGCGGAATCTTTGTCGCGTCTGCAAACACTACTTATCCCGAAATTCCGATGCCTCCCCACTCCTGGGTTGCGGACAAACAACCTCTCCCTCCTGACAAACCTCCCTCATGTGTGCTCGTGAACAAAAAACGGGCTAGCGCAGAGCCGCACACTATGCAGGAACACGATGCATATCACGACATGATGCACGTTGACACCAGCTCTGACGTCAGCCAAAGTGACAGCGATGATGATGCGTCTGCCAACGCGAACTCCCCCACACCTGCCACTCGCAAAACCACCACCACTTACCCTGCCACCCTGCACAACAGAAAAATAATCCTCAACCACGACGCCCTATTCTCCCCCGACCACCTCAGCAGGGACACCCCCGAACACATGATGAAATCCCCCTCCGGTAGCAAGAAGACCATCTCCGATGCCCTCCTCAAGAAGCACCATGCCACATCGACCGCCCACTCCGTCCACACTGGCCCCAACTCTACTCCTGTTCCCGCCAGCATCAAGTGGCCCCACACCAACAACAATGCCATCACCGCAAAACCAACCACCATTGACGACATAGCAGTGACCATTGAACAGCTAAGCACCAACCTCGGCACTGCTACAGACAGGTTCCGCCACTCCCAAAAAGCTACCAACGACAGAGTAACGAAGGTCTACCAGGTAATGGACAAGGACCGCTCCATGCTCCAAGCTGTCCACGACCTCCTTAGATGCCTAGCCCCTACCCTCCTGCCCCCCGATGATATCCGGGCACTTCCCGCCACCGCTGCGTCCGCACCCTCTACCCCCATCCCAACCGCCTGTCCTACCTCCACCCACCAATCACCCGATGTGATTTCCATTCACGCCCCCTCCCCGAACCAAACCGTCCCCACTGCAGAAGAGTATTGGAAACAACGCTGCCTAGCAGCCAAAAAAGAACTCCGGAAGCACGATCTCTCTGTCCCCCCTCATCAGCCCATCCCCGCCCCCTGCCCCTCCGCACCATGGACCGGCCCTCAACCCTCCTTGTCCACGCTCTTCCCCAACGCAGCCCTGACTCCCCTAACAATTTCCCCGAAATCCCAAAAATCTCAGTCCTGGAAGCAAAACCCCCCCCGGGCCCAGGACATCATCATCCCCTGCCCAGACCCTCGTTCCTTCCTGAACGCCGCCAAACCTGCCATAGGCCTCGCCGTCAATGCTGCCCTGAAAGAGGCAAAGCTCCCAGAGAACATAACCATTATGAAAATCCGGAAGAATATGTCCGGTAATCTCCTTTTGACCCCTTCCCCCCACACCTCCGCCACCCAACTCACTCCCCACCTCCCCCTCATTCATGCTGCCGCCCGCTCTGTACACTCCTCCCTCCTGACACCCAGGATCAACGAGCGATGGTACAAGCTGGCACTACACGGAATTCCCACCGACTACTTCCCCGACACCGAAGCAGGCATGGACGTCTTACAGAAAGACATTGAGTGTAACCACCCCATACAACTGACCCAGGCGCCCCGTTATATCTCACACCCCGACAAAAGGGTAGGTAAGGCGGCCTCCAGCGTTATGATAGCTCTGAGGTCGAGCGAGGAATTCAACACCTTGAAATGCTCCAAGGTAGTGGTACTCTTCGAACAACGCAGAGTAATGGAATTCTTCACCGCCAGATCAGTCGATCAATGCCGCCAATGCCAACGGTTTGGACATCACCATGCAACATGCCCTGCCGACAATGGACCAACCTGTGCCATCTGCGCTGCTGTCTACCCCACCGAGTATCACCAATGCACAGAGTGCCACAGCAAAAGGGGCCGGTACTGCATACACACCAAATACAAGTGTGCTAATTGCATAGCAGCAGGACACGAAGATACAGAACACCCTGCCTACACCACGAAATGCCCCGTGAAGGTCGCGGCAGTGCATGAAGCATGGCAAAAAACCTGCCACGGCCTGACTGACGCTGACAGCCAGATCCCCGCTGAGACACACCCCATCACTGACACTACCATGACCGCCGATGATTAACTACCAACCATCAGCGGTGACCCTCAGCATCATGTCTCACAACATGAACTGCAGCACCACCACCTTGAATACCCTGGTGAATTCAATGGGAACCATGGCCGACATCTTCCTCGTACAGGAGGCTAACAGTAAAGATCCAAAGTATGCCATGACACACCCCAATTTCCTTCTTCTCATACCCCCCCGCGGTCATCATAAAGTAAACCGCACGGTGACATATGTCTCATGCCTCAACTCCCATATCCGAGACACTCCTCGACCGGACATGAGCAGAGACCCTGACCTACAAATACTGGAAGTCAGCACTGACCTCATTCCTGCCTTTTCCTATTCAATATCTACAATGAACAAGAACCCTCCTCTAAACTATATACCATTCCCCGCGCCCTCACCCCAATCACCTTACCCCGCAGAGCAATCATCACCGGCGATCTTAACGCACACCACCCCCTCTGGGACTCCCAAACGAAGAGAACCACCCGAGCAGAGGAGCTCGTGGAGCTAATTGAGGAACACGGTTCGCATCTTGTCAATGCCCGAGACATCCCCACCTACCACTACCGGAACAGCTCCGGCTCCTCGGTCCTTGATCTCACAATCGCGGCGCCGGCAGTGGCTAGGGAGGTAACGAACTGGGCCGTCGATGATGGGAAAGCCACCGGCTCCGACCATGAAGTCCTCCGCTTCCAAGTCGCCTCATTACACCTAGACGTAGACACTGTATCAGGAACGCCCCACCTGAATTGGCACAAAACAGACTGGGATGTCTTCACAACCACCCTTCAAAAGCTATGCGGCGCCTCACACCCCCAGTGGACCCACCTCCAATCTCACCCCTCCGCTCGTAACCTAGACGCCTGGGCAGCCCTCATCCGAGACAATGTACAACTCGCCGCCCAGGAGGCCACCCCACAGATGGTCCCCTCACCCCGGTCGAAGATGTTGTGGATGAAAGAGCTGGATGAAACAAGGAAGGCTATGACGAGAGCGCGCAGGAACTGGAAACAGACACACCTCCCCATGCAACATGAGACCTACAAACATCTCCGTAATGCCCACTACAGGAAAATACAGCACGTGAAGGACTTGCTGTGGAAGGAGTACCTCGCCACTGCGGAGGGCACTGACATATGGGCAGCCTTTCGCTACACCAACCCACAATGGGCACAGCTCACCCCACCCATACGGAGCCCGGTAGTTGATGAAGAGACACTGTGCGTGGACTTCGAGATCAAGGTCGAAGCTTTCCAAGCACTCTTCCCCCCCCCCACCTACGAGCCCGCCCACCCAACACCCCCGCCCTAACACAAAGATCCCCTGGCAAACCTTTACCCCCCCCCGAAATCCATCCAGCAATTTATTCCTCATCCCCAAAGAAGGCCCCTGGCCCAGATACCATCACCTTCTCCTGCCTTCGGAAAGCATATGATGCGGTCCCTGACCAATTTAACGCCTTATATACCACCCTTGGACAAGTAGGCTACCACCTGCGGTGTTGGAGGGAGGCAACCACCGTTGTCCTGCCGAAACAAAATAACCCGGATTACAGCTCCATCAAAGCTTATCGTCCCATAGCACTCCTGAATTGTATGGGTAAAGTACTTGAAAAATTGATGGCAACGTGACTTAGCCAAATGGCGGAGTCACACGATGTCCTGCACGATGACCAAATCAGAGGCCGCCCAAAGCGCTCCATGTCATACCCCACCTTTAAGACACATTTTAAGAATGGGGATTCTTACCAAGTAATGACTCAAGCCATGAGGGCAAGAGCCATTACTAACCTCCCTTCATCCACTTCCCGCAAGAAGTAGGATAATGGGGGGCCAGGAAAAAAGTCAGTACATCATAAAGGGTCAAGGACCCGGGGTAGCCTCGGGAGGGACAGTTTCCGATCAATGGCTGAGGTTTCTAATGCCCAGCCATATCCCGAGGAACGTACCGCTGATGTTGACAAAAACCTGGAATACTTATAGCCTGGGCAACTGTGGTTCTTACTTGCCACAAGTGCAAGAGGACTACCCTCCGCCGAAAATGCTTCGCCATATTTGAACGTTGTGCCGTGTCACACAGGACCACCCCAACAGGCAGGCATAGAAGGGGCTGGGACAAGAAAACAGGAGGAGAATGAATAAGAAGAATTGAGATCGAGGAGGTGGAGTTCGCCGTATATGACTGAGTCTGCCGGAATGGATAGAGGAAGGTCGAAGGAAGTCAAGGTCGATGATGAGGAAGAAGGATTGATGGACGAGGAAAGATTGTAGGATATTTAAGAATGAATTAAATGAACACTACGACTGAGTGCCAAGTCCAAGATCAAGAATCATATGCTACCGAGGAAGCTCAGCGGAGATGATCGGAACCCGAAGGAATGATACCGAACGTCATTATGATAACACATGCGATAGCAGAGTGAGGTTGGCCGAAGGAGATAAGGATTGTCTTAGGCAATAAAGACCAATACGAGGTGCATTAACCCTGAGGCAGCCGACAATACAGGAAACCTTATCCAAAGGCAGCCTTCGATCAGCACGATATGATGAGACTGGATGCATACGGACAAACGGAGAGATAAGATGACACCTATCGGAAGCCACAGGCGGCCCGGATGACATCTACCGTGGTGGAGTGTTGGCAAGGCATACCGACGGCACAGGAAGCCGCAGCCCCAGATAATGACGGATCAAGAGATCCGGCAAACAAAGTTGAACACTTCACCAGAGCTGATGACATATGCATGAGATGAGATATGTGCTCGAATGCCCTACGAAGGCGATATTATTAGAAATAATATATCGGCAAATGACGGGATTAGAAGCGACAGATGCACGATACGGCCGAGAGGATCACCAAGTGTCATCCGATTGGTTTGGGAACATTTTGGGGCGTTTGTGCTGAAAAAATCGAAATACGGAATTTGTATGCAAAAAATATCATGATTGCATGCTCTCTACCAACGTCAACCAGTACTTGGCGTTCCGACCACCGCAATGTACCCGGTGGGTATATGAGTGGGGAGCTCAAGTCAGAAAATATAAAATATCCAACAAGCCCCCACTCGAAGAAGCGATCATCCAGCAGAAGACCCACAATTGTCCCATCAACTACGACCAAGTCCCAGAAAGATATTAGTATCTTATACTCGATTATTTACACAATACTCGAAAGACCATACAACCAAGACCCTCTTCAATACCTAAGATCCTCCCTGATTGCTGTTCACAGTTGAACACAATTAAGAACGACGATCTCAAAAACGCTCCCTGAGATAAGCTGGAGAGTTTAAGATTATAACACGTTACTACTCATTACTCCCACGAGAATCCCCAGAGAAGTAAATAATTCCCATCATTGGAATTATTGCTTCTCATTTTTTCTTTTCGGAAATCTTGAGTTACCCTACCGCCAGTCACGAGACAGCCCCCGGTTAACACTCCACGATTGATGCCATGATGGCGCTTACACATGATGTGGAAGCGACTGCGGGGCGACGCCTAATAATGTCATCGCTATTCTTGGATGTCTGAGGTGCATTTGATAATGTCTCCTCAGAATGCCTGCTCAACACAATGCGCGCCCTCATGTGCCCCACTGCTGTAACATCGTGGTGTACATCCTTCCTTAATGAACGAACCACAGCCCTATCCTTTGACGGGAGAACAGACACCCAACACCCAATACAAACCGGCATTCCTCAAGGCTCCCCCGCCTCTCCAATTCTCTTCCTGATATATCTTCACCAGCTCTTCGACGCCCTCAACGCAGCACACCCATCCCTCTGGACGCCGAGCTATATCGATGACGTCGCCCTGGTCACCCACGGTCGATCGAGAGAAGACAATGCCCGCACTCTACAAGCTGCTGCCCACACGGCCTACACATGGGCCGAATCCAACGCCGTCGCCTTCGATGACTCCAAATCAGAGCTCTTACACTTCCACTGCGCCTGCGAAGACACCCAGACGAACTCAACAAATGTACGACTACCGAACGGAACAATCGTTACACCTGGGATGCAGGGTGGACGCAGAGATGTGGTCCGATGGATTGGGATATACTTCGACCGCAGCCTCTCGTTTACCCACCATGTTCACCTGAAGCTAACAGCCGCGTCCAGGGCCCCTCAATGCCCTGTACAGCCTGGTCCGTTACGAAACAGGTCTGTCCCCCTCCGCGACCCACACCCTTTACCGCGCATGTGTCATATCTAGGTCCGATTTCGGCTCCGAGATCTGGTGGAAAGGGCAGAAAGGACTGGCTCGCAAGCTTCAAACACACCAAAACTCCGCCCTCCGACAAATACTCAACGCCTTCCGCACGACTCCAATGATCGCCCTACATAATGAGGCCGCCCTCCTGCCCGTCTCAGTCCGTCTTAACCATAGACACTGCAAATACGTCCTCCATCTCCTTTCCCTACCCCCCTCCCACCCCGTAGTTAGAAGATGCCCCTCCTCTTTCCCCATCCCCAACCACTTTTATAAAGCCATGTACGACCCCGCTGAATACGATCGCCAATGGAGTACCTCCACCAACCCCCCCTCCCGCCTCGTCGGAATGCTCCAGACAACAAACCGCTGGATCCTCCCGGACGACAAGATCGAAGACACGGCCCACCCAACACCCACACCGTGGGAACTCACACCAAAATTGCGACTGCCGAATGGGCACATGCAACGTTAAGTAAGCTCTCCTCGAGGGTGGACACCTTTGTTCCACTAACTACAGGCTGGGGATCGCTGATGGACTCGGACGACGATCACTCGGAGGACCTAAACCACCATGAATAAAAAAAAAAAAAAAAAAAAAAAGTCGGAAAGGGAGACAGCAGATGGGGAGAGCTGGGTGACGAGGAGAGGGGAAGCTGAAAGGGAGGCTGAATGGAGTTAGGAGGGGGATAGTGGGCTCATTTGTGCAGTTGCCATTGTTTGTTGTTCTTCTTTTGTCTTAAAGGATGGGCGAAGTAGGGGGGCATGGGGACAACAGAAGAGAGAGGAAGCGAGGAGCCGAGTGAGAACGTATGATGGGGCACGAGGGGACAGAGTAGATGATGACGGAAGGAGGCATGTGTGGAGAGTGTGAAATGACAAGTGGCGATGGAGGAAGGAGGCAGCGAAGAGAGTGAGCAGGAGATGGAGGGGGGCGGAGGCCCGGAGGAGTTAAGTTTCCTTGCTTTTGTTTTGTTTATGCTTTTGGAGGAAATAAAGGTGGGCAAATGGCTAAAAATGGGAGGGGAAGGGAGGAGGAAA
This sequence comes from Pyronema domesticum, assembly GCA_024516145.1. Classification (NCBI taxonomy): domain Eukaryota; kingdom Fungi; phylum Ascomycota; class Pezizomycetes; order Pezizales; family Pyronemataceae; genus Pyronema; species Pyronema domesticum. The sequence goes on along the minus strand of JAJJXL010000006.1, from coordinate 199,006 downwards.
TGGTGGAATGACCTGGCGAGGTGGCCTCCGAGCGAACAGGGCTCCTTGGACTCGACGACGCTTAAGTACCAAACACTGAAGAGAGTTGGGAGATGTTAACTGGGGGTTGTCTCGTGACTGACGGCCGGGTAACTCGAGATTTCCAAAAGAAAAAATTGAGAAGTAATAATTCCAATGATGGGAATTATTTACTTCTCTGGGAATTCTCGTAGAAATGAGTAATAATGTGTTATAATCTTAAACTCTCCTGCTTATCTCAGGGAGCGTTTTGAGTACTAATATCTTTCTGGGACTTGCTTGTAATTGATGGGACAATTGTGGGTCTTTTGCTGGATGATGGCTTCTTCGAGTGGGGGCTTTTTCGTATTTTATGTTTTCTGACTTGAGCTCCCCACTCATATACCCACCGGGTATGTTGCGGTGGTCGGAACGCCAAGTACTGGTTGACGTTGGTAGAGAGCATGCAAACATGATATTTTTCGCATACAAATTCCGTATTTCGAATTTTTCCATGCAAATGCTCCAAATCATTCCCAAACCAATCGGATGACTCTTGGTGATCCTCTCGGCCGTATCGTGCATGCGCTGTTGCTAAACCCATCGTTTGCCAATATATTATGACTAATAATATGACCTCCGTAGGGCATTTGAGCACATATCCCATCTTATGCATGTGTCATCAGCTCAGGTGAAGTGTTTGTCCTTAGTTGCCGGATTTCCTGATCCGTCCTTATCTAGGCTGCGGCTTCCTGTGCCGTCTGTGTGCCTTGCCAACACTTCACCATGGTAGATGTCATCTGGGCCTCCTGTGGCTTCCAATAGGATCCAACATTCATATCCGTTTGTCCATATGCGCTTATTTTCGTCATATCGGGCTAACCAAAGGTTGTCTGCAAGATAAGGTTTCCTGTATTGTCGGCTGCCTAAGGGCCACTATGCCACGTATTGGTCTTTATCACCTATGACAATCCTCATCTCCTTCGGCCGACTAGACTCCGTTATTGCATGTCTTATCTTAATGGCATTCGGTATTGTTCCTTCGGTCTTCTGATCATCTCCGCTGAGCTTCCTCAGTAACATATGATTCTTGATTTGGACTTGGCACTCAGTCGTAGGGTACATTCAATTCATTCTTAAATACCTAACTGTTCCTCTCATCCATCGATTCCTCATCCTCATTACCAACTCCAACTTCCTCCAGCCTTCATCTACGGTCGATGACGGCAGACTCGGTCGTATACGGTGAACTCCTCCTTTTTACATTCTTCTTATTCCTTCTGCCTTTCTTTGTCCCAGCCCCTTCTCTCTCTGCCTGTTGGGGTGGTCCTGTATGACACGGCAAACCATTCAATTACGGCAGCTCACTGTTAACCGGGGGTTGTCTCGTGACCGACGGTAGGGTAACTCAATATCTCCGAAAAAGAAAAATGAGAAGTAATAATTCCAATGATGGGAATTATGTACTTCTCTGGGGATTCTCGTAGGGATGATGAGTAATAACGTGTTATAATCTTAAACTCTCCTGCTTATCTCAGGGAGCGTTTCGAGATCGTCGATGGAAATTGCGTTCAAGTGTGAACAGCAATCTGTGCGGGTCTTATTGTTCGAAGAGGGTCTTGGTTGTATTGTTGTATAGGTTATTCGAGTATTGTGTAAATAATTGAGTATGAGGTACTAATATCTTTCTGGGACTTGCTTGTAATTGATGGATAATATGACCTCCGTAGGGCATTTGAGCACATATCCCATCTTATGCATGCGTCGTCAGCTCAGGTGAAGTGTTTGTCCTTAGTTGCCGGATTTCCTGATCGGTCCTTATCTGGGCTGCGGCTTCCTGTGCCGTCTGTGTGCCTTGCCAACACTTCACCATGGTAGACGTCATCTGGGCCTCCTGTGGCTTCCAATAGGATCCAACTTCCATATCCATTTGTCTATCTGCACTTATTCTCATCATATCGCTCTACTGAAGGTTGTCTGCAAGATAAGGTTTCCTGTATTGTCGGCTGCCTCAGGGCCGCTATGCCACATATTGGTCTTTATCGCCTATGACAATCCTCATTTCCTTCAGCCAACTAGACTCCGTTATTGCATGTCTTATCTTAATGGCATTCGGTATTGTTCCTTCGGTCTTCCGATCATCTCCGCTGAGCTTCCTCGGTAACATATGATTCTTGATTTGGACTTGGCACTCAGTCGTAGGGTACATTCAATTCATTCTTAAATACCTAACTGTTCCTCTCATCCATCAATTCCTCATCCTCATTACCAACTCCAACTTCCTCCAGCCTTCGTCTACAGTCGATCACGGCAGACTCGGTCATATACGGCGAACTCCTCCTTTTTACATTCTTCTTATTCCTTCTGCCTTCCTTTGTCCCAGCCCCTTCTCTGTCTGCCTGTTGGGGTGGTCCTGTATGACACGGCAAACCGTTCAATTACGGCAGCTCACATACGGCAGAGGGTATTCCCTTTGTGGACTTGTGGCAAGTAAGAACCACAGTGGCCTAGGCTATAAGTATTCCAGGTTTTTTGTCAACATCAGCGGTACGTTCCCCAGGATACGGCTGGGCATTAGAAACCTCAGCCGTTGATCGGAAACTGTCCCTCCTGAGGCTACCCCGGGTTCCTAACCCTTTATGATGCTGACCTTTTTTCCTGGCCCCCCATTATCCTACTTCCTGCGGGAAGTGGATGAAGGGTGGTTAGTAATGGCTCTTGCCTTATGGCTTGAGTCATTACTTAGTAAGAATCCCCATTCGTAAAATGTGTCTTAAAGGTGGGGTATGACACTACCTCCCCCCTTATAAGATTTCGACCCGAAATCATTAACTTAGATTCTTGGCTTATGAATTCTTAGCTATATGATTATGAAACGGGATTTTTGATGAAGTCCTCCAACCCCTTCATCCACCAACATGTTTTCTATCCCAAGACCATTAAAACCTCAGAGAGGAAAGGTATCTTGAGATAGTTGGTTGTTGAAACACATTGGTCCCTCGGCATGCCTGGATTCCTTGAGTGGAACTCTGGGAGTGACTGCAGGCCACCTACTATGAAGCATTCATACGGTTCTTCTGTATGATCCTTCTCAAGTGGATATCCTTTCCATCTGACTCGGTAAAGGACCTTTCCCTTGACTTTCCTGCTCGATAAGATTTCCTCAATCTCCCATTCCTCATTGCCTTCAATGTCATCACATTCATCGATAATCTTTAGTAAATCCGGCGGAGGTCTGGTTCCATCGTGGTATGGTTCGAGTAGAGATACATGGAAGGTGTTATGTATCTTCCACTTTCTTGGTAGGGATAGTCGCATGGCTGTTGGCGAGATTACTTTCTCTATCGCAAAGGGTCCATGCTTCTTGTGGTCGAGTTTATGTTTTGGTCGTCTGGTTTGAATGTTCCTTCCATCTAGCATGATAAGGTCCCCAACTTTGAATTCTGGGGCATCCTTGCGTTTATTGTCTGCATACTTTTTCATTCTTTCCTGGGTTGCCTTTAGGTTCTTTGTAACTAGACTTTGAACTGAAAGGATGTGATTGATGTATCCCTCCTGAGTGTCTTCACTACTTGGCATTGTGCTTGGATTGGTGCAACCCGGGTGTCGGCCATAGTTGGCGAAGAAGGGTGACATGCCAGTGGCTTGAGTTACTGAATTGTTGTAGGCAAACTCTGCCATTGGTAGGAGTCCAACCCAATCATCCATCTCATAGTTTGTGAATGACCGTAGGTATGCCTCGATTGTCTGGTTGATCCTTTCTGTTTGGCCATCTGTTTGTGGGTGAAAAGATGTACTCATTCGTGGTCGTATCCCCAGTATCCCAAGGAATTGTTTCCATTCTGTGGAGGTAAAGCGGGAGTCGCGGTCCGAGATAATGTCGGTTGGGACACCATGGAATCTCCATATTTCCTGAGCAAATATCTTTACCAGGTGTTCTGCTGTCTTTTGATCCTTCTTGAGTGGTATGAAGTGGGCCATCTTCGAAAACCTGTCTACGATGACCCAGAGTTGGTCACAGTCCTCTGACAAAGGGAGGTCAGTGATGAAGTCCATGGCAATTGATGTCCATGGTGCATATGGGAGCTCTAATGGTGAGAGCAGGCCATATGGCTTGTGGCATGATGCCTTGTCCTTCTGACATTCTAAACAACTTCTGACATATTCGATAATTTCTTGGTCCATCTTAGGCCACCAGAAGTTACGTCGGATCAGCTCGATCATTTTGTCTTGACCAAAGTGTCCGGCTACTGCACTGTTGTGCTCAGTATGTAAAATCGCATGTTGTGCATTCTCAGGGACCCAAAGCAATCCCTTGCGATATAGTAATCCATCCTGTAGTTCCAAAATCTTTTCCTTTCCTTCTACTTCTTGCGCGCTTCCACTCAGTTCCTCTAAGGCCTGGTAGTATGCTGCGTCCTGGTGTCCTGCCTCTCTTACTTCCTGCTCAAATTCCTTTGTCCATTTTGACACTGATGTTGCAAGGTAGGCCAGCTGAACTGCTGAGCAACAAAAAACTGTTCCTTCCCCTGCACTACTGATTGCTGATATAGTGCCAAAGTGCTTTTCATTCAATACAGTCTGTATCGGCTGGTTTCCACCTCCCCCCTTTTCAGGGCGATACTCCGGGCGCCTTGATAATGCATCTGGCTTGCCATTACTTGTTCCTTTCCTATAAAAAATTTTGAAGTCCACGCCGGCCAGTTCCTGAGCCCAGCGTGCCTGCCTTCTGTTGAGAACCTTGGTTGTCATGAAGTACTCAAGGTTCTTGTGGTCGGTAAATACCTGGGCCGTGTGGAGTGATCCTTCCAAATATCTTCGCCATGTCCTAAAACAATCAACTATTGCCAGTAATTCCTTGTCATGAATTTCGTAGTTGATTTCCGCTGGTGAGAACTTTCTGGAGTCGAAGGCGACTGGGTGTAGTTTTTTGTCCTCTGCATTTTGTGACAATGTGCCACCCAGTGCAAAGTCAGATGCATCTGTTTCGACGATGCATTCTTGTTGTGGGTTGAAGTGTGTGAGGATGGGTGCAGTCGTAAAGCAGTGTTTTAGTTGCTCGAATGCTTCTGTCATCGCATCTGTCCAGATCCAGTCTTTTGGTGACCCTTTTGTTGAATCGCTGAGGGGTTTAGCGATTTTTGAGAATTCTCTGATAAATCATCTATAAAAATTCGCAAAGCCAATAAATGACTGTACATCCCTTAGACTTCTTGGTCGTTCCCAATCCCGAATGCATTGATCTTTGTCTTGGGCCATTTCAATACCATCCTTTGAGATAACATACCCCAGGAAGTCGACTCGGTTGGTTGACCAAAAACATTTGTCCTGGGATATGGCTAGCCCATTCTCTGTTAGACGTTTCAACACTTCCATGACAATGCGGTCATGTTCCTCTTCTGTTTCGGCATAGATCAGGATGTTGTCCAAGTATACAATTAATCCTTGGTCCAGCAAGTCTCTCAAGATATGGTTCATCATATTCTGGAAGGTTGCAGGGGCATTGGATAACCCAAATGGCATAACGTTGTATTCGTATAGTCCATACCATGTTTTAAATGCTGTTTTCCATTCATCTCCTGGTTTGATCCGAATCAAGTTGTATCCATTTTTGAGGTCAATCTTGGTGAATATTTTCGCACCTCTGACCCTATCTTGCAGTTCTGACATGATCGGTAGGGTTGTTGTTGTTGTTCTCTCATTACTTGTTTGCAACCCGAAGGTTATGACAAGGGACAGATAAATACAAAAGAGAAGAAGAAAGAAATGTAAAAGCAAAAACCCAGTCTCCACCTCTACCATCCTCCTCCTCTTGATCATTGTGGTTGGGGGGTCTGTCCCCACTGTTACTAAGGGGGTTTTTGTCCAAGCACTTCGAATGTTTCAAGTGCCTTGCTTGCACAGAGGCCGCCTCGCCAGGCTCCTGCCTATCCTCCTGTCCTTCCCCGCCCATGTTTTTGACCATTTTCCCGCCTTTGTTTCCACTGCGTACAAAAGAAAAGGATGACTCCCGCCGGCCTCTTCTGCCCCTTCCCTGCGGCCCTCTCTCCCCTCATTTCGCCTCATGTACTCCCTCCGCCCCGTAACAAAAGAAATATCGTAAAAACACTACAAAATTAGCGCACGCGGAAGTTCCTAAAGCACTGCGGTCAGTGTAGTCAGTGGTAGGGGTCTATCCCCTTCTGCGCGTCCTCTCTAGCCGGGAGTGTGCCAAGGTCGAGGTAGCAACCTTAGTCGCAGAGATAAATGTGGAAAGGGCCTTAGTGCCGGAGGGGGTGTCCAGAATGGTGTTGAGGTTGATCCGGGAGTGTTGGTTGAGCCTGAGGTCCTTCCTGAGTGTAGAGCGCGCGGCCTGGAATTTGGGGCAGCTCAGCAGGAGGTGTCGAGGTGTCTGTGGCGGATGGATAGGGCAGCTGCATCGCTGGGAGGGGTGTGCTTCTGTGGGAGGGTGGGCTAGGCAGTTGAGGAAGTATCCGTGGCCGGTGCGAAGACCCAGCATCGCAGTCGATATCCAGCGGGGGTTGTCAGTGTAGGCTGCATCCATCTTGCGGTGGTGTGTAGCGGCGTACGTGCGTGGCTGAGGGCATGAGGTAAACCAGGTAACCCAGTCTTCGGTGTACTGTTCTCGAGTGCGGCGCTATATCCAGGTGAGCGATATCGGTAGTTGTCAGAGTGGTGGGACTGTGGTCGCCTGTCGAGCCATTTCGTCGGCGGCTTCGTTCCCGGGGACGTTGGTATGTCCTGGGACCCAGCGGATGGTAATGGAAGTGCCGAATTCGTGAAGGTCGTGGGCGGTGTTGTGGATGGCCCAGGCGAGGTCCTGGCCAGGGCCGCGACGGAGGTGGGAGGTTTGGCGAATCGCAGCTTGATTGTCTGTGAAGGCATGTATGTGTTTGTCGTAGATGCCGTGGCATCGAATATGTGTCAGGCATGTTCGGAGGCCTTCGTGGATGGCTCTAATCTCCCGATCGAAGACCTCTGTTCTGTCACCCATGGGGACTATTGCATTAACAGGTTGTGGCAGTCCGTGGGGGATGGTGTAACCAGTGCCTGTCATGTCGTCAAGTTGGGAGCCATCCGTGTATAGTAGAATGGTGTTCAGCTGTTGGCAAAGGGTGTGGAGTAGGAGGAGGTGGTCATCGGCAGCCTTGTCCTTTGGAGAGGGGGAGATGTCAACTGTCAGTGTGGGGGCGAGGGCATCATCGGGTATGTTTTGGGAGGTGTCCTCAATCTCAGCATTGGGTCGGACCAACGGGGAGAGTGTGTTGATGACGTGGAGGAGGCGGGACGGGGCGTTTCCTTGGGTGTGCCACGGGTGGTCGTACTCAGTGTCCGAGTTGATGGAGGCATCTTCGACACCTGGCGCGGGGAACAAGACAGGGCAGCGTGTGATAATCGGGTGCGAAGCAGGTAAAGTGAGGGTGCGCAGTGCATATTTCCGCTGGCGGTTGTCGAGGTGCACTGTGACAGGCGGGAGTGCGGATTCATTGTGGAGCGCCAAGACCAGTGTGGAGGTAAAGGCATTGAGGATCCTACGGAGGGCTGTGTTCTGTTGTTTCTGGAGGGTGCAGGCGAGGTCTTTTTGTTGGTTCCACCATATCTCTGCGCCATAGTCTGCTCTCGACTGGACACACGCCTGGTAGATTAGTCTTGTAGCAGCGGGGGACAGTCCTGTTTCGTACCGTGCCAACCTACATAGTGCATTCAGAGTTCTTTGCGCGGCGGTTGCTCATCTAACTACATGTTTTCTAAAGTTAAGCTTCCTATCTAAATACAGGCCTATCCACCTCACGACATTTTTCTCTCCTCCCTGTGTTCCCGGTGTGATAACTGTACCATTTGGTAACTTAACTTTTTCCTCCTCAGTGATGCTATCGGTCCATGCCCAGTGGAAATGCAGGAGTTCTGACTTCGCATCGTCAAAGGCAACGGCGTTTGCGTCGGCCCACCGAAAGGCTGTATTTGTGATTTTCTCGAGCGCGCGGGCGTTTGCTTTGCGGGTGCGTCCCTGGACCACGATCGCTACGTCATCAATGTAACTAGGAGTCCAGGCGTATGGGTGTGTCTTAGCTAGTTCGTCGAACAGTGGGCGAAGGTATAGTAGGAAAAGAATGGGGGATGCAGGGGAACCTTGTGGGATGCCTGTCTGCACCGGTCGTTGCTTGTCAGTCCGTCCGTCGAATGCTAGAGCAATCGTGCGATCTGCGAGAAAAGATTGGCACCACGATACCACTGGTCACGGGCATCCGAGCTGGCGTAGTGTTTGTTGTAGGCGTTCCGCAGAGACGTTGTCGAAAGCTCCCCGGACGTCGAGGAAGAGGGCGGAGGTTAGCAGTCCGTGAGATTTCCCGATCTCGACATCGTGCACCAGCGCCATCGCTGCGTCAATCGCCGATCTCTGTGGGCGGCCTCCTATTTGGTCCTTGTGTAGTAAGTCATACGAGTCTGCCATTGTGCTTAGGCGAGTGGCCATTAGTTTCTCGAGTGTCTTTGCTAAGCAGTTCAGGAGCGCAATCGGGCGGTATGCCTTTGGATTGCTGTAATCCGGTTTATTAGGTTTGGCTATGATCACCGTGGTGGCTTGTCTCCAGCAACGCGGGTGGTAGCCTACCGTCCCTAACGTGGCATAGAGGTGATTCATGTGTTCGGGGGCGGCCAGGTATGCATGGCACAGGCATGCGAACGTAAGTCGATTGGGCCCGGGCGCTCTCTTCTGCGACGAGGAAAAAATTGCTGTCTCTATCTCTGACGGTGTAAAGGTTGTCCACTTCAACTCGCGGCGAGGGGGAAGGATGGATGGAGGCGGTGGCGGCGGCAGTGGGGGGAACAGCTTTTGAAATGCTTCCACTTTTGCTTCGAAGGAGCTACATGTTGTTTCTTGGCCATTGGTCATCGCGCGAAGGTTTGGTGTTAGCTGAGCATGTCGAGGGTTTGTGTACCTAAACGCCTGCCATACATCGGGCCCCTCGGCTTGAGAAAGATACTCCTTCCACTTAGTATCTTTCGCCATGCGGATGGTCCTGTGGTACTCGTTTCGGTGATGTTTGTAGGTTATGTGAGATCTCTCTTCCCGGTTATATTTCCACTTACATCTCGCTTTGGTCATTGTCTTTCTTGCCGCGGTGACTTCTGGGGTCCACCATCGTTTCGATTGGGGGGTCACTTGTAGTATGGGGGTGGACGTCGTTGCGGCATCAAGGATGACATCCTGTATTGACTCCGTCCACGCATTAAGGTTGGCCGTGGTGGGGTGGTTATGATAGTGTGTCCAGGTCGGTGTGAGGGCTGAGCAAGAGGTACGGAGGGTTTCAGTGAACAGCTCCCAATCCGTCTTTTTCCAGTTCAGTCAGTTTGTCGGGGGAGTTGTTTCAGCATCTGGGTGGGTTGTGTGTACCTCGAAGCGTATGACCTCATGGTCAGACCCCGTGGCATTGTCATCGTCAATTGCCCAGTTAACTGTTTCCTCCACCATATGGGGCGATGCTAGGGTCAGGTCTAGGATGGAGGAACTGCGGCCTTGGTTGAAGTAGTACGTGGGGATGTCAGGCACGGAGACGAGGGCCCAGTCTCTTTGCTCGATGAGATCTACTACCTCGGTGGCGCGAATGGGGGAGCGTGTGGAGGAATTCCACAGGGCATGGTGAGAATTGAGGTCACCTGTGATAATGCATCTGCGGGGGAGGGGGAGGGGGGTGAGGGCTCTCGGGATTGTGTAAATGTTATCTTCGGGGTGTTTTTCATTGTATATATTGAGTAGAAAGAAAGAGGGGATTAAGTCGGTGCCTACCTCGAGCACCTGAAGGTCAGGGTCCGCGCATATATCAGTGCGCTGAGAGACCCTGAGGTATGGGTTTGACCTGGTCACATAGGCGGCTGTTCTGTTGGTGGTTCTATTTCCACGGGGTGGCAGTACTAATGTAAAAGATGAGTGTGTGATTGCGTAAGTCAAGTCAGTAATGTAGATTTCTTGTATTAGGATTATATCAGCTGAGTCGTGTGTGCTATTCAGCAGTGCATCGAGTGCTGTTCGTTGTCGGTTCACGTTGTGGGAGACTATCCTGATGGTTGTTGCCAGTCTGTTGTAGCTAGACATGGGCATTCATCTCAGTGTCCTTGTCAGCGGGGTTGGATGGGGTGGTGGCGGGGTTCTGTGATGCTGTCCAGGCTTCTTTGAAGATGCCAAGTCATACGTGGCACTGTTTGCTGAAGCTGGGGTGGTCGAGATCGGGGAGGCCGGCATCTACGCAGTTCTTGCAGTGGTATTTGGTGTGCTCGCAAGCCTTACCTTTACCTTGGGGGCAGTCGTTGCAAGCGTGGTCGTCCGTGGAGTGGTTTTGGCCGCAGATGCCGCAGTTGGGGCCTTGCGATCCAGTGCAGTTGGTGTAGTGGTGGCCAAAGAGCAAGCAGCGCCGACACTGGTTGGTCCGTCGGGCAGAGTGGTACTCGGTGACTCTCTGGGGCTCGAAGAGTACCATAACTCGTTTGCGTTTCAGGATTGCAAGCTCTTCGGCGGTACGCACCGCGATTACCACACTGAATGCTTCCTTGCCCACACGTTTCTCTGCAGTTGTCATATAATGGGGGGGGTGCCACCAGAGTTACGGGTCCGTTGCTGCGCGCGATTTCCTCCTGGAGGAGGCGCATTCCTTCGGTGGAGTCGGGGTATTGGCTCGTGGGGATCCCATGTACTGCGAGCTTTTACCACCACTCATTCAGGCGAGGCGCAGCGATGGAGGTATTCACTTTCTGTGTCGCTGTATGTATAGTCCCTAGGTTGACAGTCAGCTCGGGTTCAGTGGTAGCTTCCGTCATGGTCACAATCAGGTTGCCTGAGGAGGCCTGTCTAATTGTGGCAACAGCCATGTGAGGCGGCGCCTGTGCCCGTGTGAGTGCGGCGTTGATCTCCCTGCCCAACTGGGCTTTGGTGTTAACGTCGATTACAGCAGGGTGGGGAAAGGGTATGACGACGGACTGAGGGCGAGTGCGCAGGCGTTTGGGCTGTGGTTTGGCGGGGGGGTTGGTCTTGGGGGCATGGGCAGAGGAGAAGAGATCAATGGAGGCTGTGCCAGAGGCCCATGGTTCTTGAATGTTCGTAGGGGGATTGTGGCGGTGGTTGGTGGTAGAAGTTGGTATGTCGATGTTGTGGTGGCGTAGGGTGTTTTCCAGGAGTTGGCATCGGGCTTTCCAGTACTGCAGGTCTTCAGGGTGTGAGTTGGCGAGGGTTGCTTGTCCGGGTTGGGGTTGGCGTTAGGGCTGTGTCGGAGGGGGAGGGCTGGGTTTGGTGATTCTGTCGAGGCATTTGTTGATAGTGTCGATGGAGTGTACAATGGGTCGGAGTGCGTCGTTTGTGTTTTTTGAGATCATAGATGCGATGGTGTTGAGGAAGTCATCACTTGGTTGGAGGTGTGATTCGTAGTCTTCTTCATCTTCAAGGTCAATGTCTGCGTCGATGTCGATGTGGTCGGGTAGGGCGGGTGTGTTGTCGAGGTTATGCATGGCGGGGATGTTGTCCAGGTTAGCGATGGCAGCGCGTCTCTTTTCCTCGCAGCGCGTCGGAGGATTTTAATTTCGGATTTAGTAACTGTGCTGACACGGGCGGCATTTCGGGAGGTAGAGGACATAGGCTTTCTGCGGGACGGGGCAGTGGTGGAGGAATTGCCAGCGTGAGGGGCGTCTGCGCGGGTGAGGGGGTCAGTGGACATGGCGGAGTTGGGGTCGATAGTTATGATTCAGTGGGTTGGGGTTGCCGGAACTTGGGTGGTAGGGCTGCAGGTGTCACCCTGTACTTGCGTAAGCGAGGGGGTTAGCGGGAGGGGCAGATTAGCGTCCATCGCTAAATCGGGGACTCTGTAAGCGATGGGCGAAGGATCACGTGATGAGGCTCTTGTTAAGCGAGAAAAAATTTTCGCGAAGAAAGGGGGTCCGAAAGGAGGGAAATTTGGGGGTTCACCACAACCAGTGCTGCTGGCGATAGGGGAATTTGGGGGCGGGGGGGGGGGATTTCGGTATGCCAAAACCGAAAATAAGGTTTGTTTGATGACCGGAGGGTGGGACGTGGGGCGGCGTTGATGGAAAGGCCCATTCACCGGTCCGGAGGTCCCGGAATCGCGTTTTTCCGCTGAAACTCAATGGTAAACAGGAATTTGGGCCTGGAATTCGGGGTTCGGGGTAAACAGTGTGCACTAAGGCGATTTCCGTCGGCAGCGCCGGGAAATTTGAGGTTGTTGTTGAAAAATGCAGGGGGGGTCAGCGGTTGCTGTGTTGATCGGTAGGGGATATCTGTTGGCAATGGTGACTTTATTCAAGCCGTGGTAATCGACACACAATCTGAGGCCTCGGCCATGGGACTTAGGGACGAAGATGATTTGTGCTGCAGCTGGTGATTTTGATGGGTGGATTTTCCCCAATTCCAACATTTCCTTGAGATAATCCCGCAGAGCTTGTAATTCAGTTTCATTGAGGGGGTACATTGGTCCCCATGGTGGTTGTTCACCCTCCTTCAGATCTATTGCATGATCATAGGGTTTGTGATCAGGGAGCTTATCTGCAAGCTCTTTGCCTAGGACTTCGACATATTGTCGGAACTTTTGAGGTACCACTGTAGCTGGGTCTACCTCAGTTGTGTTTGAGTTGACTGATGCAATATACCCAATTACTGTTGCATCATAGTGGTGTAGGATATCTTTATCCATTGTGAGGGAGAATTCTTGTGCTGCAGCTCTGGTGCAGTGTTGTTTACAGAATTCGGAGTCTAAGGTGATGTCTTCTGGTTTTCCCCAAAACTTGTTGGGTTGATGCTTGGCCATCTACCAACAGGGGAGGATTATGTCTGTTCCTGGCTCTAGAGGCATAATCTCGAATGTTTCCCTTGTATAGTGGCATTTGTACTGGAGCAATAAGGAGTGTGTGAAAGCTTCCCCAGCTCCAGACAATGGACGCCCATCTGCCCCATTGATTCTGAGGGGTGTATTTCGGCTGATCCTGGGTAGGTGATGTTCCTTGATAAACTTGGAACTGATGATAGGTATGGCTGCACCTGTATCGAACATGACTTGGACATTGAATGTCTCTTGTCCAGGTATCGAGAGATTCATTTGGACAATTGGTCTGGAACCCACTCGGCGTGGCTTGTTGTTGGCCACTTGTAATTTCATCTCAGGTTCTTTTTTATTAGGTTTTGATTTTTTGGATTGTTTTTGGTTTCCTTGGGTTTGTGTACGTTTGACTCCAGGTACTGATATCCTCTGAGAACCTGATACGTCTTCTTCTTCTTGGATGCCTCTGCATATCTTACGAGGCTTTCCTAGTTGAAATCTGAGAGGTCTGAGGTCTCTACTTCCCAACATCTTTTTGCTGGCTTTGGGTCCGGTTCTGATACTGTCTAGGTTACAGTGGCGACATTCTTCGGCCGCTTGGTTACTGGTTCCTTGGTAACATCCTCATCATCATCCGAGTCTTCTGAAGGTCATTGGCATTTAGCCTTCTTTGTGACTGCTGCTACTGTGGTAGCCAAATCCGTTCCTTTGGAGGTCTTCTTTGCAAAACATTCTAATGTATGGTGGCTATTCCGCCCACAACGCCAGCAGGAAGCCGTATCTGCCTTATGCTGATCGATGTCAGCCTGGGAAACCCCAGCTAATGCTTCGCGATTGTTTTGGAATTTCTTTTCTCGGTCGCTTTGAGGTGTGCAGTTCGTTTCCCTAGCCTTACCACGGTTGGATTTCTTTTCCTCATCCTTCTTCCGCTTGTCCTTCTCCTGCTTGGGCTCCAAGGGGGTTTGATATATGTGGAGCAGTGGCTTTTCATGCATGTTCTGATGTTCTTCTTTTGCAGTCGCAAGCTTGATCAGTCTGGCCTTAAAACGCTCATACTTTGGGTCATCCAAGTCTTGAACATCTGTCCATGCCTGGCAAGCCAGATCTTCTGGGAATGCCTGGTCATAGATTTCTCTCAGAACCTCTCCTTCTACTTGAGCCTTCTCTTGGTAGATGGCCATTCTAATTCCCCATTGATCTGTTGGGAGGCCGGTCTTGTGGCATCCAGGTTTATACTTCCAATGCAACCTGGCCATCTTGTTGGTGTAGTTGCGTTTCTGGTGGGGATCGCGGAAATAGTGATCCATTGCTGCAGTGTATGAGGCCCAGGTATCAGGGCGTAATTCCTTCTCCGTAGTATCGACACGGTTTTGGTGCCATTGGCGGGCATCACCCTTGAGGAGGGACCCTAACCAGTGGATTCAGGTTGCATCGGTGTTGCAGTCAATGGATCGTACAGTCATATACTCTTTGACTGCCTTCATCCATGGAATGTAATTTTCCCTATCTCCATCAAATACCTCAGGCTCCTTCATCTTGGGAGCTTTTCCCAGGAAGATTGCTTCTGGTCGCTTGCTGATACGATTCTTCTTGTCCTGTTTCCGGAGTGCTCGAATGAGTTTTGATATCTCATTCCCTAGATCCTTTGGTCTATCTGATTCTGAGTCTGAACTGGAAGAGCTGGAACTGCTTCCTCCTGGTGGAGGTCCTGGGGGTGGTATCACTCCACCTGGTGGACTGCTGCCCCTAGACTCTGTCGCTCTTCCTAGTTGAGTCGAACGTCTACTTGATCGGTCACTGGGTGGTAGGGGAGGAAGGTCGCAGTCTGACTCCATCCCATCACTACTTGGGAGGGGAATTCTCCCCTGTCGGGCATGTTGCTCTAAGATGCTATCAATGACCGATGTTACATCTATATCCTTGGGGGACTGTTGGGCTAATTGGAACTGGGTTTTTAACTCTTCTCCAATGGCCTGAAGCTCCTCCCGGAATGATCGTCGCATGTCTTCACGTTCTTGCTGAGAAATCACAGATGCATTGGCCTGATTCTGTTGGAGCTATGACTGGAGACGCTTCAATTTCCGTAGGTCCTCCTTGACCTTCTCCTGGTCGACTCTTGCCCTGGCTTCTCGGGCATTCATTTCTGCAGCCCATTGTTGGCAATCATTGTTGAACTTCTCCTGCTTAACCGCGTGGTCTTTGTGGTATGCGATCCAGACATTTTGGTTGGCTTCCATTTGTTGGGCGAAATCCTGAAGCAACTTCTGTCTTCGTTCTTCACTTTCTGCTGCATTGATGGTAATCGTCTCTACATGTCTTCTTAGGGCCATGTGGGCAGCTGCCACTTCCGCAAATTGCGTGGTGGTGAGGTTGAAGTGGGCACCGGTAGCATCTGTAGCATGCTGCTGCACCTGAGCAATCGCAAGGTTTAAGTTGGATTCGATTTTGCAATAATCATTCTGCATTTGCATAAAAATACGGTATGCCTCTGTTTCATCCCCTTGGATTTGTCCTCGAAGGCTGTTGATTTCAACTGCAGTATGGTGTAGTTGATTCATAAGGGTACACCCCCACTCAGGGACAGAGTGCAATTTGATGGGTTCGATAGGTGGGATATTCTCTGATCCCCCATTGTTGGTGCTAACTAGTGCCCAGGAAGGCATAGGCAAGAACTCGATTTCTATTGGCTCGGGCATCGTTTTTCTGTTTGGTGGTTCTGTCTTTCTTGTAGGACGTCTCTCAATACGCTCGGTGAGGCGTTGAGTAAGATTATAGTGTTAACCGGGGGTTGTCTCGTGACTGACAGCCGGGTAACTCAAGATTTCCAAAAGAAAAAATTGAGAAGTAATAATTCCAATGATGGGAATTATTTACTTCTCTGGGGATTCTCGTAGAACTGAGTAATAACGTGTTATAATCTTAAACTCTCCTGCTTATCTCAGGGAGCGTTTCGAGATCGTGGATGGAAATTGCGTTCAAGTGTGAACAGCAATCTGTGAGGGTCTTATTGTTCGAAGAGGGTCTTGGTTGTATTGTTGTATAGGTTTTTCGAGTATTGTGTAAATAGTC
The DNA here is from genome assembly GCA_024516145.1 of Pyronema domesticum. Taxonomy (NCBI): domain Eukaryota; kingdom Fungi; phylum Ascomycota; class Pezizomycetes; order Pezizales; family Pyronemataceae; genus Pyronema; species Pyronema domesticum. The sequence goes on along the minus strand of JAJJXL010000006.1, from coordinate 183,125 downwards.
GAGTATGAGGTACTAATATCTTTCTGAGACTTGCTTGTAATTGATGGGACGATTGTGGGTCTTTTGCTGGATGATGGCTTCTTCGAGTGGGGGCTTTTTCATATTTTATGTTTTCTGACTTGAGCTTCCCACTCATATACCCGGACAGGAGCTGGCGCGACAAATTAATGACACCGCCACAACACTCCGGGAAACAGGGACCCGCATCACCATCCACTGGGTCCCCGGACACACCAACATCGACGGCAACGAGGAGGCAGACCGCCTCGCAAAACACGCCACCACCCTCCCCCCCGACAACACCATCCCTATCTTGCTGTCCAGGATTCGGCGCCAAATCCACGAACAGCATACAACAGACTGGATTATTATTATTATTATTTATTCAGTAGCATACCCAACCGTAAGGTTATGATGCAGTCTACATAAATACATAAGTTCAGGCCTGGCTGTTACACCCGGAGCCTGCTGGGATAGGTCCCAGAGCAGTCATCATGGCTGGCAGTGTAGCCTCCTCCTTGTCCTCTCTGTTTTAGACCATTTCGCGTCGTCTTGTCCATGAGCCCTGTTTGCTCAGGGGCCACCGCGCCGGGTTCCCCTCCGTCCTCCACCCTTCCCCTTCCCCTGTTTTACACATTTTTCCGCCTTTATTTCCCCCGCTGAACAAAAGAAAAGGATCATCTCTACGCCAAGTTCGTCTCTTCTGTCATACCCCACCTTTAAGACACATTTTAAGAATGGGGATTCTTACTAAGTAATGACTCAAGCCATAAGGCAAGAGCCATTACTAACCACCCTTCATCCACTTCCCACAGGAAGTAGGATAATGGGGGGCCAGGAAAAAAGTCAGCATCATAAAGGGTTAGGAACCCGGGGTAGCCTCAGGAGGGACAGTTTCCGATCAACGGCTGAGGTTTCTAATGCCCAGCCGTATCCTGGGGAACGTACCGCTGATGTTGACAAAAAACCTGGAATACTTATAGCCTGGGCCACTGTGGTTCTTACTTGCCACAAGTCCACGAAGGGACTACCCTCTGCCGTATGCGATCTGCCGTATTCGAACGTTGTGCCGTGTCACACAGGACCACCCCAACAGACAGGCATAGAAGGGGCTGGGACAAGAAAACAGGAGGAGAATGAATAAGAAGAATTGAGATCGAGGAGGAGGAGTTCGCCGTATATGACTGAGTCTGCCGGAATGGATAGAGGAAGGTCGAAGGAAGTCAAGGTCGATGATGAGGATGAAGGATTGATGGACGAGGAAAGATTGTAGGATATTTAAGAATGAATTAAATGAACACTACGACTGAGTGCCAAGTCCAAGATCAAGAATCATATGTTTCCGAGGAAGCTCAGCGGAGATGATCGGAACCCGAAGGAATGATACCGAACGTCATTATGATAACACATGCGATAGCGGAGTCTAGTTGGCCGAAGGAGATAAGTATTGTCTTAGGCAATAAAGACCAATACGAGGTGCATTAACTCTGAGGCAGCTGACAATACAGGAAACCTTATCCAAAGGCAGCCTTCGATCAGCACGATATGACGAGACTGGATGCATATGGACAAACGGAAAGATAAGATGAAACCTATCGGAAGCCACAGGCGGCCCGGATGACATCTACCGTGGTGGAGTGTTGGCAAGGCATACCGACGGCACAGGAAGCCGCAGCCCCAGATAAGGACGGATCAGGCAATCCGGCAACTAAGGACAAACACTTCACCTGAGCTGACGACGCATGCATAAGACGGGATATGTGCTCAAATGCCCTATGGAGGTCATATTATTAGACATAATATATTGGCAAACGACGGGTTTAGCAACAGCGCATGCACGATACGGCCGAGAGGATCACCAAGAGTCATCCGATTGGTTTGGGAACGATTTGGAGCGTTTGCATGGAAAAATTCGAAATACGGAATTTGTATGCGAAAAATATCATGTTTGCATGCTCTGTGACCCTGGGCACAGTTTCTGCTATGCGGAGGGGGTTTCGATAATTCGGTTCGTTGAATTCGAAGGTTTGATCGATCGGTGCTTTCTCAGAAAAAGCTAGGAAGTTTATTCGAACTATCGATCACAAGGCGGAATAAACTTAAGGGGTGTCTTCTGAGGTTCGGTGGGATTGTTTTGGTAACTGTTCTTGACGAGGATTTCGTTGCTGATGATCTTGGAGACTGTGGGAGACATAGACCTCTTTATAGACTTTGGGACTTCCAACTTCATCTAACCATCCCCCAGGATGGTACTGCTGAAAACGAGTTTAGGAGATAAGACGTGAGTCATTTCCAACACTAATCTTGGATAGATTGCGTCAGCGCAAGCTCATGATTGCATTAATCACTCACTTGCATGCTGACCACCATCTTTGAGTTAATTCTTGAAAATTCCTCGCCATGATACCACACCTTCCCATAAGGTAAGGGATTAGCGATCATAACAGGATTCAATCCCCGTCTGGCCGCGTAATGCAATAACTCATCCGGGAATGACAATGAGCCATTTTCCTTCTGAGCCGCGTCATCATAGATTCCCTAAGGAAATCTTGATTGCTTGTGAGGTGACAATCATGCCCTATCACTCGTGCGATTCTAGCACTTTCCGTGTGATGTCATGAGTCCCCCACCTGCGCTCACCTGTGCGCAGCCACACCCTGGTGTGAACGCAATCCCAACAATTCCTTATGGAGTGTTCCCTAGCTGACAGTCACATCATATCGGGTTCCTTTGAACAGGTTCCTTGAGTGGGTTCCTTGCTTGTTGTACGTTGTCTCATGCTGTGCAGTCTTGACCCTTGTACTCAGCGCCACTCCTGTTCACCGACTAGACTCTGCCTTGGTCAACTAACTCCGAATGCAGGTATGTTGAATGATGATTTCGCAATGCCTTGCACATGCCATGGAGCTCTCCTCCGTGCAAGCCCTCTTGGTATCTGTTGGTTGCTGAGCACCTCCTCATGTATAAGTAGGTACTGTTCGCCCTCGTCTTTGTCTCTCCATCATCGTCGCCAACACTCATCTTATGGCTGAAGTGCCATCATTGAGGTAAGTCCTTCCCTTCTCCTGCCTGATCTTGCCCCTGCTGACGTTCAATAGGTGCGACGTCTTGGGCCGGGACCTTCATGAGGTCTCATTCGGGGGTCACGAGTCACGTGACTTCGTTTGCCGGATCTTCGGAGGGTTCCGGCCCGAATTGCTGATTCATAATATTCATTCTCCAGTCGAGTTTGCCATGTTCTCTCTCAAGTTATACATGTTACCCAATCTATTATCACACATTGTAGGGTGTGACATGCTCTCTACCAACGTCAACCAGTACTTGGCGTTCCAACCACCGCAACGTACCCGGTGGGTATATGAGTGGGGAGCTCAAGTCAGAAAACATAAAATACGAAAAAGCCCCCACTCGAAGAAGCCATCATCCAGCAAAAGACCCACAATCGTCCCATCAATTACAAGCAAGTCCCAGAAAGATATTAGTACCTCATACTCGACTATTTACACAATCCTCGAAAAACCTATACAACAATACAACCAAGACCCTCTTCGAACAATAAGACCCTCACAGATTGCTGTTCACACTTGAACGCAATTACCATCGACGATCTCGAAACGCTCCCTGAGATAAGCAGGAGAGTTTAAGATTATAACACGTTGCTACTCATTACTCCCACGAGAATCCCCAGAGAAGTAAATAATTCCCATCATTGGAATTATTGCTTCTCATTTTTTCTTTTCGGAAATCTTGAGTTACCCTACCGCCGGTCACGAGACAGCCCCCGGTTAACACTATAATCTTACTCAACACCTCACCGAGCGTACTGAGAAACGTCCTACAAGAAATTCAAAACCACAAACCAAAAGAACAATGCCTGAGTCCATGGAAATCGACTTCCTACCTATGCCTTCTTGGGCATTGGTTAGTACCAACACTGGTGAAATGGACAATATCCCACCTATCGAACCGATCAAACTTCACTCTGTCCCTGAATGGGGACGCACCCTCATGAGTCAATTACACCACACAGCTGCAGAAATCAACAGTCTTCGTCGACAAATCCCGAATGATGAATCAGAAGCATACCGCATCTTTATGAAAATGCAAAATGATTATCACAAGATTGAATCCAACCTCAATCTTGCAATTGCTCAAGCCCAGCAACACGCAGCAGATGCTACAGGAGCCCACTTCAACCTCACAACAACTCAATTTGCAGAGGTTGCGACCACCCACATGGCCTTGAGGAGACATGTGGAAATGATTACCATAAATGCGGCGGAAAATGAGGAACGAAGACCAAGAGTGCTCCAAGATTTTGCTCAACAGATGGAAGCAAATCAAAACATCTGGGTGGATTACCATAAGGATCAGGCTGCTAAGCAAGAAAAATTCAACAACGACTGCCAACGATGGGCCTCCGAGATGAATACCAGAGAGGCAAAGGCCAGAGTAGATCAAGAAAAGGTCAACAAGGATTTACAAAAGTTGAAACGCCTCCAACAACAGCTACAACAGGATCACAGAAATGCCTCCGCGGTTTCCCAGCAGGAACGAGAAGACATGCGACGATCATTTCGAGAAGAACTCCATGCCATTGGAGAAGAACTGAAGATCCAATTCCAATCAGCACAACAGTCCCGCGAGGATATTGATGTACCCTCTGTCATCGATAGCATCCTAAAGCAACATGCCCAACAGGGAAGAATTCCCCTCCCGAACAGTGATGACCCAGAATCAGAATATGACCTACCACTATCCCCACAAGATGAGCAATTGGAAAGATCTTCGATCAGAAGTAGAAGGACCACTGAATCCAGAGACAGTAGCCCACCGGGAGGAAGGGTGCCCCCTCCAGGGCCTCCACCTGGAGGAAGCAGCTCCAGCTCCTCCAGCTCGGACTCAGAATCGGATAGACCTAAGGATTTAGGGCAGGAAATATCAAGGCTCATTCGTGCCCTACGGAAAAAGGACAAAAGGAATCGCATCACCAAGCGACCAGAAGCAATTGTCCTAGGAAAAGCTCCCAAGATGAAGGAACCAGAGGTTTTCGATGGGGATAGAGAAAATTACATCCCATGGATGAAAGCAGTCAAGGAATATATGACTGTGCGATCTATCGACTTTAACACTGATGCAACCCGAATCCAGTGGTTAGGGTCCCTCCTAAAGGGTGATGCCCGCCAATGGCACCAAAACCGTGTCGACACTACTGAGAAGGAATTACGCCCAGACACCTGGCCCTCATACACTGCAGCAATGGACCACTATTTCCGTGACCCCCACCAGAAGCGCAACTACACCAACAAGATGGCCAGGTTGCATTGGAAGTACAAACCTGGATGCCATAAGACCGGCCTCCTGGCAGATCAATGGGGAATCAGAATGGCCATCTACCAAGAGAAGGCCCAAGTCGAAGGAGAAGTCCTGAGAGAAATTTACGACCAGGCATTTCCAGAGGACCTGGCCTGCCAGGCATGGACAGATGTTCAGGACTTGGATGACCCAAAGTATGAGTGCTTCAAGGCCAGACTCATTAAACTTGCAACCGCAAAAGAAGAACATCGGAACATGCATGAAAAGCCACTGCTCCACATTTATCAGGCCTCCTCTGAACCCAAACAGGAGAAGGAGAAGCGAAAGCGAGATGAAGACAAAAAATCAAACCGTGGTAAAACTAAAGAGACCACTCGAACACCCAAGGGCGACCGAGAAAAGAAATTCCAAAACAACCGCGAAGCATTGGCCGGGGTTCCCCAGGCTGAAATCGACCAACACAAAGCAGACAAGGCCTCCTGCTGGCGCTGTGGCCGTAATAGCCACCATACTTTAGAATGCTTTGCAAAAAAGACTTCAAAGGGAACTGAATTAGTTGCCACAGTAGCAGCTGTCACAAAGAAGGCTAAACGCCAACGACCTTCAGAAGACTCAGACGATGATGAGGATGTGGCCAAGGAACCAGTAACCAAGCGGCCGAAGAATGTTGCCACTGCAACCCAGACAGTATCAGAACCAGACCCAAAGCCAGCAAAAAGATGTTGGGAAGTAGAGACCTCAGACCTCTCAGATTTAAACTAGGAAAGCCTTGTGAGATACGCAGAGGCATCCAAGGAAAGGAAGACGTATCAGGTTCTGGGAGGATATCAGTCGCAGGAGTCAAACGTGCCAATACCCATGAAAACGAAAAACAATCCAAAAAATCAAAACCTAATAAAAAAGAACCCAAGACGAAATTACAGTTGGCCAACAACAAGCCACCCCGAGTTGGTTCCAGACCAATTGTCCAAATGAATCTTTCAGTACCTGGACAAGAGACATTCAGTGTCCAAGTCATGTTCGATACAGGTGCAGCCATACCTATTATCAGTTCCAAATTTATCAAGGAACATCACCTACCCAGGATCACCCGAAATGCACCCCTCAGAATCAATGGGGCAGATGGTCGTCCATTGTCTGGAGCTGGGGAAGCTTTCACACACTCTTTATTACTCCAGTACAAAGGCCACTATACAAGGGAAATGTTCGAGATTATGCCTCTAGAATCAGGAACAGACATAATCCTCCCCTGTTGGTGGATGGCCAAGCATCAACCCAACAAGTTTTGGGGAAAACCAGAAGACATCACCTTAGACTCCGAATTCTGTAAACAACACTGCACCAAAGCTGCAGCACAAGAATTCTCCCTCACGATGGATAAAGATATCCTACACCACTATGATGCAACAGTAATTGGGTATATTGCATCAGTCAACTCAAACACAAATGAGGTAGACCCAGCTACAGTGGTACCTCAAAAGTTCCAACAATATGTTGAAGTCCTAGGCAAAGAGCTTGCAGATAAGCTCCCCGATCACAAACCCTACGATCATGCAATAGATCTGAAGGAGGGTGAACAACCACCATGGGGACCAATGTACCCCCTCAATGAAACTGAATTACAAGCTCTGCGGGATTATCTCAAAGAAATGTTGGAATTGGGGAAAATCCGCCCTTCGAAATCACCAGCTGCAGCACCAATCATCTTCGTCCCTAAGGCCCATGGCCGAGGCCTCAGATTGTGTGTCGATTACCGCGGCTTGAATAAAGTTACCATTGCCAACAGATATCCCCTACCGATCATGTCAGAACTCCAAGATAGGGTCAGACGTGCGAAAATATTCACCAAGATTGACCTCAAAAATGGATACAACTTGATTCGGATCAAACCAGGAGATGAATGGAAAACAGCATTTAAAACATGGTATGGACTATACGAATACACCGTTATGCCGTTTGGGTTATCCAATGCCCCTGCAACCTTCCAGAATATGATGAACCATATCTTTAGAGACTTGCTAGACCAAGGATTGATTGTATACTTGGACGACATCCTGATCTATGCCGAAACAGAAGAGGAACATGACCACATTGTCATGGAAGTGTTGAAGCGCCTAGCAGAGAATGGGCTAGCCATATCCCAGGACAAATGTTTTTGGTCAACCAACCGAGTCGACTTCCTGGGGTATGTTATCTCAAAGGATGGTATCGAGATGGCCCAAGACAAAGTTCAATGCATTCGGGATTGGGAACGACCAAGAAGTCTAAGGGATGTACAGTCATTTATTGGCTTTGCGAATTTTTATAGACCATTTATCAGAGAATTCTCAAAAATCGCTAAACCCCTCAGCGATTCAACAAAAGGGTCACCAAAAGACTGGATCTGGACAAATGCAATGACAGAAGCATTCGAGCAACTAAAAAACTGCTTTACGACTGCACCTATCATAACACACTTCAACCCACAACAAGAATGCATCGTTGAGACAGATGCATCTGACTTTGCACTGGGCGGCACATTGTCACAAAATGCAGAGGACAAAAAACTACACCCAGTCGCCTTCCACTCCAGAAAGTTCTCACCAGCCGAGATCAACTACGAAATTCATGACAAGGAATTACTGGCAATAGTTGATTGTTTTAAGACATGGCGAAGATATTTGGAAGGATCACTTCACATGGTCCAGGTATTTACTGACCACAAAAACCTTGAGTATTTCATGACAACCAAGGTCCTCAACAGAAGGCAGGCACGCTGGGCTCAGGAACTGGCCGGCGTGGACTTCAAAATTTTTTATAGGAAAGGAACAAGTAATGGCAAGCCAGATGCATTATCAAGGCGCCCGGAGTATCGCCCTGAAAAGGGGGGAGGTGGAAACCAGCCGATACAGACTGTATTGCATGAAAAACACTTCGACACAATCTCAGCAATCAGTACTGGAGGAGAAGGAATGGTGTTCTGTTGCTCAGCAGTTCAGCTGGCTTATCTGGCATCATCAGTATCAAAATGGACAAAGGAATTTGAGCAGGAAGTAAGAGAGGCAGGACAACAGGACGCAGCATACTACCAGGCCTTAGAGGAACTGAGTGGAAGCGCGCAAGAAGTAGAAGGAAAGGAAAGGATTTTGGAACTACAGGATGGATTACTATATCGCAAGGGATTGCTTTGGGTCCCAGAGAATGCACGACATGCGATTTTACAGACCGAGCACAACAGCGCAGTAGCCGGACACTTTGGTCAAGACAAAACGATCGAGCTGATCCGACGCAACTTCTGGTGGCCTAAGATGGACCAAGAAATTATCAAATATATCAGAAGTTGTTTAGAATGTCAGAAGGACAAGGCATCACGCCACAAGCCATATGGCCTGCTCTCACCATTAGAGCTCCCATATGCACCATGGACATCAATTGCCAGATTGATGGACGAGGAAAGATTGTAGGATATTTAAGAATGAATTAAATGAACACTACGACTGAGTGCCAAGTCCAAGATCAAGAATCATATGTTACCGAGGAAGCTCAGCGGAGATGATCGGAACCCGAAGGAATGATACCGAACGTCATTATGATAACACATGCGATAGCGGAGTCTAGTCGGCCGAAGGAGATAAGGATTGTCTTAGGCAATAAAGACCAATATGAGGTGCATTAACCCTGAGGCAGCCGACAATACAGGAAACCTTATCCAAAGGCAGCCTTCGATCAGCACGATATGACGAGACTGGATGCATACGGACAAACGGAAAGATAAGATGAAACCTATCGGAAGCCACAGGCAGCCTGGATGACATCTACCGTGGTGGAGTGTTGGCAAGGCATACCGATGGCACAGGAAGCCGCAGCCCCAGATAAGGACGGATCAGGAAATCCGGCAAATAAGGACAAACACTTCACCTGAGCTGACGACGCATGCATAAGACGGGATATGTGCTCAAATGCCCTATGGAGGTCATATTATTAGACATAATATATTGGCAAACGACGGGTTTAGCAACAGCGCATGCACGATACGGCCGAGAGGATCACCAAGAGTCATCCGATTGGTTTGGGAACGATTTGGAGCGTTTGCATGGAAAAATTCGAAATATGGAATTTGTATGCGAAAAATATCATGTTTGCATGCTCTCTACCAACGTCAACCAGTACTTGGCGTTCCGACCACCGCAACGTACCCGGTGGGTATATGAGTGGGGAGCTCAAGTCAGAAAACATAAAATACGAAAAAGCCCCCACTCGAAGAAGCCATCATCCAGCAAAAGACCCACAATCGTCCCATCAATTACAAGCAAGTCCCAGAAAGATATTAGTACCTCATACTCGACTATTTACACAATACTCGAAAAACCTATACAACAATACAATCAAGACCCTCTTCGAACAATAAGACCCTCACAGATTGCTGTTCACACTTGAACGCAATTACCATCGACGATCTCGAAACGCTCCCTCTGATAAGCAGGAGAGTTTAAGATTATAACACGTTACTACTCATTACTCCCACGAGAATCCCCAGAGAAGTAAATAATTCCCATCATTGGAATTATTGCCTCTCATTTTTTCTTTTCGGAAATCTTGAGTTACCCTACCGCCGGTCATGAGACAGCCCCCGGTTAACATCTTCTCCCTCCTCAGTCCTTCGTCCCTCTCTGTTCTCTGCCAAAAGCAAGTAAAGCAAGTAGAAACACGAAACACAATTAACTCTTGTCATCCCCTTAGTTGCCTTCAATGTTTTCTATATTGTTTTTTTTTTTTTTTTACTCATATTTTTTTTTTTTTTTTTTACTTGTTAACTAGCTGGGAGGGTATCGTGCTCCTCCGTCTGGTCCAGCAGCGTGCCCCAGCCTGTGATTAGCGAGACGGGGGTGTCCCTCTCCGCGGTGTACTTACTTAACGTTGTATGGGCCCATTCTGGTGTCGCGATTTTCGTATCTGAGATCATGGCGGCAAGGGCTTTAACTCCGTTGGTGGTGTGCAAAATGTTGTGTATGATGAGGCGTTGGTTACGGTGGATTTTCAGTTTGCTTCTCAATTCGGTCCGTGCTGCATTGTAAATAGGGCAGGATAGGAGCAGGTGCTTGGGGGTTTGGGGTGGGTGCATTGGGCATGGGCAGTATCGGGAGGGATAGCTGTCTGTGGGGGGGTGGGCAAGGCAGTCCAGGAAGTATCCGTGTCCAGTTCGGAGGCCGAGGATGGCAGCGGATTGTCGGCGTGGTAGGGAGGTGTACGCGGTGTCCAAGTGCCGTCGGTGAGGAGCGCAGTACGTCTTAGGTTTGGGCGAGGCGTCGTACCATGTTGTCCAATCCGCGGTTTGTTGTTCTTTGACCCAACGGCGGAGCCAGGAGATGGAAACTGGGGGGGGCGATGGTGGGTTCTTGGGATGCCGCAAGTTTAGCTAGGCGGTCGGCTTCCTCGTTGCCGTCGATGTCGTTGTGGCCTGGGACCCAGTGTAGCGTTACTGGGACCGCGAGGTCTTGGAGGTCGTCTATTGTCTGGTGGATGAGGAGGGCGGTTTCTTGTCCGGGGCCCTTGTTGGTTCGGGAGGGGCGGAGGATTGCTGATTGGTTGTCCGTGAAGATGTGTACCGAGCGGTGGCAGAGGTGGTGTTGAGTAATGTATTTCCGGCATGACAGAAGGCATTCGTGGATGGCTCTTAGTTCTGCGTCGAATACCTCGGAGGTATTACCCATGGGGATGATTGCGCGTACAGGCCGGGGGAGGCCATGAGGGATGTAGTACCCGGCTCCAGTGATGTTGGACAGTTGGGAGCTGTCGGTGTACGCAACGACGTTACGGGGATTTCGGCGGAGGTGTCGGAGGAGGGATAGGTGCGCGATGGCGGCCTCGTCTTTGGGTAGGGGAGAGATGTCTACCGTAATGGGGGGTGCGTCCCATGGGGTGGGTGTTGGTTGCGCCGTGTCTTCGATGTCATCGTCCGGGAGTACCCATTGGCGGAGGGTGTGGAGTATTCGAACGAGGCGGGAGGGGGGCCGGCGGGACTGGGTCCAGTTGAGGTCGTATTCGGCGGGGTCGTGGATTGCGGTGGAGAGGTGGTTGGGGGTCGGGAAGGAAGAGGGGCAGCGTCTAACTATGGGGTGAGATGGGGGGAGTGATAAGAGGCGGAGGGCGTATTTTCTTTGCTTGCTCTGCAGACGGTCCGAAACGGGAGGGAGGGCGGCTTCGTTGTGTAGCACAACTGTCGGGGTAGATCGGAAGGCGTTGAGTATTCAGCAGAGGGCGGCGTTTTGTTGCGTTTGGAGGCGTCGTTGCAGAGTTTTTTGCCCCGTCCACCAGATCTCAGCTCCGAAGTCGGACCTAGATTGGACGCATGCGCGGTACAGTGAGCGTGTTGCGGAGGGGGACAAACCTGTCTCGTATCTTACAAGGCTGCAGAGCGCATTGAAGGACCTAGACGCAGCTGTTAGTTTCGCTTGTACATGATGGGTGAAGGCCAGTTTTCTATCAAATAAAATTCCAATCCATCGGACCACGTCCTTTCTGCCCCCCAGTGTCCCTGGTTTCACCCCTGTTCCATTTGGTAGTCGTATGTTGATGGCGTCAGGTGTGGTGTCCTGGCAGGCGCGGTGGAAATGTAGGAGTTCAGACTTGGTGTCATCGAATGCTACGGCGTTACTGTGGGCCCATCGGAATGCTGTGCAGGCAGCAGCCTCCAGGGCACGGGCATTGTCTTCTCGTGTACGGCCGTGTACCACCAGCGCGATGTCGTTGATGTAGCTCGGCGCCCACAGCGTTGGGTGGGCGGTTTGGAGGGCGTGGAAGAGGGGGTGGAGGTATATCAAAAATAGGATCGGGGAGGCAGGAGAGCCCTGGGGGATGCCGGTGTTGATAGGTCGTTGGGTGTCTGTACGGCCATCAAAGGAGAGTGCCGAAGTTCTGTCGGCGAGGAAGGTAGCTCCCCAGGAGAGGACCGGGCGGGGGCAGCCGAGTTGACGCATTGTATGCAGGAGGCGGGTGGATGAGACGTTGTCAAAGGCGCCTCGGACGTCCAGGAAAAGCGATGATGTCATTAACTTCTGCCTTGCATTCACTTCGACCTCGTGCGTGAGCGCCATCGCAGTGTCGATAGCCGAGCGCTGGGGTTTTCTGCCGATCTGGTCGGGGTGTAGTAGGTTGTATGTCTCCGCCATTTGGGCCAGCCTCGAAGCCATAAGCTTCTCTAATACTTTTCCTAGGCACTGAGGAGGGAGCAGAGACGAACTTGGCGTAGAGATGATCCTTTTCTTTTGTTCAGCGGGGGAAATAAAGGCGGAAAAATGTGTAAAACAGGGGAAGGGGAAGGGTGGAGGACGGAGGGGAACCCGGCGCGGTGGCCCCTGAGCAAACAGGGCTCATGGACAAGATGACGCGAAATGGACTAAAACAGAGAGGACAAGGAGGAGGCTACACTGCCAGCCATGATGACTGCTCTGGGACCTATCCCAACAGGCTCCGGGTGTAACAGCCAGGCCTGAACTTATGTATTTATGTAGACTGCATCATAACCTTACGGTTGGGTATGCTAATGAATAAATAATAATAATAACTTTTCCTAGGCAGTTTAGCAGGGCAATCGGTCGGTACGCTTTGATAGAGCTGTAATCCGGCTTGTTGGGCTTGGGTATAATGACGGTGGTGGCTTGTCGCCAGTTCTTGGGGTGGTATCCCACCTCTCCGAGCTTCACGTAAAAGGCATTAATGTGTTCCGGTATAGCTGCGTACACCTGTCATAGGCACGCGAACGTTATGGCGTCTGGGCCCGGGGCTTTCTTTGGTGACGAGGTCTGTATGGCTAACCGTATCTCTTCTGGGGTGAACGTCTGCCACAGGAGCTCGGATCGGCCGGGGGAGTGGAGTGTAGGAGGGGCTGGGGGTGGGGGGGGGAAGAAGGCCTGGAAGGCCTCCACCTTACTCTCAAAGTCCACACAGAGGCAGACCTCGTCACCTACCGTTGAGCGAATGGGCGGGGTGATTTGGGTGCGGCGTGGGTTTGTATATCGGAACGCAGCCCATATATCTGCGCCTTCTGCCTGCGATAGGTACTCCTTCCACAGCGAGTCCTTTGCATGTCGTATTTGTCGGAAGTGCGCGTTTCGGAGGGAACGGTAGTTGGCGTGATGGTGAGGGAGGCGAGATCTCTGCCATGTCGGGCGAGCGTGGGACATGGCCTTACGGGTTTGCTCTATCTCAGCCGTCCACCAGCGTTTGGATCTGGGAGATAGGAGGAGGGGAGGGGTGGAAGTAGTGGCCGCGGAAAGGATGATGTCGCGGAGCAAGGTCGCCCATTGGTCAAGGTTGTGTAGGGAAGGGTTCGAGCGAAAGGAGCTCCACAAGGGATGTTTTTCGGCGGAGAGGTGTTGGAGCGTGGAGGCGAACTTGTCCCAGTCTGTTTTGCGCCAGTTGAGGCGGGGTTCTGGGTGCGTGTATTCTGCATCTGGGTGTAGGGAGGTAATCTGGAAGGTAATTACCTCGTGGTCGGAGCCGGTTGGGTTCTCCTCGTCAACGGCCCAGTTTGACACTTCCTTGGCCACCGCCGGGGCGGCGATCGTGAGATCCAGGACTGAGGATCCTGTGCCGTTTCTGTAGGTGTACGTGGGGACGTCTGGGACGTTGACGAGGTGCCACCCGTGCTCCTCGATTAGCGTTGCGAGTTCATCGGCCCTTGTGGGGTGCCTCACTCGAGAGTTCCATAGTTGGTGGTGGGCATTGAGATCGCCCGTGATGATGCACTGTCTGGGTAGGACCAGCGGCGCCAGGGAGCGGGGGATGGTGTATGTTTGGGTTATGGGTTCTGTTTCGTTGTACACGTTGAGGATGTACATGGGGGGGATGAGGACGGTACCGACTTCGCGGACTTGGAGGTTGGGGTCCTCACTCACGTCCGGTCTGGGAGTGACCTGGAGGTGGGGGTTGTGTTTGGATATATACGCGGCTGTGCGATTGGTACTGCGGTCACTGCGGGGGGGGGAGGAGGAGAAGGAAGTCGGGATGGGTAGTGGCATACCTGGGGTCCGTAATATTAGCTTCCTGGACTAGGACGATGTCTGCGGTTTGGCCTGCCGCATTTAGCAGGGTGTTCAGGACGGCGGAGCTTCTGTTCACGTTGTGTGATATAATTCTGATGTGAGCCGCGCCTGGGTTGTACCTAGGCATGGACGCTCATAGTGGTGTCGTCGGGGGTGGGAGATGGTTGGGGCGGGGCAGTTTTCGAGCGCTGCCATGCTTCGCGCAGGACGGTCATCTTGGTTGGGCAGCAGGGGTTGAAGGTTGCATGGGAAGTGTCGGCGTGACCTGCTGCGGCGCAGTTGGTACATTTGTAGACAGTGTGGGCGCATGTACGGCCGCGGCGGGTGGGGCACTGTTCACAGCTGTGGTGGTCAGTGGGGTGCCCGCCTGCGCATAGTGCGCAGATCGGGGCTGCTGGGTTAGAGCAGGTCGCATGGTGATGGCCAAAGGCCTGGCATCGGCGACATTGGTCAGTGCTGCGTGAGGTAAAGTATTCTGTGACCTTTTTATGTTCGAAGAGGACGACAATCTTTTTCCATCTGAGGGTGGTGTACTCCGTGGTGGACTTGAGTGTGATCATAACGCTGGAGGCGGCCTTACCTATCCGCTTGTCGGGGTGGGTTATGTACCTTGGGGGTTGCGCCAGAGAGACGGAGTGATTGCTCTCGATTTCTTGCTGAAGTTTTGCCATACCCTCCTCGTCGTCTGGGAAGTAATCCGTCGGGATCCCATGTACGGCCAGTTTATGCCACTTCTCGTTGAGGCGTGGGGGCAGGAGGGATGGGTGGACCGCCATGGCAGCTTCCTTGATGACTGGGAGGTGGGTCGTGATGTCGGTGGCGAGGGTCTGGGCGGACGGGGTGAGGAGGAGGTTGCCCGCCATGTTCTTGCAAACCGTCGTGATCACGACTGTGGCCGGGGCATTGGCCTTCCGAAGGGCAGCGTTGACTGCCAGACCGATTGCAACTTTGGCGCTGTCGGGGAGAGCGCGGGGGTCCGAGCATGGTACGACGATGTCCTGGGTGCGGGGGGGTTTGCGGTTCGGGGCGGGGGTTTTGGCCTTGTTTTGCACGGGGGGGGTGTGGGTGGCAGAAGTGAGGTTGGGGAAGAGGAGGGTGGAGGCGGCGGGGCCTTGCCATGGCTGACTGGACGGTTTCAGGGGTGCGGCGGGGGGCCAGTTTATGGCCATGCTTGTTCAGCTCGGTTTCCGCATTCTCCGCCCGAGTGCGCCAGTACAGCATTTCGGCTCTGATGTCTCTAATAGCTTCGCGGAGAAGCTGTACTTCGGAGGGGGATGTAGGCTGCGTCTGGGTAGGGGGGTGGTGTCCGGGGGTGGTTTGGGGGGGCGCGGTGTGCTTGTACATACTGTTGGCACCTACCGTGGACTCGACGTTGTCCAGGCGCATCGCGATTTTGCCGTAATTGGTGTGTAGATTGGCCAGGGAGGTGAGTACTCTGTCTAACTTGTTCTCCATGGAGGTTCGTCTCGGTACGGTGTACGTGGAGGCCTCGAGGGACTGGGTGAAGATGAGCCCATTGTCTCCTTTTCGGCACTTGTCGTTGTTGTCAGGGCGTAGCAGGTGGATCTCGGTGTCGGTGGATCTGGCGTTTGTCGGGTATGCTGGGTGTTGCGTTGTCGTGACTGTGGTAGGGTCGAACACTCGGGGGTTGGTGGGTTGGCGCGCGGGGGCGGGGATTTTTTGTTTGTTCGTCGGGGCATAACTGGACGAGCGTACTTCGTGACTTTCGTTGGGTGCTGAGAGCTCGTCGGGGGAGGTAGGGGAGGTGTTGTTTCGACGGTTGTGAGAAGTGGACCGTGGTGGGGTCGATAGTTCGGAGTCCGTGGGGCTGTCGGGGGCGTGGCGCGAGTGGTAGAGAAGACGCGTGTTGCTGGGGTTGGTGCTTGGCAGGGTTGCGTCATCGCGCATGTGATGGACCTCGCTTATACTAGCGCCGGGTGTAGGCGAGCTGGGGAAGTCAGGGGAAAAGTCCATGTCGGTATCGGGGGGTTCCGGTGGTGACGACATGGCGTCACGTGCTTGCGGCTCTGCGTAAGCGAGCGGAGAAATTTTCGCGAGGAGAAAGAGGAGGGGGGAGGAGGTCCGGGATTGCGCAACGGCGTGAATTTAGGAGTTGTATTTTTCGGAGTAGACTGATTTCGGTGCGGCGATAAGGAATCCGGTGCGTGTGTGTGCTTGTTTGGTGGTTGAGAGGGGGGGGCGTTGATGATTGTGCTTGCTTACCGAACTCCGGGTGTCCGAGGGCCTCCTTTTTCGTTGAATAACAGCGAAAAGTCAGAATTCGGGCCTGGAAAGTTCCGGTAAGGTACAATCGGGGTCGCTGAATCAGAATTCGCCGGAAAATCTGAAGATTTTGGCGTTGTTGAGGAAAATGCAGGGGGGGGGGTTTTATTTCTGGGTGGTTGGTAGTTTACATTTCTTTCTTCTTCTCTTTTGTATTTATCTGTCCCTTGTCATAACCTTTGGGTTGCAAACAAGTAATGAGAGAACAACAACAACAACTTCCTCATCCTCATTATCAACCTCGACTTCCTCCAGCCTTCATCTACGGTCGATTATGGCAGACTCGGTCGCATATGGCAACCTCCTCCTCTTACATTACTCTTCTCCTTATCCTTCTGCCTTTCTTTGTCCCAGCCCCTTCTATGCCTGCCTGTTGGGGTGGTCCTGTATGACACGGCACAACGTTCGAATACGGCGAAATGCATACGGCGAAGGGTAGTTCCTCTGTGGACTTGTGGCCCGTAAGAACCACAGTGGCCCAGGCTATAAGTATTCCAGGTTTTTGTCAACATCAGCGGTATGTTCCCCAGGATATGGCTGGGCATTAGAAACCTCAGCCGTTGATCGGAAACTGTCCCTCCTGAGGCTACCCCGGGTTTCCAACCTGTTATGATGAACTGACTTTTTTCCTGGCCCCCCATTATCCTACTTCCTGCGGGAAGTGGATGAAGGGTGGTTAGTAATGGCTCTTGCCTTATGGCTTGAGTCATCACTTAGTAAGAATCCCCATTCTTAAAATGTGTCTTAAAGGTGGGGTATGACAGAGTGTGGGGCATTGCCGGGAGCTGCGTGTTGGGGGTGCTGATGGGGGCGGTGGGAATAGGGCTTGGAAAGTCTCGACTTGACCGTAGAAGTCAACGTGGGTTCTTTCTTCGCCATTCACCATAGTCTTCAGGGTGGGGGTCATCTGGGTCCATCTGGGGTTAGTGTAGTGGAAGGCCGCCCACACGTCTGCGCCTTTGGCCTGGGACAGATACTCCTTCCATAGCGCATCTTTGGCATAGCGGATTTTCCAGAAGTGGGCGTTTCAGAGGCGTTTGAATTCGAGGTGATGGGAGGAGAGGCAGGAGCATTGCCAGGTCTTGTGGGCACGAGTCATGGCTTTGCGGGTGGTTGTCACTTCGTCTGTCCACCACCATTTGCAGGAGTGTGAGGGGGTGCAGTATGGGGTGGAGGCGGTTGCTGCCTTGGTGATGATGTCTCGCAGCATTTCCACCGAGGAGTCCAGGTTTGTTGGGGAGGGGTTTCTGGACGAGTGCCTCCAGTGGGTGTTGTTGGCTTTGGAGAGTTGTTGGAGGGTAATCGTAAAGGTGTCGCAGTCTGTCTTTTTCCAATTAAGACAAGGCGACGGGGTGTTGCACTCCAGGTCGGGGTGGAGTGAGTCCACTCAGAAGTGGATCACTTCATGATCAGAGCCGGTGGTGTTTTCCTCGTTGATCGCCCAGTTTGTTACCTCCCTCACTACAGCTGGCGCCGCTATCGTGAGATCCAGGACTGAGGATCCTGTACCATTTGTATAGTGGTAGGTGGTTTATTTATTTATTTATTTATTGATTCATTAATCGCATGCAACCATAAGGTTATGGCGATGGTACAGGAAGGCTAGCTAAAGAACTAACTACATATGTGTGAAAGAACCCGAACATTACATTGGGTTCTTCCACTTGTCTTCGGTTTATGGGGTCTGTCCTCCCATTCTTCTTCCGGATATGTGGTCCATACCGCGACGTATCTGCCAAGAGCCCTGTTTTGCTCAGGGGCTACCCCGCCGGGTTCCCCTCTTTCCTGCTCTCTTCCCCACCCTTATTCTCTTCTTTAGACTGCCTGTATTTCCTTCGCGAAGCATTAAAGCAAACGAAACAAACAAAAGAAAGCATCTCTCCAACTCCATACCCAACTCCGCACCCTCTTCCCTCTACATCCCTTTCTCCCACATCATTTCCATCTTTCCATCTTTCCCCCTGTCTCAGCACTCTCCCAGGCGACTCCGCAACAAACAAACAAATGAGTGTGACCGCTGGTCTATCTTCTCTTCGTCCCCGTAGCTCTCTTTAATCTCCCCAATCGTGACCCATAGTATAATCCCATAACCCCCCGAAAAGTGAACAGAGAGGAAGTACAATAAGGAAATAAAATGAAAATGACAATGAAATTAAAAATAAAGAAATCAGTTGTGTGAGTGAGGTAGCACTTAGCCAGACTCAGCGCGCTGCATGTTGTGGTCTGCATGCTCCTCGGCATCACCCAACAGTGTTCCCCAACCTGTGGTCAGCGAAAGCGGGGGGTCTCCCTCTGTGGGGCGGTTACTTAACTTTGAGTGTGCCCACTTAGCAGTGGCGACTTTGGAGGTAGAGATGAAGGTAGCAAGGGCTTTGGATCCGGCGGTGGTGTGGAGGATGGTGGATAAGTGTGGTCGGGTGAGGCATCCAAGTTTCAGGTCCCGGCGTAAGGTTTCCCGAGCGGTCCTGTGTTCCAGGCATGACAGGAGGTGGTGTTTGGGAGTTTGAGGGGGGTGCAGCGGGCAGGTGCAGTTGCGCGATGGGTAGATGTCTGTGGGGGGTTGCGCAAGACAGTCCAGGAAGTACCTGTGTCCAGTGCATAGACCCAAGACGGCAGAGGAGAGTTTGCGGGGGAGGGTGGTGTATGCAGCGTCCAATCGGCAACGGAAGGGCATGGCGTACGTCTTTGGTTTGCGGTTTTGGTCGATCCAAGACATCCAGTCAGAGGTGTGTTGCTCCCAGACTCGGCGGCGGATCCAGGAAAGGGTAATTGGTGAGGGGGGTGGCGGGTTCCGTTGAGGCGGCATGTTTGGGGAGCGTGTCAGTGGCATCATTGCCGGGTATGGCAGTGTGCCCAGGGACCCAGTGGACCGTGATGGTGGAGCCAGTGTTGTTTATGTCCGTAGCGATCTCGTGGATGAGCCCAGCAGTTTCCTGTCCAGGGCCTCAGGTCAGGTGTGTTGTGCGAGTTATCTCTGCCTGTTTGTCCGTGAAGATGTGGATCCGGCAGTGGCGGAGTCCATCCTGGTGTAGGTGGTGGTAGCATGTCCGGAGGCATTCGTAGATTGCTCGCAGCTCCACATTGAAGACCTCAGCCATGTCTCCCATGGGTATGGTTGTGCGAAGCGGGTGGTGTAGGCCTGTCGGGATGTAGAAGCCCGCGCCCATCGAGGAGCCGAGGTGCGGTGGCGGTGGAGGAGGTCTCGGTAGGTCTTCGAGGCCTCATCTTTCGGGAGGGCAGTGATGGAGGTGGTTATGGGGGGACATGCTCACGGTGTATTGGGTGTGTGCGCCATGTTCTCTATCACGTCATCGGGGTGTAGCCATCAGTGCATCTCGCGAAGGATAAGGATGAGCCACGATGGTGGGCAGTGGTCAGAGTGCCAAGAGTAATCGTATTCTCGGTCATCGCTCAGTGAGGCAATGGAATGTCCGGGGATCGGGTATGAGGAGGGGCACCGTCGTACAACCGGGTGCATGGTCAGGAGGGAGAGAAGACGGACAGTGTACTTGCACAGTTTGTGTGTGAGCCGGACTGCAACTGGAGGGAGGGTGGCCTCATTATGTAGGGCCATGATGGGAGTGGATCGAAAGGCATTGAGGATCCTGCGTAGGGCTGCATTTTGTTGTAGTTGTAGGGTCGTTTCCAGGTTTTTCGGTCCTTGCCACCAAATCTCTGCTCCAAAGTCGGACCTAGAGGTGACACACCCTTGGTAGATTAATCGTGTTGTGGAGGGAGACAAACCTGTTTCGTGTCGCACAAGGCTGCATAGTGCGTTGAACGTGCGCGTAGCCACCATCACCTTGGTAGTTACATGATATTTAAACACAAGTTTCCTGTCGAAAAAGATTCCTATCCAGCGCACCACGTCACTTTTTCCTCCTCTTGTGCCTGGTTCTACCACCGTTCCATGGGGTAGCCGGATTTTTGTTTCTTCTGTGACGACGTCCTGTCTGGAACGGTGGAAATTTAGCATTTCCGACTTTGCGTCATCGAACGCTACTGCGTTGTCCTGCACCCATTGGAAAGCAGTTCATGTCGCTGCTTCTAGCGCTCTCGAGTTCCCTTCTCGTGTCTTGCCTTGGGCAACCATCGCGACATCATTGATGTAGCTTGGACTCCATATGTTCGGGTGGTGTATCTGGAGACTGTCGAATAAAGGGCGGAGGTACAGCAGGAATAGGTTTGGTGAAACAACCTAAAATCACCACCTCTCACTCGCGACCGCCCTGCATTTTCAACAACCCCGCTGAAATCGGCAGATTTTATTGCGGATTACTGTTCGGCAGCCCCGAATTACCTATTTGCAGCATTTCCAGACCAGGCTTACTCTTTTTCGTTGAGTTTTCATCGAAAAAAGAGTTTTCAGGCCCCTGAGAAAAGCCCCGCGAACACGGTTCCATCAACACCGCACCCCACACACATCAAAAATCATCATTTTAATCGCGAATTCCTTGTCGCTACCGCAAAAATGCCTTATCCCGAAACTCCGATGCCTCCCCGATCCTCTGCTGTTGAGAAACAGCCCCTCCCTCCCAACAAAGCACCCCCTCGGGCGCTCGCGACGAAGAAACGCACTAACGCGGAGCTGCAAGCGCCTGACGCATCCGACGCTGAAATGCACGTAGAAACGTGCTCTGACATCACCGAGCACTTTAGTGACGACGATGCGTCTTCCCGCGTGGACTCCCCCATGCCTGCCACCCGCAACAACGCCAATGCCACTCCCAAGACCCCCCATACGAAGAAAATCCTACCTGACATGAACTGCGACACCCCCGACCCTATCACCAACAACGACCCCCATTATACCGTCCACAACACTGCCGGCAAAAATAACAAATGGCAAGCCGCCTCCTCTGCCCACTCCGTGACACACATCACCCCCGATTCCACTCCTGTTCCATCCGGAGTCAAACGGATCCACCACATTGCTGACACCTCCCCCATCGACTATTCCCCCTTGACCCTTGAGCAACTATCCAACACCGTCAACACTGCCACAGATATGTTCAGACACGCCGACAGAGCCACAAACGACAGAATCTCCCAGGCGTTCCGCTCTATCAACAAATACCAATCCACAATTCGTGCTGTTCACGATCTTCTGTCACGTATTGCCCCCGTCATACTCCCCAACAAAGACATTTCAGCCCTCCTTTCCCCCATCGAATCCTCCACCCCCGAGAACCCCGCTACCCCCAGTCTATGGCCCCCTGAATCCAATGACCTCCCTTCTATTGATGCATGCTCCCCCCCTGCCCCCTCCCCCAAGGAACTTGCCTACTGGAAGCAACGCTGTCTTGAAGCCGAACGCGAGCTCAAGAAACACAAGATCCCCCTCCCTGTCCACGCCCCCTGCCCCGATCCGAACCCCTCTGCCCCATGGCAAGAACCAGGACCCGCCTCAACCAAGCTGTTCCCCGGTGCCACCCCCACGCCTCCTAAACAGACCCCAAAGCCTGTCAAAGCCCAAAAGAAAACTCCCCCCCGCCCCAGAGACATCGTCATCCCCTGCCCAGAACCCCGCTCCCTCCCATATAGTGCGAAAGCGGCCATCAGTCTTTCCATCAACACCGCCCTCCGAGAAACAAAGGTTCCCGACCACATCTCCATCATGACGGTCAAACGAAACATCAATGGAAACCTCATGCTCACCCCCTCCCTGCAAACCTCACCCGAAGAACTGACCCCCCACCTGCCCCTAATCCTCGAAGCCGCTCGCCTAGTACATCCCTCCTTGCTCCCCCCTAGGCTCAACGAAAAGTGGTACAAACTGGCTGTACATGCTATCCTGACCGACTTTTTCCCAGACACCGAGGAAGGCATGACATGCCTGAAGAATGAGATCGAACGCAACCACAATGTCAACCTTACGCAGCTACTGCGCTACATGTCACGCCCAGAGAAGAGGGCTGGTAAGTCAGCATCGAGCATAATGATAGCTGTCCGGTCTGGTGATGAATATAACACTCTCAAATGTACGAAAGTTGTCGTGCTCTTCGAACCCTGCCGGGTGACTGTCATACCCCACCTTTAAGACACATTTTAAGAATGGGGATTCTTACCAAGTAATGACTCAAGCCATGAGGGCAAGAGCCATTACTAACCTCCCTTCATCCACTTCCCGCAGGAAGTAGGATAATGGGGGGCCAGGAAAAAAGTCAGTACATCATAAAGGGTCAAGGACCCGGGGTAGCCTCGGGAGGGACAGTTTCCGATCAATGGCTGAGGTTTCTAATGCCCAGCCATATCCCGAGGAACGTACCGCTGATGTTGACAAAAACCTGGAATACTTATAGCCTGGGCAACTGTGGTTCTTACTTGCCACAAGTCCAAGAGGACTACCCTCCGCCGAGAATGCTTCGCCGTATTCGAACGTTGTGCCGTGTCACACAGGACCACCCCAACAGGCAGACATAGAAGGGGCTGGGACAAGAAAACAGGAGGAGAATGAATAAGAAGAATTGAGATCGAGGAGGAGGAGTTCGCCGTATATGACTGAGTCTGCCGGAATGGATAGAGGAAGGTCGAAGGAAGTCAAGGTCGATGATGAGGATGAAGGATTGATGGACGAGGAAAGATTGTAGGATATTTAAGAATGAATTAAATGAACACTACGACTGAGTGCAAAGTCCAAGATCAAGAATCATATGTTACCGAGGAAGCTCAGTGGAGATGATCGGAACCCGAAGGAATGATACCAAACGTCATTATGATAACACATGCAATAGCGGAGTCTAGTCGGCCGAAGGAGATAAGGATTGTCTTAGGCAATAAAGACCAATACGAGGTGCATTAACCCTGAGGCAGCCGACAATACAGGAAACCTTATCCAAAGGCAGCCTTCGATCAGCATGATATGACGAGACTGGATGCATACGGACAAACGGAAAGATAAGATGAAACCTATCGGAAGCCACAGGCGGCCCGGATGACATCTACCGTGGTGGAGTGTTGGCAAGGCATACCGACGGCACAGGAAGCCGCAGCCCCAGATAAGGACGGATCAAGAGATCTGGCAAACAAAGTTGAACACTTCACCAGAGCTGACGACATATGCATGAGATGAGATATGCACTCGAATGCCCTGCGAAGGCGATATTATTAGAAATAATATATCTGCAAATGACGGGATTAGAAGCGACATATGCACGATACGGCCGAGAGGATCACCAAGTGTCATCCGATTGGTTTGGGAACATTTTGGGGCGTTTGTGCTGAAAAAATCGAAATACGGAATTTGTATGCGAAAAATATCATGATTGCATGCTCTCTACCAACGTCAACCAGTACTTGGCGTTCCGACCACCGCAACGTACCCGGTGGGTATATGAGTGGGGAGCTCAAGTCAGAAAATATAAAATATCCAAAAAGCCCCCACTCGAAGAAGCGATCATCCAGCAGAAGACCCACAATTGTCCCATCAACTACGACCAAGTCCCAGAAAGATATTAGTAGCTTATACTCGATTATTTACACAATACTCGAAAGACCATACAACCAAGACCCTCTTCAATACCTAAGACCCTCACTGATTGCTGTTCACAGTTGAACGCAATTAAGAACGACGATCTCAAAAACGCTCCCTGAGATAAGCAGGAGAGTTTAAGATTATAACACGTTACTACTCATTACTCCCACGAGAATCCCCAGAGAAGTAAATAATTCCCATCATTGGAATTATTGCTTCTCATTTTTTCTTTTCGGAAATCTTGAGTTACCCTACCGCCGGTCACGAGACAGCCCCCGGTTAACACTATAATCTTACTCAACGCCTCACCGAGCATACTGAGAAACGTCCTACAAGCAATTCAAAACCACAAACCAAAAGAACAATGCCTGAGTCCATGGAAATCGACTTCCTACCTATGCCTTCTTGGACACCTGGCCCTCATACACTGCAGCAATTGACCACTATTTCCGTGACCCCCACCAGAAGCGCAACTACACCAACAAGATGGCCAGGTTGCATTGGAAGTACAAACCTGGATGCCATAAGACCGGCCTCCCAGCAGATCAATGGGGAATCAGAATGGCCATCTACCAAGAGAAGGCCCAAGTCGAGGGAGAAGTCCTGAGAGAAATTTACGACCAGGCATTTCCAGAGGACCTGGCCTGCCAGGCATGGACAGATGTTCAGGACTTGGATGACCCAAAGTATGAGTGCTTCAAGGCCAGACTCATTAAACTTGCAACTGCAAAAGAAGAACATTGGAACATGCATGAAAAGCCACTGCTCCACATTTATCAGGCCTCCTCTGAACCCAAACAGGAGAAGGAGAAGCGAAAGCGAGATGAAGACAAAAAATCAAACCGTGGTAAAACTAAAGAGACCACTCGAACACCCAAGGGCGACCGAGAAAAGAAATTCCAAAACAACCGCGAAGCATTGGCCGGGGTTCCCCAGGCTGAAATCGACCAACACAAAGCAGACAAGGCCTCCTGCTGGCGCTGTGGCCGTAATAGCCACCATACTTTAGAATGCTTTACAAAAAAGACTTCAAAGGGAACTGAATTAGTTGCCACAGTAGCAGCTGTCACAAAGAAGGCTAAATGCCAACGACCTTCAGAAGACTCAGACGATGATGAGGATGTGGCCAAGGAACCAGTAACCAAGCGGCCGAAGAATGTTGCCACTGTAACCCAGACAGTATCAGAACCAGACCCAAAGCCAGCAAAAAGATGTTGGGAAGTAGAGACCTCAGACCTCTCGGATTTAAACTAGGAAAGCCTGGTGAGATACGCAGAGGCATGCAAGGAATGGAAGACGTATCAGGTTCTGGGAGGATATCAGTCGCAGGAGTCAAACGTGCCAATACCCATGAAAACCAAAAACAATCCAAAAAATCAAAACCTAATAAAAAAGAACCCAAGACGAAATTACAGTTGGCCAACAACAAGCCACCCCGAGTTGGTTCCAGACCAATTGTCCAAATGAATCTTTCAGTACCTGGACAAGAGACATTCAGTGTCCAAGTCATGTTCGATACAGGTGCAGCCATACCTATTATCAGTTCCAAATTTATCAAGGAACATCACCTACCCAGGATCACCCGAAATGCACCCCTCAGAATCAATGGGGCAGATGGTCGTCCATTGTCTGGAGCTGGGGAAGCTTTCACACACTCTTTATTACTGCAGTACAAAGGCCACTATACAAGGGAAATGTTCGAGATTATGCCTCTAGAATCAGGAACAGACATAATCCTCCCCTGTTGGTGGATGGCCAAGCATCAACCCAACAAGTTTTGGGGAAAACCAGAAGACATCACCTTAGACTCCGAATTCTGTAAACAACACTGCACCAAAGCTGCAGCACAAGAATTCTCCCTCACGATGGATAAAGATATCCTACACCACTATGATGCAACAGTAATTGGGTATATTGCATCAGTCAACTCAAACACAAATGAGGTAGACCCAGCTACAGTGGTACCTCAAAAGTTCCAACAATATGTTGAAGTCCTAGGCAAAGAGCTTGCAGATAAGCTCCCCGATCACAAACCCTACGATCATGCAATAGATCTGAAGGAGGGTGAACAACCACCATGGGGACCAATGTACCCCCTCAATGAAACTGAATTACAAGCTCTGCGGGATTATCTCAAAGAAATGTTGGAATTGGGGAAAATCCGCCCTTCGAAATCACCAGCTGCAGCACCAATCATCTTCGTCCCTAAGGCCCATGGCCGAGGCCTCAGATTGTGTGTCGATTACCGCGGCTTGAATAAAGTTACCATTGCCAACAGATATCCCCTACCGATCATGTCAGAACTCCAAGATAGGGTCAGAGGTGCGAAAATATTCACCGAGATTGACCTCAAAAATGGATACAACTTGATTCGGATCAAACCAGGAGATGAATGGAAAACAGCATTTAAAACATGGTATGGACTATACGAATACACCGTTATGCCGTTTGGGTTATCCAATGCCCCTGCAACCTTCCAGAATATGATGAACCATATCTTTAGAGACTTGCTAGACCAAGGATTGATTGTATACTTGGACGACATCCTGATCTATGCCGAAACACAAGAGGAACATGACCACATTGTCATGGAAGTGTTGAAGCGCCTAGCAGAGAATGGGCTAGCCATATCCCAGGACAAATGTTTTTGGTCAACCAACCGAGTCGACTTCCTGGGGTATGTTATCTCAAAGGATGGTATCGAGATGGCCCAAGACAAAGTTCAATGCATTCGGGATTGGGAATGACCAAGAAGTCTAAGGGATGTACAGTCATTTATTGGCTTTGCGAATTTTTATAGACGATTTATCAGAGAATTCTCAAAAATCGCGAAACCCCTCAGCGATTCAACAAAAGGGTCACCAAAAGACTGGATCTGGACAAATGCAATGACAGAAGCATTCGAGCAACTAAAAAACTGCTTTACGACTGCACCTATCCTTACACACTTCAACCCACAACAAGAATGCATCGTTGAGACAGATGCATCTGACTTTGCACTGGGCGGCACATTGTCACAAAATGCAGAGGACAAAAAACTACACCCAGTCACCTTCCACTCCAGAAAGTTCTCACCAGCCAAGATCAACTACGAAATTCATGACAAGGAATTACTGGCAATAGTTGATTGTTTTAAGACATGGCGAAGATATTTGGAAGGATCACTTCACATGGTCCAGGTATTTACTGACCACAAAAACCTTGAGTATTTCATGACAACCAAGGTCCTCAACAGAAGGCAGGCACGCTGGGCTCAGGAACTGGCCGGCGTGGACTTCAAAATTTTTTATAGGAAAGGAACAAGTAATGGCAAGCCAGATGCATTATCAAGGCGCCCGGAGTATCGCCCTGAAAAGGGGGGAGGTGGAAACCAGCCGATACAGACTGTATTGCATGAAAAACACTTCGACACAATCTCAGCAATCAGTACTGGAGGAGAAGGAATGGTGTTCTGTTGCTCAGCAGTTCAGCTGGCTTATCTGGCATCATCAGTATCAAAATGGACAAAGGAATTTGAGCAGGAAGTAAGAGAGGCAGGACAACAGGACACAGCATACTACCAGGCCTTAGAGGAACTGAGTGGAAGCGCGCAAGAAGTAGAAGGAAAGGAAAGGATTTTGGAACTACAGGATGGATTACTATATCGCAAGGGATTGCTTTGGGTCCCAGAGAATGCACGACATGCGATTTTACAGACCGAGCACAACAGCGCAGTAGCCGGACACTTTGGTCAAGACAAAACGATCGAGCTGATCCGACGCAACTTCTGGTGGCCTAAGATGGACCAAGAAATTATCGAATATATCAGAAGTTGTTTAGAATGTCAGAAGGACAAGGCATCACGCCACAAGCCATATGGCCTGCTCTCACCATTAGAGCTCCCATATGCACCATGGACATCAATTGCCATGGACTTCATCACAGACCTCCCCTTGTCAGAGGACTGTGACCAACTCTGGGTCATCGTAGACAGGTTTACGAAGATGGCCCACTTCATACCACTCAAGAAGGATCAAAAGACAGCGGAACACCGAGTAAAGATATTCGCCAGGGAGATATGGAGATTCCATGGCATCCCAACCGATATTATCTCGGACCGTGACTCCCGCTTTACCTCCACAGAATGGAAACAATTCCTTGGTATACTGGGGATACAACCACGAATGAGCACATCCTTTCATCCACAAACAGATGGCCAAACAGAAAGGATCAACCAGACAATTGAGGCATACCTACGGTCATTCACACATTATGAGATGGATGATTGGGTTGGACTCCTACCCATGGCTGAATTTGCCTACAACAATTCGGTAACCCAAGCCACTGGCATGTCACCATTCTTCGCCAACTATGGCCGACACCCAGGTTGCACCAATCCAAGCACAATACCAACTAGCGAGGATACTCAGGATGGATACATCAACCACATCCTTTCAGTTCAAAGTCTAGTTATGAAGAACCTAAAAGCAACCAAGGAAAGAATGAAGAAGTATGCAGACAACAAACGCAAGGATGCCCCCGAATTCAAAGTTGGGGACCTGGTTATGCTGGATGGAAGGAACATCCAGACAAGACGGCCGAAACATAAACTCGACCACAAAAAGCATGGACCCTTTGCGATAGAGAAAGTAATCTCGCCAACAGCCATGCGACTATCCCTACCAAGAAAGTGGAAGATTCATAACACCTTCCATGTTTCCTTACTCGAACCATACAACAATGGGACCAGACCTCCACCTGATTTATTAAAGATTATTGATGAATGCGATGACATCGAGGGCAATGAGGAATGGGAGATAGAAGAAATATTATCGAGTAGGAAAGTCAAGGGGAAAGTCCTTTACCAAGTCAGATGGAAAGGATATCCACTTAAGAAAGATCATACGGAAGAACCATATGAATGTTTCATAGTAGGTGGCCTGCAGTCACTCCGAGAGTTCCACTCAAGGAATCCAGGCATGCCGAGGGACCAACGCGTTTAGACAATTGACTATCTCAAGATACCTTTCCTCACTGAGGTTTTAATGGTCTTGGGATAGAAAACATGTTGGTGGATGAAGGGGTTGGAGGACTTCATCAAAAAATCCCGTTTCATAATCATATCACTATGAACTCATAAGTCAGGAGTCTTAGTTACTGATTTCGGGTCGAAATCTTATAAGGGGGGAGGTAGTGTCATACCCCACCTTTAAGACACATTTTAAGAATGGGGATTCTTACCAAGTAATGACTCAAGCCATGAGGGCAAGAGCCATTACTAACCTCCCTTCATCCACTTCCCGCAGGAAGTAGGATAATGGGGGGCCAGGAAAAAAGTCAGTACATCATAAAGGGTCAAGGACCCGGGGTAGCCTCGGGAGGGACAGTTTCCGATCAAAGGCTGAGGTTTCTAATGCCCAGCCATATCCCGAGGAACGTACCACTGATGTTGACAAAAACCTGGAATACTTATAGCCTGGGCAACTGTGGTTCTTACTTGCCACAAGTCCAAGAGGACTACCCTCCGCCGAGAATGCTTCGCCGTATTCGAACGTTGTGCCGTGTCACACAGGACCACCCCAACAGGCAGGCATAGAAGGGGCTGGGACAAGAAAACAGGAGGAGAATGAATAAGAAGAATTGAGATCGAGGAGGTGGAGTTCGCCGTATATGACTGAGTCTGCCGGAATGGATAGAGGAAGGTCGAAGGAAGTCAAGGTCGATGATGAGGATGAAGGATTGATGGACGAGGAAAGATTGTAGGATATTTAAGAATGAATTAAATGAACACTACGACTGAGTGGAGGCAGCCGACAATACAGGAAACCTTATCCAAAGGCAGCCTTCGATCACCACGATATGACGAGACTGGATGCATACGGACAAATGGAAAGATAAGATGAAACCTATCGGAAGCCACAGGCGGCCCGGATGACATCTACCGTGGTGGAGTGTTGGCAAGGCATACCGACGGCACAGGAAGCCGCAGCCCCAGATAAGGACGGATCAAGAGATCCGGCAAACAAAGTTGAACACTTCACCAGAGCTGACGACATATGCATGATATGAGATATGCGCTCGAATGCCCTGCGAAGGCGATATTATTAGAAATAATATATCGGCAAACGACGGGATTAGAAGCGACATATGCACGATACGGCCGAGAGGATCACCAAGTGTCATCCGATTGGTTTGGGAACATTTTGGGGCGTTTGTGCTGAAAAAATCGAAATACGGAATTTGTATGCGAAAAATATCATGATTGCATGCTCTCTACTAACGTCAACCAGTACTTGGCGTTCCGACCACCGCAACGTACCCGGTGGGTATATGAGTGGGGAGCTCAAGTCAGAAAATATAAAATATCCAAAAAGCCCCCACTCGAAGAAGCGATCATCCAGCAGAAGACCCACAATTGTCCCATCAACTACGACCAAGTCCCAGAAAGATATTAGTATCTTATACTCGATTATTTACACAATACTCGAAAGATCATACAACCAAGACCCTCTTCAATACCTAAGACCCTCACTGATTGCTGTTCACAGTTGAACGCAATTAAGAACGACGATCTCAAAAACGCTCCCTGAGATAAGCAGGAGAGTTTAAGATTATAA
Organism: Pyronema domesticum; assembly: GCA_024516145.1. Lineage (NCBI taxonomy): Eukaryota > Fungi > Ascomycota > Pezizomycetes > Pezizales > Pyronemataceae > Pyronema > Pyronema domesticum. The sequence goes on along the minus strand of JAJJXL010000006.1, from coordinate 152,433 downwards.
CACGTTACTACTCATTACTCCCACGAGAATCCCCAGAGAAGTAAATAATTCCCATCATTGGAATTATTGCTTCTCATTTTTTCTTTTCGGAAATCTTGAGTGACCCTACTGCCGGTCACGAGACAGCCCCCGGTTAACAGTGACTGAGTTCTTCTCAGCCTGCTCCATTGACCAGTGCCGCAGATGTCAAATGTTCGGCCACCACCATGCTACCTGCGCTGCCGATAATGGCCCCATGTGCGCCATCTGCGCCCTTACCAACCCGACCGAATACTACCCATGTGCATCCTGCCCCTCACTTACAGGCCGCAAATGTATCCACACGGTATACAAGTGCATCAACTGCACTGAAGCTGGCCTTCCCCACACACAACATGCTGCCTACAGTACCCAGTGCCCCATCAAGGTGAATGCTGTACGAGAGGCATGGCAGAGGACCCGCCCCGACAACACCCAGAGCGCCATCCCCGCGGAAAACAACCCCATCGCAGATACTACCATGACCGCTGATGAATAAATACAACTCATCAGCGGCGACCCTCCGGATCATATCTCACAACCTCAACTGCAGCACCACCGCCCTCACAATGCTGTTGAACACAGCAAACGTAGAAACAGACATCATTCTCGTCCAAGAGGCGAATGTCAAAGACCCCAAGTTTGTCGTCACTCACCCTGATTTTGTTTTGCTCCTTCCCCCTCGTGCCCACCACAAGGTCAACTGCATTGCCGCATATGTCTCACGGCTGGATCCCCACGTCCGAGTCACGCCCAGGCGGATGTCACCAGAGACCCCGACCTACAGGTACTAGAGGTCAGCACTGACCTCATCCCCTCTTTTTACCTTCTCACCATCTATAACGAATGTGACCCCATTACCAAAACCTACACTATCCCCCGCGCGCTCACCCCCCTTACCCTCCCATGTTGATGCATCATCACAGGGGATCTCAACTCCCATCATCCTCTGTGGAACTCCCACACGCACAGAACCACACGGGCCGAAGAGCTCGTCAAGCTGTTGGAATCACATAACTGGCGGCTGGTGAACGTCCCAGATGTCCCAACCCACCAATACAAGGACAGCACAAGCTCATCGGTTCTGGACCTCACCCTGGCTTCCCCATCGATGGCAAGGGAAATAACAAACTGGGCCATCGACGATGGAATAGCCACAGGTTCAGACCATGAGGTCTTCCGTTTTGAACTAAACTCTCTACATCCAGACCACACGGCAACCCCCCCTCACAACTACTCGTCTAAACTGGAACAAAACGGTCTGGGATACGTTTACCAAGGAGCTGCAGCTCCTCGCGGAGGCCAGCCACCCATACTGGACACACCTCCATGCCAACCCCTCCGCAAGCAACCTCGACGAGTGGGCTGCCCTACTCCGCGACTCCATACAGAGTGCAGCGTCCAAGGCCACCCAGACCCTATCACCCACCCAGCGCTCGAAACGGTGGTGGAATAAGGAAATCCGCCACACCCGTCATGAAATGACCACTGCCAGGCGCTGATGGAAGATCTCCCAACTCCCCACCCACCACAACGAATACAAGCGCCTCCGCAACACACACTACCGGACAGTGCGCTACGCCAAAGACTCGCTATGGAAGGAGTACCTTGCGGCAGTGGAAGCCCTGGACGTCTGGGCGGCGTTTCGTTACACGAACCCACGTCGCACCCAACTGACCCCGCCAGTCAAAGCCCTGGTAGGAGGCACAGAGAAACTGTGTGTTGACTTCGAGAGTAAGGTTCAGGCCTTTCAAGCACTTTTCCCGCCCCCCCCAACTACCCCCCAGACCCATAATCCTCGCTCTTCCCCCAAATTCCCATGGTGCACATTCACCCCTGATGAAATTCACACTGCTATCTTTACCTCTTCCCCGAAAAAAGCCCCTGGCCCTGACACCATGACATTCGCATGCCTTAGAAAAGCATACGACGCGATCCCCTATGCGTTCAACACGCTATACTCGGCACTCGGCGAGAAAGGATACCACCCAAAGTGCTGGAGAGAAGCTACCACGGTGATCATCCCAAAGCCAAATAGGCACGACTATAGCCCAGTGAAGGCATACTGACCGATCGCATTGCTTAACTGCATGGGAAAGGTTTTGGAAAAATTGATGGTGATGCAACTCAGCCTTATGGTGGAGTCACATGACATCCTGCATGCAGATCAAATAGGCGGGCGCCCTAAACGCTCTGCTATTGATGCTGCGATCACACTAATGCACGAAGTTGAAGCCAACGCTAGCCGTCGCCTAGTCACTTCTGCATTATTCTTAGACATACGAGGCATGTTTGACAATGTCTCTTCGGACAGACTGCTCGCGACGATGTGCACACTGGGCTGCCCTCAAGCGGTGACCTCGTGGTGCTCCTCCTTCCTGAACAACCGTTCCACTGCCCTCTCGTTCGATGGCAGAACAGACACCCAGCGACCAATCAGAACTGGCATCCCTCAAGGCTCGCGGGCATCCCCAATCCTTTTCCTTATTTACCTCCGAACCATCTTCGATGCCGTATAGAATGCCCACCGCACAATTTGGACACCCAGCTACATAGATGACATCGCCCTTGTCGCACACGGTCACTCCAGAGAGGACAACACCAGGGAACTCGAGTCCACCGCTCGAACCGCCTTTCGCTGGGTGCAGCAAAACGCAGTAGCCTTCGATGATTCTAAGTCGGAGTTGTTACACTTTCACCACTCGCGCACCGACAATCTGACAGAGGAAGTCAACCTCCGCCTTCCAAACAGCATGGTGGTGACCCCAGGAACAAGAGGCGGCAAAACAGATGTAGTTAGATGGATCGGGATTTACTTTGACAGAAAACTTTCCTTTGTACATCATGTAAAAATTAGACTAACGGCCACTGCTAGGTCCCTCAACACCCTCCAAAGCCTAGTACATTACGAGACAGGCTTGTCCCCCTCAGCCAATCGTAGTGAGCCCAAGGACAAAAAAGAGCGACCCCTCCTGCCTTTTCAACAACCACGCCGAAATCGCCTGATTTTATCGCGGATTATTGTTCGGCAACCCCAATTTACCTATCTGCAACTTTTCCAGACCAGGCCCCCTCGGTTTCGTTGAGTTTTCATTGAAAAAGAGGTTTCCGGGCCCCTGAGAAAAGTACCGCAGACTGGACATCAACACCCACCCCACCACGATCAAAAACCATCAATTTCTTCGCGGAATCTTTGTCACTCCCGCACAACAAGCTTATTCCGAAAATCCGATGCCTCCTCGTGCCTCCATGGTGGAGAAACCCCCTCCTCACCCCACCTTTAGCTGCCATACCCCTGCAGCCGCTGCATACCCCTGCATTTTCAACAACCACCCAAAATTCCCCGGATTTTCCGGCGGATTTCGATTCAGAAACTTCAAATCACCCTTGCCCGCCTTTTTCAGGCCCGAATTCCTACTTTCCATTGATTTTCAGCGGAAAAAGCGGTTTCCGGAGCTCCCAGGCCGGCAAGCGGACACTTCCATCACCGCCGCCCGCCTCTCCGACCGAAATTCATCCATTAAACGGCAGAATCCTTATCGCCACCCCAAAATTACCCCCCCTCACAAACCACCACCCCCCCGCACCCCGCAGTTGTGGAGCTACACAACTTTTCCTCCCCCCTCGAAGCCCCCCTACGCGAAAACTCTTGCCTCGCTTACGCGGAGCTGCACGCACGTGACGCGATGACCTTGCTTGCGGAACTCCCCGATACCGACATGGATGACGACGCGAGCCCCCCCTAGCTCGCCCTCGCCTAATCCAAGCGAACCCCGCGACAAGCCGATCTTCCTTAGACCGGAAAGCAACCTTAGCGCCGATCAATGCAGGAACGACGCCCACGCGACAACCACGCGCGTCGCCCCTGCAGCCACCGAAGTCACCACCTCGCACCGCCCGCCAACCACGCCTGTCAACTCCCCGCTCTCCCCCGACGAGCTGATGCGCTCCAACGGCCAGACCCTAGCCTCCTCCCGCCATGACCCCAAGAGCATGTGGAAATTCAAACCGGACATGCGTTACAGCGCCCCCGTGTAGCCCGGATCTAGCAGACGCGCCGAGCTCGCGAAGCTGACCGTTGATAACGTCCGCCCCGCCATAGGCGTTGGAGCCAAACGCCGCAAAGGCAACGCTAACCAGTCCTTCGACCCCCCCCCGACACCTTCATCCAATGTAAGTGAAGAGATCAGACAGCTAACGGCGGCAGTCTCCTCGATGAGCAAGTCACTCCAAATTGTGACCAAACGCCTCGAACGGATCGAGAACCGTGATCGTCGAAGAGACCAACAACACAGCCCCTCCACCTCCATCCCGACCCCCTCCCCCGATGCCCCAACCCCTCTTGCCCCTTCCCCTCAACCCTCCTCCCAATTCTCCCCCGAAACCGACCATTGGTTCAATGTCTGCAATATGCTCATGACTTACCTCCGCACCAACAACATCCCCCTCGCGAAACTACCAGCCCGCCCCCCACCCCCCGCTACAACCCCCTCATCTGCGTCTGCACAGCCCTGGACAGGAGCCCCCGCGTCGAAAACCCTCTTCGCCTCGGCACCTGCACCCAAGAAAACCCCCGCTCAACCCAAGAAAACCACCAAAAAACCCACCGCTCGCCCCCAAGAACTCCTGATTCCCAGCTCCGATCGCAAGACATTCACCGACCAGATCCGAGCGAAGGTAGGTATGGCAACGAACGCCGCCCTCCGCAAAGTCAACGCACCAACCAACGTCGCAGTCATGTCGGTTCGTCAGAACATGACAGGCAACCTCCTCGTGACCCCGGCCCCCAATAGCTCTGTACAGGAGCTCCTACAATACGCCTACACCATCTCCGCCGCCATCAGCGCCGTCCACTCGTCCCTCCAACCTCCCCGCCTTATCGAGAAGTGGCACAAACTTGCTGTACACGGGGTGCCCACGGAACTATACCCGGACACCGAGGAAGGTATGCGGGCGTTCCAAGCTGATATCGAACAGCAGAACTATGCGGTGCAGCTCACCCAGCTCCCAAGGTACATGTCGCACCCCGACAAGAGAGCTGGGAAAGCTGCGTCCAGCATCATCATAGCTGTCCGCACCCGCGCTGACGCTGACAAGCTCAAGAGAAGCCGAGTTAACGTTAACTATGCACCCCGCCGTGCCACGGACTATTACTCCTCACGCCCCGCAGACCAATGCCGACGCTGCCAGAAGCTCGGACACCACCAAGCGACCTGCAAGGCCGACGACGGCCCCGTCTGCGGCTTCTGTGCAGAAACACACCCCACCGACAAACACTCCTGCTCCCAATGCCCCAGCCATGTAGGTAAGTCGTGCGCTCATACAACGTACAAATGCGCGAACTGCGTCGATGCTGGCAACGACGACACCAACCACGCTGCGTTCAACCCCCGCTGCCCAATGAAAGCCAAGGCCATAAGGGACGCATGGCAGAAAAACAGAACACCCAGCACCCCCGAAGACCCCCCAGCGGACGTCACCATGACTACCCATGAATAGTCACGACCAACGCGCAGCAACCATACGTCTCATTTCCCATAATGTCAACCGAAGCACAACGGCTGTAACAGCACTGTTGAACAGTGCGTGCAAGTCAGCCGACATCATCCTAATACAGGAGGTCAACATCACAGACCCCCGATACGAGGTTACCCACCCCAATTTCCTTCTTGTTAAACCCCCAAAAGGCCAACGCCTGTCCAACCGCACGGCAGCCTACATATCCCGATCCAATCCCTTCCTAAACGTCACTCAACGCACCGACGTTTGCAACGACCCGGACCTACAAGTCCTGGAAGTCTCTACCCCCCTCATCCCCTCTTTCCTTCTCCTTAACATATATAACGAACACCACCCAGAATCCCGCGCCTATACCATTCCCCGTACCCTTGCCCCCCTCACCTTGCCACCAAGGTGTATAATCACAGGAGACCTGAATGCACACCACGTGCTCTGGAACTCCCGGGTGTCGACACCCCGACGAGCCGAACAACTCGCACTACTGATCGAGGAGCAGGGCTGGCACCTGTTAAACGTCCCAGACGTTCCCACATACCAGTACAGGAATGGCCAGGGGACGTCCGTACTGGACCTCACCCTGGCATCGCCGGCGATGGCATGGGAAGCAACAAATTGGGCGGTGGATGACGCCCAAGCTACAGGCTCTGACCACGAGGTGATCCGCTTCGAGGTCACGACGACAATCCCACACCCCACCATAGCCACCCCACGACCCCGTCTCAATTGGGCGCGCACGGACTGGGAAAGTTTCTCCGACACCCTCCGCTCGCTCTCGACATCCACACGATCACAATGGGAGCGACTGCGGCTTGACCCGACCCCGCCACACCTCGACAATTGGGCGGAGATGCTCCGGGACATCATAACGACCGCAGCCGCACGCGCCACACCATTCCTCAACTCCTCCCCCCGCTCCAAACGCTGGTGGACCCCCGAAGTCTCAGCAGCCCGACAGAACATGCAACAAGCTCGCCGACGCTGGAAATCGTCACACAACCCGACCCTCCATCAAGAATATCGCCAACTCCGCAACAAGTACTTCCGGACCATTCGCCACGCCAAAGATGCGAAATGGAAAGAATACCTCTCTCAGGCAGAAGGCCCTGACGTGTGGACGGCTTTCCGTTATACAAACCCCCGGAAGGCTCAGCTCACCCCCGAACTGCACGTTGAGTTGAACGGTAGCCCCCGCGTCTGCGCGGACTTCGACTCCAAGGTCACAGCATTCCAAGTCCTCTTCCCTACGCCTCCCAAAGATCCCCCCAACCCTACCGCCCCAGCCAGGCCAGAGCTACCATGGCAGACTTTCTCGCCGGCCGAAATAAAATCAGCAATCTATACCTCCTCGCCGCGGAAAGCCCCCGGACCGGATTCTCTCACCTTCGCCTGTCTGCGTCGAGCATATGCGGCTATCCCAGACCACTTCGACACACTGTACAGCACCTTGGGAGCTATCGGTCACCACCCGCGCTCCTGGCGGCAATCCACCATGGTGGTGATTCCAAAACCAAACAAGCCCGACTACAGTAATCCAAAAGCATACAGACCGATAGCTCTGCTGAACTGCCTAGGCAAGATCCTCGAGAAACTAATGGCCTCGAGACTCAGCGGAATGGCGGAAACCCACAACCTCTTACACCCAGACCAAATTGGAGGCCGACCCCAACGATCAGCCATCGACGCCGCCATGGCCCTCACCCACGACGTCGAAATGGGCCGCAACAAACACCTCATCACGACCGCCCTCTTCCTTGACGTTCGAGGGGCATTCGATAACGTCTCGTCCACCCGCTTGACTAGTACCATGCGACAGTTAGGATGTCCCGCGCCGGTGGTGTCGTGGTGCCGGTCATTCCTTACCGAACGGTCCATGGCCCTCTCATTCGACGGACGTACGGACATACAGCGACCCGTGGCGACAGGCATCCCCCAAGGCTCCCCCGCATCACCAATCCTATTCCTGCTTTACCTCCGCCCTTTATTCGACAGTCTCCAGATACACCACCCGAACATATGGAGTCCAAGCTACATCGATGATGTAGCGTTGGTTGCCCAAGGCAAGACAAGAGAAGGGAACTCGAGAGCGCTAGAAGCGGCGGCAAGAACCGCTTTCCAATGGGCGCGGGACAACACGGTAGCGTTTGATGACGCAAAGTCGGAAATGCTACATTTCCATCGCTCCAGACAGGACGTCGTTACAGAAGAAACCAAAATCCGGCTACCTCATGGGACGATGGTAGAACCAGGCACAAGAGGAGGAAAAAGCGATGTGGTACGGTGGATAGGGATCTTCTTCGATAGGAAACTTACGTTCAAGCATCATGTAACTACCAAGGTGACGGCAGCTACGCGCGCGTTCAACGCGTTACGCAGCCTCGTGCGTCACGAAACAGGTTTGTCTCCCTCCGCGATGCGGCTAATTTACCAGGCGTGTGTCACCTCTAGGTCCGACTTTGGAGCAGAGATTTGGTGGCGAGGACAAAAGAACCTGGAAACGACCCTACAACTACAACAAAATGCAGCCCTCCGCAGGATCCTGAATGCTTTCCGATCTACCCCCATCGCGGCCCTCCACAATGAGGCCGCCCTCCCCCCGGTCGCAGTCCGGCTTACACACAAACTGCGAAAATACTCCCTCCGTCTTCTCTCCCTCCCGACCACACACCCGGTCGTACGACGGTGCCCCTCTCACTACCCGATCCCCGGACACTCCATCGCCTCGCTGAGCGATGACCGGGAATACGACGACCCGTGGCACACTGACCGCCGCCCTCCCTCGCAGCTCATCCGCATCCTGTGCGAGATGCACAGATGGCTACACCCCGACGACGCAATCGAAAACACGGCACACCCACCCGATACGCCGTGGGCGCGTCCCCCCATAGATACCTCCGTTGCCGCCCTACCGAAAGATGAGGCCTTGAAAGCCCACCTCGACCTCCTCCACCGCCTCCAGCGACAACCACGAACCATCATCGCGTACACCGACGGGTCGCAGCTCGGCTCCTCGACGGGCGCGGGTTTCTACATACCCACCGGCCTCCACCACCCGATTCGCACAATCGTGCCCATGGGCGAAGTTGCGGAAGTCTTCGACGCGGAACTCCGAGCGATCTACGAGTGCCTGCGAACATGCTACCACTACATACGACGAGACGGACTCCGCCGCCGCCGAATTCACATCTTCACGGACAACCAGGCAGCAATCGCGCGAAACACACACGTGGCCCGAGGCCCAGGTCAGGAAACCGCTCGGCTCATCCACGAGGTCGCCACGGACATCAACTGCACCGACTCAACCATAACGATCCACTGGGTCCCCGGACACACAGACATACCCGGAAACGACGAAGCCGACGCACTCGCCAAACAAGCCGCCTCCACGGAACCCTCTACACCCTCGCCAGTTACGCTATCCTGGATACGTCGCCGAGTCCGGGAACAGCATACCAACGACTGGACGACTTGGTTTGACCGAAACCCCAAACCGAAAACCTACGCTGCGCCCTTCCACCGCCGTTTGGACGCTACATACACCACCCTCCCCCGAAAGATCTCCTCCGCCGTCCTGGGGCTGCGCACCGGGCACGGATACTTCTTGGACTGCCTCGCGCAGCCCCCCACCGACGCCTACCCGTCGCGCAACTGCACCTGCCCGCTGCACCCCCCTCAGACTCCAAAACACCTCCTCCTGTCCTGCCCGGAGCACAGGACAGCCCGAGACACCTTACGCCGGGATCTCAGACTCGGTCGCCTCACCCGACCGCACCTGACCACAATCCTCCACACCACCGCCGTATCAAAGGCCCTTGCTACTTTCATCTCTGCCTCCAAAGTCGCCACCGCTGAGTGGGCACACTCAAGGTTAAGTACCCGCCCCCCGGAGAGGGACCCCCCGCTTTCGCTGACCACAGGTTGGGGAACACTGTTGGACATCGACGACGAGCACGCAGACCACGACGCGTAACGCGCCGAGACCGGTCGAGTGCTACTCCGCTCGCCTAAACTGTCTTCTGTATTTTTCTGTTTATTTCTTATTCTATCTTTGTTTCTGTCTTTTTTTGTGGGGGTTATTGGATTATACCGCAGGTTGTAAATGGGGAGATGAGAGGACGCTACGGAGAGGTAGAGAGAGGCAAACCGTCGGTCACATTCGTTTGATAGGTGTCGGTGTTTTAGGTCACAGGGATGAGCAGGGACGGGAAGGGAACATAGTACGGGGATGGAGAGCTGCTTTCTTTTGTTTGTTTCGTTTGAATTCATTGCTTCGCGGAGGAAATACAGGCGGTAAAAGAAGAAAACACGGGAGGGGAAGAGAGGAGGAAAGAGGGGAACCCGGCGCGGTGGACCCTGAGCAAAACAGGGCTCTTGGCAGATACGTCGCGAGGTGGACCACAAATCCAGGAGAAAGACGGGCGACAGACCCAACACCTGAAGACAAGCGGAGGACACCCAATGTAATGTTCGGGTTCCTTCACATATGCGTAGTTAGTTCTTTAGCTAGCTTTTCTGTATCATCGCCATAACCTTAAGGTTGCATGCGATTAATGATAAAAAAAAAAAAAAAAAAAAAAAAAGCTGCTTTCTTTTGTTTGTTTCGTTTGAATTCATTGCTTCGCGGAGGAAATACAGGCGGTAAAAGAAGAAAACACGGGAGGGGAAGAGAGGAGGAAAGAGGGGAACCCGGCGCGGTGGACCCTGAGCAAAACAGGGCTCTTGGCAGATACGTCGCGAGGTGGACCACAAATCCAGGAGAAAGACGGGCGACAGACCCAACAACTGAAGACAAGCGGAGGACACCCAATGTAATGTTCGGGTTCCTTCACATATGCGTAGTTAGTTCTTTAGCTAGCTTTTCTGTATCATCGCCATAACCTTAAGGTTGCATGCGATTAATGATAAAAAAAAAAAAAAAAAAAAAAAAGAAACCCCCTCCTCCCCCCGAAAAACAACCTCTCCGGGTGCTCGCGAAGGGAAAACACGCTAACGCAGAGCCGCAAGAATCCGACGCGTCCGACGCAGAGATGCATGTCGACATGCGCTCTGATGTCAGTGAGGACTTAAGCGATGACGACACGTCTTCCCACGAGAGCTCCCCCACACCTGTCGCGCGCAACACAACCAACGCTCCTCCCATGACCCCCCACAATAAGAAAACCCTCCCTGACAACAACGAAACCCCCGACATATTGACCAACCCTGACCCCAAGTACACCATTCAACACAACACCGGAAAACCGAAAAAACGCCCCGCTGCCTCCACAGCCCACACTATCACCCACATCGCTGCCGACGGCACCCCCGCTCCATCTGCAATCAAACGCCTCTGTCACATTACCTCAGACAACTCCTCTACCCCCCTCACCACCGGCAGTCTCGCGACATCCATCGATCAACTTAACGACAATCTCAACACTGCCGCAGACATGTTCTGCCATGCAGACGCTGCAACGAACGCAAGAATAACAAAGGCTTTCCGCATCATGGACAAAGACCGCTCAATGATCCGAGCCATCCACGACATCCTTTGCCGTCTTGCCCCCGTTTTACTCCCCGATGAAAACATCTCGACCCTCCTCCCCCCCATCGACCTCCGTGCCCCCGCCGAACCTGCTACTTCTGATCAACCTCTTCCCCCCAAGCCCCTCGACCTCCCCTCTGTCCACGCCCCCTCCCCCGAAGCACCCGCCCCCAAAGAAATTGACTACTGGAAGCAACGCTGTCTCACTGCTGAACGGGAACTGAAGAAGCACAGGATACCCCTTCCAGTACACGCCCCCCGCCCCAATCCCGAATCTTCCGCCCCATGGAAAGAAGCAGTGCCTGCCTTGACCAAGCTCTTCTCCGGTGCTACCCCGACACCCCTGAAGCAAGCCCCGAAACCATCCCAACCCCCAAAGAAAAATCCCCCCCGCCCCAACGACATTATTATCCCATGCCCAGACCCCCGTTCCTTCCCGGACAGCTCCAAGATAGCAGTCGGTGTCGCCGTCAACGACGCCTTGCACAAAGCAAATGCTCCGGAGAGTGTCTCCATCTCAACGGTGAAGAAGAACATTAATGGAAACCTTATTTTGACCCCGTCCCCCCAAACTACGCCCGCCAATATCACCCCCCACCTGCCCCTCATACTTGAAGCCGCCTGCAAAGTGCACCCTGCGTTGCTGCCCCCCCGCATTAATGAGAAATGGTACAAACTGGCAGTCCACGGAGTACCTATTGATTTCTTCCCAGACTCCGCGGAGGGTATGCAGAGCCTGCAAGCCGAAATCGAGCGTAACCACCCCGTCCGACTGAGCCCAGCCACCACGATACATATCTTACCCCGAAAAACAGGCCGGTAAGTCGGCGTCGAGCGTCATGATCGCCCTCAGCTCCATCAACGACTACAACACATTGAAGCGCACAAAGGTCGTTGTCCTATTCGAACCACGTAAGGTCACCGAGTTCTTCTCTGCCAGGTCCTTCGACCAATGCCGTAGGTGCCAAAAGTTTGGTCACCACCATGCAACGTGCGCAGCCGACAATGGCCCCACCTGCGCTATATGCGCCGCCACACACCCAACGGAATATCACTTCTGTGGAGAGTGCCCCAAGCAGAAGGGCAGGAAGTGCATCCACACCGTTTACAAATGCTTGAACTGCGTAGCCGCAGGACATGCTGACACCCAACATGCAGCGTACAGCACGCAATGCCCAGTGAAGGTAGGAATAGTGAGAGAGGCATGGCAGAAAACCGGCCCGGACACCACCCACAACAACATTCCCGCCGAAACCAACTCCATCGCTGATACCACCATGACCGCCGATGAATAGACAACATTCATCAGCGGCGACCCTCCGAATCGTGTCCCATAACATGAACCGCAGCACCACCGCCCTCACGACACTGCTAAACACAGCAAGCGCTTCCACTGATATCATTCTTGTCCAAGAGGTAAATGTCAAGGACCCGAAATTTGCTATAACTCACCCCAACTTCATTCTTTTGCTCCCCCCCCGCGGGCACCACAAAGTCAACCGGACTGCCACATATGTCTCCCATTTGAACCCCCATATTAGTGTCACTCCTAGACCAGACATTAGCGAAGACCCTGACCTACAGGTCCTCGAGGTCCACACACCCCTAATACCCTCCGTTTATCTACTCAACATATACAACGAACGTGACCCGATCTCCAAACTATACACCCTGCCCCGAGCTCGCACCCCCCTCGTCCTCCCTCATCGATGTGTCATCACGGGCGACCTCAATGTGCACCATCCGTTGTGGGATTCCAACACTCGCAGGAGAGCCCGAGCTGATGAGCTCGTGGAACTGATCGAAACTCACCACTGGAGTCTGGCGAACGTCCCCGATGTCCCGACCCACCAGTACAAGGACGGCTCTGGCTCGTCGGTTCTGGACCTAACCCTGACATCCCCCGCGATGTCAAGGGAACTCACAAACTGGGCAGTCTATGACGACCTGGCTATGGGTTCAGACCACGAGGTCATCCGCTTTCAACTGACATCTCTCCACCCAGACCATACCACCGCTACCCCCACCACCCCACGACTCAACTGGCAAAAAACGGACTGGGACACCTTTACCAAGGAGCTACAAGCCCTCGCCGAGGCCAATCACCCATACTGGACATACCTCCGCGCAAACCCTTCCGCGAGTAACCTGGACGAATGGGCCGCTCTCCTTCAGGACTCCATCCAAACGGCTGCCCAAAAAGCAACACCCGCTCTCACACCAACTCCGCGCTCAAAGAGATGGTGGACGGAGGAACTACGCGCGACACGCCGGAACATGCAGAATGCAAGAAAGAGGTGGAAATCAACTCGCCTCCCAGCCCATCACGCAGAGTACAAAAACCTCCGGAACACCCACTACCGCAGAGTACGACATGCAAAGGACTCGTTATGGAAAGAATACTTGGCCGCCGCAGAAGGTCCCGATGTCTGGGCCGCCTTCAGATACACAAACCCCCGACGCGCCCAACTGACCCCCCCCAATTAAGACCCAGGTAGGTGGGGTGGATAAGGTACACGTTGATTTTGAAAGCAAAGTAAACGCCTTTCAGGCGCTTTTCCCGCCCCCCCCCCCGATACCCCTCCTGACTCACATCCCCCCCACGCACCCCAATATCCCCTGGCACACCTTCACCCCCGAAGCAATACTGCCACTGCTGTTTATACCTCCTCCCCAAAGAAAGCCCCCGGCCCCGACGCGATAACGTTCGCATGCCTAAGGAGAGCCTATGATGCAATCCCCAAGGTCTTCGATGCGCTGTATTCAAGGTTAGGTGACAAAGGATACCACCCGAGATGCTGGCGCGAAGCAACGACGGTGGTTATTCCGAAACCGAATAAACCCGACTATAGTGCGGTTAAGGCCTATCGACCCATCGCTTTGCTAAACTGCATGGGAAAAATCTTAGAAAAACTTATGGCGACCCGGCTCAGCCTTATGGCGGAAGTCACACAACATATTGCATGCAGACCAGATAGGCGGACGCCCTAAACGCTCGGCTATTGACGCTGCGATGGCCCTAACGCACGAGGTTGAAGCGAATGCGGGGCGCCGCATGGTAACCTCCGCGCTATTTTTAGATGTGCGAGGAGCCTTCGACAATGTCTCCTCCGCGCGCCTCCTCACGACAATGCGCACACTGGGCTGCCCAACCGCAGTCATTTCCTGGTGCTCGACGTTCCTAACCGATAGGACAACAGCCTTATCATTCGACGGACGAACAGATGTACAGCGACCTATTAGGACGGGCATCCCCCAAGGTTCCCCGGCATCGCCCATTCTATTCCTCATCTACCTACGCCCTCTATTCGACAAACTACAAGCGACCCACCCCACGTTATGGACTCCGAGCTACATGGACGACAGTAGCCCTCGTCGCACACGGTCGCACCAGAGAAGAGAATGCCCGCGAACTGGAAGCCGCGGCTCGCACCGCCTTCGACTGGGCTCAAGCGAACGCTGTGGCATTCGACGATTCGAAATCGGAGCTGCTACATTTTCATCGCTCCCGCATTGACACACTCACCGACACCATAAACGTACGCCTGCCAAACGGAACCATCATTACCCCAGGGACGAAAGGAGGACTGGACGGACGTAGTTCGATGGATTTGGAATTTACTTTGACAGAAAACTCTCCTTCTCGTATCACGTAAAAACAAGACTGACGGCCGCCGCTAGGTCCCTCAACGCCCTCCGTAGCCTCGTACATCACGAAACAGGTTTGTCCCCATCTGCGACGAGAACACTCTACATAGCGTGTGTGGTGTCTAGGTCCGACTTTGGTTCTGAGATCTGGTGGACGGGGCAAAAAAGCCTCGCCAACATAATACAAACACAACAAAACTCTGCCCTCCGCCGAATTCTGAATGCCTTCACCTCGACACCGATCATAGCTCTACACAACGAAGCAGCCATCCCCCCGGTTTCAGTCCGCTTACACCACCGCACGCGCAAATACGTCCTCCGTCTCCTTTCTCTTCCCCCCAATCACCCCGTCGTCAAACGCTGCCCCTCCTCCTTCCCCATTCCCGACCACTTCCACTCCTCCATCTGCAACCCATACGAGTATGACTACCAATGGCAATCACCAGGCAAGGCCCCCTCTCGTCTTGTCACTATGCTCCGCTCCATCAGCAAATGGCTGCTACCTGACGACATCGTTGAAAACACATCGCAACCCAACCCCGCCCCATGGGAACGCCCCCGCCTCAAAACAAGCATCATCTCCCTCCCGAAGCCAAAGGCAGCTACCGCACACGCTACACTGCTCCAATCCCTCCGCGCAGACCCCCGCAACATTATCGCATACACTGACGGTTCGCAACTGAACGGAAAAACCTGGCGCGGGATATTGCATCACCGACGGCCTACCACGCCGAGTCGAAGAACTCATCCCAATGGGCGATACAACAGAAGTGTTCGACGCTGAACTTAGAGCGATACACGACTGCCTCGCGACCTGCCAAAAGACCATCACCCTCAACAAACACACCCGCCGCAAAATACACATATTCACCGACAATCAGGCCGCCATCCTCCGCGCCTCCCCGCTCCTCCTACTGGCCCCGGCCAGGAACTCGCCCTCTCGATCCTTACGGTGGCGTCCGCTCTTCGCCACTCTGGAACGTCCGTAACTCTGCACTGGGTCCCCGGTCACACAGACATCCCCGGGAACGACTGCCGCGGATCTCCTCGCAAAAACCGCCACCTCCATAACCCTACTGCGCCACCACCGATTTCCCTCTCCTGGCTCAGACGCCAAGTACGAGAGCAATATATTACCGAATGGGTGGACTGGTACTCTTCATCACCAAAACCCAAGACGTACGACGCCCCCCACCTGCAAAAGACTAGATAGCACATACACCACCACCCCGCGAAAGATATCGACGGCCATACTTGGACTCCGCACAGGCCACGGCTACTTTCTAGACTGCCTCGCACACCCCCCCACCTGCTAAATACCCCTCCCGCTCCTGTCACTGCCCATTGCACCCCCCACAAACCCCCAAACACCTAATCCTCTCCTGCCCCAACTTTAACACACAGCGGACTGAACTACGACACACCCTTCATATCCCCTGCCGACGCCAACTAACTCTCCCCACGATCCTGTATACGACTGCTGGCACGAAAGCTCTGTCCACAATGATCTCGGACACCAAAATGGCGACCGCCGAATGGGCACACACGAAGCTAAGTACTCACCCCGCGGAAGAAGACACCCCTGGTACACTGATGACTGGCTGGGGGACGCTGCTGGACCTAACGGACGAGCACACGGAAACCCACAACAACTAAAAAAAAAAAAAAAAAAAATATATATAAAAAAAAAAAAAAAAATAATGAAATAACAGCAAAATAACAAAATAAAACGATATATATGTACATAGAAGATGAGTAGGACGATGAGGAGCGAGGCAAAGGCAAGCGGGAGGAGCAACGGGGGAGGCGAAAAGAGCGGGGAGGCGAAGATGAAAGGCGCGAGGGAAAGCAGATCGGAGACGGAGACGAGTGACGGATGATGACGCGAAGAGGTAGAGAAGGAGAAGAGGTGCGGACGGCGAAGGTGCAGTGGAGGGGGGTGCGTGGGGGAGAGCCGAGGAGTGGAGGATGCGGACGGAGAGAGGGGAGAGAGGGGAGGCAGGGGGGGCGGTGGCCCGGAGGAGTCACTTTTTCCTTTGTTCTGTTTTTGCTTTGTGGAGGAAATAAAGGTGGAAAAATGGCTTTAAAAATGGGAGGGGAAGGGTGGAGGAAATGGGGGATCGACCCAGCGAGGTGGCCTCCGAGCGCACAGGGCTCCTTGGATCTGATGACGCTAGATGAAAAACTGTATGGTGAGACTTGGGAGACTACACTCCCACCCACATTGACAGCTCTGGGGCTTACCCAGTGGGGACCTGGCATCACCCCCAGGCTCTCATCATTGTATTTAATTTGTAGATTCCGCCATAACCTTACGGTTGGATGCGTGTATGAATAAATAAATAAATAAATAAATCAGCCAATCGTACTCTCTACATCATGTGTGTCATTTCTAGGTCCGACTTTGGCTCTGAGATATGGTGGACAGGCCAAAAAAGTCTCGCCAACCTCATCCAAACTCAACCAAACTCTGCCCTCCATCGAATCCTAAATGCATTCCACTCAACACCGATAATCGCCCTCCACAATGAAGCCGCAATACCCCCCGTTTCAGTCCGCTTGCAACACCGAACCCGAAAATATGTCCTGCGTCTCCTCTCCCTCCCCCCCTCACCACCCTGTTGTGAACCGCTGCCCCTGCTCCTTCCCCGTGCCCCTACACCTCCACACTTCCATATGCAACCCCTACGAATACGACCACCCCTGGCAGTCCCCCGGTGACACCCCGTCCCGCCTCGTCAGCATGCTATGATCAGTCGGCAGATGGGTGCTACCCGACGATGATATCGAGAATACAGCTAACCCAAACCCTGCCGCATGGTGCCGCAACCCCATCCAAACGTCAATCTGGCCCCTTCCCAAGACCGATGCGGCCGTTGAACATGCCAAACTCCTTGAAACCCTACGAACCGACCCAACCAATGTCATCGCATACACGGATGGCTCCCAGCTGGAAGGGCACACCGGTGCGGGATACAGCATTACAGACAGCTTACCCCGACGACTCGATGAAATCATCCCCATGGGCGACATGATGGAAGTCTTCGATGCAGAACTGCGCGCCATCCACGACTGCCTCGCGAGCTGCCTAAAAATCCTCCGACTCAACAACCTCCACTGTCGCCGAATTCACATCTTCACGGATAACCAGGCAGCAATCCTCCGCGCTTCCCACATAACGTATGGCCCAGGACAGGACCTCGCTCTCTCTATACACGAAATAGCCTCCTCCCTCCACCAACAACAAGCAACTGTCACCCTCCATTGGGTCCCGGGACACACCAACATACCCGGCAATGACTCCACAGACCTCCTCACGAACAAAGCCACCTCCCTCACCCCCACCATGCCGCCCCCAGTCTCCTTGTCTTGGATCCGATGGCAAGTTCGGGAGCAATTTATCACCGACTTGATCAACTGGTACACGGCAGCTAAGAAGCCTAAAACCTACGATGCCCCCCACCGTCGATGCCTCGACCCTGCTTATACCTTCCACCCATGCAAGATTTCCACGGCCATACTGGGACTTCGAACCGGCCACAGGTATTTCCTGGATTGCCTCACACACCCCCCCACCAATCGTTACCCCTCCCGCTCCTGCCTATGCCCCATGCACCCCCCACAGACCCCCAAACACCTCCTACTATCTTCCCCACAGTACACCACGCAGCGGACTCAACTTCGCCATACACTCAAAATCCCATGATGATGACAGCTCACACTCCCCACGATCCTCTACACCACCGCTGGCACCAAGGCCCTTGCAACCATGATCTCAGAGACTAAAGTCGCGACCGCTGAACGGGCACACATGAAGTTAAGTACCCTCCCCGCTGAGGAGGACACTCCTATCACACTGACTACGCCTGGGGGACGCTGCTGGACCTAGCGGACGAGCACACGAACACCCAAAACGACTAAGGAAGAAGGAAAAAAAAAAAGAAAATAATAAAAAAAAAACAAGAAAATAATAAAATAATAAAATAAATATAGATAGGTACCACAGGGAAGCAGGAGGGAAGGAGGCGAGAGGAAGCGGAGGAGACAGGGGGAAATGGGAGGAGCAATGGGGGATGGCAGCGGGTTCCTTTCCTTGTTTTGCCCACTGTGACGTAGGGGGA
Organism: Pyronema domesticum; assembly: GCA_024516145.1. Taxonomy (NCBI): domain Eukaryota; kingdom Fungi; phylum Ascomycota; class Pezizomycetes; order Pezizales; family Pyronemataceae; genus Pyronema; species Pyronema domesticum. The sequence continues at coordinate 133,605 of JAJJXL010000006.1, read as the reverse complement.
GGTCCGGGGAAGAGGGGAGGCTGCAGAGGCGGGGAGGCTGGAAGCGCGGGGGGGAGAACAGCGGGGACAGGGACGAGTGAGATATGATGACGCGGAAGAGACACAGAGGATGAGGGGAAGAAGGAGAGGGAGTCATGGAGGTGAGGGATGAATGGGAGAAGTGCAGGAGTAGAAGGAGTAGTGGAGAAGTGAGAGAGAGGAGAGACAGGGGGGTGGTGGGCCCGGCGGAGTTATCTTTTTCTTTTCTTTTCTGTTATGTCTTGGTTTGTGGTGGAAATAAAGGTGGGAAAATGGCTAAAAATGGGCGGGGAAGGGTGGAGGATAGGGGGGAACAACCCAGCGTGGTGCCCCTGAGCGCACAGGGCTCCTGGAACTGACGACACGAGATGGATTAAGACCCAACAAGAGGGGAGGACTACACTCCCAAACCCTTATAACAGCTCTGGGGCTTACCCAGTGGGGACCTGGCATCATGCCCAGGTCCTTAACATTGTATTTAAATTGTAGATTCCGCCATAACCCTGAGGTTAGATGCGTGTATGAATCAATAAATAAATAAATAAATAAATAGGATTGGTGATGCGGGGGAGCCTTGGGGTATACCTGTAGCCACGGGCCATTGTATGTCTGTTCTACCATCAAAAGAAAGGGCCATGGACCGCCCCATGAGGAATGATCTGCACCATGACACCACCGGCGCGGGACATCCTAACTGTCTCATGGTGCTAGTCAACAGCGCAGATGATACGTTGTCAAAAGCCCCTCACACGTCGAGGAAAAGGGCGGTCGTGGTGAGGTGTTTGCTGCGGCCCATTTGGACGTCATGTATGAGGGCCATGGCAGCATCAATGGCAGACCATTGGGGACGGCCTGCGATCTGGTCTGGGTGTAGCAGGTTGTGGGTTTCTTCCATACCGCTGAGTCGTGGGGCCATCAGCTTCTTGAGAACCTTTCCTAGGCAGTTCAACAAGGCAATTGGTCGGTATGCTTTGGGGTTGCTGTAGTCGGGCTTGTTAGGTTTTGGGATGACCACTGTGGTGGATTGCCGCCAGGGTCGCGGGTGGTACCCCATAGATCCCAGGGTGCTGTATAGTTTGTTGCAGTGTTCCGGGATAGCTGCATACGCTTTACGGAGGCAGGCGAAAGTGAGGGAATCTGGCCCTGGGGCTTTGCGTGGTGAGGAGGTGTATATGCCTGACTTAATTTGGCCGGCGAGAAGGTCTGTCACAGTAGCTCTGTCCTGGCTTGGGTGGTAGGGGTGTATAGTGGTAGGTGGGAACATCTGGGTTATTGATGAGGTGCCAGCCATCGTCTTCGATCAGCTTCACCATGGTTTTCTGCCCTTGTGGGGTGGGTTATTTGGGTGTTCCACAGCAGGTGGTGGGCGTTGAAGTCCCTGGTGATGATACACCGCTGTGGGAGGGTGAGAGGAGATAGGGCTCGTGGGATGGTATGAAGGTGGGATTGGGGTTCGTGTGCATTGTAAAGATTAAGGAGGTGAAAACGGGGTATGACGGTGGTTCCAACCTCCAGGACTTGAAGATCAGGGTCGTTGCAGACATCTGGACAGGGGGTAATGTGTAGGTGGGGGTTTAAACGAGAGACATAGGCTGCCGTACGGATTGTGCAGCAGTCACCTTGAGGGGGTAGCAAAAGAATGAAGTCAGGGTGGCTTACAGCGTACCGCAGGTCGGTCATATTGGCTTCCTGCACCAGGACGACATTGGCGGACTTACCTACGGTGTTTAGGAGGGTTTGTAGGATGGTGGTACTGCGATTGATGTTGTGGGATATGATTCGTAGGGATGCAGCCGTAGGTGTGTGTCTAGGCATCGGTATGCATCGTGAGGTCTCCGGTAGTGGCATCTTGTGTCTGACGGCCTGAGGAGGTCTTCTGCCAGACCTCGTGGAGGACCTGGGTTCGGGCGGGGCATTTCTTGCCAAATGAGGGGTGTGCTGCGTCAGTTAGACCTGCCTCAGTGCAGTTAACACACCTGTAGGTCATATGTGCGCATACTCGTCCCTTCCATTGGGGGCAGTGTGAGCAGCTGTGGGCCTTGGTCGGGTGTTTTCCTCCACATAAGGCACAGGTTGGGCCCCTTTCATCTGAGCAGGTGGCGTGATGGTGTCCGAAGTGCTGGCATCAGGGGCACTGGTCGGTCGATTGAGCAGTGAAGAATTCCATGACTTTCCTGGGTTTGTAGAGGATGATTACCTTGGTGCAGTGAAGGGCATTGTATTCCTCGATGGATCGCAATGCAATGATGACACTAGACACGGCTTTGCCTGCCCTTTGGTCTGGGTGGGACATGGAGTGCGGGGGCGGCACCAGCCTTACATTGTGATTTGTTTCAATCTCGGACTGTAGGCGGGTCATGCCTTCATCGTTGTTGGGAAAGTGATCGATGGGAATGCCGTGTACAGCAAGTTTGTGCCATCACTCAGTAATTCTGGGAGCCATCAGGGAGGGGTGAATGTTCTGGACTGTTTTTTGGATGAGGGGAAGGCGGATAAGCAGTTCGGAGAGGGGGGTGTTGGGGCGAAGGGTGAGCAGGATGTTTCCTGACGTGTTCTTTCTCACCATGAGGATGCCTACGTTGGCAGGGTCGTCGGTTGCTCTTAGAGCATTCTTGACAGCCTCTCCGATGGCAGCCTTTGCGCCATGTGGGAGGGCTTGCGGGTCAGAGCAGGGGATCACCAGCACCTGGGGAACAACACCAAGGCCCTGTTTTACAAAAAGATCCCTGCATTATCAAACAACCACACAACATTCTCCGGGTTTTCCGGTGGAATTCGAATCAGCGACCCCAATTTACCCCCCCCTCGCCTTTTTCAGGCACGAATTCCCGTACTCCGTTGAGTTCGTCAGCGCAGAAACAGGCTCCCGGAGCCCCCAGGCAGATCAGCGGCCATCTCCATCGCTGCCGCCCCGCCCCCCCGCCCGCCACTCATCAAATAAACACCAAAATACTTTTCGCCACATCAAATACAACCCGCCCACAGCCCCACAACAGCAATATCTCTGACCGAAAAGGTTTCCCCCCCTGCGTTCTCGACAACCACGCGGAAATCACGCGATTTTCGAGTGAAATCACGTTCAGCACGCTCAATTTGCCTTACTGCATTGATTTCAGATCAGGCTCCCCCTTTTTCAATGTGATACACGGTGAAAAAGGGATCCCCTCTCCGCCATAACCCTACGGTTGCAAGCGAGTATGAGGTATAAAATAAATAAATAAATAAAATACATAAAAAGGCATCCCCAGGCCCCTGAAAGAGACCCGCAGTACGGCCATCAACGCCCCATCCCACAACCACCAAAAACCATCTTTTTTCCGGCGGAATCTTTGTCGCGCCTGCAAAAACAGACTATCCCGAAACCCCCACGTCTCCGCGCCCGACCGCGGTGGAGACAACCCCCCCCTCCAGAGCAAAACCTCCACCTTGCGAGTGCAGAAACAGGCTTCCGGAGCCCCCAGGCAGATCAGCGGCCATCTCCATCGCCGCCGCCCGCCCCCCCGCCCGCCACTCATCAAATAAACACCAAAATACTTTTCGCCGCATCAAATACAACCCGCCCGCAGCCCCACAACCCCCCCGCAGTGCCAGTTCTGGTGTTACACGTTCCCCTTTCTCCCTCAATTCCCCCCCTACGCGAAATCTCTTTCCTCGCTAACACGGAGCCGCACGCACGTGACGTGATGGCCTCGCTAACGGACACCCCCGACACGGACATGGATGACGACATTAGCCCTCCCGGCACACCTTCGCCTAACCCGAACAACCCTGGCGCCGAACCGAACTTCCTTAGACCGGAAAACAACCTTAGCGCAGATCAATGCATGAACGACGCCCCACGCGACAACCATGCGCGTCAACCCTGCAGCCAACAACGTCACTACCCCACAACGCGACCTCTCCACGCCCAAAACCACCCCCGACCTCTCCCCCGATGAGTTGAACCGCCCCGACGTCCCTACCCTTGCCACCTCGCGTCACGCCCCTACCAACAATAAATGTCACTTCAAACCCGACATGCACCACAGCACCTCTGCGTACCCCGGATTCGCAAGACGCGCCGAGCTCGCGAAGCTGGCCGTCGATGACGCTCGCCCCCACAATCAACGTCGGAGCAAAACGCCGCAAAGGCAACTCCGACGGACAAATCTTCGACACCGCCCACCGTTCCCCAAGCTAACGTCAGCGCCGAGATGGCACAGCTAATCGCAGTAGTCGCCTCCATGACGAAGAGCTCCCAGATGCTGGCCAAGCGACTCGATCGCCTCGAAAACCGTGACCGCCGACGAGAACAACACGATAGCCCTACCCCGACCATCACCCCACCCGCTCCTTCCCTACCCACCGTCCCTGCCCCATCCACGGCTGAATCAGACCACTGGTTTACCGTTGCCCAGATCCTCATGACCTTCCTCCGCACCAACAATATCACCCCCCCAGAACTCCTGCCACGCCCCCCCCTCACCTCCACGCCCCAACCCGCTGCCCCCACCCCAACCCCGCCTACACTTCCCGTCACGATCCCTGAACCTTCTCTCCCCAAACCTTGGACCGGCCCACCAGCTTCAAAGGCTCTCTTCAAACCCGCCCCCCAACCGAAGAAACAGGCCCCCGAGAACCCCCCGAGAAAAGCCCACTCACGACCCCAGGAACTCGTTATCCCGTGCTCTGACCCGAGCGCCCTCCCTGACGCTGCGAAGGCAGTGATCGGAAATGCCATTAATGAAGCCCTCCGCTCGGCGAATGCCCCCGAACACATCGGGATCCTCACGGTCCGCAAGAACATAGCCGGTAACATCCTACTAACTCCCCGCCCCGAAACACCTATCCCCGAGCTCCTCGCCCACCTCCCCCTCCTCCAACAGACTGTCCAAGCCATTCACCCCTCGTTGAAAGCTCCTCGCGCTACCGAAAAGTGGCACAAGCTTGCCATTCACGGAATCCCCACCGACAACTTCCCTGACAACGAAGACGGCATGACACGCCTACAGCTCGAGATAGAGCGCAATCACAAAGTCTCACTACCACAGCTGCCCCGTTACATGTCCCACCCGGACAAAAGAGTTGGAAAAGCCGCCTCAAGCGTGGTCATTGCCCTGCGGTCCACAGAAGAGTACAACTCCCTCCGCCGGAGCAAGGTGATTGTATTGTTCGAACCTCGCAAGGTGACGGAATACCACACCGCTCGAACCACTGACCAGTGCAGACGCTGCCAACACTATGGCCACCACCACGCCACCTGCACTGCAGAGAGAGGCCCGACCTGCGCACTGTGCGGCGGCAAACACCCCACCGAATCTCACAGCTGCCCGCTCTGCCCCAAACGGAAGGGTCGAGCATGTACTCACACAGTATACGGCTGTGTTAATTGCGCAGAAGCCGGCCTCGCCGACACTGCCCACCCTTCATTCGGCACGAAATGCCCCACGCGCATCACTGATCCTCCGAGAAGCATGGCGAAAGACCTCATCTGGCCCCCAGGCGTCAACCTTCCCCCCCGACGACCCCACGATGACAACCGATGCCTAGGTATACACCTACGGCTGCTACACTACGTCTGATCTCACATAACATAAACCGAAGTACCACCGTATTAAACACCCTGCTGAACACCGTTGGTAAGTCCGCGGATATCGTGTTGATCCAAGAGGCCAACATCACCGATCCGCGATTCGCCGTAAGTCACCCCGATTTTATTTTGCTACACCCACCCCGAGGCAACCGTCGTTCAATACGCACGGCGGCGTACATCTCCCGCCTCAACCCCCACCTCCACGTCACCCCCAGACCAGACATCTGTGACGACCCCGACCTCCAGGTCTTAGAGGTGGGCACCGCCCTTATCCCCCACTTCCATCTGATAAATCTATACAACGAACATGAACCTCACACCCGCCTCCATACCATCCCCCGCTCCCTTGCCCCCCTTACCCTCCCCCAACGCTGCATCATAACAGGAGACCTCAACGCCCACCACCCGTTGTGGAACTCCCACATCACCAACCCCACCAGAGCCAACGAGCTGGTACAGCTGATCGAAGACGATGGCTGGCACCTCGTCAATACCCCAGACGTCCCTACGTACCATTATAAAAACGGCACAGGATCTTCGGTCCTGGATCTGACTGATAGCGGCGCCAGCTATGGTACAGGAGGTGACGAACTGGGCAATCGACGAGGATAACGCCACCGGGTCCGATCACGAAGTAATCCACTTCGAAATAAGCTCGTTACACCCAGACGTGGAGTTCAACACTCCTGCTCCTCGCCTGAACTGGAAGAAGAAACAGATTGGGATACTTTTACCCTCACCCTACAGAAGCTTTCCGAGGCCGCCCCGCTCCAGATGGCGCTCCCCGGGCCAATTCCCCACCCACACAACGCTCGACGCCCAAGCAGACCTCCTACGAGACATTATAGTCGAAGCTGCCACCGCCGCCACACCGCCCACTACACCCTCGCCTCGATCAAAGAGATGGTGGACACAGGAAATCACAGAGGGCCGGCGCGAGATGAACAACTGCCAGGAAAAGATGGCAACGCACCCGCACACCCGCACACCACTCCGAGTACAAACGCCTCCGGAACGTCCACTTTCGGAACGTCCGCCATGCAAAGGACGCACTCTGGAAGGAGTACCTCTCCCAAGCCGAAGGAGCCGACGTGTGGGCAGCCTTCCGGTACACAAACCCCAGGAAGGCCCAGATGACCCCCACCCTACACGTCACGATCAACGGTGAGGACCGTAAGTGTGTGGACTTCCCTAGCAAGGTCAAAGCATTCCAAGCCCTCTTTCCCCCTCCCCCTCCCGCCCCTCCCACCAGGCACTCCCGGTGTCGCTCTACCCTACCATGGCAAACCTTCTCCCCAGAGGAAGTACGCACGGCCATCAACTCCTCCTCCCCCAAGAAAGCTCCCGGCCCTGATACAATAACCTTTGCATGCCTTCGCCGAGCATACGTTGCCATCCCCCAACACTTCGACTCCCTCTACGCGACGTTGGGTAAAGTGGGCTATCACCCCCGTAGCTGGCGGCAAGCTACAACGGTCATTATACCTAAGCCCAATAAACCAGACTACAGCACCCCCAAGGCCTACCGCCCCATTGCCTTGCTGAACTGTCTAGGTAAAGTCCTGGAAAAACTTATGGCAACGCGGCTAGGCCTGATGGCAGAAGCACACGATCTGCTACACCCCGATCAGATCGGCGGCCGACCCCTGCGCTCGGCAATCGACGCCGCTATGGCTCTAACCCATGATATTGAAACAGCCACCAAAGACAAACTACTGACGTCAGCGCTCTTCCTCGACGTCCGAGGCGCATTCGACAACGTCTCCTCAGCACGCCTCCTCCACACAATGCATCAATTAGGCTGCCCGCGACAAGTCCTATCATGGGGAGAATCCTTTCTCTCCGGCCGCACAACGGCTCTCTCCTTCGACGGCCGCACCGACATACAACGCCCGATCTCCACCGGAATTCCCCAAGGCTCACCGGCGTCCCCCGTTCTCTTCCTGCTCTACCTACGCCCCCTCTTCGACGAACTAAACTCCGCCCACCCCCAGATATGGACGCCCAGCTACATTGACGACGTAGCGCTGGTGGCCCACGGCCAAACGAGGGAGGCAAACGCAAGACAGCTGGAGGCGGCGGCCCGCACCGCTTTTCGGTGGGCAGACAACAATGCCTGTTGCCTTTGACGATGCAAAATCGGAGATGCTCCACTTCCACAAGGCCCGCGATGACACCCAAACGGAGGCAACAAACATACGACTACCCAATGGAACTGAGGTTACCCCCGGCACAAGAGGAGGAAAAAAGGACACAGTTCGGTGGATTGGAATATTCTTTGATAGAAAACTCTCTTTTAATCATCATGTACACGTGAAGCTGACCGCCGCCTCTAGGTCATTCAGCGCCCTCTGCAGCCTCGTCCGTTTCCAAACAGGTCTGTCCCCAGCAGCCACCCGCTTACTATTCCGTGCGTGCGTCCAATCTAGGTCCGATTTTGGTGCGGAGATCTGGTGGCAGGGCCAAAAAGGCCTCGAAAACAAAGTACAACAACAACAGAACAACGCCCTTCGACGTATCCTCAACGCTTTCCAATCGACCCCGACCCTCGCACTTCACAACGAAGCTGCCCTCCCCCCAGTCTCAGTCCGTCTAACTACAAAGCAACGCCACTACGCTCTCCGCCTTCTCTCCCTCCCCCCTACCCACCCCGTCGTAAGACGCTGCCCCTCCTCCTTCCCCATCCCCAACCATCTCACTACCGCCCTTCAATCCGAAAACGAGTACTGACTGCAACTGGCAGACAGCCCGCAGACCTCCCTCCCGCCTGGTACGCCTTCTCCGCCATGTTAGCCCATGGATACACCCCAACGACACACTCGAAGACACAGCCCAACCAGGTAACAACACCATGGAAGACGAGCCCCGTAACCATAGACATACCCGACCTATCTAAGACGATGCCACACCCTGCTCACCTCCACCTCGTACAGCCGCCTCCGGCAGGACCGTCAAACGTCATCATATACACCGACGGCTCCCAACTCTCCACCAACACCGGAGCCGGCTACTACATCCCGCACGGCCTACCCCAACCCCTCCATGCAATTGTCCCCATGGGAACCACCACCGAAGTCTACGATGCAGAGCTGAGAGCTATCTACGAAGCTCTGTTGTCCACTCGGACCAATATCATCCGCCATAACCTCCTCCGGCGCAACATCCACATATTCACAGACAATCAGTCTGCGATACGCCGCACTTCCCACCTCCGCCGCGGACCAGGCCAGGAAACCGCCCGCAACATCCACGAATTAATCACCTCCCTCCAAGAATACCACGCCACGGTGACCGTTCACTGGGTCCCTGGCCACACTGACATCGCCGGAAACGAAGAGGCAGACCGCTCGCGAAGCTCGCTACCACACGGGACCCCCTCACCCCCATCCCGATCTCGCTCTCCTGGCTCCGTCGACAAATCCACGGCCAACACACAGAAGACTGGACCACCTGGTACAAAAACGCACCCCAACCAAAGACGTACTCAGCACCCCATCGTCGGCGCCTGGACCCCGCGTACACTACCTCCCCCCGCAAAATATCCTCAGCCATCCTCGGCCTGGGTACCGGCCACGGCTACTTTCTGGATTACCTTGCCCGAAACCCCTCTGACCAATTCCCTTCCCGAAGCTGCACCTGCCCCCTCCACCCCCCCCAAACACCCAAACACCTTATCCTATCGTGCCCCTTCCACCAAACCCCACGGACTGAGTTACGCCACGCTCTTAAATTACACCGCGACCACCCGCTACCCCCTCCCAACAATCCTGTACACACCCGCAGGTATTAAGGCCCTGTCATCCATGATCTCTACCACCAAAATTGCCACCGCTGAATGGGCAAACACACAGTTGAGTAACCCCCCCGCCGCTGAGGACTCCCCGGAACAGACAAGAACTGGCTGGGGCACACTGATTGACATAGAAGACGAGCACGAAGCCGTGAACGCTGAATAAAAAAAAAAAAAAAAAAAAAAAAACAAATATATAAAAAAAAAAAAAAAGACGAAGAAGAGTAGAGGAACTGAGATGCGAAGGGGATGAAAAGTTCTGTTTTTGTCTGCTTTTATTTTTCGTTCGCATTGCTTGTTACTGTTTATGGTTTTCACTTGTTTTCTGATGATCTCTGGGATTTGTTTCGTTGTTGTCTTTAAGGAGGGAACGGAGTGGAGCCGAGGAGTGTAGGATGAAGGAAAGGCAGAGACGATGGGGAGGGGAAGGGGAGAGAGAGGGGCGAGGGGCGCGGGCAAGGGTGGCCGAAGGAGTTTATCATGTCTTTTGTTGAGGAGGAAATAAAGGTGGAAAAATGGTTCAAATTGGAAGTGGAAGGGAGGAGGAAGGAGGGGAACAACCCGGCGAGGTGGCCCCTGAGCAAGCAGGGCTCTTAACTGAATTGGCGCAATGGAAACCAGGCTGGAGAGATTTGGGGAGCTGCAGCTCCAACACTGAAGCACGCTCTGGGGCTCATCCCAGTGGGATCCTGGGGTTACAGCCAGGGCCTCAAATGATGTACATACTGTAGGCCACGTCATAACCTTAAGGTTGGGAACGTTTATGAATAAATCAATCAATCAACCTCCACCTTGCGATTGCTGCAGCAGAAAAACGTGCTAGCGCAGAGCCGCAGCCCCTGCAGCAATGCGACACGCGCGCCGATGTGATGCACATCGACTATGACGTCAGTGACATCTCTGATGCGTCTCCCCCCCACGATAGCACCCCATCACCTACCCCTCACAACAATGCCCAAGCTTTCACAACCCCGCCTGCCTAAAGAATCTTCCACCCGGTCAACATCGACTTTTAATTCCCCTGACCCCCCTCTCCAAAAACGACCCCCAACACACCGTAAGCCACAGGAAAATCGCACCAAAACCCCCCCCTGCATCCACTGCACACTCAGTATGCTCTGGATCTGAACCCCGCCCTCCCCAAAGTCGGGATGAAATGACACGCGCCCACCAACACCTTCACCCGCCAGGACGACACCGACGCCCAATTTGACCAACTCCACTGCACGATCACCACCTCCGCTGACATCTCTCAACACAACGACAAACTAACGAACGAACGCATCACCAAAGCCTTTCAAGTCATTGACTGCGACCATTCCATAATCTGAGAGACAAACAACCTCTTCAAACAACTCCTATCCAACCTACCCCCGAAGACAACAGTGAACCTCCCCCCCCCCTGCCCTACGACCATGCCGAGCTTCCTGACCAACTCCACCACCGAGTACTGGAGACAACGCTGCCTCGCCGCTGAAGCCGAACTCACCAAATGCAACCTTCCAATCCCCTCCCACCCCCCGAACACCACAAGTCAAACCTGCTACGCCCTGGACTGGAACCCCCTCTGCCACTGCCCTCTTCCCCAATGTCCCCCCCACCCCGCCAAACACACCCCGAAGACCCCCGCCCCCAACAAGAACCCCGTGCCCAAGAAAACTCCCGCCTGCTCCGAGGACATTGTCATCCCCTGCCCCAACCCCTGTGCACTTCTGGACAGCGCAAAGACCCAAATCGGACTGGCAGTGAACGCCGCCCTACGTAAGGCAAACATTCCCACGAACATCGCTATCATGACGGTTCATAAGAACATCTCCGGTAATCTCCTCCTAACCCCATCCCCTGATACCCCTGTCCCCAACCTTCTTACCCATCTCCCCCCTCATCCATGAAGCTGCCTGTTCCGTGCACCCCTGCCTCCTAACCCCCAGGATGAACGAAAAATGGCACAAACTTGCCATCCACGGGATACCCACCGAACACTTCCCCGACACAGCCGAAGGCATGGATCGCCTGAAGCTGGAAATCGAAAAGAACCACCCGGTCCAACTCGCCCAACTGCCACGCTATATCTCGCACCGGGACAAGAGAATGGGCAAGTCCGCCTCCAGTGTAATGATTGCACTGAGATCCGCCGAGGAGTTCAACACCCTGAAGCGCGGCAAAGTCGTTGTCCTGTTTGAACACCGTAAGGCCACAGAGTTCTTTACCTCCCGCTCCATGGACCAGTGCCGCCGATGTCAGAGGTTTGGTCACCACCACGCAACCTGTAACACAGATCGCAGACCCACCTGTGCTATATGCACCTGGGGCCCATTCTACTGACCATCACAGCTGCGCAGATTGCCCCACCCGCAAAGGCCGCTTCTGTACCCATACTGCCTAAAAGTGCACAAATTGCACTGAAGCAGGTCACACCGACACTGCACACGCCGCATACAACACCTGCTTCCCAGTCAAAGTGAAGGCCGTCCGCTACGCATGGCAAAAGACGAGAGCTGACCCCCTCACCTCTGACGCCTCCCCCGATGACACCACCATGACTGCTGATGCATAATTACGCATCTACAGCGGCGACCCTTCGAATTGTGTCTCACAACACAAACCGCAGCTCCACCGCTCTCAACACCCTGCTTAACGCAGCGGGAAAAACAGCAGACATTATACTGGTACAGGAGGCCAACATAAAAGACCCCAGGTATGCAGTAACACATCCCGATTTCATCCTCCTCCTTCCCCCCCGCGGCGAGCGCTCTGTGAACCGTACAGCCGCATATGTCTCTCGCATCAACCCCCCACATCCATGTCACCCCTCGACCAGATGTCTGCAGAGACCCAGACCTCCAAGTTCTTGAGGTCAGAACCAATCTGATTCCCACATTCTACCTACTCAACATCTATAACGAATACGACCCCCACACAAGACTCCACACAATCCCCCATTCCCTTGCCTCACTTTCTCTTCCCCAGAGGTGCATCGTCACCGGTGATCTCATGCACACCACCCCCTTTGGAATTCCCGAGCAAGACGTCCTACATGAGCTGATGAACTCGTGGAGCTGATAGAGGAGCATGGGTGGCACCTCGTCAACGTGCCGGACGTCCCAACCTACCACTATAAAGATGGTACAGGATCCTCGGTCCTAGATCTCACTATCACGGCGCCAGCAGTGGCAAGGGAAGTGACAAACTGGGCCGTCGATGAGGACAACGCCACCGGCTCTGACCACGAAGTCGTACGCTGCCAGGTAAACACCTTACACCCTGACCTCGACACGACCTCCACCCAGCCATGCCTCAATTGGCGAAAAACCGATTGGGCCACCTTCACCACGACCCTCCAACACCTCTCCAATGCCGCCCGCCCCCGCTGGACCCACCTCCACCAACACCCTTCCCCAGCCAACCTTGACGAATGGGCAAAATCTGCTGCGTGAAGTCATAAAAAACCGCCGCGGAGAAATCCACCCCCCTGCTGACCCCCAGCCCCTCGCTCGAAAAGATGGTGGACCACAGAGCTCGAACAAACTCGGAGGGATATGTCCCATGCCCAGAGACGATGGAAAAGTTCGCGCCTCCCCACCCATCATGCTGAGTTCAAGCAACTCCAGATCGCTCATTACCGCCGTGTACGACACACGAAGGACTCGCTGTGGAAGGAGTACCTCTCCCAGGCGGAAGGCGCCGACGTATGGGCGGCCTTCCGGTACACCAACCCACGCCAGGCTCAACTCACCCCTCCCATCACAATTCAGGTTGAGGGCGAAGAACGCATATGCGCGGACTTCCCAAGCAAGGTCAAAGCCTTCCAGGCGCTCTTCCCACCCCCTCCCCCCGCTCGACCCCCCACCCCACCCGTGACAACCAACCTCACCCCGAACTCCCATGGCAGACGTTTACGCCCACAGAAATATGACAGGCCATCTTCACTTCGTCACCCAAAAAAGCGCCTGGACCAGACGCCATCACCTTCGCCTGCCTCCGGAAGGCATACGACGCCATCCCTGACCACATCAATGCTCTGTATGCCACGCTCGGGGAGGAAGGCTATCACCCACGCGGCTGGCGAGAAGCGACCACCGTTGTCATCCCCAAACCCAATAAACCAGATTACAGCTCGGTAAAGGCATACCGCCCTATAGCACTACTAAACAGCTTAGGGAAAGTCCTGGAAAAACTATTGGCAATGCGGCTGGGACAAATGGCCAAGTCACATGACATTCTGCACCATGATCAAATCGGAGGTTGCCCCAAGCGCTCAGCTATCGACGCCATGATGGTGCTAATGCACGTCATTGAAGCGAATGCAAGGCGCAAATTTGTGACCTCATCCGTGTTCCTGGACATCCGCGGTGCCTTTGATAACGTCTCCTCCGTGCACTTATTCCACACCATGTGAATCCTCGGCTGCCCCAAACCCGTTATCACGTGGGGCACAACATTACTTACCGAGCGCACCATGCCAGTGTCATTCGATGGACACACAGATGTGCAACGCCCAATCACAACGGGCATCCCCCAGGGCTCCCCCACATTGCCGATCTTATTCCATATCTACCTCCGCCCCCTTTTCGACGCCCTCAATGCCGCCCACCCCACCGGATGGACACCCCGCTACATCGATGATATCGCCCTCATCTCCCACGGCCGCACATGAGAAGAAAACGCCCGCACCCTGGAAGCTGCGGCCCGCACTGCCTTCATCTGGGCACGAGACAATGCCGTCGCATTCGATGACTCCAAGTCAGAACACCTACACTTTCATCGCGCCCGCAATGACACCCACACACAGGCCACCAACGTCCAACTGCCCAATGGCACAATCGTCACACCCGGCATGAAGGGTGGCCAAAAAGACGTCATCCGATGGATAGGTGTCTACTTCGACCGCAAACTTTCCTTTACCCACCACGTACGACTTAAGTTGACAGCCGCATCCAGATCCTTCAATGCCCTTTGCAGCCTGGTCAGGTATGAAACTGGTCTGTCCCCCCTCCGCGACCCGCTCACTGTACTGCGCATGTGTGATTTCTAGCTCCGACTTCGGCGCTGAGATCTGGTGGACTGGGCAGCAAGGCCTTGCTTGGAAACTACAAACCCAACAGAATTCGGCACTTTGACGCATCTTGAACACATTCTGCTCCACACCAACCCTCGCCCTACACAACGAGGCCGCGCTCCCCCCCGTCTTGATCCGTCTACACAACAAACAACGAAAATACACCCTACGCCTCCTCTCCCTACCCCCTTCTGTTAACGGGGGTTGTCTCGTGACTGATGGCCGGGTAACTCAAGAATTCCAAAAGAAAAAATTGAGAAGAAATAATTCCAATGATGGGAATTATTTACTTCTCTGGGGATTCTCGTAGAAATGAGTAATAACGTGTTATAATCTTAAACTCTCCTGCTTATCTCAGGGAGCGTTTCGAGATCGTCAATGGAAATTGCGTTCAAGTGTGAACAGCAATCTGTGAGGGTCTTATTGTTCGAAAAGGGTCTTGGTTGTATTGTTGTATAGGTTTTTCGAGTATTGTAAATAATCGAGTATGAGGTACTAATATCTTTCTGGGACTTGCTTGTAATTGATAGGACGATTGTGGGTCATTTGCTGGATGATCGCTTTTTTCGAGTGGGGGCTTTTTCATACTTTATGTTTTCTGACTTGAGCTTCCCACTCATATACCCACCGGGTACGTTGCGGTGGTTGGAACGCCAAGTACTGGTTGACGTTGGTAGAGAGCATGCAAACATGATATTTTTCGCATACAAATTCCGTATTTCGAATTTTTCCATGCAAATGCTCCAAATCGTTCCTAAACCAATCGGATGACTCTTGGTGATCCTCTCGGCCGTATCGTGCATGCGCTGTTGCTAAACCCGTCGTTTGCCAATGAATTATGTCTAATCATATGACCTCCGTAGGGCATTTGAGCACATATCCCATCTTATGCATGCGTCGTCAGCTCAGGTGAAGTGTTTGTCCTTAGTTGCCGGATTTCCTGATCCGTCCTTATCTGGGCTGCGGCTTCCTGTGCCGTCTGTGTGCCTTGCCAACACTTCACCACGGTAGATGTCATCCGGGCCTCCTGTGGCTTCCGATAGGATCCAACATTCATATCCGTTTGTCCGTATGCGCTTATTCTCGTCATATCGGGCTAACCGAAGGTTTTTCTGCAAGATAAGGTTTCCTGTATTGTCGGCTGCCTCAGGGCCGCTATGCCACGTATTGGTCTTTATCGCCTATGACAATCCTCATCTCCTTCGGCCAACTAGACTCCGTTATTGCATGTCTTATCTTAATGGCATTCGGTATTGTTCCTTCGGTCTTCCGATCATCTCCGCTGAGCTTCCTCGGTAACATATGATTCTTGATTTGGACTTGGCACTCAGTCGTAGGGTACATGCTATTGATTCTTAAATACCTAACTGTTCCTCTCATCCATCGATTCCTCATCCTCATTACCAACTCCGACTTCCTCCAGCCTTCGTCTACGGTCGATCATGGCAGACTCGGTCGTATACGGCGAACTCCTCCTTTTTACATTCTTCTTATGCCTTCTGCCTTTCTTTGTCCCAGCCCCTTCTCTGTCTGCCTGTTGGGGGTGGTCCTGTATGACACGGCACAACGTTCGAATACGGCAGATCGCATACGGCAGAGGGTAGTCCCTTCGTGGACTTGTGGCAAGTAAGAACCACAGTGGCCCAGGCTATAAGTATTCCAGGTTTTTTGTCAACATCAGCGGTACATTCCCCAGGATACGGCTGGGCATTAGAAACCTCAGCCGTTGATCGGAAACTGTCCCTCCTGACGCTACCCCGGGTTCCTAACCCTTTATGATGCTGACTTTTTTCCTGGCCCCCCATTATCCTACTTCCTGCGGGAAGTGGATGAAGGGTGGTTAGTAATGGCTCTTGTCTTATGGCTTGAGTCATTACTTAGTGAGAATCCCCATTCTTAAAATGTGTCTTAAAGGTGGGGTATGACACCTTCCCACCCTGTCGTCAAACGCTGCCCCCTCATCCTTCCCCATCCCCAATCACTTCCGCACCTCCCTACACAACCCCAATGAGTACGACTGCGAATGGCAAACAGCCAGTGGTCCCCCGTCCCGGCTGGTCGGCATGCTCAGCACACTGAACTGATGGGTTCTCCCCCAACGACGTCATCGAGGACACCGCCCACCCAGTCACCACGCTATGGACCCCCGACCCCATCACCACCGACATACCCCCCATACCCAAAGAAACCGCAGCAGCCGAGCACCTTACCCTTCTTCGCTGACTACAATGCCGAAACACGAACATCATCGCCTACACGGATGGTTCCCAACTGGACGGAAACACAGGCGCAGGATACTACATCTCCGACGGCCTACCACGAGAAGTCCGCGCCATCATCCCCATGGGAAACACCTCCGAGTTTTTCGACGCCGAACTGCGCGCCATACACGAATGCCTACTCGCCTGCCACAAACACAACACCCTCAACCACCTCTGAAAACCGCTCCCTCCACCTTTTCATGGATAATCAGTCAGCGATGATACGAGCATCATGCCTGACCGGAGGCCCCGGACAAAATTCACTCGAGCCATCCATGACACTGCCTGACTCCTACAAGCCAGCGGCATGCCCATAACACTACACTGGGTGCCCGGCCACACCGACATCACCGGGAAACGATGAAGCCGATTGCCTGGCGAAAACGGCGACGACGCTACCACCCTCCGTACCACTCCCGATCTCCCTGTCGTGGCTCCGCAGACAGGTCCACGAACAGTACATTGCCAACTGGCTCTCCTGGTTCAACTCCGAACCAAAACCCAAAACCTATGATGCCCCACACAAACACAATCTCGACTCCGCCTACACCACCCTACCACGGAAAACACTCTACGGCTATCCTAGGCCTCCATACGGGACATGGCTACTTTCTGGACTGCCTCGCCCACCCCCCCACAGCCCAATACCCTAACCACAATTGCCCCTGCCCACTCCATCCCCCGCAAACCCCGAAGCACCTTCTCCTCTCATGCCCAATATACAACACCCATAGGACCGAACTATTGAGCGCGCTGAAACTCCCCCGCTACCGCTGACTGACCACACCGATGATCCTTCATACGACCGCTGGAACCAAAGCCTTATCTACCATGATCTCAGCGACTAAGATCGCGACTGCCGAATGGGCACATGCAATGTTAAGTAAGCTCCCCAAACGGGAGGACACACCTCTCACACTGACCGTAGGCTGGGGGATGCTGCTGGACGAGGACGACGAGAATGCAGACACCCCCAACGAATAAAGACAAAAAAAAAAAAAAATAATAAAAAAAAAAAAAAACAGGAGTGAAGAACTAAATAGGGGAGGCAGACGGGGGTATGAGGTAATGATTGGGACTTGCCCTGGGTTGTGACTTTGTATATGTACGGTTGGGTTGGTTTTGTAATGGTGGCAACGGAGGAGTAACAGAGACGAGTGAGAAGTGATGACGCTGAAGGGCAGAGGAAAAGGGGACCAGAGAGAGACAAGGAGGGGGGACGGAGAGCAGGGAGTGGCAAATGTGAGTAGCCAGGCGGGCACAGAGAAGGGGAGAGAGGGGAGGAGGAGAGGGGCACAGGTGGCCCGAAGATGTTATCTGATTTCTTTTGTTTGGGAGGAAATGAAGGCAGAAAAATGGTTAAAAATGGAAGGGGAAGGGTGGAGGAAATGGGGGAACGACCCGGCGAGGTGGCCTCCGAGCGCACAGGGCTCCTGGAACAGACGACGCAAGATGGATTGTGAACCAAATGAGACTTGGGGGACTACCACCCCACACATGAAGACTGCTCTGGGGCATATCCCAGTGGGGACCTGGGGTAACAGCCAGTCCCTCAAGTATGTATTTAATTTGTAGCCTCCACCATAACCTTACGGTTGGATGTGAGTATGAGGAAATAAATAAATAAATAAATAACAGCCCCACAACCCCCCCGCAGTGCCAGTTCTGGTGTTACACGTTCCCCTTTCTCCTGCAATTCCCCCCCTACGCGAAATATCTTTCCTTACTAACGCAGAGCCGCACGCACGTGACGTGATGGCCTCGCTAACGGACACCGCCAACATGGACATGGATGACGACATTAGCCCTCCCGGCTCACCTTCGCCTAACCTGAACAACCCTGGCGCCGAACCGAACTTCTTTAGACTGCAAAACAACCTTAGCGCAGATCAATGCATCAACGACGCCCCACGCGACAACCATGCACATCAACCCTGCAGCCAACAACGTCACTACCCCACAATACAACCTCTCCATGCCCAAAACCACCCCCGACCTCTCCCCCGATGAGTTGAACCGCCCCAATGTCCCTACCCTTGCCACCTCGCGTCATGCCCCTACCAACAATAAATGTCACTTCAAACCCGACATGCACCACAGCACCTCTGCGTACCCGGGATTCGCAAGACGCGCCGAGCTCGCGAAGCTGGCCATTGATAATGCTCGCCCCACAATCAATGTCGGAGCAAAATGCCGCAAAGGCAACTCCGACGGACAAATCTTCAACACCCCCACCGTTCCCCAAGCTAACGTCAGCGCCGAGATGGCACAGCTAATGGCAGTAGTCGCCTCCATGACGAAGAGCTCCCAGATCCTGGCCAAGCGACTCGATCGCCTCGACAACCGTGACTGCTGACAAGAACAACACGACAGCCCTACCCCGACCATCACCCCACCCGCTCCTTCCCTACCCACCATCCCTGCCCCATCCATGGCTGAATCAGACCACTGGTTTACCGTTGCCCAGATCCTCATGACCTTCCTCCGCACCAACAATATCACCCCCCCAGAACTCCCGCCATGCCCCCCCCTCACCTCCACGCCCAAACCTGCTGCCACCACCCCCAACCTCGCCTACACTTCCCATCACGATCCCTGAACCTTCTCTCCCCCAAACCTTGGACCGGCCCACCAGCTTCAAAGGCTCTCTTCAAAACCCGCCCCCCAACCGAAGAAACAGGCCCCTGAGAACCCCCCGAGAAAAGCCCACTCACGACCCCAGGAACTCATTATCCCGTGCTCTGACCCGAGCGCCCTCCCTGACGCTGCGAAGGCAGTGATCGGAAATGCCATTAATGAAGCCCTCCGCTTGGCGAATGCCCCCGACCACATCGGGATCCTCACGGTCCGCAAGAACATAGCCGGTAACATCCTACTAACTCCCCGCCCCGAAACACCTATCCCCGAGCTCCTCGCAGCGAGAGTAGAGAGGGTGGCCCGGGGGAGAGAAGGGGATGAGGAAGAACATAATGGGGGCGGATGGAATCAAGAAGTGGAGATGGAGCAGTGGTGTTTCTTTTCTTTTGTCTGGCTACGGTGAGGGCGGAGAGATGGTGAGGAGAACAGGGGGGAGTTGACGCGGCGCGAGGACGAAGGAGAGGCAGGGGGAAGGGAACGAGTGAGAGCGGATGATGCGAAGACGGAGAGGAAGCACGCTGAGGCAGGTAGGGATGCGAAGGGAGGTGAGGAGTTGAGGAGAACGGTTGGAGTAGAGCGACGGGGTAGGGGAGAGAGGGGCGAAGACAGAGGCGGAGATGGCCAGGAGGTGTTACCTTTTTCTTTTGTTATGTTATTGCATTTGGGGGAAATATAGGCGGAAAAATGGCATAAAAAATGGGTGGGGAAGGGTGGAGGAAAGAGGGGAACGACCTGGCGAGGTGGCCCCCGAGCGAACAGGGCTCATTGGACTTGATGCTGCTTATGTACCAAAAACCGATGAGAGTTGGGGGACTACAACCCCACAAACCAACACTGGCTCTGGGGGCCTATCCCAGGGGGAGTCTGAGGTAACAGACAGACTCTCATACTTTGTTTTTAAATGTAGAAGCCGCCATAACCTTACGGTTGGATGCGTGTATGAATAAATCAAATCAAATCAAATCAAACCGAGCTCCTCGCCCACCTCCCCCTCCTCCAACAGACTGTCCAAGCCATTCACCCCTCGTTGAAAGCTCCTCGCACTACCGAAAAGTGGCACAAGCTTGCCATTCGCGGAATCCCCACCGACAACTTCCCTGACAACGAAGATGGCATGACACGCCTACAGCTCGAGATAGAGCTCAATCACCAAGTCTCACTAACACAGCTGCCCCGTTACATGTCCCACCCGGACAAAAGAGTTGGAAAAGCCGCTTCAAGCATGGTCATTGCCCTGCGGTCCACAGAAGAGTACAACTCCCTCTGCTGGAGCAAGGTGATTGTATTGTTCGAACCTCGCAAGGTGACAGAATACCACACCACTCAAACCACTGACCAGTGCAGATGCTGCCAACACTATGGCCACCACCCATGCCACCTGCACTGCAGAGAGAGGCCCGACCTGTGCACTGTGCGGTGGCAAACACCCCACCGAATCTCACAGCTGCCCGATCTGCCCCAAACGGTAGGGTCGAGCATGTACTCACACAGTATATGGCTGTGTTAATTGCGCAGAAGCCAGCCTCGCCGACACTGCCCACCCCTCATTCGGCACGAAATGCCCCATGCGCATCATGATCCTCTGATAAGCATGGTGAAAGACCTCAGCTGGCCCCCAGGCATCAACCTTCCCCCCCGACGACCCCACGATGACAACCGATGCCTAGGGATACACCTATGGCTGCTACACTACGTCTGATCTCACATAACATAAACTGAAGTACCACCGTATTAAACACCCTGCTGAACACCATTGGTAAGTCCGCGGATATCGTGTTGATCCAAGAGGCCAACATCACCGATCCGCGATTCACCGTAAGTCACCCCGATTTTATTTTGCTACACCCACCCCAAGGCAACCGTTGTTCAATACGCACGGCAGCGTACATCTCCCGCCTCAACCCCCACCTCCACGTCACCCCCAGACCAGACATCTGTGACGACCCCCGACCTCCAGGTCTTAGAGGTGTGCACCGCCCTTATCCCCCACTTCCATCTGATAAATCTATATAATGAACATGAACCTCACACCTGCCTCTATACCATCCCCCGCTCCCTTGCCCCCCTTACCCTCTCCCAACGCTGCATCATAACAGGAGACCTCAATGCCCACCACCCATTGTGGAACTCCCACATCACCAACCCCACCAGAGCCAACGAGCTGGTACAGCTGATCGAAGACGATGGCTGGCACCTCATCAATACCCCAGACGTCCCTAGGTACCATTATAAAAACGGCACAGGATGTTCGGTCCTGGATCTGACGATAGCAGCGCCAGCTATGGTACAGGAGGTGACGAACTGGGCAATCGACGAGGATAACGCCACTGGGTCTGATCACGAAGTAATCCACTTCGAAATAAGCTCGTTACACCCAGACGTGGAGTTCAACACTCCTGCTCCTCGCCTGAACTGGAAGAAAACAGATTGGGATACTTTTACCCTCACCCTACAGAAGCTTTCCGAGGCCGCCCGCTCCAGATGGCGCTCCCTGGGCCAATTCCCCACCCACACAACGCTCGACGCCCAAGCAGACCTCCTACGAGACATTATAGTCGAAGCTGCCACTGCTGCCACACTGCCCACTACACCCTCGCCTCGATCAAAGAGATAGTGGACACAGGAAATCACAGAGGGCCGGCGCGAGATGAACAACACCAGGAAAAGATGGCAATGCACCCGCACACCCGCACACCACTCCGAGTACAAATGCCTCTGGAACGTCCACTTTCGGAACGTCCGCCATGCAAAGGATGCACTCTGGAAGGAGTACCTCTCCCAAGCTGAAGGAGCTGATGTGTGGGCAGCTTTCCGGTACACAAACCCCAGGAAGGCCCAGATGACCCCCACCCTACACGTCACGATCAACGGTGAGGACTGTAGATGTGTGGACATCCCTAGCAAGGTCAAAGCATTCCAAGCCCTCTTTCCCCCTCCCACTCCCGCCCCTCCCACCAGGCACTCCCGGTGTCGCTCTACCCTACCATGGCAAACCTTCTCCCCAGAGGAAGTACGCATGGCCATCAACTCCTCCTCCCCCAAGAAAGCTCCTGGCCCTGATACAATACCCTTTGCATGCCTTCGACGAGCATACGTTGCCATCCCCCAACACTTCGACTCCCTCTATGCGACATTGGGTAAAGTGGGCCATCACCCCCGTAGCTGGCGGCAAGCTACAACAGTCATTATACCTAAGCCCAATAAACCAGACTACAGCACCCCCAAGGCCTACCGCCCCATTGCCTTGTTGAACTGTCTAGGTAAAGTCCTGGAAAAACTTATGGCAAGGTGGCTAGGCCTGATGGCAGAAGCACACAATCTGCTACACCCCGATCTGATTGGCGGCCGACCCCTGCGCTCGGCAATCAACGCCGCTATGGCTCTAACCCATGATATTGAAACATCCACCAAAGACAAACTACTGATGTCAGTGCTCTTCCTCGATGTCCGAGGCGCATTCGACAACGTCTCCTCTGCATGCCTCCTCCACACAATGCATCAATTAGGCTGCCCGCGACAAGTCCTATCATGGGGAGAATCCTTTCTCTCCGGCCGCACAACGGCTCTCTCCTTCGACGGCCGCACCGACATACAATGCCCGATCTCCACCGGAATTCCCCAAGGCTCACCGGTGTCCCCCGTTCTCTTCCTGCGCTACCTACGCCCCCTCTTCGATGAACTAAACTCCGCCCACCCCCAGATATGGATGCCCAGCTACATTGACGACGTAGCGCTGTTGGCCCATGGCCAAAGGAGGGAGGCAAGCGCAAGACGGCTGGAGGCGGCGGCCCGCACTGCTTTTCGGTGGGCAGACAACAATGCCATTGCCTTTGACGATGCAAAATCGGAGATGCTCCACTTCCACAAGGCCTGCGATGACACCCAAACGGAGGCAACAAACATATGACTACCCAATGGAACTGAGGTTACCCCTGGCACAAGAGGAGGAAAAAAGGACACAGTTCGGTGGATTGGAATATTGTTGGATAGAAAACTCGCTTTTAATCATCATGTACACGTGAAGCTGACCGCCGCCTCTAGGTCATTCAGCGCCCTCTGCAGCCTCATCCGTTTCCAAACAGGTCTGTCCCCAGCAGCCACCCGCTTACTATTCCATGCATGCATCCAATCTAGGTCCGATTTTGGTGCGGAGATCTGGTGGCAGGGCCAAAAAGGCCTCGAAAACAAATTACAACAACAACAGAACAACGCCCTTCGACGTATCCTGAATGCTTTCCAATCGACCCTGACCCTGGCACTTCACAACGAAGCTGCCCTCCCCCCAGTCTCAGTCCGTCTATCTACAAAGCAACGCCACTACGCTCTCCGCCTTCTCTCCGTCCCCCCTACACACCCCATCGTAAGACGCTGCCCCTCCTCCTTCCCCATCCCCAACCATCTCACTACCCGCCCTTCAATCCGAAAACGAGTACGACTGCAACAGGCAAACAGCCCGCAGACCTCCCTCCCACCTGGTATGCCTTCTCCGCCATGTTAGCCCATGGATACACCCCAACGACACACTCGAAGACACAGCCCAACCGGTAACAACACCATGGAAGACGAGCCCCGTAACCATTGACATACCCGACCTATCTAAGCACGATGCCACACCCGTTCACCTCCACCTCGTACACCGCCTCCGGCAGGACCGTCAAAACATCATCATATACACCGACGGCTCCCAACTCTCCACCAACACCGGAGCCAGCTACTACATCCCGCACGGCCTACCCCAACCCCTCCATGCAATTGTCCCCATGGGAACCACCACTGAAGTCTACGATGCAGAGCTGAGAGCTATCTACGAAGCTCTGTTGACCACTCACACCAATATCATCTGCCATAACCTCCTCCGGCGCAACATCCACATATTCACAGACAATCAGTCTGTGATATGCCACACTTCCCACCTCTGCCGCGGACCAGGCCAGGAAACCGCCCGCAACATCCATGAATTAATCACCTCCCTCCAAGAATACCGTGCCATGGTGACCGTTCACTGGGTCCCTGGCCACACTGACATGACTGGAAACGAAGAGGCAGACCGCCTCGCGAAGCTCGCTACCACACGGGACCCCCCTCACACCCATCCCGATCTCGCTCTCCTGGCTCCATCGACAAATCCACGGCCAACACACAGAAGACTGGACCACCTGGTACAAAAAACGCACCCCAACCAAAGACGTACTCAGCACCCCATCGTCAGCGCCTGGACCCCGCGTACACTACCTCCCCCTGCAAAATATCCTCAGCCATCCTCGGCCTGCGTACCGGCCATGGCTACTTTCTGGATTACCCTTGCCCAAAACCCCTCTGACCAATTCCCTTCCTGAAGCTGCACCTGCCCCCTCCACCCCCCCCAAACACCCAAACACCTTATCCTATCGTGCCCCTTCCACCAAACCCCACGGACTGAGTTACGCCACGCTCTTAAATTACACCGTGACCACCCGCTACCCCTCCCAACAATCCTGTACACACCCGCAGGTATTAAGGCCCTGACATCCATGCTCTCTACCACCAAAATTGCCACCGCTGAATGGGCAAACACACAGTTGAGTAACCCCCCTGCCGCTGAGGACTTCCCGGAACAGACAAGAACTGGCTGGGGCACACTGATTGACATAGAAGACGAGCACGAAGCCATGAACGCTGAATAAAAAAAAAAAAAAAAAAAAAACAAATATATAAAAAAAAAAAATAAAAAAAAAGATGAAGAAGAGTAAAGGAACGGAGATGCGAACGGGATGAAAAGTTCTGTTTTTGTCTGCTTTTATTTTTCGTTCGCATTGCTTGTTACTGTTTATGGTTTTCACTTGTTTTCTTCTACTTCAGACGGGGATGTTTTCTGATGATCTCTGGGATTTGTTTCGTTGTTGTCTTTAAGGAGGGAACAGAGTGGAGCCGAGGAGTGTAGGATGAAGGAAAGGCAGAGACGATGGGGAGGGGAAGGGGAGAGAGGGGTGAGGGGCGCGGGCAAGGGTGGCCAAAGGAGTTTATCATGTCTTTTGCTGAGGAGGAAATAAAGGCGGAAAAATGGTTCAAATTGGAAGGGGAAGGGAGGAGGAAGGAGGGGAACCACCCGGTGAGGTGGCCCCTGAGCAAGCAGGGCTCTTAACTGAATTGGCGCAATGGAAACCAGGCTGGAGAGATTTGGGGAGCTGCAGCTCCAACACTGAAGCACGCTCTGGGGCTCATCCCAGTGGGATCCTGGGGTTACAGCCAGGGCCTCAAATGATGTACATACTGTAGGCCACGTCATAACCTTAAGGTTGGGAATGTTTATGAATAAATCAATCAATCAACCAGCTCCTGGGGGCGGGGGTTTTCTTCGTGGGGTTTTTTGGGGCCTGTTGTTTCGGCTTAGGGGCTGCGGTGAATAGAGCCTTCGAGGCGGGGGTGCCTTTCCAGGGTTGAGTGGGTGCGGGAGTGTGTTGTACAGGAGGGGGGGGTCAGGCGTGGGGGGATAGGCCGGGGGGTGGGGCGAGGGGGGATTGGGGGGGGGTGATGTTATTTTCATGGAGGGCAGTCTTGAGGACCATGCTGACCTCGCACCAGTATTCTACCTCAGAAAGGGCTTCGGGGGGGGTTTGGGCTGAGGTGGTCGGCACTTCAGGCAGGAGTGGTCACCTTTACGGGTTCTGTTTTCATGATTGTCGATTTTATCCAGCCTCCTGCTGATCGCAGCGGTGGCTTTGGCGAGCTCTTTGATGCGAGCCATTTGCTGGTTGAGGTTGGCTACCTCGCTGACGAGCTGGGTAGTAGTGTCGGGGTTGGGAGTGTTAAAGGTCCTGTCATTGCTATCATCAGTGGATTTCCGGAGGCCGTGTTTCTTCACTGTGGAAATGGTTGTTTCGGTTCTGGCTTTATCGACTGCATCTGTTGTGCACCGCTGTGCACTCAGTGAAGCCCGGAAATTGAGTAATGGGCATGTCCGCTTGCTGGCTTGAACTTTAAGGATCCGGGTATCATGTATTGTGGTGCGTGTCGGGAGGAGTCGAGAGAGATCGGGTCGGGAGAGAAGATGCTTCCATCAGGGCTGGTTGCAATCGGTTGGTGACGTTGAGGGGTTGTGACATCTGACAGTGGGTTCCTGCATGAGCCGGGGTTGTGTTTGGCTCTCAGCCACATGGCTTTTTCGGGTGCATTAGTCGTGTCGCATGGTGCGCTAGGGTTAGGCGAGGGGGTGCTGGGTGGGCTAGTATCCTCATCCATGTCGGTGTCATCTGCACGTGTAAGCGAGGTCATCCTGTCACATGACTGCGGCTCCACATAGTCGCATGAAAAGATTCTGCGTAAGGGGGCAGCGGAGGGGGGGAGGAGGGGTGTTGTGCCACAACCACAGATGGGGGGGGGGGGTGTAAATTTGTAGGGGGTTTGTTTTCGATGTGGCGAAAGGGTTTTCGGTGTCTGATTGATTTTCCACGGGTGGGGGGTGGGGCGGCATTGA
Source organism: Pyronema domesticum (assembly GCA_024516145.1). NCBI lineage: Eukaryota > Fungi > Ascomycota > Pezizomycetes > Pezizales > Pyronemataceae > Pyronema > Pyronema domesticum. Next base: position 106,815 of record JAJJXL010000006.1, on the reverse strand, counting down.
CGGTGATGTCTGCTGACCAGCCAAAAAGCTCTGGGATCCAAATTTCACGCTGTAACTCAATGGATAATGGAAAATCAGGCCTTGAAAAGCTGGGGAGGGGTAAATTGGGGTTGCTGATGCGAATTTCGCCGGAAAATCCGGAGAATTCTGGGTTGTGGTTGGAAATGCAGGGGGGGGGGGGGGCTTAACAGGGTGGTTGTTTTTATTACTTAGTGAGAATCCCCATTCTTAGAATGTGTCTTAAAGGTGGGGTATGACAGCTTGTACCTTTCTGTGTGTATTCGAGTTCCACAGTGGGTGATGTGCATTGAGGTCTCCTGTGATAACACATCAGCAGGGAAGAGTGAGGGGGGTGAGGGTGCAGGGTAAGGTGTAAATGTTGGTTATTGGGTTTCGTTCATTGTATATGTCGCTTAAGTAAAAGGAGGGTATCAGGGGCATGTTAACATCAAGGACCTGTAGGTCTGGGTCATCACTGACATCCGGTCTAGGAGTGACTTGGATGTTGGATTCAGAAGGGAGACATACACAGCAGTCCGATTGACCTTGTGGTGGCCTCAGGGGGGGAGTAACAAAATGAAATTGGGGTGTGTAATAGCAAACTTGGGATTGTTGATGTTCACCTCTTGGACGAGTATTATGTTCGTGGAAGCACTTGCTGTATTCAGCAGCATCATGATGGCAATAGCTTCAACTCACCATGATAACAACCCCCCCCCCCCCCCCCGGCATTGTCAACAACCACCCAGTAACTGCGAGATTTTCGAGCGGATTATTGTTCAGCGCCCCCAATTTACCTTTCCACAACATTTTCAGTCCAGGCCATGTCTTTTTCAATGTGTTACACGGTGAAAAAGAGATCTCCAGGCCCCTGAAAAAGTCCAGCATCATGGTCATCAAAACCCCCCCCCACAACCACCAAAAATCATCGATTTTCCGGCGGAATCGTTGTCGCACACACAAACACTACCTATACCGACATTCCGATGCCTCCCCGCTCCTCCGTTGTGGCGAAACACCCTCTCCCTCCCGACAAACCACCCACACATGACCTCACTACCAGCAAACATGCTAGGGCAGAGCCCTATGACATGCAGGCAAGCAACGCAAATGGCGACGCCATGCACGTCAACTTTTACATCATCGAAAGCGAAAGCGACAACAACGCGTCCTCCCCATGCAACAGCTCCCCATCACCCACCCCCCGCAACAATGCCCCTCCCCCTGTCACCCCCCAACACCCCAGACTGTTTGACCGCAATGTTTTCGTTGACTTCTCCCCTGACCCCATACTTACAACACCCCCTGGACACACCATCGGCACCACCAGCGGCATGCAGAAGAAAATAGCCAACCTTAAACGCAATGCTACCTCCACCGCCCACTCAGTGCAATCCGGCCCCAGCTCAGCCCCTACCAAAGCTGGAATCAAATGTCACGCACCTGACAGCACCTTTACCCACCAAAATGACATCGAAACATACCTTGACCAACTCCAGCGCAACCTTGCTACCACCTCTGACATGCACCACCATGCCGACAAAATAACACACGACCGGATTACCAAGGCCTTCCAGGTCATGGACTGCGACCTCTCCCTCATCCGGAAAATGCACCACCTCCTGAAACAACTAGTACCTGCGCTTCTCCCCCACCGACGAAACTTCACCCCCCATGCCCGACGTTACACACTCCCTCCCCAACCACACCACCACCCTGACCTTCCTGATGACCTCCTTTGTCGACTACTGGATGCAATGATGCCTCGCCGCAGAATCTGAGCTCAAAAAGCATAACCTCACCACCCCCACCCCCTCCGCGAAGCCCACCTCCCGACCTGCCAAACCCTGGACTGGTATCCCATCAGCCAACACCCTCTTCCCGGATGCCGTCCCTACCCCACCTCAACCATCCCTGAAAACCCCGAAAGCCCCTGCCCCTAAGAAGAACCCCTCCCATACCCAGGACATAGTTATCGCATGACCCGATCCCCGTACATTCCCAGACAGTGCAAAGATCGAGGTTGGAATAGCCATCAACACAGCCCTCTGTAAAACCAAGGTGCCTGATACCGTGGCCATCATGAAGGTCAGAAAGAATATCTCCGGCAATCTCCTTCTCACCCCCTCCCCCCACACTCCTGCATCCAACCTCCTCACCCACCTCCCCCTCATTCATGAAGCAGCCCGCTCCGTACACTCATCCCTCCTAACTCCTAGACTCAATGAGAAATGGTACAAGCTGGCCATCCACAGCATACCTATCAATCACTTCCCCGATGACGCTGTGGGGATGGAGCGCCTCCAAAAGGAAATTGAGGGCAACCACACCATCCACCTCACCCAACCCCCAGATACATCTCCCACCCCGACAAATGCACCGGTAAGTTGGCGTCCAGTGTGATGATAGCACTGCGCTCAGTTGAAGAATACAACGCCCTCAAATGGACCAAGGTGGTGGTACTCTTTGAGCAGCGCAAGGTAACGGAATTCTTTACTGCCTGGTCCATTGACCCAATGCTGCAGATGTCAGAAATTTGGACATCACCATGCCACCTGCACCGCAGACCCAGGACCTACCTGTGCAATGTGCATGGGTGTCCACCACACTGATTACCACCAAGGCGCAGAATGCCCTGGCCGGAAAGGCCGATCTTGTATGCACACCATATATAAGTGCGTCAACTCTGCCGACGCCGGACACAGCGACACTGTGCACGCGGCCTGTAACACCAATTGCCCGATCAAGATCGCCGCAGTTTGAGAAGCATGGCAAAAGGACCAGACCTGACCCCACCCACCTCTGACAAGTCCCCCGCTGACACCACCATGACCGCTGATGAATAAATACACAGCTACAGCGGCGACCCTCCGAATGGTGTCCCATAACACAAACCGCAGCACCACCGCCCTCACCACCCTGTTGAGCACCACCGGGAACTCCGCCAACATCATACTCGTACAGGAAGTCAACATCAAAGACCCCAGGTATGCAGTAACCCACCCCGACTTCCTTCTCCTGCTACCCCCACGCGGAAACCACACAGTCAACCGCATGGCTGCATATGTTTCTCGCATCAACCCTCACATCCGCGTCACTCCCAGACCGGACATCAGCAAAGACCCTGACCTCAAAGTACTGGAGGTCAGCACCAACCTTATACCTGCCTTTCTCGTATTAAATATATACAACGAATACGACCCCCTCACAAAACTATACACCGTCCCCCGTTCCCTCACCCCACTCACCCCTCCCCCGGAGATGCGTCATTACAGGCGATCTCAATGCCCACCACCCCCTCTGGAGCTCCCAGACGAGAAGAATAGCCCGAGCCGCTGAGCTTGTGGAGCTAATTGAAGAACACGGCTGGTACCTCGTAAATGTACCAGACATCCCAACCTACCATTACAAGAATGGGTCTGATTCGTGGGTCCTCGATCTCACGATTGCAGCTCCAGCGATAGCCAGGGGGGTGACGCACTGGGCCGTTGCCGACGACATTCCCACTGGCTCAGACCATGAGGTCATTCGCTTTCAATTAGACTCCCTCCACCCCGACCTCGATACCACATCCACCACCCCCCACCTGAACTGGCACAAGACAGACTGGGCAGTCTTCACAGACACCCTACAATGGCTGTCCGACACCACCTACCCCTGCTGGACCCATCTCAGAGCCAACCCGACTGCACGACACTTAGACGAATGGGCAATCCTTCTCCGGGACGCCATTCAATCTGCAGCCAAAGCCCCCACACTGGTGTCAGTCCTCACGTCCCGCTCGAAGAGATGGTGGACGCAGAACTGGACAAAACCCGCAAAGCTATGACCAGCGCCTGCAGATGCTGGAAACAAACATGCCTCCACACCCACCACACCGAGTACAAACGCCTCCGCAACACTCACTACCGCAGGATACAACACGCGAAGGATTCACTGTGGAAGGAGTACCTCGCCACAGTGGAAGGAGCAGACGTGTGGGCGGCCTTCCGATACACCAACCCACGCTGCGCCCAACTCACCCTGCCCATTAAGACCCAGTTAGGTGGAGAGGAACAAATATGTGTGGACTTCCTGAGCAAAGTTGCCGCATTCCAGGCGCTCTTTCCCCCCTCCCCCCTCCAACCCCCCCGCCCAAGCCTCCCGCCCCAAACCCGAAATCCCATGGCACACCTTCACCCCTGCAGAAATCCGCCATGCCATCAATTCCTCCTCCCCAAAGAAAGCCCCCGGCCCCGATGCCATCACCTTCGCCTGACTCAGAAAAGTGTATGACGCCATCCCGGAACACATTAATGCGCTGTACTCTACACTTGGTAAGACAGGCTACCACCCCTGATGTTGGCGAGAAGCAACTACAGTCATCATTCCAAAGCTGAACTAACACGATTGCAGCGCGATTAAAGCCTACCCGCCCTATAGCACTCCTCAATTGCATGGGTAAAGTCCTCGAAAGACTAATGGCAACACGGCTGAGCCAAATGGCGGAGTCCCACGACCTCCTGCACAATGACCAAATTGGAGGTTGCCCTAAGCCCTCAGGAATCCACGCAGTGATGGCGCTAATGCACGATGTTGAAGCGAATGCAGCGCACTGCCTCATAACGTCATCGCTATTTTTAGACATTAGAGGTGCCTTCGACAATGTCTCCTCCACATGCCTGCTCGACATAATGTGCACCCTCGGCTGCCCCAATGCTGTCCTCGCCTGGTGCACATCTTCCTAACGAACGAACCACAGCACTATTCTTTGACAGGAGAACAGATAGCCAGTGCCTGATCAACACCGGTATCCCCCAAGGGTCCCCTACCTCATCGATCCTTTTCCTTCTATACCTCCACCCCCTCTTCAACACCCTCAATGCAGAGCACCCGACCCTCTGGACGCCAAGCTACATCGACGACGTCGCCCTTGTAACCCACGGTTGAACACGTGAAGAAAATGCCTGAGCCCTGGAGGCTGCAGCCCGCATGGCCTTCGCCTGGGCGCAAAACAACGCTGTCGCCTTCAACGACTCCAATTCAGAGCTCCTGCACTTCCATCGCGCTCGCGATGACACTCACACTGCAGACATCAATGTCCGCCTGCCCAATGGCACCGTCGTCACCCCCGGTTCAAAGGATGGATGACAAGACATGGTCCATTGGATAGGCATCTATTTCGAACGCAAACTCTCCTTCACCCAACATGTCCACCTCAAGCTAACAGCTGCATCAAGGTCCCTCAACGCCCTCTACAGCCTAGTCAGGTACGAAACAGGTCTGTCCCCCTCTGCGACCCACACACTTTACTGCGCATGTGTTATTTCTAGGTCCGATTTTGGCTCTGAGATCTGGTGGACTGGACTGAAGGCCTGGCCCGCAAACTACAAACACAGCAAAACTCTGCCCTGAGCCGCATACTCAATGCATTTCATTCCACACCGACACTTGCCCTCCATAACGAAGCCGCACTCCCTCCCGTCTCGGTCTGCCTACAACACAAGCAATGCAAATACATCCTCCACCTCCTTTCCCTACCCCCCTCACACCTCGTAGTTAGAAGATGCGCATCCTCCTTCCCCATCCCCAATCATTTCTACACCTCTATGTGCGACCCTCACGAATACCACTGGTCAGTGGCAAACAGCCAGATGCCAACCCTCTGGACTAGTAGGTATGCTCAGTAAGATGAGCCCATGGGTCCTTCTGGATGACTTCATAGAAGACACAGCACACCCGATCACCACCTCGTGGCAGCCCACCCCCATCGCAACAGACATACCCTCGCTGCCCAAAGACGAAGCGGCCACTGAACACTCCTCCCTCCTCTGACGACTCCGCCGCCACAACACAAACATCATCGGATACACAAATGGCTCACAGCTCACCGGCGACACCAGGGCGGGATACTACATCCCCGACGGACTGCCACATGAGGTCCGCACCATCATCCCCATGGGCGACACCACCGAGCTCTTCAATGCAGAACTCAGAGCCATACATGAATGCCTCCTCGCCTGCCTGCGGTACATCACCAACAACTGCCTACGAAACCGACGCATCTACCTCTTCACCGACAACCAATCCGCAATCCTACGTGCCTCCCACCTCAGCACTGGCCCCAGCCAAGAGCTCGCCCGCGCGATACATGACACCCGCCACCTCCCTACATTCCGTCAGGGTGCCCATAACACTACATTGGGGTACCCAGACACACCGACATCGCTGGTAATGATGAAGCCGACCTCCTGGCGAAAGCCGCCACGGATCTACCCCCCACCACTCCGATCCCGATCTCCCTGTCCTGGTTCCGGAGACAAATCCACGAACAATACGTCGCAGACTGGGCAACATGGTTCAACTCTGAACCAAAACCCAAAACTTACGATGCACCTCACCGCCGCCACCTTGACCACGTATACACGGCCTTGCCGCACAAACTCTCCTCAGCCATCCTCGGCCTTTGCACAGGCCATGGATACTTTTTGGACTGCCTCGCACACCCCCCACCCCCCACTTACCCTTCCCGCTCGTGCCCCTGCCCACTCCATCCCCCACAGACCCCGAAGCAACCTCCTCCTCTCCTGCCCAATCTACACAACCCATCGGACCGAGCTAAGACGGACACAGGAAATCCCCCGCCATCGCTAGCTCATGACACCAATCATCCTCCACATGACCCGCCGGAACCAAAGCCCTTTCCACTATGATCTCAGCGACCACAATTGTGACTGCCGAATGGGCTCATACTAAGTTAAGTAAGCAACCCCAATGGGGAGGACACACCTGAAACACTGACCATAGGCTGGGGGACGCTGCTGGATGAGGACGACGAGCATGCAGATACCCCCAACTAGTAAAAAAAAAAAAAAAAAAAAATAATAAAATAAAATAAAAAAAAAAAAAAAAACCGGAGTGAAGAACTATATAATGGAGGAACATGGGGGGCATGAGGTTATGATTGGAATTTGTTCTGTGTTGTTGAGTTGGGCTTGTATCGATATGCAGGCTCTATAGTAGAGGTAACAGAGGAGTAACGGGGACGAGTGAGAGGTGATGACGGCTAAGGACAAGTGAAAAATGGACTGAAGAGGGGCAAGGCAGGGAGACGAGGAGCAGGGAGTGGCAAGTAAGAGTGGCCAGAAGGGCACTGAAAGGGGAGAGAAGGGAGGAGGGGAGGGGCGCAGGTGGCCGGGAGGGGTTATCTGATTCTTGTTGTTTGGGAAGAAACAAAGGCAGAAAAATGGTTAAAAAAAAAAAAAAAGGAGGGGGAAGGGTGGAGGAAATGGGGGAAACGACCTGGCGAGGTGGCCTCCGAGCGCACAGGGCTCCTGGAACAGATGACGCGAGATGGATTATGAACCAAATGAGACTTGGGGGACTACAACCCCACACATGAAGACTGCTCTGGGGCACATCCCAGTGGGGACCTGGGGTAACAGCCAGGCCCTCAAGTATGTATTTAATTTGTAGCCTCCACCATAACATTACGGTTGGATGCGAGTATGAGGAAATAAATAAATAAATAAATAAATCATGATGGCAATGATACTATGATTCGTGTTCTGGGACATGATGTGGAGGGTCGCCAGTGATGTATGGTATCTATTCATTGGTGGTCATGGTGGTATCAGCAATCAGGTTGGTCTCAGCAGGAATGTTGTCTAGGGTGGATTCGGGGCAGCTTCTCTCTGCCATGCCTCCTTCACAATTCCTATCTTCACTGGGCATTTTGTGCTGTGAGCTGCATGTTGAGTGTCAGCATGTCCTGCAGTGATGCAGATTGATCATGTGTAGATGGTGTGTATGCACTTCTGGCCTCTGAGTTTGGGGCACTTGGCACAGAGGTGGTACTTTATTGGGTGTGTGGCAGCACATATAGCACAGGTGGGGCCATGATCGGCTGTGCATGTTGCATGGTGATGACCAAACTTTTGGCACCTATGGCACTGGTCGATGGACCTGGCAGAGAAGAATTCGGTGACCTTTTGTGGTTCGAATAGGATGATGACCTTTGTGCACTCCAATGTGTTGTATTCATTGATGGAGCTGAGGGCAATCATGATGCTCGATGCTGACTTACTGGCCCATTTCTCTGACAGAGTGATTGCATTCGAATTCAGCTTGCAAGCTGTGCATACCCTCCTCAGAGTCTGGGAAGAAATCAATTGGTACTCCATGGACTGCCAGTTTGTACCATTTCTCATTAATTCAGGGGGGCATCAACACAGGGTGCACTTTGCGGGTGGCTTCACGTATGAGGGGCAGGTGGGGGGTGATGTCAGCAGGTGTAGTTTGGGGGGAGGGGGTCAAAATTAGATTTCTGTTAATGTTCTTCTTCACGGTTGAGATAGAAATGCTCTGAGGGGCATTTGCTTTGTACAGGGCATCATTGACAGCAACTCCGACTGCCACTTTGGAGCTGTCCAGGAAGGAGTGGGGGTCTGGGCACAGGATAACAATGTCATTGGGGTGGGGGGGATTCTGCTTTTGGGGTTTGGATGGTTGCAGGGCTTGCTTCAGGGGTGTCAGGGTGGCACTGGAGAAGAGCTTGGTCAAGGCAGGTACTGACTCTTTCCATGGGGCAGAAGGTTCAGGACTGGGGCCGGGGGCATGTACTGGAAGGGGTATCTTGTGCTTCTTTAGCTCACATTCAGCGGTGAGGCAGCGTTACTTGCAGTATTCAATTTCTTTGGGGGAGGGGGGTTTGGGGAGGGGGCATGGACAGAGGGGAGGTCAAGGGAATCGGGGGGGGAAAACTGATTGGGAGTAGCAGATTCGGCAGATGCAGGGGGTTTGATGGGGGGAAGGAGGGTCAAGATGTTTTCATCAGGGAGGAGAGCAGGGGGAAGATGGCCAAGCATGTCATGGATGGCTCAGATCATCGAGTGATCTTTGTCCATGGTGTGGAAAGCCTTTGTTATTCTTACATTCATTGCATTGTCTACGTGGTGGAACATGTCTGTGGCAGTGTTTAAGGTTCTTGTTAAGTCAATCGATGGATGTTGCGAGACTGTCGGTGGTGAGGGAGGCAGAGGAATTGGCAGGAGTGATGTGGTGGAGGCATTTAAACCCTGGATGGTGTGGGGGTGGAGTCCGTGGCTATGTGGGTGATGGAGTGGGCAGTGGAGGCAGCAGGGCATTTTTTATTTTTGCTGACAGTTTGCTGGATGGTATACTCAGGGTTGTTTCAGCTTAGATTGTCAGGGCTGTCTTTTTGCCCATCAGCAATGGTACTGTGCTGGTTCTGGGGGGGTTTGGGGGGGCACGTTGGTAGTAGTTGTGGGCATTGGGCATGGGGAGCTCTTGCAGGAAGACATGCCATCAATCGCTAAAGTCTTTGGTGAACATCAGAGCACATGCCTTCATTCATCTCAGCATTGGAGGTGTCAACTTGTTTCAGCTCTGGGTTAATGCGTTTTCCCTTTGCGAGCACCCAGAGACACATTGTTTTTCAGGGGGAGGAGGGGGTTTCCTCCACCATGGAGGTGCAGGGAGGCATCAGATTTTGGAATAAGTTTGTTTTTGCAGGAGTGACAAAGATTCTGCAAAGAAGTTGATGGAATTGGTTGTGGTGGGGGTGGTGTTGATGACCAATTCGCAGTGCTTCTCTCAGGGGCCCAAAAAACTCTTTTCAATGAAAACTTGAAGAAAAAGAGTGGGCCTGGTCCTGGAAAAAGCGGCGAATAGGTAATTTGAGGCTGCCAAACAATAATCTGCGATAAAATCTTTTGATTTTGGTGTGGTTGTTGAAAAGGCAGGGGGGGGGTCAATTTTTCTATTGAATGACAGTGGCAGTTGGTGATTCCCCAGTGGAATGCAACTATCAGATCTACAACAAGGAACTAATGGCAATCGTGCATGCTTTTGAGGAATGGAGACCAGAATTGCAGTCTGTTATTACCCACTCCGTGTCCTGTCTGACCATAAGAATTGGAATATTTCACTACAATGAAACTCCTCAACTGATAACAAGCCTGATGATCACAATTTCTGTCCCAATTCAATTTCAAAATTATCTACTGCCCAGGAACAGTGGAAGGTGAACCAGATGCACTGACTAGACAATCCAGAGATCTGCCTAAAGATGGTAATGACTGCTCCCTGGAAAACCTAACCACCATAATTAAACCTGAAAACATTCTCCATGCCCTGGCCATAACCTCATCCAAGCAACCTGATATTACTCCACCAACATTTTGCCTAGATGCCCCCACACTAAGCTGAACTTTTCCATGAAGGATATGCCATGGATCATTCCCAAGCATGATTTTCCAGATGCTCAGCAATGGAACAAAACAATGCAAAGATATAACACTCACATAGAGTGAAGAATGCAACAACCTCCTCCTGTTCAGTGGGGGTTGTCTTGTCACCGATGGCAGGGTAACTCAGGATTTCCAAAAAGAAAAAATGAGAAGTAATGATTCCAATGGTGGGAATTATTTACTTCTCTGGGGATTCTCATAGAAATGAGTAATTCCATTCAATTCATTCTTCAATGCCTAACACTGTTCGAGTCAATCACACAGCAACCGCTAAACCCCCCCTGCATTTTTTAACAACAACCTCAAATTTCCCCGCTCTGGCTGACAGAAATCGCCTAATCGCACGCTGTTTACCACCCCGAATCCCGAATTCCAGGCCTGAATTCGTGTTTACCGTTGAGTGTCAGCAAAAAAACGCGATTCTGGGACCATCCGGACCGGTCAACGGGCCTTTCCATCAACGCCGCCCCAACCTCCCACCCTCCGGTCATCAAACAAACCTTATTTCGGTTTCGGCATACCGAAATCCCCCCCTCCCCAAATTCTCCTATTGCCAGCAGCACTGGTTGTGGTGAACCCCAAATTTCCCTCCTTTCAGACCCCCCTTTCTTCGCGGTAATTTTCTGTTCTCGCTTAACAAGAGCCGCATCACGTGATCCTTCGCCATCGCTTATGGAGTTCCCGATTTAGCGATGGACGCTGATCCACCCATCCCGCCAACCCCCTCGCTTATGCAAGTACAAAGGTGACACCTGCAGCCCTACCACTCAAGTTCTGGCAACCCTAACCCACCGATTCATAACTATCGACCCCAACTCTGCCATGTCCACCGACACCCCTCGCCCGTGCAGATGCCCCTCACGCTGGCACATCCTCCACCATTGCCGCCCCTCCTGCAGAAAGCCTATGTCCTCTACCTCCCGAAATGCCGCCCGCCTCAGCAGAGTTACTAAAATCCAAATTAAAATCCTCCAATGCGCTGCCGAGGAAAAGAGACGCGCCACCATTGCTAACCTCGACAACATCCCTGCCATGCATAACCTCGACAACACACCTGCCCTACATGACCCCATCGACATTGACGCAGACATTGACCTTGAAGACAAAGAAGACTGCAAATCACACCTCCAACCAAGCGATGACTTCCTCAACACCATCGCCTCTATGATCTCAAAAACACAAACGACGCACTCGACCCATTGTACACTCTCCATCGACACTATTAACAAACGCCTCGACAGAATCGCCAAACCCAGCCCTCCCCCTCTGACACAGCCCAAACGCCAACCCCAACCCGGACAAGCAACCCTTGCCAACTCACACCCTGACACCTGCAGTACTGGAAAGCCCGATGGCCAACGTCCTGGAAAAACACCCTACGCCATCACAAACATCGCCATACTGACTTCCACCACCAACCGCCCGCCACAATCCCCCTACGAACATTCAAGAACCATGGCCTCTGGCACAGGCCTCTGCTGATATCTCTTCTCCTCTGCCCATGCCCCCAAGAACCAACCCCCCTGCCAAACACATCGCCAAATGCCTGCCGCACTTGCCCCAGTCTGTCTCATATAACCCTTTCCCCACCCTTGCCATAATTGACATTAACACCAAAGCCCATTGGGGAAGGGAGAATCAATGCCGCACGTCAGCACGGGCACAGGCGCCCACCTCACATGGCTGGTTTGGCCACCAATTATGACCAGGCCCTCCTCCAGCAACCTTATCGTGACCATGGACGGAAGCTACCACTGAACCTGAGACTGACTTGTCAACCGAAGGTTGATTGATTGATTGATTCTCATTAATGTTCCCAACCTCAAGGTTATGACATAGCCAGTGTATATATACAAAGTTCAGGTCTGGTTGTTACCCCAGGATCCTGCTGGGAAGCGCCCCAGAGCAGTCATCATGTTTGGCATATTGGCCTGTATGCTCCCTCCTTCCGTTTCAAGTCCGTCTCGCGTCATCGTGTCCAAGAGCCCTGTTTGCTCAGGGGCCACCACGCCGGGTCGTTCCCCCCTTTCCTCCGCCCTTCCCCTTCCCATTTTTAGCCATTTACCCGCCTTTATTTCCTCCAAAAGCAAGGAAAAACAGAACAAAAGAAATATGTACACTCTCCACTCCTCACTTCCCCTCATTCCGTGCCTCCACCATTCGTCGCTTTTCCTCTTCATTGCTCTGTGTTATTGTTTTGTTTTTTTTTTTTTTTTTTTTTTTTTTTTAGCTATGTTGGTTGGCTGTTGGGGGAGCATCATGCTCCTCCGTCTGGTCTGTCAATGTTCCCCAGCCTGTGGTAAGCGAGCTAGGATTGTCCCCTTCTGCGGGGTACCTACTTAACGTTGTGTGTGCCCATTCGGCAGTTGTGACTTTCATCGCCGAGATCATGGTAGCGAGGGCCTTCACGCCGTTGGTTGTGTGGAGGATGGTGCGGAGGGTAAGTCGTTGGTTTCGGTGCAGTTTCAGGGAGTTCCGTAACTCCATTCGTGCTGCATTGTAAGCGGGGCACGACAGGAGAATGTGCTTAGGGGTTTGGGGGGGGTGCATGGGGCAGGTGCATGTGCGGGAGGGGTATTGGTCGGTCGGTGGGTTGGCGAGACAGTCCAGGAAGTACCCGTGTCCGGTACGGAGGCCCAGGATGGCTGTGGATAGTCGCCGAGGGAGGGAGGTGTAGGCGCTGTCCAGGCGGCGATGGTAGGGGGCGTCGTAGGTTTTCGGTTTGGGGGAGGCGTGGTACCATGCGGTCCAGTCGGCGGAGTGTTGTTCCTTGATTCGACGCCGGAGCCAGGAGAGGGTGATGGGTGTGTTGGTGAGGGGGGGGCGCGAGGTCGCTAGTTTTGCTAGGCGGTCTGCCTCCTCGTTTCCCTGGAAGTCTGTGTGGCCGGGCACCCAGTGTAGGGTCACTGGGGTCGAGCGTCGTAGGAGGGCGGTGGTGGTGTGCAGGATGTCGAGGGCAGTTTCTTGTCCTGGGCCTCTGTCTAGTCTCGAGGCATGGACGATGGCAGATTGGTTGTCGGTAAAGAGGTGGATTGAACGGTTGTGTAGGCGATGTCATTTGATGTACTTAAGGCAGGTGCGGAGGCATTCGGCTATGGCCCTGAGTTCCGCGTCGAAGACTTCAGAGGTGGTTCCTAGGGGGATGATGGCGCGGACGGGGTTGGTGAGGCCATGGGGGACGTAGAATCCCGCGCCGGTCTCGGTGGACAGTTGTGAACCGTCGGTATAGGCTATGATGTTGTGGGGGTCATCGCGGAGGTTTTGGAGGAGAGAAAGGTGGGCAGTCACTGCTTCGTCTTTAGGCAGGTCCTGTATGTCGATGATGATGGGAGGCGTGTTCCACGGGGCGGTTATAGGTTGTGCTGTGTCCTCAATGTGGGCATCGAGGGGCACCCACGGGCTGAGGGCGCGCAACGCTTGGCCGAGCCAGGAGGGGGGGCGGCGTTCCTGGGTCCAGTCGAAGTCGTATTCTTCGGGGTCGCACAGTGCAGTGGAGAGGTGGTTTGGCACGGGGAATGATGAGGGGCAGCATTTGATGACTCGGTGTGATGGGGGTAGAGTAAGGAGATGGAGAATGTATTTTCTTTGCTTGCTGTGTAGACGAACGGAGACAGGAGGGAGGGCAGCCTCGTTATGGAGGGCTACGGTCGGGGTAGAGCGAAAGGCGTTTAAGATGCGGCGAATGCCGGCGTTTTGTTGTTTTTGTAGTCGTTTCGTGACGGTCTTTTGGCCAGTCCACCAGATCTCAGCGCCGAAGTCTGACCTAGATAGGATGCACGCACAGTATAGTGAGCGGGTCGCAGAGGGGGACAAACCAGTCTCGTGTTTCACCAGGCTGCAGAGAGCGTTGAAGGACCTGGACACGGAGATTAGCTTGGCATTGATGTGGTGGGTGAATTGGAGTTTGCGGTCGAATAGGACGCCTATCCAGCGGACGACGTCGTGTCTGCCTCCCTGTGTTCCGGGCTTCACTATCGTGCCGTTGGGGAGGGTGATGTTTATGGCATCGGGTGTGGTGTCTCGTCGAGCGCGGTGGAAATGTAGCATTTCCGATTTGCTATCGTCGAAGGCGACGGCGTTTTCTTCAGCCCACTTGAATGCTGTTTGGGCGGCCTTCTCGAGTGCGCGGGTGTTGTCTTCGCGGGTCCTGCCGTGGGTCACCAAGGTGACCTCGTCAATGTAGCTTGGTGCCCATAGTGTGGGGTGGGCAGTTTGTAGAGTGTCGAAGAGGGGGCAGAGGTATCGGAGGAACAGGATAGGTGAGGCTGGTGATCCTTGCGGGATGCCTGTGTTGATTGGGCACTGGATGTCGGTGCGACCGTCGAATCAGAGGGCTGTGGTTCTGTCCACGAGGAATGACTTGCCCCAGGAGAGCACCGCTTTCGGGCAGCCTAGCTGCGACATGGTGTGAAGTAGGCGGGCGGACGACACGTTGTCGAACGTGCCTCTAACATCGAGGAACAGGGCCGTCATCACCCTGTTGGTACCTGCATTAGCATCGATCTCGTGCGTAAGTGCCATCGCTGGATCGATAGCCGAGCGCTATGGTCTACCGCCGATCTGATCGGGGTGTAGCAGATGGTGTGCCTCTGCCATTTGCGCCAGTCTCGTTGCCATCAATTTTTCTAGTATCTTGCCCATGCAGTTAAGCAGTGCTATCAGGCGGTATGCTTTCACTGAGCTGTAATTGGGCTTGTTCGGTTTGGGGATGATCGCGGTGGTAGCTTCGCGCCATCTTGCGGGGTGGTAGCCTACGGCTCCGAGCGTCGAGTAGAAGGCGTTCACATGGTCGGGTATGGCGGCGGATACCTGTCTGAGGCATGCGAACGGGATACCATCCGGGCCGGGGGCTTTCTTAGGTGACGAGGTCATGATTCCGCGGTTTATTTCTTCCGCTGTGAATGTTTACCACTTGAGTTCGGGGAGAGCGGGGAGGTTTCGGGTGGGGGGAGCGGGGGGGAGGGGGGAGGAACAGGGCTTTGGAATGCTTGGACCTTACTCTCGAAGTCCACGCAGAGGCGGGTTTCGGATCCTACCTGTGTCGTGATGGGTGGGGTGGCTTGGGCGCAGTGGGGGTTTGTGTAGCGGAATGCAGCCCACATATCAGCTCCTTCCGCTTGAGACAGGTATGCCTTCCACAGGGAGTCTTTGGCGTGGCGTACTGTTCGGAAGTGCATGTTGCGGAGGGCTCGGTACTCCTCGTGGTGGTGGGGCAAGCGCATCATCTGCCACTTGTGGCGAGCACTAGTCATGGCCGCTCTCGTGTGTTCCACCTCTGGGGACCACCATCGTTTTGATCGTGGGGAGAGGACGAGTGCGGGGGTAGACTGTGCTGTGGCAGTGGTGATAATATTGCGGAGGAGGACTGCCCAGTCGTCGAGCTGGCGTTCGGTGGGGTTCGCGCGCGCGGTGCTCCAAAGGGGTTGGTTGTTGGCGGAGAGTTCACGGAGGGTGGACGTGAACGTGTCCCAGTTTGTTTTGCGCCAGTTAAGGCGGGGCTCTGGTGTGTCGTGTTCCGCGTTGGGGTGTAGGGAGGATATCTGGAAGAGGACGACTTCGTGGTCGGAGCCGGTGGGGTTCTCCTCGTCAATTGCCCAGTTGGATACTTCACTGGCAACCGCTGGGGCGGCGAGTGTGAGATCCAGGACCGAGGATCCTGTGCCATTCCTATAGTGATAGGTGGGGGTCTCCGGGGTGTTGGCGAGGTGCCAGCCGTGCTCTTCGATCAGTGTAAGGAGTTCATCGGCCCTTGTGGGGTGCCTCACTCGAGAGTTCCAGAGGGGGTGGTGGGCGTTGAGGTCCCCTGTGATGATGCAGCGCTGGGGTAGGACCAGTTGTGCCAGGGAGCGGGGGATGGTGTATGGGATGGTGGGGTTATATTTTTCATTATAGATATTTATGATATAGATGGGGGGGATGAGCGGAGTGCCTACTTCGAGGACTTGGATATCTGAGTCCGCACACACATTGGGTCTGGGAGTTACTCGAAGGTGTGGGTTGCGGCGGGATACATAGGCAGCAGTGCGGTTCGTGTTGCAGTCGCCGCGGGGGGGGTAGGAGGAGGAGGAAATCAGGATGTGTGGTTGCGTACTTGGGGTCCTTGATGTTTACTTGTTGGACCAGGATTATGTCATTTGTTTTACCTGCCGTGTTTAGCAGGGTGTTGAGGGACGTTGTGCTTCGGTTCACATTGTGGGATGTGATGCGGATGTGAGCTGCAGTAGGGTTGTAACTATGCATGAGTGCTCATGGAGGTGTCGGCGGGGGCGGGCGTTGTTGGGCGGGGAGTGGGTCTGGTATGCTGCCATGCTTCTCTCAGGGTGGATGCCTTGGTGGGGCAGTGGCCGTTGAAGGCAGCGTGGGCAGTGTCGGGTCGGCCGGCCGCGACGCAGTTGGTGCATTTGTGCTCGGAGTGGACGCATGAGCGGCCGCGGCGAGTGGGACACTGTTCGCAGCTGTGTTGGTCAGTGGGGTGCCCGCCTGCACATAGGGCGCATGTCGGAGCATTGGGGTTAGTGCAAACAGTGTGGTGGTGGCCAAATGCCTGGCACCGGCGGCATTGGTCAGTACTGCGGGCTGTGAAGTACTCCGTTACCTTTTTGTGCTCGAAGAGGACCACGATCTTGTGTCGTTTCAGTGCGTTGTAGTCGGTGGTGGTGCGGAGAGCAATCATCACACTGGACGCGGTTTTGCCCTCTCTTTTTTCTGGGTGTGTGAGGTACCGCAGGAGCTGGGCAAGTGAGACGGAGTGGTTGGACTCGATTTCATGCTGGAGTTTCGCCATGCCTTCCTCGTTGTCCGGGAAGTAGTCCAGGGGGATGCCGTGGACCGCCAGCTTGTGCCATTTTTCATTCAGGCGGGGGGGTTGGAGCGTGGGATGGACCTTCATGGCAGCCTCTTTGATGGTGGGGAGGTGGGCAGTAATGTCGGCAGCGAGGGTGTGTGTAGCGGGGGTGAGCAGGAGGTTTCCCGCTACGTTTTTGCGGACCGTCGTAATGG
This sequence comes from Pyronema domesticum, assembly GCA_024516145.1. Taxonomy (NCBI): domain Eukaryota; kingdom Fungi; phylum Ascomycota; class Pezizomycetes; order Pezizales; family Pyronemataceae; genus Pyronema; species Pyronema domesticum. The sequence goes on along the minus strand of JAJJXL010000006.1, from coordinate 89,566 downwards.
AGAGCGTTGCCGGGGCCTTGGCTTCCCATAGGGCGGCATTCACCGCCATTCCAATAGTTACCTTGACGCTGTCGGGGAGAGCCTGGGGGTCCGAGCAAGGGATCACAATGTCTTGGGGTTTGTGGGGTTTGCGGGATAGGTTCTGGGTTTTGGGCTTGGTTTTGGGTGGAGGCATTTTTTGGGGGCCTTGTGGGGGGTTTTGGAAGAGGATGGAGGAGGCGTGGGGGCCTTGCCATGGTCGGTTGGGAGGTTGAGGGGGGGCGGTGGGGGCCAGTGTGTGGCCGAGCTTGATGAGCTCATTCTCTGCAGTCTCCGCTCGCTGTCGCCAGTACTTCGCTTCGGCTACAGCATCGCCTATCTGATCCTGTAGGATCTGCACCTCGGAGGGGTCGGGATGGGAGTCGGCCTGGGTGGAGTGTTGGGCAGTGGTGGAGGTAATTTTTAGCGGGGGCTTACCTGGAGCACTTACTGCTTTCTCAATGCTGTCCATTGGGGTCAGTTGGCGTTGCATTTCGGAGCGCATGCCTATGACGGCAAGGAAGAGGCGTTCCAGCTTGTTGTCAGTGAGGTTGCGGCGTCGGGCGGTGTTGATGGAGTCTTCGAGGGAGAGGTTGAAGATGGTTCCATTTTCTCCCTTTCGGCGTTTGTCTTGTTGGCGTAGTTGATGGATCTCGGTGTTGGTGGGTTGGGATTGTTGAGGGTACTTCGGGTGGTATTGCATGCCAGTGGGGGGATCGAAGGCTCGTGAGTTTACCGGGCAGCGTGGGGGGAGAGGGGGTATTGGGAGGGGTCCGCGAAATGGGGTGACTGGGTCAGCGGGTTGGTTGTCGTGTCCAGTGGGTTGGTCGGGGGTGGCGTGCTGTGGGGTGTCCTCATTGTTTGTGGAGTCGCGGATGGGGTTAACGCTGTTGCGGTCATGGTGTAGCCATGCAGGGTCGGTTGGGTCATTTGGGTTAGTGGCGGGAGTAAGCGAGTCAGTGTTGTCGAGGGTTAGATCCATTTCAGTGTCGGTGGATGCCGGGGGTGACTCCATGGTGTCACCTGGGTGGGGCGCTGCGTAAGCGAGCGAAGAGATTTTGTGCGCGGGGGGAGGTGGGTACTGAGAGGGTTGAGTGTGGGGCAACGGCTGGGTTGTAGGAGGTGTGTATTTTGGTATAGGTAGTTTTCGGTGAGGCGAGGATGAATTTGCCAGTTTTTGGACTTTTGAGGGTGTTTTGGTGGGGAAGCATTGATGATTGTCGCCTGTTGCTGAGCTTCGGGTGTCCAGAGGTCCCCTATTGCATTGGAAAACAACGAGTAGGTGGATTTCGGGCCCGTAAAGTTCCAGCAAGGTGTAATTGGGGTCGCTGAAGCTGAATTCGCAGGAAAATCGGGAGATTTCGGCGTGGTTGGTGAAAATGTAGGGGGGGGAGCCGTTGCCAAGTGGTGTGTTGCGCCCCTTCCCCTGAGCCCAACTCGGGAAAAGAGTAGTCCACCAGCAGCCTGTTGGCTCTCTTGGTGGACCTGCCCCTGCCTCTTCATTTGTATTGTCACAGGAAATCTTCTATCTATCAGCAAGTTCTTTGTCAGTTAATCAGGAAAATGAAATGGATGGTAGTCACTTAGTCATACCTTGCACCTTGACCGACTGTGACACCAAAATTGACACCCATGCACTTGTAGAGTGTGGATGTACTGGACTCTCGTTCATGAATGAGGCTTTCGCATGCCAACACAACCTCCCCTGTTACCATTAAAAACCCCAAAAATGGTTGAAGTAATTGATGGCCGACCAATCTCTTCAGGTGACATCACCGAATATGTGGAAATCCAATGCACCATCAGCGATCACCACGAAACACTGGTGGCATATATCACCTCTCTTGGCCACTACCCTCTAGGCCTTGGAATCCCTTGGCTCAAGATACATGATATTACCATCAACTTTGCAAAAAATGATATCCAATTGTGCTCCCCCCAATGCCTCCCACATTGTACCATGGTTATAGCCACACCAATCAGGGGTCTAACACCAGAACGAAAGAATAAGATCTGTGCTATCTCGGGTACAACCTTTAAATGAATTGTCAACAATAGCAACCAATGGTATGGCAAGGTCGAGCAGTTCACCCTATGACTTAATGAAATCAACACTGCCCTGCAAGAACCAAAAGATGAGAAGCCAGACCTCAAAACAATCGTACCACAAGAATGCCACAAATACCTGAAGATTTTCGAAAAGGTCAATGCCAACAAACTGCCCCCTCACCACCCCTGCGACCACAAGATCCCCTTAGAGGATGAGTTTAAACCCCCCTTTGGCCCACTCTACTCCCTCTCATGCCCAGAACTGGAAGAACTAAAGCAGTGGATTGACGAAAACATGAGCAAAGGATTCATTCGAGCATCATCGTCCCCAGCTGCTGCACCAATCTTGTTTGTCATGAAAGGGGATGGTTCTCTATGCCTAGTTGTAGATTATCGAGGAATCAATGAAGGAACAATCAAAGAACACTACCCTCTCCCACTCATGCAAGACACTCTGATGAACCTCTCTCACATGAAATGGTTCACAAAACTTGACATTAGGGGGCCTACAACCTCATCTGAATGGCAGAGGGAGAAGAATGGAAAACTGCCTTCTGCACCTGTTATGGTCTTTTGAATCATTAGTAATGCCATTTGGTCTCACCAATGCCCCTGCAACCTTCCAGAGTTTTATCAATGATGTCCTGGCCCACTATTTGGACAGTTTCTGCACTGCTTACCTGGATGACACACTCATCTATTCTGACACCTTCGAAGAACATCAACAACATGTGAACCTTGTGCTACAGGCCTTTGAGAATGCAGCCTTACACCTGAAGCCAGAAAAATGCGAGTTCCATTGCCAGGAAGTTAAATACTTGGGCCTTATCATCAGTGCAGAAGGAATTAAGATGGATCCCAGAAACGTTACAGCTGTCCAGGACTGGGAATCACCCCGCAACCCAAAAGATGTCTGCGCCTTCCTGGGGTTCGCCAACTTTTACTGTTGCTTTGTCCGAAATTATTCCAAAATCATGCAACCACTTACACTGCTGACACGAAAAGGAGTACCATTTGCCTGGAAGGATGAACCACAAAATGCATTCGATGAGTTAAAAAACATGATTACATCTGCACCTGTCCTTGCCTGATTTGACCCCGAATGCAATGTCATTGTTGAAACTGATGCTTCAAACTATGTATCTGCTAGAGTACTGTCACAATACGATGATGATGGCATCCTACACCCAGTGGCATATTTCTCTAAGAAGCACTCTCCAGCAGAATGCAACTATGAGCTTTATGACAAGGAACTAATGGCTATTGTGCGTGCATTCGAGGAATGGAGACCAGAATTACAGTCTGTTATCAACCCAATCTGTGTCCTATCAGACCATAAGAATCTGGAATATTGTACCACAACAAAACTCCTCAACCGATGACAAGCCCGATGGTCACAATTTCTGTCCCAATTTAATTTCAAGATTGTCTACCACCCAGGGACTGCTAGAGGGAAACCAGATGCACTGACTAGACGATCCGGTGATCTGCCTAAAGAGGGGGATGACCGCTCCCCAGAAAACCAAACCACCATAATTAAACCTGAAAACATCCTCCATGCCCTGGCCATAACCTTGTCTGACCAACCTGACATGACCTCACCAGCACTCTCCCCAGATGCCCCTACACTAAGCTGACTCTTCCATGAAGGATATGCTATCTACCCCTTCCCAAACAAGATCCTCCAGATGCTCAGTGATGGATCAAAACAATGTAAAGATATCACACTGGCAGAATGTGAGAAATGCAACAACCTCCTCTTGTACCGACAACGAATCTGGGTTCCAGACTATGAACCACTAAGACTGCACCTTATGCAACAACATCATGAGACCCCTACTGCAGGTCACCCTGGCAGATCAAAGACACTCGAATACCTATCGAGGACATATACCTGGTCCAACATGTGCAGAGATGTTGACTGCTACACTCGCAACTGCCATACCTGCCAACGCTCGAAATCTAGCAGACATGCCCCATTCGGCATCCTACAACCACTACCTATCCCAGACAGACCTTGGCACGATATATCAATGGACTGTAATGGCTCTGTGGACAAGGTAATCGACAAAGAACCTGAGGGCTCAAGGCTGGTTGACAGTGATCGCAAACACAAGATAAGACCTCTTGGAAGCACCAACATTGGATGTCTGAAGCTGTGACGTGCAACAACTATAGATGATTCGTTTTTAGGAGCAGAGGTAGGTCAAGGAACAGGATCAATGAGAACAGGGCGAAGAGGACAAAGGCCAGAGGATCGAAGATGGGAACAAGGACAGAGTCTGAGGCGAAGACAAGGACAAGGACTGGAGAGGACTCAAATATTTATTTGGTGAAATGAACAAATAACTGTGTAAGGAGAAAAGGAAAACACACAGAATGCTGGGAGGACAAGTCCTGTTATATAAAAATTTTCTCCTTCCACGCCGAGACACTAAACTAGTAGACCCTAAACCCTTAACCCTTAACTAACCAGCACAGCCGCTCCAGCCATTCCAAACATATGCAGCTGAGCAATCATCCTAGTCCATGTGGCTTATCGCCAAGAGCACAGCCACCCAGATAAGCCTGCTGATAAGCGAGTGATGACAAGTGATAGGTGAGAAGTGAATGAATTTCTTGAGCCGTGACATGGACTTTGTAACAGGATTACCATGGTCCAATGGTTGTGATGCGATATGGGTTGTGGTGGACTGACTGACAAAGGAATGGCACATTGTACCTTGCCATACAGATGTTGATGCCAAGGAACTCGCGAACCTATTCATTAGCCACGTCTTCCGACTCCATGGACTGCTGCTGACAATCATATCTGACTGAGGGCCCCAATTTGCTGGACTGTTCTGCAAACACTTATGTCGCCATTTGGGAATTGACCCACGACTCTCAACTGCATATCACCAACAAACAGATGGCCAAACTGAATGAATGAATGCAATCATGGAACAATACTTGCGCGCACATGTCAACTACATACACGATGACTGGGCAGAATGGTTGCCCCTGGCTGAATTCGCTGCAAACAACCAAGCATCCGAAACAACAGGCACCTCCCCATTCTTTGCCAATAAAGGATTCGAACCTGGATGCCAATTTGATCTCACACCTGCAGCTACGAATGATGTCAATGACTGCCATGCCCTGACAACATCCAAGACCCTTTGAGAAATCCATAGTCACCTGCGAGCAGAAATCAATGCAGCCAACCTCCATTATCAAGACAATGCAGACAGGCACCGGTTACCATCGCCGAACTATCAACCAGGAGATCATGTCTTGTTAACCAGGGGTTGTCTCATGACCCACGGTAGGGTAATTCAATATCTCCGAAAAGAAAAATGAGAAGTAATAATTCCGGTGATGGGAATTATTTACTTCTCTGGGGATTCTCATAGGGATGATGAGTGATAACGTTTTATAATCTTAAACTCTCCTGCTTATCTCAGGGAGCATTTCGAGATCGTCGATGGAAATTGCGTTCAAGTGTGAACATCAATCTGTGAGGGTCTTGTTGTTCGAAGAGGGTCTTGCTTGTATTGTTGTAATGGTTTTTCGAGTATTGTGTGAATAGTCGAGTGAGAGGTACTAATATCTTTCTGGGACTTGCTTGTAATTGATAGGACGATTGTGGGTCTTTTGCTGGATGATCGCTTCTTCGAGTGGGGGCTTTTTCGCATTTTATGTTTTCTGACTTGAGCTCCCCACTCATATACCCACCGGATACATTGCGGTGGTCGGAACGCCAAGTACTGGTTGACGTTGGTAGAGAGCATGCAAACATGATATTTTTCACATACAAATTCCGTATTTCAAATTTTTCCATGCAAACACTCCAAATCATTCCCAAACCAATCGGATGACTCTTGGTGATCCTCTCGGCCGTATCGTGCATGCGCTGTTGCTAAACCAGTTGTTTGCCAATATATTATGTCTAATAATATGACCTCCATAGGGCATTTGAGCACATATCCCATCTTATGCATGCGTCGTCAGCTCAGGTGAAGTGTTTGTCCTTAGTTGCCAGATTTCCTGATCTGTCCTTATCTGGGCTGCGGCTTCCTGTGCCGTGTGTGTGCCTTGCCAACACTTCACCATGGTAGATGTCATCCGGGCCTCCTGTGGCTTCCGATAGGATCCAACATTCATATCCGTTTGTCCATATGCCCTTATTTTTGTCATATCGGGATAACCAAAGGTTTGTCTGCAAGATAAGATTTCCTGTATCGTCGGCTGCCTGAGGGCTGCTATGCCACGTATTGGTCCTTATCGCCTATGACAATCCTCATCTCCTTCAGACTACTAGACTCTGTTATTGCATGTCTTATCTTAATGGCATTTGGTATTGTTCCTCCAGTCTGCTGATCATCTCTGCTGAGCTTCCTTGGTAACATATCATTCTTGATTTGGACTTGGCACTCAGTTGTAAGGTACATTCAATTCATTCTTAAATACCCAACTGTTCCTCTCATCCATCGATTCCTCATCCTCATTACCAACTGCGACTTCCTCCAGCCATCATCTATGGTCGATCACGGCAGACTCGGTTGTATATGGCGAACTCCTCCTTTTTACATTCTTCTTATTCCTTCGGCCTTTCTTTGTCCCAGCCCCTTCTCTGTTTGCCTGTTGTGGTGGTCCTGTATGACACGGCACAATGTTCAAATATGGCAGATCGCATATGGCAGAGGGTAGTCCCTTTGTGGACTTGTGGCAAGTAAGAACCACAGTGGCCCAGGCTATAAGTATTCCAGGTTTTTGTCAACATCAGCGGTACATTTCCCAGGATATGGCTTGGCATTACAAACCTCAGCCATTGATCGGAAACTGTCCCTCCTGAGGCTACCCTGGGTTCCTAACCCTTTATGATGCTGACCTTTGTCCTGGCCCCCCATTATCCTACTTCCTGCGGGAAGTGGATGAAGGGTGGTTAGTAATGGCTCTTGCCTTATGGCTTGAGTCATTACTTAGTAAGAATCCCCATTCTTAAAATGTGTCTTACAGGTGGGGTATGACAATACCTCCCCCCTTATAAGATTTCGACCCAAAATCATGAACTTAGATTCTTGGCTTATGAATTCTTAGCTATATGATTATGAAACGGGATTTTTTTGATGAATCCTCCAACCCCTTCATCGACCAACATGTTTTCTATCCCAAGACCATTAAAACCTCAGAGAGGAAAGGTATCTTGAGATAGTTGGTTGTTTAAACACATTGGTCCCTCGGCATGCCTGGATTCCTTGAGTGGAACTCTCGGAGTGACTGCAGGCCACCTACTATGAAGCATTCATACGGTTCTTCAGTATGATCCGTCCTAAGTGGATATCCTTTCCATCTGACTTGGTAAAGGACCTTTCCCTTGACTTTCCTGCTCGATAAGATTTCCTCAATCTCCCATTCCTCATTGCCTTCAATGTCATCACATTCATCGATCATCTTTAGTAAATCCAGCGGAGGTCTGGTTCCATTGTTGTATGGTTCGAGTAGAGATACATGGAAGGTGTTATGTATTTTTCCAGGCGCCTTGATAATGCATCTGGCTTGCCATTACTTGTTCCTTTCCTATAAAAAATTTTGAAGTCCACTCCAGCCAGTTCCTGGGCCCAGCGTGCCTGCCTTCTGTTGAGAACCTTGGTCGTCATGAAGTACTCAAGGTTTTTGTGGTCAGTAAATACCTGAACCGTGTGAAGGGATCCCTCCAGATATCTTCGCCATGCCTTAAAACAGTCAACTATTGCCAGTAATTCGTTATCATGAATTTCATAGTTGATTTTGGCTGGTGAGAACTTTCTGGAGTGGAAAGCAATTGGGTGAAGTTTTTTGTCCTCGGCTGTTTGCGACAATGTACCACCCAGTGCGAAATCTGATGCATCGGTTTCGACAATGCATTCTTGTTGTGGGTCGAAGTGTTTGAGGATGGGTGCAGTTGTAAAACAGTCTTTCAGTTTTTCGAATGATTCTGTCATCGCATCTGTCCAAAACCAGTCCCTTGGTGATCCCTTGGTTGAGTCACTGAGGGGTTTAGCAATTTTCAAGAATTCTCTTATGAAGCGGCGATAGAAATTCGCGAAGCCAATAAATGACTGTACATCCCTTAGACATCTTGGTCGTTCCCACTCTCGAATGCATTGGACTTTGTCTTGGGCCATTCCAATACCATCCTTTGAAATGACATATCCCAGGAAGTCGACTCGGGGGGTGGACCAAAAGCATTTCTCCTGGGATATGGGCAAGCCATTTTCTGCAAGACGTTTTAATATCTCCATGACGATGCGATCATGTTCTTGTTCTGTTTCTGCATAGATGAGGATGTCGTCCAAATATACAATTAATCCTAAGTCTAGCAAATCTCTAAAGATGTGATTCATCATATTTTGGAAAGTGGCTGGGGCATTGGATAACCCAAAAGGCATGACGGTGTATTCGTATAGTCCATATCGTGTCTTGAACGCCGTTTTCCATTCATCTCCAGGTTTAATCCAAATCAAGTTGTATCCATTCTTGAGGTCAATCTTGGTGAATATTGTCGCACCTCTGACCCTTTCTTGGAGTTCGGACATAATTGGTAGTGGGTATCGATTGGCAATGGTTACTGTGTTCAAACCATGGTAATCGACACATAATCTGAGTCCCTGGCCATGGGCCTTTGGGACAAAGATGATTGGTGCTGCAGCAGGTGATTTTGAAGGGTGAATTTTTCCTAATTCTAGCATTTCTTTCAGATAATCCCGCAGAGCTTGTGATTCTGTTTCGTTGAGTGGCTACATTGGTCCCCATGGTGGTTGTTCGCCTTCTTTCAGATCTATTGCATGATCATAGGGTTTGTGATCTGGGAGCTTGTCTGCAAGCTCTTTTCCTAAGACCTCGACATATTGTTGGAACTTCTTGGGTACAATTGTTGCGGGGTCGACTTCATTGGTCTCAGAGTTGACTGCAGCAATGTAACCAATGATTGTTGCATCATAGTGGTGTAGGATGTCTCTATCCATTGTGAGGGAGAATTCTTGTGCCGCTGCTTCAGTGCAGTGCTGTTTACAGAATTCGGAATCTAGGGTGATATCTTCTGGTTTTCCCCAAAACTTGTTGGGTTGATGCTTTGCCATCCACCAACAGGGTAGGATTATGTCAGTACCTGATTCTAGAGGCATAACCTCGAAGGTTTCTCTGGTGTAGTGGTTTTTGTACTGAAGCAGCAAGGAATGTGTAAATGCTTCCCCAGCTCCTAATAATGGACGCCCATCTGCTCCATTGATTCGTAGTGCTGTATCATGAGTAATCATTGGTAGGTTGTTTTCTTTAATGAACTTGGAACTGATAATGGGTATAGCTGCTCCAGTATCGAACATTGCTTGTACCCCAAATGTCTTTTGTCCTGGTACTGAAAGGTACATTTGGACTATTGGCCTGGAACAAACTCAGGGTGGTCTACTGTTGGCCAGTTGTAACTTCACCTCTGGTTCTTTTTTATTAGGTTTTGATTTTTTGAATTGTTTTTGGTGTTCTTGGTTTTTGGTACATTTGACTCCAGCCACTGATATCCTCTGAGAACCTGATATGTCTTCTCCTTGGATGCCTCTGCATATCTTCCGAGGCTTTCCTAGTTTAAATCCGAGAGGTCCAAGGTCTCTACTTCCCAACATCTTTTTGCTGGCTTTGGGTCTGGTTCTGATGCTGTCTGGGTTACAGTGGCAACATTCTTCGGCCGCTTGGTTACTGGTTCCTTGGCAACATCCTCATCATCATCCGAGTCTTCTGAAGGTCATTGACGTTTAGCCTTCTTTGTGACAGCTGCTACTGTGGCAACTAATTCAGTTCTCTTTGAAGTCTTTTTTGCAAAGCATTCTAAAGTATGGTGGCTGTTATGGCCACAGCACCAGCAGGAGGCCTTGTCTGCTTTGTGTTGGTCGATTTCAGCCTGGGGGACCCCGGCCAATGATTCGCGGTTGTTTTGGAATTTCTTTTCTCGGTCGCCCTTGGGTGTGCGAGTAGTCTCTTTAGTTTTACCACGGTTGGATTTTTTTTCTTCATCTCGCTTTCACTTCTCCTTCTCTTGTTTGGGTTTGGAGGAGGCCTGATAAATGTGGAGCAGTGGTTTTTCATGCATGTTCTGATGTTCTTCTTTTGTGGTTGCAAGTTTAATGAGTCTGGCCTTGAAACACTGATACTTTGGGTCATCGAAGTCCTGAACATCTGTCCATGCCTGGCAGGCCAGATCCTCTGGGAATGCCTGGTCATAAATGTATCTCAGGACTTCTCCTTCGACTTGGGCCTTCTCTTGGTAGATGGCCATCCTGATTCCCCATTGATCTGCTGGAAGGCTGGTCTTATGGCATCCAGGTTTGTACTTCCAATGCAACCTGGCCATCTTGTTGGTGTAGTTGCGCTTCTGGTGGGGGTCACGGAAATAGTGGTCCATTGCTGCAGTGTATGAGGGCCAGGTATCAGGGCATAATTCCTTCTCAGTAGTGTCGATATGGTTTTGGTACCATTGGCGGGCATCACCCTTTACGAGGGACCCCAACCAGTGGATTCGGGTTGCATCAGTGTTAAAGTCGATAGATCGCACAGTCATATATTCCTTGACTGCTTTCATCCATGGGATGTAATTTTCTCTATCCCCATCGAAAACCTCTGGTTCCTTCATCTTGGGAGCTTTTCCTAGGACAATAGCTTCTGGTTGCTTGGTGATGCAATTCTTTTTGTCCTTCTCCTGTAGGGCACGAATGAGCCTTGATATCTCCTGCCCTAAATACTTAGGTCTATCCGATTCTGAGTCTGAGCTGGAGGAGCTGGAGCTGCTTCCTCCAGGTGGAGGCCCTGGGGGGGGTACCCGTCCTCCCGGTGGGCTACTGTCTCTGGATTCGGTGGTCCTTCCAGTTCGGATCGAACCTCTTCCCAATCGCTCAGCCTGCGGGGACAGTGGAAGGTCATATTCTGACTCTGGGTCATCACTGTTCGGGAGGGGAATTCTTCCCTGCTGGGCATGTTGCTTTAGGATGCTATCGATGACTGAGGGTACATCAATGTCCTTGCGGGACTGTTGTGCTGATTGGAATTGGACCTTGAGTTCTTCTCCAATGGCATGGAGTTCATCCCGAAATGATCGTCGCATGTCTTCTCATTCTTGTTGGGAGATCGCTGATGCATTGATGTGATCCTGTTGTAGCTGTTCCTGGAGGCGTTTCAACTTTTGTAAATCCTTTTTGACCTTTTCTTGGGCTACTCTGGCCTTTGCCTCTCTAGTATTCATCTCGGATGCCCATCGTTGGCAGTCGTTGTTGAATATTTCTTGCTTAGCTGCCTGATCCTTATGGTAATCCACCCAGATGTTCGGCTTTGCTTCCATTTGTTGAGCGAAATCTTGGAGCACCTTTTGTCTTCAATCCTCATTTTCCGCAGCATTTATGGTAATCATTTCCACATGCCTCCTCAAGGCCATGTGGGCGGTAGCAACCTCTGCAAACTGAGTTGTTGTGAGGTTGAAGTGGGCTCCTGTAGCATCTGCTGCGTGTTGCTGGGCTTGAGCAATTGCAAGATTGAGATTGGATTTGATCTTGTGATAATCATTTTGCATTTGCATAAAGATGTGGTATGCTTCTGATTCATCATTCTGGATTTGTCCATGGAGACTATTGATTTCAGCAGCCATGTGGTGTAATTGACTCATGAGGGTGCATCCCCATTCAGGGACGGAGTGAAGTTGGATCGGTTCGACAGGTGGGATATTGTCCATTTCACCAGTGTTGGTACTAACCAATGCCCAAGAAGGCATAGGTAGGAAGTCAATTTCCATGCACTCAGGCATTGTTCTTTTTTGGTTTGGGGTTCTGAATTTCTTGTACGACGTTTCTCGGTATGCTCGGTGAGGTGTTGAGAAAGATTATAGTGTTAACTGGGGGTTGTCTCGTGACCAACAGTAGGGTAACTCAATATCTCCGAACAGAAAAATGAGAAGTAATAATTCCGGTGATGGGAATTATTTACTTCTCTGGGGATTCTCGTCGGGATGATGAGTTATAACGTTTTATTATCTTAAACTCTCCTGCTTATCTCAGGGAGTGTTTCGAGATCATCGATGGAAATTGGGTTCAAGTGTGAACAGCAATCTGTGAGGGTCTTATTGTTCGAAGATGGTCTTGGTTGTATTGTTGTATAGGTTTTTCGAGTATTGTGTAAATAGTTGAGTATGAGGTACTAATATCTTTCTGGGACTTGCTTGTAATTGATAGGACGATTGTTGGTCTTTTGCTGGATGATCGCTTCTTCGAGTGGGGGCTTTTTCGTATTTTATGTTTTCTGACTTGAGCTCCCCACTCACATACCCACCGGGTACATTGCAGTGGTCGGAACGCCAAGTACTTGTTGACATTGGTAGAGAGCATGCAAACATGATATTTTTCGCATACAAATTCCATATTTCAAATTTTTCCATGCAAATGCTCCAAATCATTCCTGCTAAACCCGTCGTTTGCCAATATATTATGTCTAATAATATGACCTCCATAGGGCATTTGAGCACATATCCCATGTTATGCATGCGTCGTCAGCTCAGGTGAAGTGTTTGTCCTTAGTTGCTGGATTTCCTGATCCGTCCTTATCTGGGCTGCGGCTTCCTGTGCTGTCTGTGTGCCTTGCCAAGACTTCACCACGGTTGATGTCATCCGGGCCTCCTGTGGCTTCCGATAGGATCCAACATTCATATCTGTTTGTCCATTTGTGCTTATTTTCGTCATATCGGGCTAACCGAATGTTTGTCTGCAACATAAGGTTTCCTGTATTGTCGGCTGCCTCAGGGCTGCTATGCCACATATTGGTCTTTATCGCCTATGACAATCCTCATCTCCTTCAGCCGACTAGACTCTGTTATTGCATGTCTTATCTTAATGGCATTCGGTATTGTTCCTTCGGTCTTCCGATCATCTCCACTGAGCTTCCTCGGTAACACATGATTCTTGATTTCGACTTGGCACTCAGTCGTAGGGTACATTCAATTCATTCTTAAATACCTAACTGTTCCTCTCATCCATCGATTCCTCATCCTCATTACCCACTCCGACTTCCTCCAGCATTCGTCTACAGTCGATCATGGCAGACTTAGTCATATATGGCGAACTCCTCCTTTTTACATTCTTCTTATTCCTTCTGCCTTTCTTTGTCCCAGCCCCTTCTCTGTCTGCCTGTTGGGGTGGTCCTGTATGACAGGGCACAACGTTCGAATACGGCAGATCACATACGGCAGAGGGTAGTCCCTTTGTGGACTTGTGGCAAGTAAGAACCACAGTGGCCCAGGCTATAAGTATTCCAGGTTTTTGTCAACATCAGTGGTACATTCCCCAGGATATGGCTGGGCATTACAAACCTCAGCCATTGATCGGAAACTGTCCCTCCTGAGGCTACCCCAGGTTCCTAACCCTTTATGATGCTGACCTTTTTCCTGGCCCCCCATTATCCTACTTCCTGCGGGAAGTGGATGAAGGGTGGTTAGTAATGGCTCTTGCCTTATGGCTTGAGTCATTACATAGTAAGAATCCCCATTCTCAAAATGTGTCTTACAGGTGGGGTATGACATGTCTGGCTGCATGCAAGAAATTGGAAAATGCACTGACCATCACGAAAACTTGACAACAAATGCCATGGACCATTCAAAGTAGTTGCCAAGATATCCCCTTATGCTTACCGCCTTGAACTGCCCCTGACAATGAAATGCCACAATGTCCAAGATGTATCCCTCCTGGAATTAGCTGCAGACGATCCATACCCAGGACAATGACCAGATGCACCCCCACCAGTGGAAATAGATGGAGATGATGACTACTTCATCAAGGCAATCCTGGACTCCTGACTACACTACTGCAGACTCCAGTATTCGGTTAAGTGGGTGGGTTATGATATGCCGGAATGGGAACCTGCTGAACTCCATGAAGATAGCCAAGCTGTTGACCAGTTCCACGAAAAATACCCTGACAAACCAGGACCCCGTCCAGCGACAACATAAAACCTACTTCGCTGGAGCTCAGTCCAAACAGGGGGATCCTGTCATGTCTCAAGAAATTCATTCACTTCTGACCTATCACTTGTCATCACTCATTTATCAGGTGGCTTATCTGGGTGGCTGTGCTCTTTATGATAAGCCCCATGGACTAGGATAATTGCTCAGCTGCATATGTTTGGAATGGTTTGGGTGGCTGTGCTGGTTAGTTAAGGGTTAAGGGTTTAGGGTTTGCTAGTTTAGTGTCTCGGCATGGAAGGAGAAAATGTGTATATAAGAGGACTTGTCCTCCCAGCGCTCTGTTTCTTTTCCTTTTCTCCTTACACAATTATTTGTTCATCTCACCGAATAAATATTTGGATCCTCTCCAGTCCTTGTCCTTGTCTTCACCTCTGTCTCTGTCCTTGTTTCCGTCTTCGATCCTCTGGCCTTTGTCCTCTTAGCTCTGTTTTTCCTGATCCTGTCCCTTGACCTACCTCTGCTCCTAAACACAGATCATCTATAGTTGTTGCATGTCACAGCTTCAGACATCCAATGTTAGTGCTTTCCAAGAGGTCCTGTCTTGTGTTCGCGATCACTGTCAACAAGCCTAGAGCCCTCAGGTTCTCTGTCGATTAGCTTGTCCATGACCGCTGTTACAATGGAGTCAGAAAATGTGACTAATGAATAGGTTGGCAAGTTCTTTGTCATCGACATCGGTTCAGCAAGGTACAAGATGGCGTTCCTTTGTTAGTTGGTCCACCACAACCCAGATTGCATCATAACCATTGGACCAAGGTAATCCTGTTACGAAGTCCATCGATATATCTTGGCAAGGTCTGTCTGGAATGGGTAATTGTCACGAACATCCTGGGACATGCTCTTGGGTGCGCTCGCAACCACAGCTGGACTGTGGCTCGCTGGCATAACGTTGGCAGTGCTCTATGTTATCTTGAGGGTTTAGGGGAAGGGCTGCGGTTAGGGCTTAGGGAAAGCGTTTAGGGTTTAGGGAAAGGGGGCTGCAGGAAGGAGGTTTTGGGATCTGAGGCAGGGGACGTTTGGGATGCGTTTGGGGGCACGGTTTCATGGGATGTTCGATTTATGTTTGAGTCCTGTTTCTGCTTTCGTTTGAGTTCCGTTTGAGATCTTCCGTTGGTTATGTTTTGCTTTCTGTTTAGGTTATGCGTCTCATGTTGTTTCATTATTGTATCGCGGGGTTTGAAGGCGCTGCAGGGCAGCTGCTTGGGATCTACGAAGGGCACGAGAATTATGTATAAGAAGGAACACTTTGTATTTCATTTATTCGGTACGCAATCAATTATCTATTCTACAGAACTATCTACACATACACAGATTCGTCCGTCTCATTAGTGAACGTCATCACAAACTCTCACCTCCAGCCCCATCCCCATACGCCAATTACGAATCCAAACGATAACGGAAGCATAACAAGAGAGGGCAGCGCCACAGAGACATTCTGGATACTAGTCAGTATTGCCCGTGCCAGATACTAACTCAGGATAGTAGTACCGAGCCAAACCCAACTGCAGAGCAGTATACCAGACCGTTGCGTTGCCTGTCGTGCCCTGTGGCTGTGTAGACAGGTTCTTGACATTTGATTGCGTCCCTTTTACGGCACCCGACGCAACCCAGGAAGCAACAAGGCTTCAATACGAAAAATCAGAAAATCGGCGCAGTAACGCCTCACGAGCAGACAGACAGTGGATCCCTTCCAGTTACGGGAATTGGGCGAGGTTATAGGAAGAGAACCGGCAGGACCAGCGAGTCCAGTAACCCCAGAGAATCCATCCCGGCCACAGACACCGGAGACTCCAGGGCCAGCACAAATACCCAAAGAGGACGGTTCCGGAATGGCTACACCTCAGGGTACAGGCAGTGGGGCCCTTGCTCCGGTCATGATGACACAGGACCAACTCCAGCAGCTCCTCCAGCAATTGTACCATCCGGCGATTTCCAGCAACCCCAAGGTCGAGGACCCGGAGCTCTACCACGGAGAGCGATCCAAGCTCCGTGCTTTCCTCACCCAATGCGAGTTGAAATTCAACTGTGAACCCAACAAATTCGACGGGGATGTAAAGAGGGTCAACTACGCTAGTTCGCGGTGTCGAGGAAATGCGTGGGCTTGGATTGAACCATCTATAGCTCGAGGGCAAAGTACTTACGGAACTTGGGAGGAATTTAAGACTGCGATCACCCGGGCGTTCGGCGAGGCGGACTCCAAGGAGGTTGCAAGAAGGAAATTCAAAGCTATTCGGCAAGGGAACCGCTCCGCAGCAGCGTACTGGGCCGAATTCCAGAGGATCATGGCCGACCTGGATTATAACGACCCCATGTATATTGATCAATTCAATGACGGGCTCCACATCGACGTTCAAAGACAGCTTGCCCTCCTGGAAACCAAGCCCACCACCATGATCGATTTTGCCAACAAGGCTATCGCGTTGGACAACCGCTTATTTAATTTCCGGACCCTACGGACCCGACACGAACCGCAGTACTACCGAGACCACCAAAATATTTACCCCAGGGCCCAACACAACCCCCAGGACTCGACCTCTTCGGACCCCGATCCTATGGAACTGGACGCCACCCGGAGATTTCGAGGGAAGGATAGGGCAGAAGAAGAGAGACGGAGAAGAAATAATGAATGCTACAACTGTGGAAAAACGGGCCACTATGCAGCACGATGCCCCACCAGGAGACCGAACCAGGACCGGAGAACCTACAGGGCCGCTGAGGCAACATTAGAAGAAATGTCATCCGACGAAGAGTCGGGAAAAGAGGACCCCCAGGAGTAGAGATCGAGGGTAAACTCCTGGGGCAGATAACAAACCCAAAACCACCAGAACCCACCTACATCATCTCGAGTGTGGGCCCCTACCAAAGGGACGAAAAAATCATCTTAAAAGTTATTATTCGGGGAAGGGATAACCGGGAGCACCGCACGACTGCTATGGTGGACTGCGGAGCCACGGAAAATTTCATCGACAAGGAATACGCAGAAAGGAATGGGATACCACTGAAAAAAAAAAGGTTTCCCCGGAGGGTACTAGCTGTGGATGGAAGAGAGGTAGCTAGTGGACCAGTCACCCATGATGCAATGGTGAACTTAACGATAAATAACCACCACGAAATGACCAAGTTACATTGCATGACCATCGGTAACTCGCCAATCATCGTCGGATTACCATGGCTAAAAAGGCACAACCCTAACATTGACTGGAGGGAAGGACGGGTCACGTTTGACTCGACAAAGTGTGCTAGGGACTGCCTCGACACCTCCCCGCACGCCACAGCCGTGGCAGAGGAACAGGCAATCGACAAATACTACCGGGACATCGCGCCGGACGTGACACCCGGAGATACGGCCTACGGGTCCTCCATGATCAGGGACGGACAGGAAGGGACTTTCAACGACAATCCTTCCCGGATGCAATCACCAGGAACCAACGGGACTCCAGTGGAAACAGGGGAAACATCGAAAGGGTTCAACTCACCGGGCGTCGCCGAACAACCACCCCTCCCCGAGGCCAGGGATATCGTTCCGAAGGAGTATCACGAGTACCTTCACGTCTTCGAGGGGAAGGGAGATCAGGGAAGACCACCACATAGACACCACGACCATAGGATTCCACTGGTAGAAGGGAAGGTCCCCCCATTCGAACCCCTTCGGGCATTGGACGAGGGAAGACTACGGGCGTTGAGGGAATATCTGGAAACAAGCCTGAAGCGAGGATGGATAAGGAGCTCGACATCCCCGGCGGGGGCGCCTATCCATTTTGTGAAGAAAAAAGATGGCAGCCTCAGGATGTGCGTGGACTACCGAGGACTAAACGCCATGACCGTAAAGGACCGAACGCCACTACCACTGATCGGAGAAGCTTTAGACCGGCTATCAAACGCAAAAATATATACAAAACTAGATGTGAAGGATGCATACCACAACCTCCGGATAGCAAGGGGGGATGAATGGAAAACGGCATTCCGGACGAAGTATGGGTTATACGAGTATTTGGTTATGCCATTTGGATTAACCAACGCACCGGCATCTTTTCAGCGGTGGATGAATGAAGTATTAAGCGATTACCTCGATGTTTTCTGCATTGCATACCTCGACGACATCTTAATATACTCGGACAACATCGAACAACACCGAAGGGACGTGAGGAGGGTTCTCCAACGAGTGGAAGAAGTAGGACTGACCCTGAAGGCGTCGAAGTGTGAATTCCACACCGATAGGACGGAATACCTGGGTTACATTATCGCGCCAACAGGAATCTCCATGGATCCAGAAAAAGTTAAAACGGTGGCGGAATGGAGGGAACCCACAAATGTGAAGGGGGTGCAGAGCTTCCTAGGGTTCGCAAATTTTTACAGAAGATTTATCCGGGACTTCAGTAAAATCACGACACCATTAACCAAATTGACCCGAAAGGACACAGCCTGGGAATGGGGCGACGCCGCGCAATCAGCATTCAAACAACTCAAGGCGGCAATGATTTCGCAACCAATACTGCGACATTTCGACCCCGCCCGCCCCCTGACATTGGAAACAGATGCGTCGGACTACGCAATCGGGGCCGTATGCTCCCAACCAGACGACACCGGCGTCCTCCACCCTCTGGGATATTTTTCGCGGAAGCTCAAGGACGCTGAGCTGAACTACGATATCCACGACAAAGAATTGCTAGCAATCGTCGACGGCCTAGGCAAATGGGGCACTTACTGCAAGAATACGGCACACACGATCACCATCTTGACCGATCATAAAAATCTCGAATATTGGCAGACGAAAAAGGACCTAAACTTGAGACAGGCTCGCTGGGGGGAACAGCTCGCCAATTACGACTTCACCATCACCTATCGACCAGGCAAGTTGGCTGGAAAGCCGGATATCCTCTCCAGAGAGTCAGGAGACTCTCCCTGGGAGGGGGAGGTAAAGCATAGACAGAACCGAGGACGGGTTTTACTTCCAGCCCAGGCATTTCGGATCAGCTCCGCCGAGGTTATGGAACTGCAGGTAGACCAGGAATTGTTGGAAGAAATAAAAAGAAAAACTGCGGGGGATCAGGACATGCAGGAGGTTATCCGGAAACTGCGAGAGGGAGAACGACGGAACAACAAGGTTGCCCTTGGACTATGCGAAGAAAGAGAAGGAATACTGACATACGAGGGGTTGATCTGGATACCCGAGAATGACCAATTACGACTCCGGCTCCTACACGACCACCACGACGCAATGGTGGCAGGTCACCCAGGACGAGCAAAGACTTTGGAATTGCTGGGCAGAAATTATTACTGGCCTCAGCAGCGACAATACGTAAATCGATACGTCGACAACTGTGACACATGCAAGAGGATTAAGCCAGTGAAACATGCCCCGTTCGGCCTGTTGAGGCCCTTACAGCTACCCGAACGACCGTGGGACTCGATTTCGATGGACTTCATTACGGGACTACCACCGGTGGGGGAATGCAACGCTCTCTGGGTAATTGTGGACCGTCTTACGAAGATGGCCCATTTCGTTGCTTGTGCGGACACCATGGGACCGAGTGATTTGGCGGACGGGTTTATATCGCATGTGGTCCGGGCTCATGGACTACCCAGTAGCATTATCTCTGACCGAGGTTCCTTATTCACTTCGACTTTTTGGAAGCGGATCATGGAGGCCATGGGGACCACCCGGAACCTTAGTACTGCATTTCATCCTGAAACGGATGGACAAACAGAACGAATTAATGCAATCTTGGAGCAGTACCTACGAGCGTACTGTAACTACCAGCAGGACAACTGGAAGCAGCTCCTGCCGATTGCAGAATTTTGTTATAACAACACACAATCCGAAACCACGAAGGTGACCCCATTCTTCGCCAATTGCGGATATCATCCTCGTTTCGAGCCGAACCTCGGGGGAATGAATGCCAGGACCCCCGAAATCTCAGATTACATTTCGACTCTCACCAACCTCCACGGGGAATTACGGGCCGAGATCCATTATGCCCAGGCAACCCAGGCGGAACAAGCAAACAAATCGAGATACCCAGACCCTGTACTCAGGCCAGGGGATAGTGTATGGTTGCGAAGGAAGCATGTGAGAACGACACGCCCCTCCAATAAACTCGACTACAAGCTTATAGGCCCTTACCCCATCCTGGAGAAGATAGGATCGAAGGCATATAAATTGGACCTCCCTCCCAGCGTGAGGATCCATCCAGTTTTCCATATCTCCCTTCTTGAGCCGGCTCAACCAGAGAACGAACCCATCCCCGGACATATCCAACCACCCCCACCACCAACTATCATCGACAACGAGGAGGAATGGGAAGTCGAAGAAATCGTTGACTCCCGCTATCACCGGAAACAGCTCCAATACCGCGTCAAGTGGACAGGTTTACACGACGAGGACAAGACCTGGTACCCTGCTACAAATTTCAACAACTCCCCAGACGCCGTACAAAGGTTCCACCAAAGATACCCCCGAAAACCGGCACCTCAGAACTAGGCATGGCAGGACCAGAGATTACCATTAAGACCGAGAGGGAACAAAACTCGGGCGGCTGGAACCGCCCTCTTACCCCTCTCCCCGCCATGACTTACACCCCCCACGATGACCTCCACTGGTCCTTCTGCTACGACGACTATTGTTCCACCCACCTTCAGACAAAACAAAACAACAACTACTTTCCTACCGCCGGATCGGAAGGACCAACCCACCAACGACGAAACGAAACATGCGGCTGCGGACGCGAGCATCATCCCGAGTTGGATGCTGTGATCCAGGCAAGGCATCTCAACAGGGCGAAGGCCTGCCGGGCCTGGCAAAGGGGGAAGCGGGTCTGTTACGATTGTGGTTTCCTCGTCAACATGGACGGACACGAGGCCAGATGCGATGCCACTCGACCGACCCATTCCTCCCCAATTGATACCCAGGGAGCTGACACACCTGCCCTCACTGGCGACGGCAACCACGACACAACCGAACAACGTACCCCCGACAACCCGGAAGGACCCCCAGGACCACAGGGGGGGGTTACCATGGACAGGCACCGGGTGCCAGTTTTACTGATGCCCTCGATGGGCGGGCCAGAGGGAGTAGCGGTGAACCTATCCCTCTATCAACAGGTCACCGAAGAGACAACCGCACGACGGCAAGAAAACCTACAACGACACCGGGAAGATATCGCTCGACTGGAGAGGATGATTCGAGGCGAACAACGAAGGAACCAAGGAGCGAGATACCCAGGGCCATATCCAAGGGAGAGGACACAGCCGGGACTAGGACTAGAGGGCCTCGTCGGAGCCTCGGCCTGGAGAGGGGGGTTAATGTCACGAACATCCTGGGACATGCTCTTGGGTGCGCTCGCAACCACAGCTGGACTGTGGCTCGCTGGCATAACGTTGGCAGTGCTCTATGTTATCTTGAGGGTTTAGGGGAAGGGCTGCAGTTAGGGCTTAGGGAAAGCGTTTAGGGTTTAGGGAAAGGGGGCTGCAGGAAGGAGGTTTTGGGATCTGAGGCAGGGGACGTTTGGGATGCGTTTGGGGGCACGGTTTCATGGGATGTTCGATTTACGTTTGAGTCCTGTTTCTGCTTTCGTTTGAGTTCCGTTTGAGATCTTCCGTTGGTTATGTTTTGCTTTCTGTTTAGGTTATGCGTCTCATGTTGTTTCATTATTGTATCGCGGGGTTTGAAGGCGCTGCAGGGCAGCTGCTTGGGATCTACGAAGGGCACGAGAATTATGTATAAGAAGGAACACTTTGTATTTCATTTATTCGGTACGCAATCAATTATCTATTCTACAGAACTATCTACACATACACAGATTCGTCCGTCTCATTAGTGAACGTCATCACAAACTCTCACCTCCAGCCCCATCCCCATACGCCAATTACGAATCCAAACGATAACGGAAGCATAACAAGAGAGGGCAGCGCCACAGAGACATTCTGGATACTAGTCAGTATTGCCCGTGCCAGATACTAACTCAGGATAGTAGTACCGAGCCAAACCCAACTGCAGAGCAGTATACCAGACCGTTGCGTTGCCTGTCGTGCCCTGTGGCTGTGTAGACAGGTTCTTGACAGTAATGGTCGTAGGACACCAAATGGTGCATGCCTGCTAGATTTTGAGCATTGATAGGTATGGCAGTTATGAGTTTAGCAGTCAACATCTCTGCGCATTTTGGGCCAGGTATAGGTTGTTGACAGGTATTCAAGTGTCTTGGATCTGCCAGGGTGACCAGCAGTAGGTGTCTCATGGTGTTCTTGCATGAGGTGCAGTCTTAGGGGTTCATAATCTGGAACCCAGATTTGTTGTCGGTATAGGAGGAGGTTGTCGCATTTCTCACATTTGGCCAGTGTGATGTCTTTACATTGTTTTGTTCCATCACTGAGCATCTGGAGGATCTTTTTTGGGAAGGGGTCCATGGCATATCCTTCATGGAAGAGTCAGCTAAGTGTGGGGGCATCTGGTCGGGATGTTGGTAAGGCAGTGTCAGGTTGGTCGGACAAGGTTGTAGCCAGAGCATGGAGGATGTTTTCAGGTTTGATCATGGTGGTTTGGTTTTCTAGGGAGTGGTCATCCCCCTCTTTAGGCAGATCTCCGGATCATCTAGTCAGTGCATCTGGTTTCCCTCCAGCTGTTCCCGGGCGGTAGACAATCTTGAAATTGAATTGAGACAGAAATTGTGACCATTGGGCTTGTCGTCGGTTGAGGAGTTTTGTTGTGTTAAAGTATTCCAAATTCTTATGGTCAGATAGGACATGGATCGGGTTGATAACAGACTGTAATTCTGGTCTCCATTCATCAAATGCACGTACAATTGCCATTAGCTCTTTGTCATAGATCTCGTAGTTGCATTCTGCTGGAGAGTGCTTCTTAGAGAAATATGCCATGGGGTGTAGGATGCCATCATCATCATATTGTGACACTACTCCAGCAGATACATAGTGAGAGGCATTGGTTTCAACAATAACGTCACGGTCGGGGTCAAATCGGGCAAGGACTGGTGCAGATGTAAATGTATTTTTTAACTCGTCAAAGGCATTTTGTTGTTCATCCTTCCAGGCAAATGTTACTCCTTTTCATGTTAGGAGTGTGAGTGGTTGCACAATTTTGGAATAATTTCGGACAAAGCAATGATAAAAATTGGCAAATCCTAGGAAGGCATGGACATCTTTCAGGTTGTGTGGTGATTCCCAGTCCTGGACAGCTGTAATTTTTTCAGGATCCATTTTAATTCCTTCTGTACTGATAATGAGGCCCAAGTATTTTACCTCCTGGTAGTGGAACTCACATTTCTCTGGCTTTAGATGCAGGCCTGCTTTCTGAAAGGCCTGCAGTACCAGGTTCACATGGTGTTGATATTCTGCAAAGGTGTCAGAATAGATGAGTGTGTCATCCAGGTATGCAGTGCAGAAGCAGTCCAAGTAGGGGGCCACGACATCATTGATAAAATTTTGAAATGTTGCGGGGGCATTAGTAAGGCCAAATGGCATTACCAATGATTCAAAGAGACCAAAGCAGGTGTGGAAGGCAGTTTTCCATTCTTCTCCCTCTGCCATCCAGATGAGGTTATAGGCACCCCTAATGTCAAGTTTGGTGAACCACTTCGCATGAGAGAGGTTCATCAGTGTATCTTGCATCAAGGGGAGAGGGTAGCAGTTTTTTATTGTTCCTTCATTGATACCACGATAATCTACAACAAGTCACAGGGAACCATCCCCCTTTTTGACAAACAAGATTGTGCAGCAGCTGGAGAGGATGATGCTCGGATGAAACCTTTACTCATGTTTTCATCAATCGACTGCTTGAGTTCCTCCAGTTCTGGGCATGAGAGGGAATAGAGTGGGCCAAAGGGGGGTTTGAACCCATCTTCCAAAGGAATCTTGTGGTCGCAGGAGTGGTGAGGGGGCAGTTTGTCAGCATTGACTTTTTCGAAAATTTTCAGGTACTTGTGGTATTCTTGTGGTACAATTGTCTTGAGGTCCGGTTTGTCATCTTTTGGTTCTTGCAAGGCAGTGTTAATTTTGTTAAGTGATAGACTAAACTGTTCGACCTTGCCATAACATTGGTTGCTGTTATTGACAATTTGCTTAAAGGTTGTGGCAGAGATGGCACAGATCTTATTCTTCCATTCTGGTGTCAGGCCTTTGATCAGTGTGGTTTTGACCATAGTGCAATGTGGAAGACACTTGGGGGAGCAGAATTGGATATCATTTTTTGCAAAGTTGATGGTGACATCATGTTTCTTGAGCCAAGGGATTCCAAGTACTAGGGGGGTAGTGGCCAAGGGAGGTTATATATGCAGTTAGGGTCTCATGGTGGTCACCAATTGTGCAATGGATTTCAACATATTCAGTGATGTCATCTGAGGGAATTGGTCAACCATCGATTACTTCAACTATTTATGGGGTTTTTAACTGGTAACGGGGGAGGTTGTGTTGGCGTGCGAAAGCTTCATCCATAAATGAGAGTCCAGTACATCCACAATCCAGAAGTGCATGGGTGTCAATTTTGGTGTCACGGTTGGTTAAGGTGCAAGGTATGACTAAGTGACTACCATCCATTTCATTTTCCTGACTAACTGACAAAGAACTTGCTGATACATAGAAGATTTCCTGTGATGGCACAAATGAAGAGGCAAGGGCAGGTCCACCATGAGAGCCAACAAGCTGCTGGTGGACTACTCTTTTCCCGAGCTGGGATCAGGGGTAGAGACAGGGTCAGTTGGTGTTGTTGAGACTTCGGCTGCAGCAAGTCGCATTTTCTGGGAGTTGTTAGCCACCAAGGTGGGGCATTCATTTTTGAAGTGGTCAGCTGATCCGCAGTACAGGCACAGCCCCTTTGCCATGCTCTCATCACATCGGCATGAGTTTTGTGCTTTTTGGGAGGCTGATAGGTCCATGGGTGCAGTTCCGTAATTACGGGTGTTGGTGCTAGTAGGGTCAGCAACTGGTCGGGTCGGTGTGGGGTTTGTGCATGGGGCAGCCGGTGTGATTTGACATTTGGTTGCAGCTGCATGGGCTCAGATACGATAGTCTAGTTTCATGCATAGGTCGATGAACTTTGCAAAGTCTTGGGGTTCATCTGCTTGGTACACCAGACTTGCTTGTAGTTCTCGGGATAGGCCACGCTTCAAGGCAGCCTTCTTTGCATTTGTATCAAAGTTGAGGATTGCCATGAGACGTTGGAATTCAGCATAATACATGCTGAATTCCCTGATGCCTTGATTGAGTTTGTGGAGTTCCATCGAGGCAGTTCCCATTTGGTCTGGGTCCCCAAATGCAGATTCGAGGATGGCAATTAGTTCTTCTACATCCTTGAGGTTGATCTTATCGGCAAGGATGTAGGGTTGGACCTGGTTCTGGGCATTGCCTTTGAGGTAACCATATATGTAGCGAAGTTTATGTTGGTCATCAATGAAGTGGGAGGAGTCTCCAGCTAGCTTGGACATAACCTTCGAAATGAAGTTGAGTAGGTCCTTGCAATCTCCGGAGTACTCCGGGGGGTGGGGTAATTGAATTGGTTTAATCATCAGAAGGGCGGAGTTTCCGGTAAGGGCTTGCAGTAGTCGGATTGTGGTGTTTGCCATCTCAAGGTCATGTTCCAGGTCAGTAATCTGTTTCGCATAGTCTGAGTTGTCTTTTTGAGATTCCTTCAGCTCCACCTGGAGGTCAGCCAACTTTTGGCAATCACATTTGTATTCCTTGACTGCGTTTTATAAATCATTGATTTTGGATGGATCTTTGTTGACTTCATCTCTTTGAGCTACATTGAGGTACAGCACTATAACAATTTCTTTATCAGCGATGGTGTTTAGGCTTTAGTGGAGGTGCCAGGTAAGGTTGTTGTGATCAAAGGTGATTCATGTTGCGGTGATTTTGGTTCTGATTTGGCGGGCGATTTCAATTTCATCAATAATAATGGGGTTTCCCAAGGACAGGAATTTCGGGGTGAGGTGTGAACTGGTAGAACCACATGTTGTGGAGCATAGGCACAGAGTAATCGAGAACAGATGGTAGAGCTGGCAGGTACTTGATTTCACAGTTATGTTGTAATGGTGGTCATGGATGAGGTATTCGGCAGAGAACCTGAGGGCTCTAGGCTTGTTGACAAAGACTGTGAATGTGAGACAGGATCTCTTGCAAAGCACCAACGTTGGATGTCTGAAGCTGTGATGTGCAACAACTTATAGATAATCATTGTTTAGGAGCAGAGACAAGTCAATGAACAGGATCTAGGGAAACAGAGCGGAGAGGGCAGAGGCCAGGGCATCGAGGATGGAGACAGAGACAGAGACAGAGATGAGGGCGAGAATGAGAACCGAGAAGAACCCAAATATTTATTCGGTGAGATGAACAAATAACTGTGTATGGAGAAAAGGAAAGGAAACCGAATGCTGGGAGGACAAGTCCTCTTACATACAGATTTTCTCCTTCCACGCCGAGACACTAAACTACCAGGCCCTAAACCCTCAACCCTTAACTAACCAGCACAGCCACCTCAAACATTTCAAGCCAACGTGGCTGAGCATTTATCATAAGCCATGGGGCTTGTCACCAAGGGCGCAGCCACCCAGATAAGCCACACGATAATCCGAGTGATAACAGATGATATAGGAGAAGGGGAAGGATTTATTGAGCCATGACATAGATGACAAAGGAAGCTGCAGACCCTGATTGGAGCAGACCAGGAAATCTGACCCATATTGAAAAACATTTCACTGGGGCTGACAATGCACATGTGAGACAAAGAATGCACTCAAATGTCCTATGGAGGCAGTATTATTAACGATGACATACCAGCAAATGACTTGAATGAGTGCTGACATATGCACAAGTTAGCTGAGACAATCACCAACAGTCATCTGAATGGTTTGGCCATGATTGGGAGTGTTTACCATGAGAAATCCGAAATATGGAATTTGTATGTGAAAAATATCATGTTTACATGCTCTCTACCAAAGTCAACCAGTACTTGGCCTTCTGGCCACCACAACGTACCTGGTGGGTATATGAGTTGGGAGCTCAAGTCAGAAAACATAAACCTGAAAAAAGTCCCCACTCAGTGAAGCCATCATCAAGCAAAAATAGCAACATATGCCCCATCGAACATATTCAAGTCCCAGAAAGATATTAGTACCCTATACTCATTTATTTAGAAATATTCAAAGACCCTCCACAAGATCATATCAACAAGACCCTCCTCCATTGCTGTTCACACTTGAATGCAATTTCCATTAACAATCACAAAAATGCTCCCTGAGATAAGCAGGAGAGTTTAAGATTATACAATGTTACTAATCATTAATCCCATGGAATCCCCAGAGAAGTGTATAATTCTGCTCACTGGAATCATTACTTCTCATTTTTGTTTTCAGAGATATCGAGTTACCCTACCGTTGGTCACGAGACAACCCCTGGTTAACACCATCTGAATATCTTCAGCTTGGCCAGCAGTGGAGGACTCAATGGCTTGGTAGTGGGACATGGTGGAATAATAACTTGCTTCAGAGATTGCTTTGATTTTGCCCTAGAAGAGTGTCTTTTCATTTTTATGTTCATTTGATAAACTTGGTAGCTTGTGCCTTAAGTTTATAGTGTGACCCTGGGCACAGTTTTTGCTGTACAGAGGGGGTTTCGATTGTTTGGTTTCATCACCAAAGATTTAGCTAGGAAATTTTATCAAACTAATGGATAACAGGCCAAAATAAACATATGGGGTTTCTTCAGAGGTTTTGGTAGTTTCCTTTGGTAATGCTTGAGGAGGTTGGCTTGTAAATAACTCACGAGGAAGATTTCGTAGTTGGTAACTTTCAATTGACTTCATGTCTGTTGATTGTTCCTGAGACCATGCAAGACTTAAACCTCTTTATACACTTTTGGGCTTCCAACTTTGTCTAACCATCCCCCAGGATGGTACTGCTAAAAATGAGTTTAGGAGATAAGACATGAGTCATTTCCAACAGTAATCTTGGATAGATTGCATCAGTGAAAGCTTATGATCTCATCAATCACTCACTTGCATTCTGACCATGATCTTTGAATTAATTCTTGAAAATACCTTGTTATGATATGACACCTTCCCCTAAGGTATGGGATTAGCAATCATAACAGGATTCCATTCTTGTCTGACTTCCGTAATGCAATAACTCATGAGGAAATGACAATTAACCATTTCTCATCTGAGCTGCATCATCATAGATTCCCTAAGGAAATCTTGATTGCTTGTGTGTTGACACTCATGGCCTATCACTCGCGCCATTCTAGCACTTTCTGTGTGATGTCATGAGTGCCCCACCTGTGCCTGCCTGTGTGCAGCCACACCCAGGTGTGAACGCAACCCCAACAACTCCCTACGTAGTGTTCCCAAGCTGAAGGATGCACCATATCAGGTTCCTTCAAACTAGTTCCTTGAGTGGGGTACCTGGTTTCCATACATTGTCTCATACTGTGCAGACTTGACCCTTGTATGCAGCACCACTCCTGTTTGCTGACTAGACTCTGCCTTGGTCAACTATCTCCAAATCCAGGTATGTCAAATGATGATTTTGCAATGCCTTGTACATGCCAAGTAGTTCCCCTCTATGCAAGCCCTTATGGTATATGTCACTGTCATACCCCACCTTTAAGACACATTTTAAGAATGGGGATTCTTACTAAGTAATGACTCAAGCCGTAAAGCAAGAGCCATTACTAACCACCCTTCATCCACTTCCTGCAGGAAGTAGGATAATGGGGGGCCAGGAAAAAAGTCAGTTCATCATAAAGGGTTGGAAGCCTGGGGTAGTGTTAACCGGGGGCAGTCTCGTGACCGGTGGTAGGGTAACTCAAGATTTCCGAAAAGAAAAAATGAGAAGCAATAATTCCAATGATGGGAATGATTTACTTCTCTGGGGATTCTTGTGGGAGTAATGAGTAGTAACGTGTTATAATCTTAAACTCTCCTGCTTATCTCAGGGAGCGTTTTTGAGATTGTCGTTCTTAATTGCGTTCAAGTGTGAACAGCAATCAGTGAGGGTCTTAGGTATTGAAGAGGGTCTTGGTTGTATGGTCTTTCGAGTATTGTGTAAATAATCGAGTATAAGATACTAATATCTTTCTGGGACTTGGTCGTAGTTGATGGGACAATTGTTGGTCTTCTGCTGGATGATCGCTTCTTCGAGTGGGGGCTTTTGGGATATTTTATATTTTCTGACTTGAGCTCCCCACTCATATACCCACCGGGTACGTTGCGGTGGTTGGAACGCCAAGTACTGGTTGACGTTGGTAGAGAGCATGCAATCATGATATTTTTCGCATACAAATTCCGTATTTCGATATTTTATATTTTCTGACTTGAGCTCCCCACTCATATACCCACCGGGTACGTTGCGGTGGTTGGAACGCCAAGTACTGGTTGACGTTGGTAGAGAGCATGCAATCATGATATTTTTCGCATACAAATTCCGTATTTCGATTTTCTCAGCACAAACGCCCCAAATTGTTCCCAAACCAATCGGATGACACTTGGTGATCCTCTCGGCCGTATCGTGCATATGTCGCTTCTAATCCCGTCGTTTGCCGATATATTATTTCTAATAATATCAGCTTCGTAGGGCATTCGAGCGCATATCTCATCTCATGCATATGTCGTCAGCTCCGGTGAAGTGTTCAACTTTGTTTGCCGGATCTCTTGATCCGTCCTTATCTGGGGCTGCGGCTTCCTGTGCCGTCGGTATGCCTTGCCAACACTCCACCATGGTAGATGTCATTCGGGCCGCCTGTGGCTTCCGATAGGTTTCATCTTATCTTTCCGTTTGTCCGTATGCATCCAGTCTCGTCATATCGTGCTGATCGAAGGCTGCCTTTGGATAAGGTTTCCTGTATTGTCGGCTGCCTCAGGGTTAATGCACCTCGTATTGGTCTTTATCGCCTAAGACAATCCTTATCTCCTTCGGCCGACTAGACTCCGCTATCGCATGTGTTATCATAATGACGTTCGGTATGATTCCTTCGGGTTCCGATCATCTCCGCTGAGCTTCCTCGGTAACATATGATTCTTGATCTTGGACTTGGCACTCAGTCGTAGTGTTCATTTAATTCATTCTAAAATATCCTACAATCTTTCCTCATCCATCAATCCTTCATCGTCATCATCGACCTTGACTTCCTTCGACCTTCCTCTATCCATTCCGGCAGACTCAGTCATATATGGCGAACTCCTCCTCCTCGATCTCAGTTCTTCTTATTCATTCTCCTCCTGTTTTCTTGTCCCAGCCCCTTCTATGCCTGCCTGTTGGGGTGGTCCTGTGTGACACGGCACAACGTTCGAATATGGCAAAGCATTTTCGGCAGAGGGTAGTCCTCTTGGACTTGTGGCAAGTAAGAACCACAGTTGCCCAGGCTATAAGTATTCCAGGTTTTTGTCAACATCAGCGGTACGTTCCCCAGGATACGGCTGGGCATTAGAAACCTCAGCCGTTGATCGGAAACTGTCCCTCCTGAGGCTACCCCGGGTTCCCAACCCTTTATGATGCTGACTTTTTTTCCTGGCCCCCCATTATCCTACTTCCTGCGGGAAGTGGATGAAGGGTGGTTAGTAATGGCTCTTGCCTTATGGCTTGAGTCATTACTTAGTAAGAATCCCCATTCTTAAAATGTGTCTTAAAGGTGGGGTATGACACTACCTCCCCCCTTATAAGATTTCGACCCGAAATCATTAACTGAGATTCTTGGCTTATGAATTCTTAGCTATATGATTATGAAACGGGATTTTTTGATGAAGTCCTCCAACCCCTTCGTCCACCAACATGTTTTCTATCCCAAGACCATTAAAACCTCATAGAGGAAAGGTATCTTGAGATAGTTGGTTGTTCAAACACGTTGGTCCCTCGGCATGCCTGGATTCCTTGAGTGGAACTCTCGGAGTGACTGCAGGCCACCTACTATGAAGCATTCATACGGTTCTTCTGTATGATCCTTCTTAAGTGGATATCCTTTCCATCTGACTCGGTAAAGGACTTTCCCCTTGACTTTCCTACTCGATAAGATTTCTTCTATCTCCCATTCCTCATTGCCTTTGATGTCATCACATTCATCAATGATTTTTAATAGATCAGGCGGAGGTCTGGTCCCATTGTTGTATGGTTCGAGTAAGGATACATGGAAGGTGTTGTGGATCTTCCATTTTCTGGGTAGGGATAGTCGCATGGCTGTTGGAGAGATTACTTTCTCTATTGCGAAGGGGCCATGCTTCTTGTGGTCCAGTTTATGTTTTGGACGTCTGGTCTGGATGTTCCTTCCATCTAACATGACTAGGTCCCCAACCTTGAATTCTGGAGCATTCTTGCGTTTGTTGTCTGCATACTTCTTCATTCTTTCCTTGGTTGCTTTTAGGTTCTTCGTAACTAGACTTTGAACTGAAAGGATGTGGTTGATGTATCCATCCTGAGTATCCTCGCTAGTTGGTATTGTACTTGGATTGGTGCAACCTGGGTGTCGGCCATAGTTGGCGAAGAAGGGTGACATGCCAGTGGCTTGGGTTACCGAATTGTTGTAGGCGAATTCAGCCATGGGTAGGAGTCCAACCCAATCATCCATCTCATAATTTGTGAATGACCGTAGGTATGCCTCAATTGTCTGGTTGATCCTTTCTGTTTGGCCATCTGTTTGTGGATGAAAGGATGTGCTCATTCGTGGTCGTATCCCCAGTATACCAAGGAATTGTTTCCATTCTGTGGAGGTAAAGCGGGAGTCGCGGTCCGAGATAATATCGGTTGGGATGCCATGGAATCTCCATATCTCCCTGGCGAATATCTTTACTAGGTGTTCCGCTGTCTTTTGATCCTTCTTGAGTGGTATGAAGTGGGCCATCTTTGTAAATCTGTCTACAATGACCCATAATTGATCACAGTCTTCAGACAAGGGGAGGTCTGTGATGAAGTCCATGGCAATTGATGTCCATGGTGCGTATGGAAGCTCTAATGGTGAGAGCAGGCCATATGGCTTGTGGCGTGATGCCTTATCCTTCTGACATTCTAAACAACTTCTGACATATTCAATAATTTCTTGGTCCATCTTAGGCCACCCGAAGTTGCGTCGGATCAACTCGATCGTTTTGTCTTGACCAAAGTGTCCGGCTACTGCGCTGTTGTGCTCGGTATGTAAAATCGCATGTCGTGCATTCTCAGGGACCCAAAGCAATCCCTTGCGATATAGTAATCCATCCTGCAGTTCTAAAATCCTTTCCTTTCCTTCTACTTCTTGTGCGCTTCCACTCAGTTCCTCTAAGGCCTGGTAGTATGCTGCATCCTGTTGTCCTGCCTCTCTTACTTCCTGCTCAAATTCCTTTGTCCATTTTGATACTGATGATGCCAGATAAGCCAGCTGAACTGCTGAGCAACAGAACACCATTCCTTCTCCTCCAGTACTGATTGCTGAGATTGTGTCGAAGTGTTTTTCATGCAAAACTGTCTGTATTGGCTGGTTTCCACCTCCCCCCTTTTCAGGGCGATACTCCGGGCGCCTTGATAATGCATCTGGCTTGCCATTACTTGTTCCTTTCCTATAAAAAATTTTGAAGTCCACGCCGGCCAGTTCCTGAGCCCAGCGTGCCTGCCTTCTGTTGAGAACCTTGGTTGTCATGAAATACTCAAGGTTTTTGTGGTCGGTAAATACCTGGACCGTGTGAAGTGATCATTCCAAATATCTTCGCCATGTCTTAAAACAATCAACTATTGCCAGTAATTCCTTGTCATGAATTTCGTAGTTGATTTCGGCTGGTGAGAACTTTCTGGAGTGGAAGGCAACTGGGTGTAGTTTTTTGTCCTCTGCATTTTGTGACAATGTGCCACCCAGTGCAAAGTCAGATGCATCTGTCTCGACAATGCATTCTTGTTGTGGGTTGAAGTGTGTAAGGATAGGTGCAGTCGTAAAGCAGTATTTTTGTTGCTCGAATGCTTCTGTCATCGCATCTGTCCAGATCCAGTCTTTTGGTGACCCTTTTGTTGAATCGCTGAGGGGTTTAGCGATTTTTGAGAATTCTCTGATAAATCGTCTATAAAAATTCGCAAAGCCAATAAATGACTGTACATCCCTTACACTTCTTGGTCGTTCCCAATCCCGAATGCATTGAACTTTGTCTTGGGCCATTTCGATACCATCTTTTGAGATAACATACCCCAAGAAGTCGACTCGGTTGGTTGACCAAAAACATTTGTCCTGGGATATGGCTAGCCCATTCTCTGCTAGACGTTTCAATACTTCCATGACAATGCGGTCATGTTCTTTTTCTGTTTCGGCATAGATCAGGATGTCGTCCAAGTATACAATCAATCCTTGGTCCAGCAAGTCTCGAAAAATGTGGTTCATCATATTCTGGAAGGTTGCGGGGGCATTGGATAACCCAAAGGGCATAACGGTGTATTCATATAGTCCATACCGTGTTTTAAATGCCATTTTCCATTCATCTCCTGGTTTGATCCGAATCAAGTTGTATCCATTTTTGAGGTCAATCTTGGTGAATATTTTCGCACCTCTGACCCTATCTTGGAGTTCTGACATGATCGGTAGGGGATATCTGTTGGCAATGGTGACTTTATTCAAGCCGCGATAATCGACACACAATCTGAGGCCTCGGCCATGGGCCTTTGGGACGAAGATGATTGGTGCTGCAGCTGGTGATTTCGATGGGCGGATTTTTCCTAATTCCAACATTTCCTTGAGATAATCCCGCAGAGCTTGTAATTCGGTTTCATTGAGGGGGTACATTGGTCCCCATGGTGGTTGTTCACCCTCCTTCAGATCTATTGCATGATCGTAGGGTTTGTGATCAGGGAGCTTATCTGCAAGCTCCTTGCCTAGGACTTCGACATATTGTCGGAACTTTTGAGGTACCACTGTAGCTGGGTCTACCTCATTTGTGTCTGAGTTGACTGATGCAATATACCCAATTACTGTTGCATCATAGTGGTGTAGAATGTCTTTGTCCATCGTGAGGGAGAATTCTTGTGCTGCGGCTTTGGTGCAGTGTTGTTTACAGAATTCGGAGTCTAAGGTGATGTCTTGTGGTTTTCCCCAAAACTTGTTGGGTTGGTGTTTTGCCATCCACCAGCAAGGTAAGATTATGTCGGTACCTGATTCTAGAGGCATAGCCTCAAAGGTTTCTCTGGTGTAGTGGTATTTGTACTGAAGCAGCAAGGAATGTGTAAATGCTTCCCCAGCACCTGATAAGGGGCGACCATCTGCCCCATTAATTCGTAGAGGGGTATCGCGAGTAATCATTGGTAGGTTGTTTGCCTTGATAAATTTGGAGCTGATGATGGGTATGGCTGCACCGGTGTCGAACATCACTTGGACACTCTGTGTTTTTTGTCCGGGTACTGAAAGATGCATTTGGACGATTGGCCTGGAACCAACTCGGGGTGGCCTGTTGTTGGCCAACTGCAGTTTTGTCTCGGGTTCTTTTTTATTAGGTTTTGATTTTTTGAATTGTTTTTGGTGTTCTTGGTTTTTCGTACGTTTGACTCCAGCCACTGATATCCTCTGAGAACCTGATACGTCTTCTTCTTCTTGGATGCCTCTGCATATCTTACGAGGCTTTCCTAGTTTAAATCCGAGAGGTCTGAGGTCTCTACTTCCCAGCATCTTTTTGCTGGCTTTGGGTCTGGTTCTGATACTGTCTGGGTTACAGTGGCAACATTCTTCAGCCGCTTGGTTACTGGTTCCTTGGCAGCATCCTCATCATCATCTGAGTCTTCTGAAGGTCGTTGGCGTTTAGCCTTTTTTGTGACAGCTGCTACTGTGGCAACTAATTCAGTTCCCTTTGAAGTCTTTTTCGCAAAGCATTTTAAAGTATGGTGGCTGTTACGTCCACAGCGCCAGCAGGAGGCCTTGTCTGCTTTGTGTTGGTCGATTTCAACCTGGGGGACCCCAGCCAATGCTTCGCGGTTGTTTTGGAATTTCCTTTCTCGGTCGCCCTTGGGTGTGCGAGTGGTCTCTTTAGTTTTACCACAGTTGGATTTTCTGTCTTCATCTCGCTTTCGCTTTTCCTTCTCCTG
Organism: Pyronema domesticum; assembly: GCA_024516145.1. Classification (NCBI taxonomy): domain Eukaryota; kingdom Fungi; phylum Ascomycota; class Pezizomycetes; order Pezizales; family Pyronemataceae; genus Pyronema; species Pyronema domesticum. The sequence goes on along the minus strand of JAJJXL010000006.1, from coordinate 54,472 downwards.
TTTAGGTTCGGAGGAGGCCTTATAAATGTGGAGCAGGGGCTTTTCATGCATGTTCCGATGTTCTTCTTTCGCGGTTGCAAGCTTGATGAGTCTGGCCTTGAAACACTCATACTTTGGGTCATCCAAGTCTTGAACATCTGTCCATGCCTGGCAGGCCAGATCCTCCGGGAATGCCTGATCGTAAATTTCTCTCAGGACCTCTCCTTCAACTTGGGCCTTCTCTTGGTAGATGGCCATCCTGATTCCCCATTGATCTGCTGGGAGGCCAGTCTTATGGCATCCAGGTTTGTACTTCCAATGCAACCTGGCCATCTTGTTGGTGTAGTTGCGCTTCTGGTGGGGGTCACGGAAATAGTGGTCCATTGCTGCAGTGTATGAGGGCCAGGTGTCAGGGCGTAATTCCTTCTCAGTAGTATCGACACGGTTTTGGTGCCATTGGCGGGCATCTCCTTTTAGGAGGGAGCCCAACCAGTGGATTCGGGTTGCATCGGTATTAAAGTCGATAGATCGCACAGTCATATATTCCTTGACTGCTTTCATCCATGGGATGTAATTTTCTCTATCCCCATCGAAAACCTCTGGTTCCTTCATCTTAGGAGCTTTTCCTAGAACAATTGCTTCTGGTCGCTTGGTGATGCGATTCTTTTTATCCTTCTTCCGTAGGGCACGAATGAGTCTTGATATCTCCTGCCCTAAATCCTTAGGTCTATCTGATTCTGAGTCTGAGCTGGAGGAGCTGGAGCTACTTCCTCCAGGTGGAGGCCCTGGGGGAGGTATCCTTCCTCCTGGTGGGCTACTGTCTCTGGATTCGGTGGTCCTTCTACTTCGGATTGAGCCTCTTCCCGATTGCTCGTTTTGTGGGGAACGTGGGAGGTCATATTCTGACTCTGGGTCATCACTGTTCGGGAGGGGAATTCTTCCCTGCTGGGCATGTTGCTTTAGAATGCTATCGATGACCGAGGGTACATCGATATCCTTGCGGGACTGTTGTGCTGATTGGAATTGGACCTTCAGTTCTTCTCCAATTGCATGAAGTTCTTCTCGAAATGATCGTCGCATGTCTTCTCGTTCCTGCTGGGAAACAGCTGAGGCATTGATGTGATCCTGTTGTAGCTGTTCCTGAAGACGTTTCAACTTTTGTAAATCCTTTTTGACCTTTTCTTGGTCTACTCTGGCCTTTGCCTCTCTGGTGTTCATCTCAGAGGCCCATCGTTGACAGTCGTTGTTAAATTTTTCTTGCTTGGCTGCCTGATCCTTGTGGTAATCCACCCAGATGTTCTGATTTGCTTCCATTTGTTGAGCAAAATCCTGGAGCACTTTTTGTCTTCGTTCCTCATTTTCTGCAGCATTTATGGTAATCATTTCCACATGCCTTCTCAAGGCCATGTGGGCAGTAGCAACTTCTGCAAACTGGGTTGTTGTGAGGTTGAAGTGGGCTCCTGTAGCATCCGCCGCATGTTGCTGGGCTTGAGAGATTGCAAGATTGAGGTTGGATTCGATCTTGTGATAATCATTTTGCATTTGCATAAAGATGCGGTATGCTTCTGATTCATCATTCTGGATTTGTCCACGGAGACTGTTGATTTCAGCAGCTGTGTGGTGTAATTGACTCATGAGAGTGCGTCCCCATTCAGGGACGGAGTGAAGCTTGATCGGTTCGATAGGTGGGATATTGTCCATTTCACCAGTGTTGGTACTAACCAATGCCCAAGAAGGCATGGGTAAGAAGTCGATTTCCATGGACTCAGGCATTGTTCTTTTTGTTTTGTGGTTCTGAATTTTTTGTAGGACGTTTCTCAGTACGCTCGGTGAGGCGTTGAGTGAGATTATAGTGTTAACCGGGGGCAGTCTCGTGACCGGCGGTAGGGTAACTCAAGATTTCCGAAAAGAAAAAATGAGAAGCAATAATTCCAATGATGGGAATTATTTACTTCTCTGGGGATTCTCGTGGGAGTAATGAGTAGTAACGTGTTATAATCTTAAACTCTCCTGCTTATCTCAGGGAGCGTTTTTGAGATCGTCGTTCTTAATTGCGTTCAAGTGTGAACAGCAATCAGTGAGGGTCTTAGGTATTGAAGAGGGTCTTGGTTGTATGGTCTTTCGAGTATTGTGTAAATAATCGAGTATAAGATACTAATATCTTTCTGGGACTTGGTCGTAGTTGATGGGACAATGGTGGGTCTTCTGCTGGATGATCGCTTCTTCGAGTGGGGGCTTTTGGGATATTTTAAATTTTCTGACTTGAGCTCCCCACTCATATACCCACCGGGTACGTTGCGGTGGTTGGAACGCCAAGTACTGGTTGACGTTGGTAGAGAGCATGCAATCATGATATTTTTCGCATACAAATTCCGTATTTCGATTTTCTCAGCACAAACGCCCCAAATTGTTCCCAAACCAATCGGATGACACTTGGTGATCCTCTCGGCCGTATCGTGCATATGTCGCTTCTAATCCCGTCGTTTGCCGATATATTATTTCTAATAATATCAGCTTCGTAGGGCATTCGAGCACATATCTCATCTCATGCATATGTCGTCAGCTCCGGTGAAGTGTTCAACTTTGTTTGCCGGATCTCTTGATCCGTCCTTATCTGGGGCTGCGGCTTCCTGTGCCGTCGGTATGCCTTGCCAACACTCCACCACGGTAGATGTCATTCGGGCCGCCTGTGGCTTCCGATAGGTTTCATCTTATCTTTCCGTTTGTCCGTATGCATCCAGTCTCGTCATATCGTGCTGATCGAAGGCTGCCTTTGGATAAGGTTTCCTGTATTGTCGGCTGCCTCAGGGTTAATGCACCTCGTATTGGTCTTTATCGCCTAAGACAATCCTTATCTCCTTCGGCCGACTAGACTCCGCTATCGCATGTGTTATCATAATGACGTTCGGTATGATTCCTTCGGGTTCCGATCATCTCCACTGAGCTTCCTCGGTAACATATGATTCTTGATCTTGGACTTGGCACTCAGTCGTAGTGTTCATTTAATTCATTCTTAAATATCCTACAATCTTTCCTCGTCCATCAATCCTTCATCCTCATCATCGACCTTGACTTCCTTCGACCTTCCTCTATCCATTCCGGCAGACTCAGTCATATATGGCGAACTCCTCCTCCTCGATCTCAATTCTTCTTATTCATTCTCCTCCTGTTTTCTTGTCCCAGCCCCTTCTATGCCTGCCTGTTGGGGTGGTCCTGTGTGACACGCCACAACGTTCGAATACGGCAAAGCATTTTCGGCAGAGGGTAGTCCTCTTGGACTTGTGGCAAGTAAGAACCACAGTTGCCCAGGCTATAAGTATTCCAGGTTTTTGTCAACATCAGCGGTACGTTCCCCAGGATACGGCTGGGCATTAGAAACCTCAGCCGTTGATCGGAAACTGTCCCTCCTGAGGCTACCCCGGGTTCCCAACCCTTTATGATGCTGACTTTTTTTCCTGGCCCCCCATTATCCTACTTCCTGCGGGAAGTGGATGAAGGGTGGTTAGTAATGGCTCTTGCCTTATGGCTTGAGTCATTACTTAGTAAGAATCCCCATTCTTAAAATGTGTCTTAAAGGTGGGGTATGACAGGTAGCCTCAGGAGGGACAGTTTCCGATCAACAGCTGAGGTTTCTAATGCCCAGCCGTATCCTGGGGAACATACCGCTGATGTTGACGAAAACCTGGAATACTTAAAGCCTGGGCCACTGTGGTTCTTACGGGCCACAAGTCCACAGAGGAACTACCCGTCACCATATGCGTTTCGACGTATTCGAACGTTGTGCTGTATCATACAGGACCACCCCTACAGGCAGGCATAGGAGGGCCTGGGACAAAGAAAGGCAGAAGGATAAGGAGAAGAGAAATGTAAGAGGAGGAGTTTGCCGTATGCGACCGAGTCTGCAGAAATCGACCGTAGACAAAGGCTGGAGGAAGTCGAGGTCGATAATGAGGATGAGGAAGTCATGGATAAGGAGAACAGTGTTAGGTATTTAAGAATGAATTAAATGTACCCTGCGACTGAGTGCCAAGTCCAAATCAAGAATCATATATTACCGAGGAAGCTCACCGGAGATGATCAGAAAACTTAAGGAACAATATCGAATGTCATTAAGATAAGACACGCAATAACGGAGTCTAGTCGGCCGAAGGAGATAAGGATTGTCATAGGCAGTAAAGACCAATACGTGGCACAGCGGCCCTGAGGCAGCCGACAATACAGGAAACCTTATCTTGCAGACAACCTTCGGTTAGTACGATATGACGATAATAAGCACAGATAGACAAACGGATATAGAAGTTTGATCCTATCGGAAGCCACAGGAGGCCCAGATGACATCTACCGTGGTGAAGTGTTGGCAAGGCATACAGATGGCACAGGAAGCTGCAGCCCCGGATAAGGACAGATCAGGAAATCTGATAACTAAGGACAAACACTTCACCTGAGCTGACAACGCATGCATGAGATGAGATATGTGCTCAAATGCCCTATGGAGGTTATATTATTAGACATAACATATTGACAAATGATGGGTTTAGCAACAGCGCAGGCACGATACGGCCGAGAGGATCACCAAGAGTCATCCGATTGGTTTGGGAATGATTTGGAGTGTTTGCATGGAAAAATTTCAAATACGGAATTTGTATGTGAAAAATATCATGTTTGCATGCTCTCTACCAACGTCAACCAGTACTTGGCGTTCCGACCACCGCAACATACCCGGTGGGTATATGAGTGTCAGCTCAAGTCAGAAAACATAAAATATCGAAAAGCCCCCACTCGAAGAAGCGATCATCAAGCAAAAGACCCACAATTGTCCTGTCAATTACAAGCAAGTCCCAGAAAGATATTAGTACCTCATACTCAACTATTTACACAATACTCAAAAGACCTACACAACGATACCATCAAGACCCTCCTCGAACAATAAGACCTTCGCAGATTGCTGTTCACACTTGAACGCAGTTTCCACCGACGATCTCAAAACGCTCCCTGAGATAAGCAGGAGAGTTTAAGATTATAACACGTTATTACTCATCATCCCTACGAGAATCCCCAGAGAAATAAATAATTCCCATCACTGGAATTATTACTTCTCATTTTTCTTTTTCGGAGATATTGAGGTACCCTACTGTCGGTCAGGACAGAGCCCCCAGTTAACAGTCACTTACTGTGTACCTCCGCAGGTGTAAGTAGGTACTGTTCACCCTTGTCGTCCTCTCTCCATCATCATTGCCAACAGTCTTCTCATGGCTAAGTTGTCATTTGAGAGGTAAGTCATTTCCTTCCCTTCCTTGGTCTTTCCCTAACTGACATCCAATAGGTATGATGTCTTGGGCTGGGAATTCTTGAGGTCTCATTCAGGAGATCACAAGTTATGTGACTTCTCATGTCGGACCTTTGGAGGGTTATGGCTGGAATAGCTGATCTTTTATTCATTCTCCCATCAAGTTTACCATGTTCTCTCAAAAGTTATACATGTTACCAAATCCATTATCCTACAATATAGGGTGTGACAGGAAGCAAGGAACCCCACTCAAGGAACCTGTTTGAAGGAACCTGATATAATGCATCCTTCAGCTAGGGAACACTCCATAGGGAATTGTTGGGGTTGCATTCACACCAGGGTGTGGCTGTGCACAGGCAGGCACAGGTGGGGCAATCATGACATCACACTGAAAGTGATAGAATGGTGTGAGTGATAGGGCATGAGTGTCACCACACAAGCAATCGAGATTTCCTTAGGGAATCTATGATGATGCAGCTTAGAAGCAACATGGCTCATTGCCATGTCCTGATGAGTTATTGCATTACACTGTCAGACAAGGATTGAATCCTTTTATGATTGCTAATCCCATACATTAAGCGAAGGTGTGGTATCATGATGAGGTATTTTCAAGAATCAATTCAAAGATGGTGGTCAGAATGCAAGTGAGTGATCAATCAGATTATGAGCTTGCACTTGTACAATCTATCCAAGATTATTGTTGGAAATGACTCACATCTTATCACCTAAACTCATTTTCAGCAGTACCATCCTGTGGGATGGTTAGACAAAGTTGGAAGTCTAAAAGTCTATGAAGAGGTCTATATCTTGCATGGTCTCAACATCAATCAACAGACAAGATGTCAATCGAAAGCTACAAGCTATGTAACCCTCCTCATGAGTTATCTACATAACCGTCCTCCTCAAGCATTACCAATGAAATCACCAAAACCTCTGAAGACACCCCTTGCATTTATTTCAGCCTGTGATTGATTAGTTCAACAAAACTTATGAGCTTTATCTTTGGAGATGAAATCGAATGATTAAAACCCCCTCTGTATAGTAGAAACTGTGCCCAGGGTTACATTGGATAAGGTTTCCTGTCTGCTGGCCACCTCAGTGTTAATGCACCTTGTATTGGTCTTTACTCCCTAAGACAATCCTTATCTCCTTCAGCTGACTAGACTCTGATATTGCATTTCTTATCTTAATGACTTTTGGTATCATTTATTCAGGTTCTGATCATCTCTGCTGGGCGTCCTCAGTAGTATATGATTCCAATTTTGGACTTGCCACTCAGTTGTAACATATGTTCAATTCATGCTTAAATACTTGACACTGTTCTCCTCATCCATCCATTCCTCACCCTCATTATCAACATCGACTTCCTTCAGCCTTTGTCTACAGTCAATTACAGCAGACTTGGTCATATATGGTGAACTCCTCCCTTTACATTTTTCTCTTCTTCCTATCCTTCTGCCTTTCTTTGTCCCAGCCCCTTCTATGTCTGCCTGTTGGGGTCATCCTGTCTGACATGGTACAACATTTGAATATGGTGAAGTGCATATAGCAGAGGGTAGTCCTTTCAGACTTGTGGCAAGTAAGAACCACAGTGGCCTGGGCTATAAGTATTCAAGGTTTTTGTCAACATCAGCAGTATGTTCCCCATGATATAGCTGGGTATTAGAAACCTCAGCCATTGATCAGAAACTGTCCCTCCTAAGGCTTACCCCACATTTCCATCCCTTTATAATGAACTGACTTTTTTCCTGGCCCCCCATTATCCTACTTCCTGTGGGAAGTGGATGAAGGGTAGTTAGTAATGACTCTTGTGCAATGACTTGAGTCATTACTTAGTAAGAATCCCCATTCTTAAAATGTGTCTTATAGGTAGGGTATGATAGGAGGGGAACTCCATGGCATGTGCAAGGCATTGTGAAATCATCATTCAACATACCTGAATTCAGGGATAGTTGACCAAGGCAGAGTGTAGTCAGTGAACAGGTGTGGTGCTGCATACAAGGGTCAAGACTACACAGCATGAGACAACATATGGAAGCAAGGAACCCCACTCAAGGAACCTGTTTGAAGGAACCCCATATGATGCATCCTTCAGCTAGGGAACACTACATAGGGAATTGTTGGGATTGTGTTCACACCAGGGTATGGCTGTACACAGGCGAGCACAGGTGGGGCACTCATGACATCACTCATAATGTGCTAGAATGGTACGAGTGATAGGGTATGAGTGTCACTACACAAGTAATTGAGATTTCCTTAGGGAATCTATGATGATGTGGCTCAGATGAAAAATGGCTCATTGTCATTTTCTGATGCGTCATTGCATTACACACTCAGACAAGGATTGAATCCTGTTATGATTGCTAATCCCATACCTTAAGGGGAGGTGTGGTATCATGATGAGGTATTTTCAAGAATTAATTTGAAGATGGTGGTAAGTGTCAAGTGAGTGATTAATGAGATCATAAGCTTGCGTTGATGTAATCTATCCAGGATTATTGTTGGAAATGACTCACATCTTATCTCCTAAACTCATTTTCAGCAGTATTATCCTGGGTGATGGTTAGACAAAGTTGGAAGCCCAAAAGTCTATCAAGAGGTCTATGTCTCCCATGGTCTCAAGAACAATCAACAGACAAGAAGTCAATGAAAAGCTACAAGTTACAAAACCCTCCTCCCAAGTTATCTATGAAGTCATCCTCCTCAAGCATTACCAAACTGAAACACCAAACCTCTGAAGTCACCCCTTTAGATTATTCCAGCCTGTGATCAATTAGTTAAACAAACATCCTAGCTTTATCTTTGGAGATGAAACTGAATCATCGAAACCCCCTCTGTACAGCAGAAACTGTGCCAAGGGTCACAGATGTGCCTGAGTTGGGGCCTAAGGTTCATAGTATTCCAGGTTCTACTTTGTCAGTTACTGATGACTGGGAGTGTCTCCTGCAAAAGGCACCTCTGGCCTCACAAGATCAGAGGATCACACCTTCTCTAACTGACTATTGTTTTTTCTGGTCCCCTATTTTCTCACTTCCCGTGCTAAGTGGATAAAGGGCAGCCCATGATGGCTCTTGTTGTATGACTTGAGTCATTATTTATGAGAATCCCCATTCTCTTAACATATGTTCTGGGAGGTGTATGACAATATCCATTGCACACTTGGGCTTCAATGATGTAGATGGGGGTGGATGGCTTGCAGGTTGATGATTAGCTTCCTCAGGTTGAGATGACCACTGGAAATCTGTGAAATCTTGGTGGTAGGAAAGTCCTGCTGATCTGTCTTGGAAGGCTCAAACTGGGATGACATTCTCAGAGCAACCTGATAGGTGGAAGGGGAAGGCATGGTGGAAGAAGACACTAGTCATTTTTGTAATTGGTGGCCGTTCTGTCACATCTTGATGCCGGGTTTCACAACTGGATTAGTTGTCCTAAAATTCGGCACAAACATACCGTAGAGAAGAGAGTAGCTGAGGAAGTTGTTTGCAGAGGCCCTCAGTCCTATTCGCGCAACTTGTCGTCTTGCTGCATGACTAGGGTCCAACCATTCGCAGGTTTGCTATTTCTATGAGCCTATGTGGTATGGACAATTCCTAAGTGATTCGTATGTGCAATATCTCGGTAAAATGAGGCTCAATTCGCGCCAATCGACTGCACTATATTGAAAGTGTGATAGTACTCTGTGTTGTCCCCGCGGCTAAAGTACCCCACTTTTCTATACCATTTACGTACACACCACATATTCGACGAGATTTCCGGCGGTTCTCTGGCGTCTACTGAAACTGTATCCCAACATCCCCCCACCGATGGGCAACGGCTCGGACCAAAAAGCGATACTGGCAATCTGTGCGCTGCAAATTACATTACACTCATGATGCCCTAGCGACACCGGGAAACCATTTGGCATTTTTGAAACATGGTTTCTCAGCATTATTACGGTTTCGCTACGGTTTCTGCCGACATTTCACGCTCAAAACCGTATCGGTGGCCGTTCCGTCGCATCTTGATGCCGGGTTTCACAACCGGATTAGTTGTCTTAAAATTCGGCACAAACGTACAGTAGAGAAGAGAGTAGCTGAGGAAGTCGTTCGCAGAGGCCCTCAGTCCGATTCGCGCAACTTGTCGTCTTGCTGCATGTCTAGGGACCAACCATTCGCGGGTTTGCTAGTTCTATGCGCCTATGTGGTATGGACAATTCCTAAGTGATTCGTACGTGCAATATCTCGCTAAAATGTGGCTCAATTCGCGCCAATCAACTGCACTATATTGAAAGTGTGATAGTACTCTGTGTTGTCCCCGCGGCTAAAGTACCCCACTTTTCTATACCATTCACGTACACACCACATATTCGACGAGATCTCCGGCGGTTCTCTGGCGTCTGCTGAAACTGTATCCCAACATCCCCCCACCAAGGGGCAATGGCTCGGACCAAAAAGCGAAACTGGCAATCTGAATAAGTCATTGTTGGAACCCAATAACTCAATCAATATTCGACGTTCGACGTTGCTCACGGGAAGACCTCTACTTTAGCAGTTCAGAATACCCGGAAAAGCTTCTCTCAGTATGTCGGACGGCACGCCGAAGAAACGTGATCGACTACGTGGTCAATACAAATCATTGAAAGGTTTCTTCCAGTCATCAAACAAAACGAAAGAGAAGAATACTGGCAATTTACCGACGAATCGTACAACGGCAACTTCATTCAGCGCTTCGGTGCTCGCTCCCAGAGATCCGACACCCACACCCTCAACGAAACTGGCCACTACAACAGAGTCGTCGTCAGAAGCCCAAAGTCGAGGCGCGATTAGGAATGAAAGCTTTCAATCAGATTCGGCAAGTCAGTTGGGGCAAACACCTGTCACGACGGCAGTGAAGCATACGGCACATACCGAGGTCGGAAACAAAGAAGAACATCGACATAATTCGACGGCGACTGGCATTGTCAAAGCTCAATCCCTGTGGAGTAAGGCACTCAGTAGCAAAGACCTCGATGAAGAGCGCGAAACGCTTAACAGTATAAATTTTCAAGCCAACGCCCTTGATACCGTATCTGAAGCAAGGTCTTTCGCGAAAAAAATCCTCAACGATAAAAAGGAAAATGCTTGGAAAATTGAAATCAAAGGAGAAAAAATTGTATTGAGAGATATTGCGATGAAATTGCTCGGCTGGATGGACAGGTTCAAGGAAATTGGAGATATCATCGTCCAATTTGATCCCCTGCATGCGGCGATGCCGTGGGCTGCATTTCGATTTCTCCTCAAGGTTGATTAGAGCCACTACATCTCATAATTACACTTGCTAATCATGCTCGGCAGGTGTGCATGGATAACCAGAAGACAATGGACGCCATCTTCGTGGGACTTGAAAACATTGCCGGTCTTATTCAGAGGTGCACGCTTTACGAGCTTCTATATCTCAGCGAAGATTCCTGTGGTTCGAAAAACCTGGAGGAATCCATGCTTCGGCTTTACATAGCAATTTTGAAGTTCCTCGCCAAGGCTATCGATAAATTGAAACGTAAATGTTCTTATCCTACAGGACTGTGCCGCTGCTAATGCTTCTTTAGAAAATCTCCTCAAGGCTGTATTCACAACGGAAGACATTTCAAATTACCTTGGGCATGTTGAGAACTTGGAGAAAACGGTTGGAAATGACGCCGATGTCGCGAAAGAACAGTGTATTTTCCCTACGCAGCAGCCGTGGAATCTTAGGCAATATTAACGCTAACTAGCTACCCGGACAGAACTCGCGCACCTTCGAACGCAGCTAGAAAATATCAACAACTCAACGTTATATATTCAACCTCAACTCCAGAACATACAAGACTGGCTACAAGGTAGGAGGGATACCCCAAGTTGCCGCACACTGCGATTGTCCACTTACTTCCGTAGACTGTGAAAGATCGTCAATTTTGGAATGGATATCTACAATCCCTTACTCAAGTCACCACGAACTTATTAATGCAGGGCGCCTGGAAGGCACTGGCAAGTGGCTTTTGCAGAGGCAAGACTATAGAACGTGGATTTCTTCTAGCGTTTCAAAGCTATTATTATTGCGGGGGATCCGTAAGTCACCACATGCCTCATTGATCTGGCTTGATTCTTTCTGACCAGCCGAATAATATAGCTGGAGCCGGTAAAACATACATTGCGTAAGCGATAGATATCCACCCCTATGTCATTGGAGGTGTATATACCTAACGCAGCGTTGCTATAGATCAAAAGTTATTGATTCTCTGTATTCGGATACGACAGGGATAAAGCTGGCGTATTTTTATTGTAATCGAGCTGAAGAAAATCGTCGACAACCGGAAAGCATCCTGAGCACGATAATACAACAGCTTGCGCAGTCTCCCTTCGATGAGAACAAACTGCTAAAGCCGATTGTTGATATATACCGAGAACGGAAGAAGAAAGGGCAAATTTCATCCCGGCTGAGCCTTTCAGAAAGTCGGGAGCTCCTCGTTCAACTCACGGATATATATCCTCGGACCATGATTTGCATAGATGCCTTGGACGAAGTCGCAGAAGACAAGAGGATACATCTGCTGAAGGCACTCAATTCTGTCATCGCACAATCCAAAAATCTTGTCAAGATTTTTGCAACGACTCGAATGAATCCCGAAATCGTCGCGCAGTTTAAGATGTTTCCCAGAATTGAGTTACAACCTGATGACAATGTCAGCGACATCAACCAGTTTGTCGAAACAAGAGTTACCAGCGCCATCGATGATGGCGAACTGCTTTGTGGTCAGGTATCCGATGTGCTTAAAACTGAAATATGCGAAGTGCTTTGTGAGCGATCCAAGGGAATGTAAGCTCACCATACCAGTTTATTGAATTGCAGATGGGCACAGACACTGATCAATGAGTGCTAGGTTTCAATTGGCGGCGCTTCAAATCACTTCTCTCTGCCAGGAGTTCACCGAAGGCGATGTAAGACGCAGTTTGCAGACTCTTCCGGACACGCTGACGGCCGCCTACCACGATATCTACCACAGCATTACTTCTCAGAAAGGCAACGCTTCTCGACTAGCACTCAGTGCCTTGCGCTGGATCCAATGTTCATACGAACCGTTGTGCACGGAAACCTTGCTTGATGCGATCACAGTCGAAGTCGGCAGGTCGGGAGAGTTCTCTCGCAAGGACCCAATACATGCGAACAATTTATTAAAACTATGCCAAAATCTACTCGTTTTGGACGAACGTCTCAACGTTTTCCGCTTTGCACATCTTTCAGTGGAGGAGTATTTGGAGACTGAGACTGGACTCAGCAAGGCCTCTTCTCATACCGAAATCGTAAAGGGGTGCCTTTCACTGTTGTGTACTCCGGGCTCTTGGGTTGATTATAACAACGTTACAACCGAAGAAGGACAGTACAGAGATCGCCACCTGTTGTTGTACTCCGTGGTGTTTTGGCCATGGCACTTCTCTCATTGCGAAGATGTAAATGGCTGCCAAACGCTGACTGACCTTTGGAATTCATTCGTATCAGAGAGTAACTACCAGCGATGGCTTAACTATCATGTCGAGTGGGTTGAAACGTGGTTTGCAACAGATACCTTTTGGGCGAGGGTCAATGTTTGGCAACGAGAAGCCGACAACCTTCTCTTCTCGGTCTGCGTGTTTGGGCTCAGTAGGATTTTCACGTCCGTATTTGAGTCGACATGTCATGACTTAAAGGCCGACCTTGGCAGGATACTTGTCATAATATCTCAGTTTGGCGACCTCGACATCACTAGACTGCTCATCGACAAGGGCGCCGACGTCTCGGTCACCGACAAGCAGGGGTGGACACCGCTGCATCGAGCATCAACTGAGGGTGTGGCCCAGCTGCTCATCGACAAGGGCGCCGACGTCTCGCCCACCGATGAGCGCGGGCTGACACCGCTGCATCTAGCATCGGAAGATGGCCGTGAGGGTGTGGCCCAGCTGCTCATTGACAAGGGCGCCGACGTCTCGGCCACCAATGAGCGCGGGCAGACACCGCTGCATCGAGCATCAACTGAGGGTGTGGCCCAGCTGCTCATCGACAAGGGCGCCGACGTCTCGGCCACCGATAAGCGCGGGCAGACACCGCTGCATCGAGCATCAACTGAGGGTGTGGCCCAGCTGCTCATCGACAAGGGCGCCGACGTTTCGGTCACCGATTGGCGGGGGCAGACACCGCTGCATCTAGCATCGAAATGTGGGTATGAGGGTGTAACCAAGCTGCTCATCGACAAGGGCGCCGACGTTTCGGTCACCGATAAACACAGGGAGACACCGCTGCATCTAGCATCAACTGAGGGTGTGGCCCAGCTGCTCATCGACAAGGGCGCCGACATCTCGGCCACCGACCAGCACGGGCGGACACCGCTGAATCTAGCATCAATGCATGGGTGGCAGGCTGTGGCCCAGCTGCTCATCGACAAGGGCGCCGACGTCTCGGCCACCGATGAGCGCGGGATGACACCACTGCATGTAGCATCAATCCGTAGGTATGATGGTGTGGTCAAGCTGCTCATCGACAAGGGCGCCGACGTTTCGGTCACCGATTGGCGCGGGCAGACACCGCTGCATCTAGCATCAACTGAGGGTGTGGCCCAGCTGCTCATCGATAAGGGCGCCGACGTCTCGGCCACCGATGAGCGCGGGCTGACACCGCTGCATCTAGCATCGAGATATGGGTATGAGGGTGCAACCAAGCTGCTCATCGACAAGGGCGCCGACGTTTCGGTCACCGATAAACACAGGGAGACACCGCTGCATCTAGCATCAACTGAGGGTGTGGCCCAGCTGCTGATCGACAAGGGCGCCGACGTCTCGGCCACCGATGAGCGCGGGCTGACACCGCTGCATCTAGCATCGGAAGATGGCCGTGAGGGTGTGGCCCAGCTGCTCATTGACAAGGGCGCCGACGTCTCGGCCACCGATGAGCGCGGGCTGACACCGCTGCCTCTAGCATCGAGATATGGGTATGAGGGTGTAACCAAGCTGCTCATCGACAAGGGCGCCGACGTTTCGGTCACCGATAAACACAGGGAGACACCGCTGCATCTAGCATCAACTGAGGGTGTGGCCCAGCTGCTCATCTACAAGGGCGCCGACGTTTCGGTCACCGACAAGGATGGGCGGACACCGCTGCAACTAGCTTCGCACAACAGTGATCAGTCGAAGTCGGAGGCGAAGGCGGAGAAGTCGGACGGGCAGGCGTGAGGTGTTCGGGCTATATGTTTTGAGAATATATTTGTAACGGGCCGATTTATGGTAAATGCAGTTCGGATATTCTAGTTTTTCTGGTAAACGGTTATTATTATCATGCTGCATATGGGTTTCATTCTTTCAGAAGTTGGCTAGTTCCTACCACTCGGGCTTGATCTCTTCCGTATCTTTAATCCAATTCAATCGCCCCTCCACGTCAATGGTTCTCCTTCAGCCGATAGCTACTCTCCGTTCAACAGTCTCATATTTATCGATCTCTGCGGCTCATATATTGTAGGTACGTGTATAACTGTTAACGTGAGTTGAATCTGAGGCCATTTAATCCTTGGAAAAATGAGGTGTACGAAATCACAGCGAAACACGCATTTCCGAGCGCCAGACGTCATCGATGGTCATATGTCAAGCAGTCGGTTCGAAGCGAAATTGCTTAGTAAGTTTGATCGTGAAGAGGAATGCCGCGATAGAGTAATTAATAGGTTGTGGAGGAGATGCGCACGATTTCCTGTTGTATGAAGCGCGGTAGAGCTCTTTAATTGGACTTAAGAAACGTTTTCGATAAGCCATTCGTTGGATAAACGCTGAAACAACATGGTATGACAACCATTTTAAGAAAGATTGAGTTGGTGAAGCCTGGAATACTGATTTCGATTTTTCAGGAATGCCATCGTCCGGCTGATCTCATCCCTGATGCCGATTTTTTATTTGATTTTTATGTTATAGCCTTTCTGTTCTAACCGGTCAGGTTTTTTAGGCATTTCGAGCTAATTACAGACGTCCCCTTTTCTCCTTCTATTTTCTACAGCAAATGTTAATAAACAACCAAATGTAAACAAACAAAAAGTAATAATAAAGCAGTACTTAGCGTGTGCTCGTTTCCCGTTCCACAGTTCTAAATCTGAATGCCTTATGGCCTTGCTTTACTTATAGACCTCTCTATGCTGTACCCAGTGACACCTCATCAAAAACGCAATAAACAATGAAAGAACAAGCGGAATTTGTGAATTCACACCGCCGTTCTAGTCTCAGTTCTGTTCCGCATTTACGGCATCTCCGGCCTTTCCTTCTCCGGCAATGTCCTCTTCCCCGCCTCTCTCCTCGTCGGGCCATTCAAACAACGATTCCTGGTCCCGATCTCTCTCCCATTCTTCCTGGTTCGCCCGATCCTCGGGCCGTTCCTGACCGAATCGGCGGGGGCTGTCTTCTTCCCGTTGAGTAATGCCTCCCTCCGTAGTCTATAACGTCTCGTTCCCATGTCGGTATCTCTTTTAAGTCGGACCAGTTGATCCACGGCCTTGTCGTTATTCAACAAGAGAGGTGTCTCAATGGGTACGGGGCAGGCTTGGGAGACATCAAGACGGTGGGCCGTGAAGCAGAGGAAGAGGAGTAGGATATGCTCTACCCACTGTGGGAGTCCGTGGGGTTCGCCGAAATCGCAGTGCGGATCGATCGCTGATGGCAAAACAAGCTGAAGAACGGCTCCGAAATCCTAGAACCCACATCAACCTGTGGTAATGGATAGGTCCGTTTTCTGTATTAGCTACTGAAGATAACAGAGGAAAAAGAAACGTTAACTGGATAAATAAACCCCAAAAAAAACACAGCCTAAACGGTACTCACATTTCCATTGGAGTTGACGCTGAGCATTTCGAATAGAACAGTCCAATCGGAAATTTTCTTGATGCTATAGGTGATGAATCGCGGTAATCGCTCAGTAGTACTTATGCCTGTCTGTTCATACGAGAGATGACTTGTAGATGGAAGAGTGCTGCCCTGTGCGATAGAACGCGTATTTTTGTAATTCAAGTGTAGTTGTATGGATTATCGGTGTGGTTGTAGGATAAAAGATAAAAGCAAGTTATGATCACACGAAAGAGGATTGACATTTGGAGATATGGAGAGGGGTAGAGGTGGATGTATAAAGACAACAGAAGAGTTGCACTACAGCGGGTAATATTATAGGTGGAGGTTCATGGATTGGTCGCCGCTGTTCAGCTGCACAGTTACATTGCCGATGGGCATCCACACAATTAATCTGTTCCTCTCCAATCAAATTTGATGTTGAATGTTGGTCAGCAGTGATCTGGCTGCCGAGTTCTGGCCAGGCGCGGAGACTTTCTCAGATAATATATGATACTGCTCGGCAGTCCGCAGGCAGGCAAGCCACATGTTGTTACTGTACAGAAAGCCTTAGATAGAGTGAAGATCTATGGATCATGATGATAGTTAAGAAGCATCTATGTGGTATTAATCGCAAGGGTATATACCTAAAACTGTGGTATGGGCTTCAGGCTGATGTGGATCATTCAGTGGTCTAGTGATACAAGTCATGAATTATCAAGGAGTTGAAACAATCATGGTGATGCAGTGTGCCACAGATAGGTGGCCCACAATATGTCTGTACTTAGACACAGCAATACATACAATGATACAGATGTCACCACTTAATTTCCTCTGTTGGTTATGTTCTTCTTTCCTTACTTTGACATTTGCTTTCCTTCTTTGGCCACTTTTTTCACCCTGGCCCCCATTAAATTTAGTAGCAACACATGTTTGTATGGCTGCAGGCTTCTTTGTGAGTCATATGTTCTATGACATCATTGAGATATTTCATTAGTAGCTATCAGTCACACTTGTCATAAGGGGTTCAGAAACATTGTAGGGGTTTCTGTTATGTCCTAGGGTTTGTGTTTTAGTATCTTGGGCTGCAAGGAGAAAATGTGTATCTA
Organism: Pyronema domesticum; assembly: GCA_024516145.1. NCBI lineage: Eukaryota > Fungi > Ascomycota > Pezizomycetes > Pezizales > Pyronemataceae > Pyronema > Pyronema domesticum. The sequence continues at coordinate 37,280 of JAJJXL010000006.1, read as the reverse complement.
AGAGGACCTATGCACCCACTGTTCAGTTTCTTTTCCTTTTCTCCTTATACAGTTAATGTTTATCTCTATTAAAGAAATAATTGGAAACCATTAAACTATTCTCCTCACTTTGGCCCTCATATTGGTCTCTATCTCCACCTTCATCCTGCTTCCAGTCTCCATCCATGCTTGTCCCTCATCACTACCTCATCTTGCTTTAGTGCTCTGGCTTATCTCTTGACTGTGATACATGGATTCTCTTCAGTTGCTCTATAACACAGCTTTAGAGATGTAACATTGAGGTTATTCTTGAGAACATACTACAGTTTATGACCTCTAATGACCAGCTTGGAGCCCTCAGGTACTGTACCTGACACCTCCTACCCAACCACTATGTCAACAAAAGTGATGCATGTAATGACAGAAAACAAATTCATTATTTATTACAATTGTAGTTCTCTCCTCATGTTATGCCCTCTGAGATAATAAGACAGAAAACTAGGCTTTCTTGTAAGTAATGACTCAAGTTATAAGACAACAGCCATTATGGGCCACCCTTCATCTGCTTCCCATGGAAAATGAGATGATGGGGGGTAGGGAAAATCAAATTGTGAGTTATGAATGTTGTTACCCTCTGATCTTGTTAGGCTACATGTGCCATTTATAGGGTACACTCTAGGTCATCAGTATCTAACTCAACTATACCTGGAATACTGAGAAACTGTGGCCCTGACTTTGGAATCAAGGTGCTGGCATCAGCAAGAATAGGGTGAACTACCTATCACAGTAACCACACTACAACAGTATCAGTGGTCCTTATTCTTCTCTGTATTGATAATTGTAGTGTCCAATAGAGTACTACCCTGATAGGTACCCAAAGGAGAGGCTGGGAAATAATAATGGCACTGTGTTGATGAAGTAATAATAGTCATTAAAATGAGCACAAGTGTTTGTATATGTAGAAGTAGATACTGATGAAGTATAGGAGTTCAGTATACTATCAGACATAAAAAGGTTAAACAGAAAGGGTTAAATCTGAGAAGTGCTCAGGGAATGCAAACCAAAGACCTTTCAATGTTTAAGATAATAATGTACATGACCCTGGGCACAGTTTCTGCTATGTAGAGGGGGGTTCAATAATCCATTCATTCAATTGTTGTTGCTCAAAGATGTAGCTAGGAAGTTTGACTATTAATTACAAGGCTGAATAAACTTAAGGGGTATTCTCTGAGGTTTGGTGGTGTCACACCCTACAATGTGTGATAATAGATTGGGTAAAATGTATAACTTGAGAGAGAACATGGCAAACTCAACAGGAGAATGATTATTATGAAAAGCTATATGGGCCAGAACCCCCAGAAGCTCCGACTAGCCAAGTCACGTGACTTGAGCTGCCCCAAATGAGACCTCATGAAGGTTGCAGCACAAGATGTCACACCTATCAAACATCAGCAAGGGAAGATCAGGACAGAGAAAGGGAAGGACTTACCTCATGAATGGCAACTTAGCCATGAGTCAACTGGTTGTGACGATGATGGAGAGAGGATGATGAGGGCGAATGGCACCTACTTATACCTAAGGAAGTACCCAATGACTGACATATACCTGAAGGGCTTGCACTGGAAGGGAACTGCATGGAATGTGCAAGGCATTGCGAAATCATCATCTGGCATACCCAGTTCAGAGATAGTTGACCAAGGCAGAGTCTAGTCAGTGAACAGGAGTGGTGCTGCATACAAGGGTCAAGACTGCACAGCATGAGATAAAGTATGAAAGTAAGGAACCCCACTCAAGGAACCTGTTTGAAGGAACCCAATATGACGTGACCTTCAGCTAGGGAATACTCCGTATGGAATTGTTGGGATTGCATTCAGACTAGCATTTGGCTGCCCACAGCTGAGCACAGGTAGGGCACTTGTGACATCACAAAAAACATGCTAGAATGGCATGAGTAATATGGTATGAGTGTCACCACAGAAGTAATTGAGATTTCCTTAGGGAATGTATGATGATGATGCAGCTCAGAAGAAAAATGCCTCATTGTCATTCTCTGATGAGTTATTGCATTACACAGTCAGACAGGGATTGTATCCTGTTATGATCGTTAATACTGTACCTTATGGGAAGGTGTGGTATCATGGTAAGGTATTTTCAAGAATTAATTCAAAGATGGTGGTCAGCATGCAAGTAAGTGATTAATGAGACCATGAGCTTGGAATGATGGAATCTATCCAAGATTATTGTTGGAAATAACTCATGTCATATCTCCTAAACTCATTTTCAGGAGCCCCATCCTGGGGGATGGTTAGACAAAGTTAGAAGTCCAAAAGTCTATAAAAGAGGTCTATGTCTCCCACAGTCTCCTGGACCATCAGCATCAAAATCCTCCTCAGGCAAAGTTACCAGAACAATCCAACTGAACCTCAGAGAAGACCCCTTAAGTTTATTCTACCTCAGGATTGATAGTTCGAATAAACTTCCTAGCTTTATCTGAGAGCACCAAATGAATAAATCAATGAAACAAAATGAATTATTGAACCCCCCTCTGCATAGCAGACACTGTGCCCAGGGTCACAGGTGGGATTGTTTAGTAACTTGCTTAAGGAGGATTTTGATGCTGATGATCCTGGAGACTGTGGGAGACATAGACCTCTCTTATAGACTTTTCCTCTATAAACTTTGTCTAACCATCCCCCAGGATGTCACTACTGAAAATGAGTTTAGGAGATAAGACATGAGTTATTTCCAATAATCTTGGGCAGATTGCATCATAGCAAGCTCAGGATGAAATTGATCACTCACTTACATGCTGACCTCCAGCATCAAATTAATCTTGAAAATATCTTGTTGTGATACTACACCTTCCCATAAGGTACCAGGATTAGCAATCATAACTGGAAACAATTCCTGTCTTACTGCATAATGCAATAACTCATAAGAGAATAACAATGAGCGATTTTCTTTCAGAGCCACATTATCATAGATTGTGCAAGGAAATCTCAATTGCTCTACTTGCAGGATTTCATCTTGTAGTAACTGTGACCCTGGGCACAGTTTCTGCTGTACAGAGGGGGTTTTGATCGTTCGGTTTCATCTCCAAAGATATCACTACGAAGTTTATTCGAACTAATCGATTACAGGCCGAAATACACTTAAGGGGGTGCCTTTGAAGGTTTGGTGTCTTGGATTTCAGTAATGCTTGAGGAGAATACTCATGTGGAGGGTTTTGTAGCTTGTAGTTCTCGATTGAATTCTTGTCTGTTCCTTGTTCTTGAGACCGTGGGAGACTTAGACCTCTTTTATAGACTTTTGGTTCTGCCAACTTCATCTCACCATCCCCCAGGATGGTATTGCTGAAAACAAGTTTAGGAGATAAGACGTGAGTCATTCCCAACAATAATCTTGGATGGATTGCGTCAGCACAAGCTTATACTTTCATTAATCACTCACTTGCATTCTGATCACCATCTTCAAATTAATTCTTGAAAATACCTCATTATACTACACCTTCCCACAAGGTATGGGATTCGCCAACAAAACTGGATTCAATCCTTGTCTGACTTGCGTAATGCAAAAAACACATCAGGGAATGGCAATGAGCCATTTTCCTTTTGAGCCGCATCATCATAGATTCCCTAAGGAAATCTTGATTGCTTGTGTAGTGATATTCATGAACTATGACTCGTGACATTCTAGCACATTCCGTGTGATATCATGAGTGCCCCACCTGCGCTTGCCTGTACGCAGCCACACCCTGGTGTGAACACAAACCCAACAATGCCCTACTGAGTGATCCCTAGCTGAATGAACATGTCATATCAGGTTCCTTTGAACAGGTTCCTTGAGTGGGGTCCCTTGCTGTTGTACATTGTCTCATGCTGTGCAGTCTTGACCCTTGTATGCAGCACCACTCCTGCTCACCGACTAGACTCTGCCTTCATCAAGTTACTCCTAATGCAGGTATGTTGAATGATGATTTCGCAATGCCTTGCACATGCCGTGGAGTTCCCCTCCATGCAAGCCCTCATGGTATCCATCAGTTACTGAGTACCTCCTCAGGTATAAGTAGGTACCATTTACCCTCGTCATCTTCTCTCCATCATTGTCACCAACCATCTTCTCATGGCTAAGTAGCCATTAATGAGGTAAGTCCTTCCTTCCCTTCCTTGGTGTTCCCATACTAATGTCCAATAGGTGCAAAATCTTGGGCCGGGACCTTCATGAGGTCTCATTCGGGGGGTCACGAGTCACGTGACTTCTCACGTCGCAGCTTCCGAGGGTTCTGGCCTGAATAGTTGATTTCGTATTCATTCTCCAGCCAAGTTTGCCATGCTCTCTCTCAAGTTATGCATTTTACCAAATCCATTATCATACATTACAGGTTGTTACACCACCTCTCCCCTGTTCAAGCTTCATCCTGAAGCTCTAGTTCATGCCCTTGTGATCCCACCATGCCATAGCCTAGTGACTTCGTGATTATATTTAGATGTAGTCCTCCAGCCCCTACATCCTACTACTAACTCAGCTCAAGGTAAAACCACATGGGAAAAAACCCTTAAGCTTTTAGTCTTTGAGTTGGTAGTCCCTCAGAGAGTCAGGGTGTTTGATATGAAATTCTCGTAATTTCTCCTGACCCCCTACTGAAAAATTGTCGAAGGGTTCTGCCATCCAATCCTTTTTGTTTGGCCACCCAAGCCATTTCACGAGGTAGAGTACTCGATTGCCAGATTTGTAACTGCTCATGACTTTATTGATATCGTACTCCTCACTTCCCTCAACATCATCAGCTTCTCGAAGAACTTGGTTTGGATCTGGTGGAGCTCTTATTCCTGTTCGGAATGGCTTCATGAAGGATACAAGGAAGGCATTATGAATCTTCCATCTTTGAGGTAGAGTAAGTTGTACTGCTGATGGGGATATGACTTTTTCGACTTGAAATGGACCATCCAACTTGTGGTCCAGCTTTCTTGATGGTTGTCTTGTCTTTATGTCTCGTCCATCAAGCATAACCAAGTCTCCCACTTGGTATACTGGTGCCCCTTCTCGATGTTGGTCTGCATACTTCTTCATTCATTCTCTTGTCTTTTTGAGTGACAGCTTTGTCTCCTCATGAACTGTATGCATCCAATGGGCATATGCTTTGCTGGCAGGGTTGCGCACAGCAGTTGTTGTTGGGTTGCTTCCAATGGGATGATAACCATAATTTGCATAGAACAGAGATAGTCCTGTTGCACTGGTTACTGAGTTGTTGTATGCAAACTCAGCCATTGGTAACAGGTCAATGCAGTTGTCCATTTCGTAATTGACAAAAGTGCGAAGGTATGCTTCAATTGTCTGATTGAGTCATTCTGTCTGTCCATCAGTCTGTGGGTGGAATGCTGTTGACATCCTTGGCTTGATTCCCAAGGTTGCGATAAATGCTTTCCAGGTGGTACTGGTGAACCTGGAGTCTCTGTCTGTGACCCTGGGCACAGTTTCTGCTATGCAGAGGGGGTTTCGATAATTCGTTTCATTGAATTTGAAGGTTGAATTGAGTGGTGCTTTCTCAGAAAAGCTAGGAACCTTATTTCGAACTATCGATCACAAGGCGGAATAAACTTAAGGGGTGTCTTCTGAGGTTCGGTCGGATTGTTCTGGTAACTTGCCTTGAGGAGGATTTCGTTGCTGATGATCTTGGAGACTGTGGGAGACATAGACCTCTTTATAGACTTTGGGACTTCCAACTTCGTCTAACCATCCCCCAGGATCGTACTGCTGAAAACGAGTTTAGGAGATAAGACGTGAGTCATTTCCAACAATAATCTTGGATGGATTGCGTCATCACAAGCTCATGATTACATTAATCACTCACTTGCATGCTGACCACCATCTTCGAGGTAATTCTTGAAAATTCTTTGCCATGATACCACACCTTCCCATAAGGTAAGGGATTAGCGATCATAACAGGATTCAATCCCCGTCTGGCCGTGTAATGCAATAACTCATCAGGGAATGACAATGAGCCATTTTCCTTCTGAGCCGCATCATCATAGATTCCCTAAGGAAATCTTGATTGCTTATGTGGTGACAATCATGCCCTATCACTCGTGCGATTCTAGCACTTTCCGTGTGATGTCATGAGTCCCCCACCTGCGCTCACCTGTGCGCAGCCACACCCTGGTGTGAACGCAATCCCAACAATTCCCTACGGAGTATTCCTAGCTGAAGGTCACATCATATTGGGTTCCTTTGAACAGGTTCCTTGAGTGGGTTCCTTGCTTGTTGTACATTGTCTCATGCTGTGCAGTCTTGACTGTTGTACTCAGCGCCACTCCTGTTCACCAACTAGACTCTGCCTTGGTCAACTAACTCCGAATGCAGGTATGTTGAATGATGATTTCGCAATGCCTTGCACATGCCATGGAGCTCTCCTCCGTGCAAGCCCTCTTGGTATCCGTTGGTTGCTGAGCACCTCCTCATGTATAAGTAGGTACTGTTCGCCCTCATCTTTGTCTCTCCATCATCGTCGCCAACACTCATCTTATGGCTGAAGTGCCATCATTGAGGTAAGTCCTTCCCTTCTCCTTCCTGATCTTGCCCCTGCTGACGTTCAATAGGTGCGACGTCTTGGGCCGGGACCTTCATGAGGTCTCATTCGGGGGTCACGAGTCACGTGACTTCGCTTGCCGGATCTTCAGAGGGTTCCGGCCTGAATTGCTGATTCATAATATTCATTCTCCAGTCGAGTTTGCCATGTTCTCTCTCAAGTTATACATGTTACCCAATCTATTATCACACATTATAGGGTGTGACACTGTCCGACACTATGTCTGTTGGCAGGCCATGTAACTTCCACATTTCCTTTGCAAAGATTTTCACGAAGTCATTTGTTGTCTTGCCCTCTTTTTGCACTGGAATGACGTGGGCCATGTTTGTGAATTGGTTGACCACTACCCATAGTTGGTCGCATCCACTTGTATCTGGTAGGTCAGTAATGAAATCCATAGCAATTGACTGCCATGGGGCATAAGGTAGCTCCAAAGGTTGAAGTCATCCATACTTCTGGTGCTGGGCTGCTTTGTCTTTCTGACATTCCATGAAGCTTTGTATGTATTCAATACTAGACTCGTCCATTTTTGGCCACCAAAAGTTTTGTCAAATTAACTCAATTGAATTGTCCTGTCCGAAGTGACCTGCCATTCTTGAGTCATGCTGCGATTCCAAGACTGCCTTAATTAAACCCTTTGGTACTCATAGTTTCAACTTCTGATAGAGTATGCCATTCTCTATCATTAATGGTTCTTTGATGTCGTTCATTGCATCCTGATATTCCTTGTCCTGAAGTCCCGCATCTTTAACCATTTACAAGAATTCTTCTGAACACCTAACTGCAGGAATTGAGGAGAGGCATGATGAAGAGACAATGAAGGTTGTTCCTTCTCCACCACTGCTGATTGATGAGATAGCTGCATTTGAAAAATGTTCTTTATGCAGGATCATCATAATCAGCTGACCTTCACCTCCCCCCTTTTCAGGGGGAAACTCCAGACACCTAGATAATGCATCAGGTGTTCCATTCTTAATTCCTGGTCGATAGAAGATCTTGAAATCAACACCAGCAAGCTCCTGAGCCCATCTTGCTTGGCATCGATTGAGTACTTTTGTTGCTGTAAAATACTCAAGGTTCTGGTGGTTGCTGTAGACTTGGACTGTATGCATTGCTCCTTCAAGATATCTTCTCCAAATTATAAATGAGTCGACAATGGCTAGTAGCTCCTTGTCATGAATCTCATAATTAATTTCTGCCAGAGTGAACTTTCTTGAGTGGAAAGCAATTGGATGCAGTTTTCCATCATCTCCCTTCTGAGATAGGACAGCTCCTAGTGCAAAGTCTGAAGCATCTGTCTCAACCACACAAACTTTTCTTGGATCAAAATGTCCTAAGATAGGGGCTGTGGTGAAACATCTTTTGAGCTCATCGAATGCCAATTCCATGTCCACTGTCAATTCCCATTTCTTCGCATTGCCTTTTGTTGATTCTGTAAGGGGTCGACAAATTTTTGAAAATCCTTAATGAATTGGCAATAAAAATTCGCAAATGCAAGGAATGCTTGAGTATCTTTCAAGGATCTTGGAGGTTCCCATTTGAGGACAGTTTCAACTTTGTCCTTTACCATCTCAATGCCATTCTTGCTTATAATATAACCCAGAAAGTCCACTCTGTGTTTTGCCCAAACACACTTTTCTGGGGATATAGCTAAACCATTTTCTTCGAGTCTCTTAAGCACCTGCTTGACTAACTCATCTTGCTTTTCTTCTGTCTCAGCATAAATGAGAACATCATCAATATAAACAATCACTCCCTGATCTAACATATCTCTGAAGATATGGTTCATCATGTCTTGGAATGTTGCTGGTGCATTAGAGAATCCAAATGGAATAACCAAAAATTCATAAAGCCCATATCGACATCTGAAGGCTGTTTTCCATTCATCGCCTTCCTTTATCCTGATCAAATGATAACCATTCTTCAAATCCATCTTGGTGAAGAATTTTGCTCACTTGACTCTATCCTGTAATTCTGACATCAGGGAAGGAGATTAGCGATTTGCAATGGTTATCTTATTCATTCCACGATAATTGACACACAATCTTAGGCCTCTGCCATGGGGTTTGTGTACGCAGAGAATGGGTGCAGCGGCAGGAGATTTTGATGGTCTAATCTTGCCTGTCCTTAGCATTTCCTTCAACCATTCTCTGAGGGTCTCCAATTCAACTTCATTAAGTGTATAAACTGGTCCCCAAGGAGGTGTCTCTCATTTTTTTAGGTCAATTGCATGGTCGTAAGGCTTGTGGTCAGGAAGCTTATCTGCTGCTTCCTTGGTCATGATGTTGATACACCTTCGGAATTTCTCAGGTACTTGTTCAAATGCATCTGATAATTCTTCCTTGGTGGTCGCAGTGGAGATGTGGCCTATAATCGAGGCCTCTGGGTGGTTGAGCACTCTTTTGTCAACCTTGAGTGAGAATGCACTAGCCTGAGCCTTGGAGCATTTTTCTGTGCAATGTGGGGTTGTGAATGAGATGTTGTTCTTTTCACCCCATAGGTTGCATGGCTGGTGTTTTGTCATCCACCAATATGGAAGAATGACATCGCAATCACTGTCTAGAGGTGCCACCTCAAAAGATTCTGCAGCAAAATGCTTTTTGTGCTACAACATGAAAGGAACCATAAAGAATTCTCCTGCTCCAACAACTACCTCATTGTTGAAGTTGCGGATTTGGAGGGGGATGTCTCTCTTTATGGTTGGGATATTATGTTTCTGAACAAAGCCCTTGTCCAGAAGTGCCACAGTGGATCCTGTATTAAGTAGGACTCTCACCAATCGTTGCTTGTTTTTGGACCAGGTCAGAACCATGTCAATGATTGGTCTGGGTCCATGGTGGGGTGGAACCGGGTCAGCCCCTTGAGTAGCTGGCGTTGAGGTTCCATTGTCGGTTCGTCCACTCTTAGTCCTGGTTGACAGGAGGTTGTCTGAGGCCTTTCTTTTCACACCCGTGCACTTGTGTACTTCTGCATCTGAGCTGGTTTCCTCATCGGGCGATGCCTCCCTAGAGGACTCGAAAAATCTGAGTCCAACTCCTCACTGTCTTCCAATTCCCAACACCTGGGCTGAGCATCTGGGATGTCAATATCCTCATTGTCCTGCTTAGCAGCTGCAGTCTTACCCTCTTTTTATCCTTGGGCTTCTCTGGCCCTTTATCCTCATTTTCATCATTATCCCTCTTTCTCTTGCCTGCTGTCACACCCTATAATGTGTGATAATAGATTGGGTAACATGTATAACTTGAGAGAGAACATGGCAAACTCGACAGGAGAATGAATATTATGAATCAGCAATTTGGGCCGGAACCCTCTGAAGATCCGGCAAGCGAAGTCACGTGACTCGTGACCCCGAATGAGACCTCATGAAGGTCCTGGCCCAAGACGTCACACCTATTGAACATCAGCAAGGGAAAGATCAGGAAGGAGCAAGGAAAGGAGTTACCTCACTAATGGTGACTCAGCCATGAGAAGAGTGTTGGCGACGATGATGGAGAGAACATGACGTCGGTGAAGAGTACCTACTTATACATGAGGAGGTGCTCAGTAACCACCGGATACCAAGAGGGCTTGCACAGAAGATGTCACACCCTATAATGTGTGATAATAGATTGGGTAACATGTATAACTTGAGAGAGAACATGGCAAACTCGACTGGAGAATGAATATTATCAATCAGCAATTCGGGCCGGAACCCTCTGAAGATCCGGCAAGCGAAGTCACATGACTCGTGAACCCCGATTGAGACCTCATGAAGGTCCCGGCCCAAGACATCGCACCTATTGAACGTCAGCAGGGGCAAGATCAGGAAGGAGAAGGGAAGGACTTACCTCAATGATGGCACTTCAGCCATGAGATGAGTGTTGGCGACGATGATGGAGAGACAAAGACGAGGGCGAACAGTACCTACTTATACATGAAGAGGTGCTCAGCAACCAACAGATACCAAGAGGGCTTGCACGGAGAAGAGCTCCATGGCATGTGCAAGGCATTGCGAAATCATCATTCAACATACCTGCATTCAGAGTTAGTTAAGGCAGAGTCTAGTCGGCGAACAGGAGTGGCGCTGAGTACAAGGGTCAAGACTGCACAGCATGAGACAATGTACAACAAGCAAGGAACCCACTCAAGGAACCTGTTCAAAGGAACCCGATATGATGTGACCTTCAGCTAGGAATACTCCGTAGGGAATTGTTGGGATTGCGTTCACACCAGGGTGTGGCTGCGCACAGGTGAGCACAGGTGGGGGACTCATGACATCACACGGAAAGTGCTAGAAACGCACGAGTGATAGGGCATGATTGTCACCTCACAAGCAATCAAGATTTCCTTAGGGAATCTATGATGACGAGGCTCAGAAGGAAAATGGCTCATTGTCATTCCCGGATGAGTTATTGCATTACGCGGCCAGACGGGGATTGAATCCTGTTATGATCGCTAATCCCTTACCTTATGGGAAGGTGTGGTATCATGGCGAGGAATTTTCAAGAATTAACTCGAAGATGGTGGTCAGCATGCAAGTGAGTGATTAATGCAATCATGAGCTTGCGCTGACGCAATCTATCCAAGATTATTGTTGGAAATGACTCACGTCTTATCTCCTAAACTCGTTTTCAGCAGTACCATCCTGGGGGATGGTTAGACAAAGTTGGAAGTCCAAAAGTCTATAAAGAGGTCTATGTCTCCCACAGTCTCCAAGATCATCAGCAACGAAATCCTCCTCAAGAACAGTTACCAAGAACTATCCCACCGAACCTCAGAGAAGACACCCCTTAAGTTTATTCCACCTTGTGATCGATAGTTCAAAAAAACTTCCTAGCTGTTTCTGAGAAAGCACTGATCGATTAAACCTTCGAAATCAATGAAACGAATTATCGAAACCCCCTCCACATAGCAGAAACTGTGCCCAGGGTCACACCTGCAGAGGCAGTCTTGCCTCCATTTGACAATTCTGTTCCTCCTACTGTTTTCTTTGCATAACAGTCATACATTTTATGACCTGAGCATCCACATCTCCAAAAGTCTGCTTTTTCCTTCTTGTGTTTATCAATTTCACTCTGAGGAACATTCTGTAGGGCCTCCTTTCCTGAGGCAAATATCAAGGGTTTGTCTGACTTTTTTCCTGAGGATCCTTTCTTGTCCCCATTCTTATCCTTGACCTTTCGGACCTTCTGCTGCATCTCACAAGGACAAGCAGCTTCCTTTGGGGGATGGCTGTCCCTTACTTCCAATGTCCTCTTCTTAGGACCCATTATTTCTTCATCAATATTCTCCACAATGTATGCAGCTTCCTTTACTGCTTCGATCATGGCGTCATCATCTCTAGGGATCCCCTTGTATGTCTGGTACACCATTTTCTTGATTTCAGGAGTCCTTGCATCCCAGATAACTGCTCTGTACATAGGGCCTGATGCCCCTACTCACATGTTGAGGTCTTCCAATTTCATAATATAGTCATCGATGTCTCCTTTATACTGGAGTTCTCGGATTCAGCGTCCATCTTTCTGGACTTCTCTTCTGTCCATAAATTGTGTTTCAATGGTGCTTGAAAAGGCGGCCCAATTGTCCTTCAGCCCTTGGCTCTTGATTGCCTTTCGGCACTCTTGATGCCAACTGAGGGCTTTGTGGGAGAATAAACTCCCTACCCATTTAACCTGTGCATGCTCATCAGGGAAGGAAGAGGAGTATGTCTCAATGTAGTCGTGAACTGACATCCACCAAGCTCGGAAGAGCATTTTATCCTTTCCAGTAAAGATCTGAGGAGCCTTCATTTCAGGCATCTTGGGTTTCTTGTGGGGATCTGCTGAGGTGGGCTCCTTCAACTTGTCCACCAAGGTTTCAAAGAACTCTGTTACTTTCACCTCATGTTACCTTCGCTCCTTTCATTCCTTTCTGTGTCTGCAGAAGCTGTCAAGGGTTCTCCTCCCGGAGCTTGAGTTATCATCTGATGACGAGGAATCTGAGGAGTCTGATGGAGGTAGTCCTGCTCCAGGCCTTGGAGGTCTGCCACCATTTCCACCCTTTCCTGCTGAGGCTCCACTTTCCGAGTGAGCTGTGGATGGAGGTAATGCCCTTGCGATTGCATCTCTAAGTGTTTCAGATGAGGGTCCTCCTTCTTGCATGGCTTCAGTGAGGGATTGTGCATCGATTGGTTGTTTTCGGGCCATCTTGTCCATCACAGCCTGAATAACACTATCGATTATCTCCTTCTTTTCTTGCTGGTGGGCTGTTTCATATTGAAGCTGGCAGCATTGCTGTTGCTCCTCAGCCTTAGCCAATGCTCTAATATGCCTGTCCTGATACTTGTTGCTGTCCTCCTTCCCAGATGCCCAATTCTCCACATTCTTGTTCCAGTTCACTTGGTAGGTGTCATGGCTCAAGAAATTCATTCACTTCTCACCTATCACTTGTCATCAGTCATTTATCAGGTGGCTTATCTGGGTGGCTGTGCTCTTGGCGATGAGCCCCATGGACTAGGATAATTGCTCAGCCGCATATGTTTGGAAGGTTTGGGGTGGCTGTGCTGTTTAGTTAAGGGTTAAGGGTTTAGGGTCTGCTAGTTTAGAGTCTCGGCATGGAAGGAGAAAATGTATATATAAGAGGACTTGTCCTCCCAGCATTCTGTTTCTTTTCCTTGTCTCCTTACACAGTTATTTGTTCATCTCACCAAATAAATATTTGGATCCTCTCCAGTCCTTGTCCTCGTCTTCACCTCTGCCTCTGTCCTGGTGTCCATCTTCGATCCTCTGGCCTTTGTCCTCTTCGCTCTGTTTTCCCTGATCCTGTCCCTTGAGCAATCTCTGCTCCTAAATACGGATCACCTATAGTTGTTGCATGTCATAGCTTCAGACATCCAACATTCGTGCTTCCCAAGAGGTTCTGTCTTGCGTTCACGATCACTGTCAACAAGCCTAGAGCCCTCAGGTTCTCCATCAATTACCTTGTCCACAACCGCCATTACAACATAACTGTGTAATCAAGTACCTGCCGGCTCTACCATCTGTTCTTGATTACTCTATGCTTATGCTCCACAACCTGTGGTTCTACCAGTTCATACACCTCATCCCGAAATTCCTGTCCTTGGGAAACCGCGGTATTATCGACGAAATCGAAATCGCCCGCCAAATCAGAAATGAAATCTCTGCAACATGAGTCACCTTTGATGACAACAACCTTACCTGGCACCTGCATTAAAAGCCTAAACACCATGGCTGATCAAGAAAGTGTTATAGCGCTGTATCTCAATGCAGCCCAAAGTGATGAAGTCAACAAAGATCCATCCAAAATCAAAGACTTATTCAACGCAGTTAAGGAATACAAACGTGATTGCCAAAAGTTGACCGACCTCCAGGCAGAGCTACAGGAATCCCAAAAAGACAACTCTGCCTATGCGAAACGTATCACTGACCTGGAATGTGACCTTGAGTCAGCCAATGCCACCATCTGACTCCTGCAATCCATTACAGGAAAGTCTGCCCTCCTGACAACTAGACCAATCAAATTACCCCACCCACCGGAGTACTCCAGAGATCGCAAGGACTTATTGAACTTCATTTCAAAGGTCAGGTCAAAGCTACCAGGAGACTTCTCTCACTTCATTGATGACCAACATAAACTTCGCTACCTGTATGGCTATCTCAAAGGCAATGCCCAGAACCAGGTCCAACCCTACGTCCTTGAAGACAAGATCAACCTCAAGGATGCAGAGGAACTGATTGACATCCTCGAATCTGCATTTGGGGATCCAAACCAAGTGGGAACTGCCTCGATGGAATTAGACCAACTCAACCAGGGCAACAGGGAATTTAGCATCTATTATCCTGAATTCCAACGCCTCATGGCAATTCTCGATTTTGATGCAAATGCAAAGAAGGCTGCCTTGAAGCATGGAGTGTCCTGAGAACTACAAGCAAATCTGGTATATCAAGCCAATGAACCCCAAGACTTTGCAAAGTTCGTCGACCTATGCATGAAACTAGACTATCATATCCGAGCCCATGCAGCAGTGACCAAACGCCAAGCCACATCAGCTGCCCCATGCACAAACCCCACCCTGACCCGACCAGCTGCTCACCCTACTAGCACCAACAGTGGTAATTATGGAACTGCGCCCATGGACCTATCAGCCTCCCAAAAGGCACAAAACAAACACTGACATGATGAGCACATGGCAAAGGGGCTGTGCCTGTACTGCGGATCAGCAGACCACTTTAAAAATGAATGCCCCACCCTGGCGGCTGACAACTCCCGGAAGATGCACCTTGCAGCAGCCGAAGTCGCAACAACACCCACAGACCCCACCTCTACCCCTGATTCCAGCTCGGGAAAAGAGTAGTCCACCAGGAGCCTGTTGGCTCTCTTGGTGGACCTGCCCCTGCCTCTTCATTTGTATTGTCGCAGGAAATCTTCTATGTATCAGCAAGTTCTTTGTCAGTTAATCAGGAAAATGAAATGGATGGTAGTCACTTAGTCATACCTTGCACCTTGACCAACCGTGACACCAAAATTGACACCCATGCACTTGTGGATTGTGGATGTACTGGACTCTCGTTTATGAATGAGGCTTTCGCATGCCAACACAACCTCCCCTGTTACCAGTTAAAAACCCCAAAAATAGTTGAAGTAATTGATGGCTGACCAATCTCTTCAGGTGATATCACTGAATATGTGGAAACCCAATGCACCATCGGCGATCACCACGAAACACTGATTGTGTATATCACCTCTCTTGGCCACTACCCTCTAGTCCTTGCAATCCCTTGGCTCAAGAAACATGATGTTACCATCAACTTTGCAAAAAATGATATCCAATTCTGCTCCCCCCAGTGCCTCCCACATTGCACCATGGTTAAAGCTACACCAATGAGGGGTCTGACACCAGAACAAAAGAATAAGATCTGTGCTATCTCGGCTACAACCTTTGTATGAATTGTCAACAATAGCAACCAACAGTATGGCAAGGTCGAGCAGTTCAGCCTATCACTTAACGAAATTAACACCTCCCTGCAAGAACCAAAAGATGACAAGCCAGACCTCAAAACAATCGTGCCACAAGAATACCACAAATACCTGAAGATTTTCGAAAAGGTCAATGCTGACAAATTGCCCCCTCACCACCCCTGCGACCACAAGATCCCCTTAGAGGATGGGTTCAAACCCCCCTTTGGCCCACTGTACTCCCTCTCACACCCATAACTGGAAGAACTAAAGCAGTGGATTGATGAAAACATGAGCAAAGGATTCATTTGAGCATCATCCTCCCCAGCTGCTGCACCAATCTTGTTTGTCAAGAAAGGGGATGGTTCTCTATGCCTAGTTGTAGATTATCGAGGAATCAATGAAGGAACAATCAAAAACTGCTACCCTCTCCCACTCATGCAAGACACTCTGATGAACCTCTCTCATGCAAAGTGGTTCACAAAACTTGACATTAGGGGGGCCTACAACCTCATCCGAATGGCAGAGGGAGAAGAATGGAAAACTGCCTTCTGCACCCATTATGGTCTTTTTGAATCATCAGTAATGCCATTTGGTCTCACCAATGCCCCTGCAACCTTCCAGAATTTTATCAACGATGTCCTGGCCCCCTATTTAGACCATTTCTGCACCGCTTACCTGGATGACACACTCATCAATTCTGACACCTTCGAAGAACATCAACATCATGTGAACCTTGTGCTAGATGCCTTTGAGAAAGCAGGCTTACACCTGAAGCCAGAAAAATGTGAGTTCCATTGCCAGGAAGTTAAATACTTGGGCCTTATCATCAGTACAGAAGGAATTGAAATGGATCCCGAAAAAATTACAGCTGTCCAGGACTGGGAATCACCCTGCAACCTAAAAGATGTCCGTGCCTTCCTGGGGTTCGCCAACTTTTACCATCACTTTGTCCAAAATTATTCCAAAATTGTGCAACCACTTACACTCCTGACATGAAAAGGAGTACCATTTGCCAGGAAGGATGAACAACAAAATGCAATGGATGAGTTAAAAAACACATTTACATCTGCACCTGTCCTTGCCTGATTTGACCCTGACCGCGACGTCATTGTTGAAACTGATGCTTCAGACTATGTATCTGCTGGAGTACTGTCACAATATGATGATGATGGCATCCTACACCCAGTGGCATATTTCTCTAAGAAGCACTCTCGAGCAGAATGCAACTATGAGATTTATGACAAGGAACTAATGGCAATCATACGTGCATTCGAGGAGTGGAGACCAGAATTACAGTCTGTTATCAACCCAATCAGTGTCCTATCAGACCATAAGAATCTGGAATATTTTACCACAACAAAACTCCTGAACTGATGACAAGCCCGATGGTCACAATTTTTGTCCCAATTTAATTTCAAGATTGTTTACCACCCAGGGACTGCTCTAGGGAAACCCGATGCACTGACTAGACTATCTGGAGATCTGCCTAAAAAGGGGGATGACTGCTCCCTGGAAAACCAAACCACCATAATTAAACCCGAAAACATCCTCCATGCCCTGGCCACCACCTTGTCTGACCAACCTGACATTACCTCACCAGCATTCTCCCCAGATGCCCCTACACTAAGCTGACTCTTCCACGAAGGATATGCTTTCAACCCCTTCCCAAACAAGATCCTCCAGATGCTCAGTGATGGAACAAAACAATGTAAAGACATCACACTGGCAGAATGTGAGAAAAGTGACAACCTCTGCTGGTACAGACAACGAATCTAGGTTCCAGACTATGAACCGCTAAGACTGCACCTTATACAACAACATCATGAGACCCCTACAGCAGGTCACCCTGGCAAATCAAAGACACTCGAATAGCTATCGAGGACATATACCTGGCCCAAGATGCGCAGAGATGTTGACTGCTACACTTGCAACTGCCATACCTGCCAACCCTCGAAATCTAGCAGAAATGCCCCATCCGGTGTCCTACGACCACTACCTATCCCAGACAGACCTTGGCAGGATATATCAATGGACTTTGTAACAGGATTACCATGGTCGAATGGTTATGATGCGATATGGGTTGTGGTGGACCGACTGACAAAAGAATGGCACCTTGTACCTTGCCATACAGATGTTGATGCCAAGGAACTCGCGAACCTATTCATTAGCCATGTCTTGCGACTCCATGGACTGCCCCTGACAATCATATCAGACCGAGTGCCCCAATTTGCTGCACTATTCTGGACACACTTATGTCACTGTTTGGGAATTGACCCACGACTCTCAACTGCCTAATTGCTCAGCTGCATATGTTTGGAATGTTTGGGGTGGCTCTGTTGGTTAGTTAAGGGTTAAGGGTTCAGGGTCTGCTAGTTTAGTGTCTCGGTGTGGA
Source organism: Pyronema domesticum (assembly GCA_024516145.1). Lineage (NCBI taxonomy): Eukaryota > Fungi > Ascomycota > Pezizomycetes > Pezizales > Pyronemataceae > Pyronema > Pyronema domesticum. The sequence continues at coordinate 19,386 of JAJJXL010000006.1, read as the reverse complement.
CGCAGAAAATGTCTATATAAGAGGACTTGTCCTCCCAGCATTCTGTTTCTTTTCCTTTTCTCCTTACACAGTTATTTGTTCATCTGACCGAATAAATATTTGGATCCTCTCCAGTCCTTGTCCTCATCTTCGCCTCTGCCTCTGTCCTGGTTTCCGTCTTCGATCCTCTGGCCTTTGTTCTCTTCACTCTATTTTCCCTGATCCTCTCCCTTGACCTATCTCTGCTCCTAAACATGGATCACCTATAGTTGTTGCACGTCACAGCTTCAGACATCCAACATTGGTGCTTCCCAAGAGGTTCTGTCTTGCATTCACGACCACTGTCAACAAGCCTAGAGCCCTCAGGTTCTCCGTTGACTACCTTGTCCACGACCGCCGTTACAGTAGGTAGCAAAACCTTCCAGTACATTGTTGATGATTTGCACTCCAGCTGTCAGTCCTTCTGCAGCCTCTTGGTTTGCCTCCTGATTTTGCTGAAGATCTGTGGCCAGGCCTCCAATTGTCTGCCAGACCTGGGAACCAAACTCATTGCTGGCCTGAACAATGCACACAATGGCAGCATGGTTCATTTCTTGGTTGATATTTCCCTTCTTGATGACAACATCATAGGCATATTGCATGGTTGCTGCCATCTCCTGGTATAAGGCCTTCATCTCAGTGATGTTGGCATTTGCTGTAGCTCCTTCCTTTTGCAAGGCCTGAAATAGACCTTGGACATCCCTTTCAGTAACATTCATTCGATTCACCATTCAGATGAACCATTGGGGAAGCTGGTCCTTGCTAACTGTAGCTGTTAACCGGGGGCTGTCTCGTGACCGGCGGTAGGGTAACTCAAGATTTCCGAAAAGAAAAAATGAGAAGCAATAATTCCAATGATGGGAATTATTTACTTCTCTGGGGATTCTCGTGGGAGTAATGAGTAGTAACGTGTTATAATCTTAAACTCTCCTGCTTATCTCAGGGAGCGTTTCGAGATCGTCGATGGAAATTGCGTTCAAGTGTGAACAGCAATCTGTGTGGGTCTTATTGTTCGAAGAGGGTCTTGGTTGTATTGTTGTATAGGTTATTCGAGTATTGTGTAAATAATCGAGTATGAGGTACTAATATCTTTCTGGGACTTGCTTGTAATTGATGGGACGATTGTGGGTCTTTTGCTGGATGATGGCTTTTTCGAGTGGGGGCTTTTTCATATTTTATGTTTTCTGACTTGAGCTCCCCACTCATATACCCACCGGGTACGTTGCGGTGGTCGGAACGCCAAGTACTGGTTGACGTTGGTAGAGAGCATGCAAACATGATATTTTTCGCATACAAATTCCGTATTTCGAATTTTTCCATGCAAACGCTCCAAATCATTCCCAAACCAATCGGATCACTCTTGGTGATCCTCTCGGCCGTATCGTGCATGCGCTGTTGCTAAACCCGTCGTTTGCCAATATATTATGTCTAATAATATGACCTCCGTAGGGCATTTGAGCACATATCCCATCTTATGCATGCGTCGTCAGCTCAGGTGAAGTGTTTGTCCTTAGTTGCCGGATTTCCTGATCCGTCCTTATCTGGGCTGCGGCTTCCTGTGCCGTCTGTGTGCCTTGCCAACACTTCACCACGGTAGATGTCATCCGGGCCTCCTGTGGCTTCCGATAGGATCCAACATTCATATCTGTTTGTCCGTATGCGCTTATTCTCGTCATATCGGGCTAACCGAAGGTTTTTCTGCAAGATAAGGTTTCCTGTATTGTCGGCTGCCTCAGGGCTGCTATGCCACGTATTGGTCTTTATCGCCTATGACAATCCTCATCTCCTTCAGCCGACTAGACTCCGTTATTGCATGTCTTATCTTAATGGCATTCGGTATTGTTCCTTCGGTCTTCCGATCATCTCCGCTGAGCTTCCTCGGTAACATATGATTCTTGTTTTGGACTTGGCACTCAGTCGTAGGGTACATTCAATTCATTCTTAAATACCTAACTGTTCCTCTCATCCATCGATTCCTCATCCTCATTACCAACTCCGACTTCCTCCAGCCTTCGTCTACGGTCGATCACGGCAGACTCGGTCGTATACGGCGAACTCCTCCTTTCTACATTCTTTTTGTTCCTTCTGCCTTTCTTTGTCCCAGCCCCTTCTCTGTCTGCCTGTTGGGGTGGTCCTGTATGACACGGCACAACGTTCGAATACGGCAGATCGCATACGGCAGAGGGTAGTCCCTTTGTGGACTTGTGGCAAGTAAGAACCACAGTGGCCCAGGCTATAAGTATTCCAGGTTTTTGTCAACATCAGCGGTACATTCCCCAGGATACGGCTGGGCATTAGAAACCTCAGCCGTTGATCGGAAACTGTCCCTCCTGAGGCTACCCCGGGTTCCTAACCCTTTATGATGCTGACTTTTTTCCTGGCCCCCCATTATCCTACTTCCTGCGGGAAGTGGATGAAGGGTGGTTAGTAATGGCTCTTGTCCTATGGCTTGAGTCATTACTTAGTAAGAATCCCCATTCTTAAAATGTGTCTTAAAGGTGGGGTATGACACTACCTCCCCCCTTATAAGATTTCGACCCGAAATCATTAACTTAGATTCTTGGCTTATGAATTCTTAGCTATATGATTATGAAACGGGATTTTTTGATGAAGTCCTCCAACCCCTTCATCCACCAACATGTTTTCTTATCCCAAGACCATTAAAACCTCAGAGAGGAAAGGTATCTTGAGATAGTTGGTTGTTTAAACATGTTGGTCCCTCGGCATGCCTGGATTCCTTGAGTGGAACTCTCGGAGTGACTGCAGGCCACCTACTATGAAGCATTCATACGGTTCTTCAGTATGATCCTTCTTAAGTGGATATCCTTTCCATCTGACTCGGTAAAGGACTTTCCCCTTGACTTTCCTACTCGATAAGATCTCTTCTATCTCCCATTCCTCATTGCCCTCGATGTCATCACATTCATCAATGATTTTTAATAGATCGGGCGGAGGTCTGGTCCCATTGTTGTATGGTTCGAGTAAGGATACATGGAAGGTATTGTGGATCTTCCATTTTCTGGGTAGTGATAGTCGCATGGCTGTTGAAGAGATTACTTTCTCTATCGCAAAGGGGCCATGCTTCTTGTGGTCCAGTTTATGTTTTGGACGTCTGGTCTGGATGTTCCTTCCATCTAACACGACTAGGTCCCCGACCTTGAACTCTGGGGCATCCTTGCGTTTATTATCGGCATATTTCTTCATTCTTTCCCGAGTTGCTTGTAGGTTTTTCGTGACTAGACTTTGAACTGAGAGGATGTGGTTGATGTATCCTTCTTGAGTGTCCTCGCTGGTTGGTGTTGTACTTGGGTTGGTGCAACCTGGGTGTCGGCCATAGTTGGCAAAGAAGGGTGACATGCCTGTGGCCTGAGTTACTGAATTGTTGTATGCGAACTCAGCCATGGGCAAGAGCCCAACCCAATCATCCATCTCATAATTGGTGAATGATCGTAAGTATGCCTCGATTGTCTGGTTGATCCTTTCCGTTTGGCCAGCTGTTTGTGGATGAAAAGATGTGCTCATTCGTGGTCGTATTCCTAGGATGCCAAGGAACTGTTTCCACTCTGTGGAGGTAAAGCGGGAGTCGCGGTCTGAGATGATATCGGTTGGGATGCCATGGAATCTCCATATCTCCCTGGCGAATATCTTTACTACGTGTTCTGCTGTCTTTTGATCCTTCTTGAGTGGTATGAAGTGAGCCATCTTTGTAAACCTGTCTACGATGACCCAGAGTTGGTCACAGTCCTCTGACAAGGGGAGGTCTGTGATGAAGTCCATGGCAATTGATGTCCATGGTGCATATGGGAGCTCTAATGGTGAGAGCAGGCCATATGGCTTGTGGCGTGATGCCTTGTCCTTCTGACATTCTAAACAACTTCTGATATATTCGATAATTTCTTGGTCCATCTTAGGCCACCAGAAGTTGCGTCGGATTAGCTCGATCGTTTTGTCTTGACCAAAGTGTCCAGCTACTGCGCTGTTGTGCTCGGTATGTAAAATCGCATGTCGTGCATTCTCTGGGACCCAAAGCAATCCCTTGCGATATAATAATCCATCCTGAAGTTCTAAAATCCCTTCCTTTCCTTCTGTCTTCTGCGCGCTTCTACTGAGGTCCTCTAAGGCCTGGTAGTATGCTGCGTCTTGTTGTCCTGCCATTCTTATTTCCTTCTCAAATTCCTTTGTCCATTTCGATACTGATGATGCCAAATAAGCCAGCTGAACTGCTGAGCAACAGAACACCATTCCTTCTCCTCCAGTACTGATTGCTGAGATTGTGTCGAAGTGTTTTTCATGCAATACAGTCTGTATCGGCTGGTTTCCACCTCCCCCCTTTTCAGGGCGATACTCCGGGCGCCTCGATAATGCATCTGGCTTGCCATTACTTGTTCCTTTCCTATAAAAAATTTTGAAGTCCACGCCAGCCAGTTCCTGAGCCCAGCGTGCCTGCCTTCTGTTGAGAACCTTGGTTGTCATGAAGTACTCAAGGTTTTTGTGGTCGGTAAATACCTGAACCGTGTGAAGTGATCCCTCCAAGTATCTTCGCCATGCCTTGACACAATCAACTATCGCAAGTAGTTCCTTATCATGTATTTCATAGTTGATTTCGGCTGGTGAGAATTTTCTGGAGTGGAAGGCAACTGGGTGCAGTTTCTTGTCTTCTGCTGTTTGGGACAATGTTCCACCTAGTGCAAAATCTGATGCATCAGTTTCAACAATGCATTCTTGTTGTGGGTCGAAGTGTGTGAGGATGGGTGCAGTCGTAAAGCAGTCTTTCAGTTTTTCGAATGATTCTGTCATTGCCTCTGTCCAAACCCAGTCCTTGGGTGATCCCTTGGTTGAATCGCTGAGGGGTTTAGCGATTTTTGAGAATTCTCTTATGAATCGGCGATAGAAATTCGCGAAGCCAATAAATGACTGTACATCCCTTAAACATCTTGGTCGTTCCCACTCCCGAATGCATTGGACTTTGTCTTGGGCCATTTCAATACCATCTTTTGAAATAACATACCCCAGGAAGTCGACTCGGCTGGTTGACCAAAAGCATTTGTCCTGTGATATAGCTAGCCCATTTTCTGCTAGGCGTTTCAATACCTCTGTGACAATGCGATCGTGTTCTTCCTCTGTTTCTGCATAAATGAGGATGTCGTCCAAATATACAATTAATCCTAAGTCCAACAAATCCCGAAAAATGTGATTCATCATATTTTGAAAGGTTGCTGGGGCATTTGACAACCCAAAGGGCATGACAGTGTATTCGTACAGTCCATACCGCGTCTTGAATGCTGTTTTCCATTGGTCTCCAGGTTTGATCCGAATCAAGTTGTATCCATTCTTGAGGTCAATCTTGGTGAATATTTTTGCACCTCTGACCCTGTCTTGGAGTTCGGACATAATTGGTAATGGGTATCGATTGGCGATTGTTACCTTATTCAAACCCCGGTAATCGACACATAACCTGAGGCCTCGACCATGGGCCTTTGGAACAAAGATGATTGGTGCTGCTGCAGGGGATTTCGAAGGGCGGATCTTTCCTAATTCCAACATTTCCTTGAGGTAATCCCGCAGCGCTTGTAATTCTGTTTCATTTAGGGGGTACATTGGTCCCCATGGTGGTTGTTCACCTTCTTTCAGGTCTATCGCATGATCATAGGGTTTGTGGTCTGGGAGTTTATCTGCGAGCTCCTTGCCTAGGACTTCGACATATTGTCGGAACTTTTGTGGTACAATTGTTGCAGGGTCAACCTCATTTGTATCTGAGTTAACTGATGCAACATATCCAATTACTGTTGCGTCATGGTGGTGTAGGATATCTTTATCCATTGTGAGGGAGAATTCTTGTGCTGCGGCTTTGGTGCAGTGTTGTTTACAGAAGTCGGAGTCTAAGGTGATGTCTTGTGGTTTTCCCCAAAACTTGTTGGGTTGATGCTTTGCCATCCACCAACAGGGTAGGATTATGTCGGTGCCTGATTCTAGGGGCATAACCTCGAAGGTTTCTCTGGTGTAGTGGTATTTGTACTGAAGTAGCAAGGAATGTGTAAATGCTTCCCCAGCACCTGATAAGGGGCGACCATCTGCTCCATTGATTCGTAATGGGTTATTGCGAGTGATCGTTGGTAGGTTATTTGCCTTAATAAATTTGGAGCTGATGATTGGTATGGCTGCACCGGTATCAAACATCACTTGGACACTCCTTTTCTTTTGTCCAGGTACTGAAAGATGCATTTGGACAATTGGCCTGGAACCAACTCGGGGTGGTCTGTTGTTGGCCAGCTGCAGTTTCATCTCGGGTTCTTTTTTATTAGGTTTTAATTTTTTAGATTGTTTTTGGGTTTCTTGATTTTTGGTGCGTTTTACTCCAGCGACTGATATCTTTTGAGAACTTGATACGTCTTCCCGTTCTTGGATGCCTCTGTGTATCCTTCGAGGCTTTCCTAGTTTAAATCCGAGAGATCGGAGGTCTCTACTTCCCAGACCCTTCTTGCTGTTTCAGGGGCTGGCTCTGATTTTGTCTGGGTCACTGTGGCGACATTCTTTGGCCGCTTGGATATGGGTTCCTCTGTCTCCTCCTTTTCATCTTCGGAATCTTCTGATGGTCGTTGGCGTTTAGCCTTCTTTGTGACTGCGGCCACTGTGGTGGTCAGTTCGGTTCCTTTTGAGGTCTTCTTTGCAAAGCATTCTAGGGTGTGGTGGCTATTTCGGCCACAGCGCCAGCAGGAGGCCTTGTCTGCTTTGTGTTGGTCGATTTCAGCCTGAGGGACCCCGGCCAATGCTTCACGGTTATTTTGGAATTTCTTTTCTCGATCACCCTTGGGTGTGCGAGTGGTCTCTTTAGTTTTACCATTGTTGGATCTTTTGTTTTCATCTCGCTTTCGCTTCTCCTTCTCCTGTTTGGGTTCCGAGGGGGCCTGATAAATGTGGAGCAGTGGTTTTTCATGCATGTTCCGATGTTCTTCTTTTGCAGTTGCAAGTTTAATGAGTCTGGCCTTGAAACACTCATACTTTGGGTCATCCATGTCCTGAACATCTGTCCATGCGTGGCAGGCCAGATCCTCTGGGAATGCCTGGTCATGAATTTCTCTCAGGACTTCTCCTTCGACTTGGGCCTTCTCTTGGTAGATGGCCATCCTGATTCCCCATTGATCTGCTGGAAGGCCGGTCTTATGGCATCCCGGTTTGTACTTCCAATGCAACCTGGCCATCTTGTTGGTGTAGTTGCGCTTCTGGTGGGGGTCACGGAAATAGTGGTCCATTGCTGCAGTGTATGAGGGCCAGGTATCAGGGCGTAATTCCTTTTCCGTAGTGTCGACACGGTTTTGGTGCCATTGGCGGGCATCACCCTTTAGGAGGGACCCCAACCAGTGAATTCGGGTGGCATCAGTGTTAAAGTCGATAGATCGTACAGTCATATATTCCTTGACTGCTTTCATCCATGGGATGTAATTTTCTCTATCCCCATCGAAAACCTCTGGTTCCTTCATCTTGGGAGCTTTTCCTAGGACAATTGCTTCTGGTCGCTTGGTGATGCGATTCTTTTTGTCCTTCTTCCGTAGGGCACGAATGAGTTTTGATATCTCATTCCCTAGATCCTTCGGTCTATCTGATTCTGAGTCTGAACTGGAAGAGCTGGAACTGCTTCCTCCTGGTGGAGGTCCTGGGGGTGGTATCACTCCACCTGGTGGACTGCTGCCTCTAGACTCTGTCGCTCTTGAACGTCTACTTGATCGGTCACTGGGTGGTAGGGGAGGAAGGTCGCAGTCTGACTCCATCCCATCACTACTTGGGAGGGGAATTCTCCCCTGTCGAGCATGTTGCTCTAAGATGCTATCAATGACCGACGTTACATCTATATCCTTTGGGGACTGTTGCGCCAATTGGAACTGGGTTTTTAACTCTTCTCCAATGGCCTGAAGCTCCTCCCGGAATGATCGTCGCATGTCTTCTCGTTCTTGCTGCGAAATAGCAGATGCATTGGCCTGGTTCTGTTGGAGTTGTGACTGGAGACGCTTCACTTTCCGTAGGTCCTCCTTGACCTTCTCCTGGTCGACTCTTGCCCTGGCTTCTCGGGCATTCATTTCTGCAGCCCATCATTGGCAATCATTGTTGAACTTCTCCTGCTTAACTGCCTGGTCTTTGTGGTATGCGATCCAGACATTTTGGTTGGCTTCCATTTGTTGGGCGAAATCCTGAAGTAACTTCTGTCTTCGTTCTTCACTTTCTGCCGCTTTGATGGTAATCGTCTCTACATGTCTTCGTAGGGCCATGTGGGCAGCTGCCACTTCTGCAAATTGAGTGGTGGTGAGGTTGAAGTGAGCACCGGTAGCATCTGCAGCATGCTGCTGGGCCTGAGCAATCGCAAGGTTTAAGTTGGATTCGATTTTGCGATAATCATTCTGCATTTGCATAAAAATACGGTATGCCTCTGTTTCATCCCCTTGGATTTGTCCTCGGAGGCTGTTGATTTCAACTGCAGTATGGTGTAGTTGATTCATAAGGGTATGTCCCCACTCAGGGACAGAGTGCAATTTGATGGGTTCGATAGGTGGGATATTCTCTGATCCCCCATTGTTGGTGCTAACTAGTGCCCAGGAAGGCATAGGCAAGAAATCGATTTCCATTGGCTCGGGCATGGTTTTTCTGTTTGGTGGTTCTGTCTTTCTTGTAGGACGTCTCGCAATACGCTCGGTGAGGCGTTGAGTAAGATTATAGTGTTAACCGGGGGCTGTCTCGTGACCGGCGGTAGGGTAACTCAAGATTTCCGAAAAGAAAAAATGAGAAGCAATAATTCCAATGATGGGAATTATTTACTTCTCTGGGGATTCTCGTGGGAGTAATGAGTAGTAACGTGTTATAATCTTAAACTCTCCTGCTTATCTCAGGGAGCGTTTCGAGATCGTCGATGGAAATTGCGTTCAAGTGTGAACAGCAATCTGTGTGGGTCTTATTGTTCGAAGAGGGTCTTGGTTGTATTGTTGTATAGGTTATTCGAGTATTGTGTAAATAATCGAGTATGAGGTACTAATATCTTTCTGGGACTTGCTTGTAATTGATGGGACGATTGTGGGTCTTTTGCTGGATGATGGCTTTTTCGAGTGGGGGCTTTTTCGAGTGGGGGCTTTTTCATATTTTATGTTTTCTGACTTGAGCTCCCCACTCATATACCCACCGGGTACGTTGCGGTGGTCGGAACGCCAAGTACTGGTTGACGTTGGTAGAGAGCATGCAAACATGATATTTTTCGCATACAAATTCCGTATTTCGAATTTTTCCATGCAAACGCTCCAAATCATTCCCAAACCAATCGGATGACTCTTGGTGATCCTCTCGGCCGTATCGTGCATGCGCTGTTGCTAAACCCGTCGTTTGCCAATATATTATGTCTAATAATATGACCTCCGTAGGGCATTTGAGCACATATCCCATCTTATGCATGCGTCGTCAGCTCAGGTGAAGTGTTTGTCCTTAGTTGCCGGATTTCCTGATCCGTCCTTATCTGGGCTGCGGCTTCCTGTGCCGTCTGTGTGCCTTGCCAACACTTCACCACGGTAGATGTCATCCGGGCCTCCTGTGGCTTCCGATAGGATCCAACATTCATATCTGTTTGTCCGTATGCGCTTATTCTCGTCATATCGGGCTAACCGAAGGTTTTTCTGCAAGATAAGGTTTCCTGTATTGTCGGCTGCCTCAGGGCTGCTATGCCACGTATTGGTCTTTATCGCCTATGACAATCCTCATCTCCTTCAGCCGACTAGACTCCGTTATTGCATGTCTTATCTTAATGGCATTCGGTATTGTTCCTTCGGTCTTCCGATCATCTCCGCTGAGCTTCCTCGGTAACATATGATTCTTGTTTTGGACTTGGCACTCAGTCGTAGGGTACATTCAATTCATTCTTAAATACCTAACTGTTCCTCTCATCCATCGATTCCTCATCCTCATTACCAACTCCGACTTCCTCCAGCCTTCGTCTACGGTCGATCACGGCAGACTCGGTCGTATACGGCGAACTCCTCCTTTCTACATTCTTTTTGTTCCTTCTGCCTTTCTTTGTCCCAGCCCCTTCTCTGTCTGCCTGTTGGGGTGGTCCTGTATGACACGGCACAACGTTCGAATACGGCAGATCGCATACGGCAGAGGGTAGTCCCTTTGTGGACTTGTGGCAAGTAAGAACCACAGTGGCCCAGGCTATAAGTATTCCAGGTTTTTGTCAACATCAGCGGTACGTTCCCCAGGATACGGCTGGGCATTAGAAACCTCAGCCGTTGATCGGAAACTGTCCCTCCTGAGGCTACCCCGGGTTCCTAACCCTTTATGATGCTGACTTTTTTCCTGGCCCCCCATTATCCTACTTCCTGCGGGAAGTGGATGAAGGGTGGTTAGTAATGGCTCTTGTCCTATGGCTTGAGTCATTACTTAGTAAGAATCCCCATTCTTAAAATGTGTCTTAAAGGTGGGGTATGACAGTAGCCGTTTGGTTAAACATGGGAGCTCATTGATTCTCGAGTTGCTCACAAGTCTTGGGGCGATAGATTTTCACAGTGTTGCCCATTTGAACATCATCGGCAGGGCCGGCAGTGGCAGAACCAGCGGCTTTGTGGTGGGACATCTTGGAATAATGACTTGTAGTCAAGATTGCTTTGACATTTGTCCTAGAAGAAGGTCTTTTCGTTTTCATGTTCGATTGATAAACTTGGTAGCTTGTGCCTTAAGTTTATAGTGTGACCCTGGGCACAGTGTCTGCTGTATGGAGGGGGTTTCGATCATTCGGTTTCGTCTCCGAAGATATCACTAAGAAGTTTATTCGAACTAATCGATCACAGGCTGAAAAAAACTTAATGGGGTGCCTTCAGAGGTTTGGTTTCTTTGGTTTTGGTAATGCTTGAGGAGAATAACTTTCGAGGAGGTTTGTTGCTTGTAGCTTTTCGATAGACTTCTTGTCCGAAGATTGTTGATTGTTCTTGAGACTGCGGGAGACTTAGACCTCTTTTATAGACTTTTGGACTTCCAACTTCTTCCAACCAGCCCCTAGGATGGTATTGCTGAAAACGAGTTTAGGAGATAAGACGTCAGTCATTTCCAACAATAATCTTGGATGGATTGCATCAGCACAAGCTTATGATTTCATTAATCACTCACTTGCATTCTGACCACCATCTTTGAATTAATTCTTGAAAATACCTCATAACACCACACCTTCCCACAAGGTACGGGATTCACAATCAAAACTGGATGCAATCCTTGTCTGACTTGCGTAATGCAAATAACTCATCAGGGAATGGCAATGAGCCATTTTTCTTCTGAGCCGCATCATCATAGATTCCTTAAGGAAATCTGGATTGCTTGTGTGGTGATACTCATGAACTATCACTCGTGCCATTCTAGCACATTCCGTGTGATATCATGAGTGCCCCACGTGCACTTGCCTGTGTGCAGCCACACCCTGGTGTGAATAAAATCCTAACAATGCCCTATGGAGTGTTCCCCAGCTGAATGGACACATCATATCAGGTTCCTTTGAACAGGTTCCTTGAGTGGGGTCCCTTGCTGATGTACATTGTCTCATGCGGTGCAGTCTTGACCCTTGTATGCAGCACCACTCCTGCTCACCGACTAGACTCTGCCTTGATCATCTCACTCCCAATGCAGGTATGTTCAATGATGATTTCACAATGCCTTGCACATGCCATGGAGTTCCAATCCATGCAAGCCCTCATGGTATACATCGGTTACAGAGTACCTCCTCAGGTATAAGTAGGTACTGTTCGCCCTCATCATCCTCTCTCCATCATCATCGCCAACCATCATCTCTTGGCTGAGTTGCCATTAATGAGGTAAGTCCTTCCTTCCCTTCCTTGGTCTTCCCATACTAATGCCCAATAGGTGTGACATCTTGGGCCGGGACCTTCATGAGGTCGCATTCGGGGGGTCATGAGTCACGTGACTTCTCATGTCGGAGCTTCCGAGGGTTCCGGCCCGAATAGCTGATTTCATATTCATTCTCCAGTCAAGTTTGCCATGCTCTCTCTCAAGTTATGCATGATACCAAATCCATTATCACACATTATAGGGTGTGACATTCAGCCCTTGGCTCTTGATTGCCTCTCGGCACTGTTGATGCCAACTGAGGGCTTTGTGGGTGAATAAACTCGTAAACCCTTTAACCTGTGCATCCTCATCAGGGAAGGAAGAGGAGTAGGTCTCAATGTAGTGCTGAACTGACATCCACCAAGATCGGAAGTATGTTTCATCCTTGCCAGTGAACATCTCAGGAGCCTTCATTTCAGGCATCTTGGGTTTCTTGTGAGGATCTGCTGAGGCGGGCTGCTTCAACTTGTCCACCAAGTGTCATGGCTCGAGTTTCTGCACTGGAGATGTGATCTCACAAGGATTCGAATCATGCGCTCCACAGCCCGTCACTCGATCTGCTGGGTAAACACTTGGCCCTCACATGTGCCATAATCGCTTAGCCTAGCCAGCCCTAAGCCACGATTGAATGCACCAGATAAGGGTTTTATTATTTTAGGGTTTTGTTTGTTGTGCCATGCATGGCCTGTAGTGCTTCCTTGGCTTTGTGCTTGTGTTTAGGGTTTTTGCTTGTTGTGCCATGCACAGCCCATAGTGCTTCCTTGTCTTTGTGCATGTGTGTGAAGAAGTTGATTGTTAAATAGTTTTGCTTTCCCTGTGTAATTAGTTCTTCACACAGTTATTTGTTTATTTCCTGAATAAATACCTTTTGTCAAGATCTTTGTCCTCGCCTTGTTTACGTGTCCCGATCACGTGCCCTTGTCCAGCCGCCCTTGCCTCGTCTTCCAGCCTCTCTTCACCTTGCCACGTCACATCCTCGAGCCTCGCTTCAGAATAGATACACCATGGAATTATTCAGTTACCTGATCTTTAAACATGGACTTGCAAGAGATTGATACATGCACAATCTCACAAGTCTTAGGATTGAGATTATGAAAGGAACTTTATTTATTACGGTTTAACTATATACAAGAAGAGCCCCCAGGTAACCCCGCCTCCGACTACACTGCCATAACAACATAACTGTGTAGCCTGAACCCGCCGGCTCAGCAGCTATCACTCGACCTTTTGGATTCATACCCACCACACAGTCCTGCATACCGACCACCACGAATTCCTCCCATGCCACAATCCTACCTGCGAAGAACTCCTTGTCCCCCCTTCAATTCACTTTTGATGTGGATGCCAGCAGGACCTCCTACAATGATGAATCTTTCCTCTGGTGTATCCAATAGACTTGCCCAAGTAGCCTATGTCCTTGTCATTGATGCTGCTCAGGCTGAGACTGTCAAGGCCAATCCCTCAGCAATCCTTGCCATCGAAAATGGTGTTGAAGAATATCCTCAACAGCTCACCCTGATCCTCGGCCTGAAAAGAGATACTTGCATACATCTACCATACTGTCACACCCTATAATGTGTGATAATAGATTGGGTAACATGTATAACTTGAGAGAGAACATGGCAAACTCGACTGGAGAATGAATATTATGAATCAGCAATTCAGGCCGGAACCCTCTGAAGATCCGGCAAGCGAAGTCACGTGACTCGTGACCCCCGAATGAGACCTCATGAAGGTCCCGGCCCAAGACGTCGCACCTATTGAACATCAGCAGGGGCAAGATCTGGAAGGAGAAGGGAAGGACTTACCTCAATGATGGCACTTCAGCCATGAGATGAGTGTTGGCGACGATGATGGAGAGACAAAGACGAGGGCGAACAGTACCTACTTATACATGAGGAGGTGCTCGGCAACCAACGGATACCAGGAGGGCTTGCATAGAGGAGAGCTCCATGGCATGTGCAAGGCATTGCGAAATCATCATTCAACATACCTGCATTTGCAGTTAGTTGACCAAGGCAAAGTCTAGTCGGTGAACAGGAGTGGCGCTGAGTACGACGGTCAAGACTGCACAGCATGAGACAACATACAACAAGCAAGGAACCCACTCAAGGAACCTGTTCAAAGGAACCCGATATGATGCGACCTTCAGCTAGGAATACTCTTTAGGGAATTGTTGGGATTGCGTTCACACCAGGGTGTGGCTGCACACAGGTGAGCGCAGGTGGGGGACTCATGACATCACACGGAAAGTTCTAGAAACGCACGAGTGATAGGGCATGATTGTCACCTCACAAGCAATCAAGATTTCCTTAGGGAATCTATGATGATGCAGCTCAGAAGGAAAATGGCTCATTGTCATTCCCGGATGAGTTATTGCATTACGCGGCCAGACGGGGATTGAATCCTGTTATGATTGCTAATCCCTTACCTTATGGGAAGGTGTGGTATCATACCGAGGAATTTTCAAGAATTAACTTGAAGATGGTGGTCAGCATGCAAGTGAGTGATTAATGCAATCATGAGCTTGCGCTGATGCAATCTATCCAAGATTATTGTTGGAAATGACTCACGTCTTATCTCCTAAACTCATTTTCAGCAACACCATCCTGGGGGATGGTTAGATGAAGTTGGAAGTCCCAAAGTCTATAAAGAGGTCTATGTCTCCCACAGTCTCCAAGATCATCAGCAACGAAATCCTCCTCAAGCCAAGTTACCAGAACAATCCCACCGAACCTCAGAAGACACCCCTTAAGTTTATTCCGCCTTGTGATCGATAGTTCGAAATACACTTCCTAGCTTTTCTGAGTAAGCACCACTCGATTCAACCTTCAAATTGAACGAAACGAATTATCGAAACCCCCTCTGCATAGCAGAAACTGTGCCCAGGGTCACACTATAAACTTAAGGCACAAGCTACCAAGTTTATCAAATCGAACACGAAAACAAAAGACCCTCTTCTAGGGCAAGAAAAACACTCTACCTCAAAAAGTCAATTGATTATTCCAAGATGTCCCACCCTGAAGCCGCTGGTTCTGCCACTGTTTGCCCTGCCGATGACGTTCAAATGAGCAACACTGTCGAAATCTATCGCCTGAAGACTTGGGAGCAGCTGGAGAATCAAAAGGCTCCCTCTTTCACACAAACGGCCACAGTTAGCATGGACCAGCTTCCCCAATGGTTCATCAGGATGGTGGAACGAATGAATGTTACAGAGAGGGATGTCCAAGGACTATTCCAGGCCCTGCAGAAGGAAGGAGCTATGGCACAGGCCAATGTCAGTGAGATGAAGGCCTTATACCAGGAGATGGCAGCAACCATGCAAAACGCATATGATGTTGTCATCAAGAAGGGGAACATTGACCAAGAAATCAACCATGCAGCCATCGTTCACCTTGTACAGGCCAGCAATGAGTTTGGGTCCCAGGTCTGGCAGACCATCGGAGGCCTAGCCACGGATATTCAGCAGAAGCAGGAAGCCAACCAAGAGGCTGCGGAAAGGCTGACTGCTGGAGTGAAAATCATCAATGATGTCCTGGAAGGCTTTGCAACCTACCAAGCCAACTGGAATAAGAATGTGGAGAATTGGGCATCTGAGAAGGAGGATAGCGACAAGCGTCATGACCGGAGGATTAGAGCACTTGCGAAGGCTGAAGAGCAGCAACAGCGGCGCCAGCTCGAATACGAGACCACCCGCCAGCAAGACAAGAAAGAGATCATCGATAAAGTTATCAAGGCTGTGATGGACAGGATGGCCCAAAAACAGCCAATCGATGCACGATCCCTTACTGAGGCCCTACAGGATGAAGGACCCTCAGCTGAGACACTTAGAGATGCCATTGAAAGGGCATTACCCCCATCCACAGCCAATTCAGAACATGGAGCATCAGCAGGGAAGGGTGGAAATGGAGGCAGACCTCCAAAGCCTGGAGCAGGACTACCCCCATCAAACCCTTCATACCCCTCCTCATCAGACGATGATGGAAGCTCTGGGAGGAGAACCCTTGACAGCTTCCGCAGACACAGACAGGAGCAGATGAAGAAAAGGGAACGAGATGAGAAAGTTACAGAATGCTTTGAATCTTTGGTGGACAGGTTGATGGAGCCTGCCCCAGCCGAACGACACAAGAAACCGAAGATGCCTGAAATGAAGGCTCCTTAGATATTCACAGGCAAGGACAAAACCCTTTTCCGAGCCTGGTGGATGTCAGGTCAGGACTACATTGAGACCTACTCCTCTGCCTTCCCAGATGAGGATGCACAGGTCAAATGGGTTGGGAGTTTATTCTCCCACAAAGCCCTCAGTTGGCATCAAGAGCGTCGAAAGGCAATCAAGAGCCAAGGGCTGAAAGATAACTGGGCAGCTTTTTCAAGTGCCATCGAGACAAGATTTATGGACAGGAGAGAGGTCCAGAAAGATGAGCATCGAATCCGAGAACTTCAATATGATGGAGATATTGATGATTACATCACAAAATTGGAAGACCTCAACATGAGGGTAGATGCTTCAGGCCCTATGTACCGAGCAGTTATCTGGGATGCAATGACCCCGGAAATCAAAGAGATGGTGTACCAGACCTTCAAAGGGATCCCCAGAGACGACGAATCCATGATTGAAGCAGTCAAGGAGTCTGCATACATCGTGGAAAACATTGACGAAGAGATAAAGGGTCCCAAGAGAAGGACATTGGAAGTACAGGACACACGTCCCCCTAAGGAAGCTGCTCGTCCTCATGAGATGCAGCAGAAGGACCGAAAGGTCAAGGAAAAGAATGGAGATAAGAAAGGTTCTTCTGGGAAGAAGACAGACAAGCCTGCAATTTTTGCCTCAGGAAGGCAGGCCTTACAGAATGTTCCTCAGAGTGAGATTGATAAGCACAAGAAGGATAAAGCAGACTGTTGGAGATGCGGATGGTCAGGTCACAAGATGTATGACTGTTATGCGAAGAAAACAGTAGGAGGGACAGAGTTATCAAATGGAGGCAAGACAGCCTCTGCAGGCAAGAGAAAAAGAGATGATGATGAGGAAGAAGACAAGGGACAAGAGAAGCCCAAGGATAAGAAGAAGGCCAAGACGGCAGCAGCTAAGCAGGACAATGAGGACACTGAGATGCCAGATGCTCAGCCTCGATCTTGGGAGATCGAAGACAGTGAGGATTTGGAATCAGATTTTTAGAGTCCTCTAGGGAGGCGTCACCCGAGGAGGAAGACAGTTCTGACGCACAAGTGCATAAGTGTGCATGAGTCAAGAGAAAGGCCCCAGACAACCTCCTGTCGGTCAGGACAAATAATCGACGAACAGACAATGGAACCTCAACCCAAGCTACACAAAGGGAAGACCCAGTTCCCCCTCATCATGGACCCAGACCAATCATTGATATGGTTCTGAACTGGTCCAAGACCCAACAACGAATGGTGCGAGTCCTGCTTGATACATGTCATACCCCACCTTTAAGACACATTTTAAGAATGGGGATTCTTACTAAGTAATGACTCAAGCCATAGGACAAGAGCCATTACTAACCACCCTTCATCCACTTCCCGCAGGAAGTAGGATAATGGGGGGCCAGGAAAAAAGTCAGCATCATAAAGGGTTAGGAACCCGGGGTAGCCTCAGGAGGGACAGTTTCCGATCAACGGCTGAGGTTTCTAATGCCCAGCCGTATCCTGGGGAACGTACCGCTGATGTTGACAAAAACCTGGAATACTTATAGCCTGGGCCACTGTGGTTCTTACTTGCCACAAGTCCACAAAGGGACTACCCTCTGCCGTATGCGATCTGCCGTATTCGAACGTTGTGCCGTGTCATACAGGACCACCCCAACAGGCAGACAGAGAAGGGGCTGGGACAAAGAAAGGCAGAAGGAACAAAAAGAATGTAGAAAGGAGGAGTTCGCCGTATACGACCGAGTCTGCCGTGATCGACCGTAGACGAAGGCTGGAGGAAGTCGGAGTTGGTAATGAGGATGAGGAATCGATGGATGAGAGGAACAGTTAGGTATTTAAGAATGAATTGAATGTACCCTACGACTGAGTGCCAAGTCCAAAACAAGAATCATATGTTACCGAGGAAGCTCAGCGGAGATGATCGGAAGACCGAAGGAACAATACCGAATGCCATTAAGATAAGACATGCAATAACGGAGTCTTGTCGGCCGAAGGAGATGAGGATTGTCATAGGCGATAAAGACCAATACGTGGCATAGCAGCCCTGAGGCAGCCGACAATACAGGAAACCTTATCTTGCAGAAAAACCTTCGGTTAGCCCGATATGACGAGAATAAGCGCATACGGACAAACAGATATGAATGTTGGATCCTATCGGAAGCCACAGGAGGCCCAGATGACATCTACCGTGGTGAAGTGTTGGCAAGGCACACAGACGGCACAGGAAGCCGCAGCCCAGATAAGGACGGATCAGGAAATCCGGCAACTAAGGACAAACACTTCACCTGAGCTGACGACGCATGCATAAGATGGGATATGTGCTCAAATGCCCTACGGAGGTCATATTATTAGACATAATATATTGGCAAACGACGGGTTTAGCAACAGCGCATGCACGATACGGCCGAGAGGATCACCAAGAGTCATCCGATTGGTTTGGGAATGATTTGGAGCGTTTGCATGGAAAAATTCGAAATACGGAATTTGTATGCGAAAAATATCATGTTTGCATGCTCTCTACCAACGTCAACCAGTACTTGGCGTTCCGACCACCGCAACGTACCCGGTGGGTATATGAGTGGGGAGCTCAAGTCAGAAAACATAAAATACGAAAAAGCCCCCACTCGAAAAAGCCATCATCCAGCAAAAGACCCACAATCGTCCCATCAATTACAAGCAAGTCCCAGAAAGATATTAGTACCTCATACTCGATTATTTACACAATACTCGAATAACCTATACAACAATACAACCAAGACCCTCTTCGAACAATAAGACCCACACAGATTGCTGTTCACACTTGAACGCAATTTCCATCGACGATCTCGAAACGCTCCCTGAGATAAGCAGGAGAGTTTAAGATTATAACACGTTACTACTCATTACTCCCACGAGAATCCCCAGAGAAGTAAATAATTCCCATCATTGGAATTATTGCTTCTCATTTTTTCTTTTCGGAAATCTTGAGTTACCCTACCGCCGGTCACGAGACAGCCCCCGGTTAACACTATAATCTTACTCAACGCCTCACCGAGCGTATTGAGAGACGTCCTACAAGAAAGACAGAACCACCAAACAGAAAAACCATGCCCGAGCCAATGGAAATCGATTTCTTGCCTATGCCTTCCTGGGCACTAGTTAGCACCAACAATGGGGGATCAGAGAATATCCCACCTATCAAACCCATCAAATTGCACTCTGTCCCTGAGTGGGGACGTACCCTTATGAATCAACTACACCATACTGCAGTTGAAATCAACAGCCTCCGAGGACAAATCCAAGGGGATGAAACAGAGGCATACCGTATTTTTATGCAAATGCAGAATGATTATCGCAAAA